>OY987336.1:1251086-2451086 GCA_963920685.1 Polydrusus tereticollis
TCCTTTTCGAGTCCATATCTTATGAAGTCAATGGCAAGGAGATTGAAAAAATTAGAGATCCTGGTATCGTTAGTATGGTTAAAAGTTTGCTATGTTTAAATGACCAAGAAAGTCGTGCTTTAGAGATTGCAGGATGGAATTGGCCCAGTGGTGTACTAAAAACGTTAGAGAGCACTACAAACGAGTTTAATATACGTATTCCTCTCTCTTTCTTGCTAGGTGTTTTTGCTGATTATAAGAATGTAATTATGGGAAAACAAAAAATTAAGCTTGTACGTGCTCGACATGATGATAACTGCTATAAAAATGTTACTGCTAATGGCGATAAAAAGGCTGCCATAACTTTAAAGTCTATCGGGTTGAAAGTTAGACACATATATCCGAGCGACGCAATAAAATTGAGACTTTTAGATGACATTGCTGAAAATAAACCGATTTTTATCCCTTTTCGAAATTGGAAAATACACGAATTACCCGCATTAAAACAACTAAGAAAGATATTTGGACCGTTAAAACAATGTCTGAACGTGCTCGATATGTCATTGTATTTTTTATGGACAATCGTAAGGATAATTTTAAGTCCGACTGTACATATTTAGATAATTTGAATATCACAGATGTTAAATTGTATCTAAATTCCGAAGTGTATCCATATGAATCGTTAAACTTAAACTTTAACAATAGACAGTTTACGGAAGCTTACAGGATGTACACGGAATTTCAAAAATCATATCTAGGCAAGCCGACTAGTGAACCACTAATGGATTTTGCGGCGTTTGCCAAAAGGACTCTTTTTGTAATTGATTGTTCTAAACAAAACGAGAGCATCAAGAGTGCAACAGTTGATGTCAAGTTAGAATTTCAAAGTTCTGAAAACTTTTCGAATAATGCACGTGCCTTCTGTATCATTGTTCACGATCGTATTCTCGAGTATCAAGCTTTAACTGGACAAGTAAGAGACCTTATGTAATCAGTTTGATTTGAGTCTTCAGACAATGAAGTTCGTTGTAGTCGATATTCAAGGATTTAACATACCTGAATTTTGCGCCAAAGAATTGGCTATTTACGATGGGAATAGTATGAAAAGTTACTTTTTTAAACCAGTTAAACCATTCGACACCTTAAGTAAGGCTTGCAAGAAACAAGTCAAATATCTATTTGGAAATCATCATGGTATCCTTTATAATTATGGTGATACCGATTACAAGGAACTACATAATATCATATCCAACAATCTGATAGACGCAGACATTATTTACGTTAAAGGACGTGTTAAAGAGGAATTTTTAGTTAAAACATTTTCGGAATTAAACTGCAGGACGCCATATATTATAAACTTAGAAGACAGCATTGATGTACCAAAATTAGGGAAGGGAGAGAGAGTTGATGGTTGTAAATATCACATTTTAGATATTCATGTTTGTAGTATTAGAAATGCCAAAGTGTTGTATCGATATATTTATAGTCTTTTACCTTAATAAATATTTAAATTTTTCAACAAGCCAGCTTTTATTTATTTCCCACGTAGCTCAAACGTTTTTGTTTCTTTATCGGGGTTGTGTTCTGTAACAGAGAGGTCAACAGGGTCCGTTGAACAGGGTCTGTTAAACAGGGTCCGTTGAACAGGGTCCGTTGAACAGGGTCTGTTAAACAGGGTCCGTTGAACAGGGTCCGTTGAACCGGGTCTGTTGAACAGGGTCCGTTGAACAGGGTCTGTTGAACAGGGTCTGTTGAACAGGGTCCGTTAAACAAAGTCCGTTCACAACGGATCTATTTAGAATTAGGCTCTGTTTCGAAACTGTCAGTTGTTCTCGAACCTATGACGAAGGTAGTTGAAGAGAAGATCCAAGATCATTTAAGTAATATTCGTGCGCTGAAGAAACGTATAAAGCTTTACGAAGACCGAAAATCTTTGGTTAAGTTACTGTCAAGACTTAATATTCAAGATGAGTGTTCAAATCAGATATGAAGTTGGAGATGAAGTTACAGTAACATTTTCTACTGCAGACGAGCAAGTTATCGTTGAGATTGCTGAAGGAGAGCTATATTTTTCCAATTATGATTTTGAGGAGTTTATAACTACCTACAGCGGTGTTCATGGATACTGGCCTGAAACTACTATTATAATTAACAACTACAATTTGCGTTTCCATACATACTTCGGCAGCCGATGTTTAACATTTGAAGAAAATGAGCAATACTTGTTTTGCTGGGACGAAAGTCTTATAGATTTATTCTCTAAACACATTGAGAATTTATATAAGATAAATTGTGTTTGCTTTAAAGATTAATATACTTGAATCTTTTTATAATAAATGAAACTATGATTTAAAAACAAAGCATGTTTATTAAAAACGCAACAAGAACAGCTAAAATCAATAAATATATTAAAGTATAACTAGTCTTTTATTTGGTATAAAACAACTTTACTCAGGTCGACATTTTGTAAACGACTCATGATGTCACCCTAAACACGCGATATGTATTTGCAATCTTTCGCCCCCCTGCCGTTAGGGCATTAGCTATATCAACTTTGGCCCTATTGGCCCGATCAACCCGGTTCTTTTTTTAAACGACTTATGACGTCACCCTAAACATGTGACATACATCAGCTGTCGATTTTGACATTTGATAGGTGACATCTGCCAGGTGACAGTTCTTAATTGACAGGTGACAGGTGTCATTTTCGAGTCATGCGCAAGAACCCATTTCATAGACCCCAACTACGCATGCGCAATATCCTAGGCCCATTGGTTCCGGAGATATGAGCCATAAAAATCCCTCCGAAAATTAACATTGGAGGGCCCAGCCTGGTTTACCCTAATTTTGTACATTATAAAACACCACCATAACCCCACTTAAGGACCTTTTGTTCCAGCAATCTAATCAGATGTGCCCCCGTGGTTTCACGTTGTCAAACATTGTTTAGCAGTTTTAATCTATATGCTCTCGTAGCGTATTTTGCAAGGCTTTGAGGTTCGGCCCTAGAGGATTATGGTTCAAATCCCGCTGACTGCACAAACTTTTTTTTCTGTTATTATTTATTCATTATGTTGTTCAATATTGATTATTTAGATAGATGTTCAGGTTAGGTACTTGGGTTTGGATACTATTGAGAACGTGCTACGTCATCTCTCCCCATAAATGTAATAACACGTGACCATGGGTCATAAAGTTGGGTTAGAATCTTGAAATAATGAGGGTTGATAATACCAGGGGGCGCCACTTAGACTAAGACGGGTCCTATATTACCGACATCGGATACCCTCGGGCGATCATCGGGTAACCATCGGGTGACCACCGCTCGGGGTCGCTGACCTGCCTGAGCTAGCCTCGCGAATTATGCATAGGGTCTCGCGGTATCGCCTTCTATCATCATGCGCGCTCGACGCCTGTTGTGGAGGCTTCCTCCGCCGCGGGTCTGGGGCTCGCGCCGACCAAGTGACCACGCCCTAAAATGGCGATAAAAATGCAGATTTCGGCTCCCATGTTATTTCTTATGAGATTGTGTCCTGAAAACGGCACTGCTATTCTACTCCGTATAGAAGTAGAGGTAGATCAGAGCATCGCGAATGAGGAAAAGCAGAATGGGGGGCCACAAGACTGCAATATCGAAATGGATCACGTTGATTCCAATTTTATTGGACATGAGACGAACACTTCCGAATCTACCACACTACAATCGTCAAAAATGTCATACAAGACGGGGATAGTTTTATCCAATACGGCAGAAGCATGTGACAGAAGTGGTCTTTCAGACAGAACTGCCTCTCTTCTTGTAAATGCAGTACTAAAAGATTTCGGTTTAGTAACTGACGAGGATCCCGCATTAATTATTGACAGGAGTAAAATCAGAAGGGAAAGAAAAAGACAGAGGCAAAATTTAGTTGACGTAGGAAAACGACAAATCAGGAATATTGTTTCTGGAATTTACTTTGATGGAAGGAAAGATAGGACATTAGCTGTTGAAACAATTGAATCCACTCATCGTACTAGACAAATTACCGAAGAACATGTAGTTATTATTGGGGAACCAGGTTCTATGTACTTGGGTCATGTATCTCCTGTATCCGGAAGTGCAACTGGTATCAAGGACAGTGTTTTGAACTTTTTAAAAAATGCTTTAGGGGAAGAGATAAGTGAAATTGCGGTTGTTGGTTGCGACGGTACTGTAGTAAATACAGGTATTAAGAACGGTATCATAAAACAGTTGGAAATGTCCTTAAAAAAGTCGGTTCATTGGTTTATATGCTTGTTGCATACCAATGAATTACCTCTTCGTCACCTAATTCTTCAGATAGATGGAAAAACCAATGACCCTAGGGATTTTACTGGCCCCGTAGGAAAACAACTAAGCGCTTGTGAAAAAATGCCTGTTGTTCCATTTAAGAAAATAGAGGCTGATGTAGAATTGCCTAAAGTTAACATAAATGACCTCAGTACAGACCAAAAGTACTTATATGAAATTTGTGTGGCAATAGGAGAGGGCGTTGTTTCTCCCCAACTTGCATCCAAACAACCTGGAAAAATGTCTCATGCTAGGTGGCTGACAACAGCCAACAGAATATTGAGATTGTATGTAGCTACAAAAGAGCCTTCCTACGAATTGACGCTATTAACCGAATATGTGATTAAGGTTTATGCTACAACTTGGTTTTTGATAAAGTGTAAATCAGCTTGCAAGTATGGAGCCAAACATTTGTTTCATTTAATCAAAAGTTCCAGATATATACCGTTACAATACAGGAATATTGTGGATAAAGTAATACAGAGAAATGCTTTTTTTGCCCACCCTGAAAACATACTGACTGGAATGCTGGGTGATGAAAGGAAACATATACGAGAGTTGGGCTTGCGACGTATTTTAAAATGTCGAAACCGGGAAGTAGAAGTTCGTGAATTCAGAGTACCGGAAGTGAATTTCAATGCTAGCGACTATACCGAACTAATTGATTGGCAAAATATTGAAATAACAGAACCACCATTGACCAGAGGTATTACCGAAGAAAGTGTTAAAGAAATGATTTTGAATATTCCCGATGAAATTGAAATTATGAATTTTCCATGCCACACCCAAGCAGTTGAACGACACGTAAAAATGGTAACTGAAGCATCATCAGCAGTATGTGGCAACACTTCTAGGGACGGCTTGATCCGTGCAAAAATTTCTTCCAGAAAAGCCGTACCAAAGATGGAGACCAAAAAAGATTTTACTAATTAATTCAGGTTAGAGTTAAAGTAGGGATATCTTGTGGAAAATGGAGGAAATTAGGTCGGGAGTGAGAAGAGGGAGGGAGGGAGGGTGGAATCCGATTTGCAGTCACCTCCTCGTGGTGGATTCTGGGTTGTTTTTTTATATTTATATATATAAAACAAGCGAAGAGCTGCAATGAAAAATATAATTTTTTCGGGATTTTGATTAAGTTGGATTGGTAAAAGGAACCTGTTAACATCAATATAAAAAAAAATTAAAATTACCACTGTTTTTGGCAAGTGAAAAGACAGCTATTCCACACCCAGGCCATGTAAAAATTTGAAAATAATTTTTCGCCTTATGAAATTGCTCCGGCCTATTGGACAGCCTGTCCCACTCAAACGCTGTGATACCTTCACAGGATACCTCTGGTTACCAGCCAATACTTCGCACCCACAAAGTATTTGTACCAGCTCACGAGGAAGACAACTGATGCTAAAATCTCATACCATGAATGGAGTCCTCACGCACAACAAACACTATAAGCGGACCGTCATCACGTGAACTTTCGGCACGGTTAAATGCAAGGCAGAAACGAACAACGATCATCCCAGTAATGCATATCCTAGAGGAACAACACAACAACAAAACAAACACCTCACCGCACTGAAAACACACACATTCAGTTGCCAATGGGGATGATTTCACACGAAAACACGCCAGAGACACCGACAATTCTCAGCCCTGCAACGAAAACTGCTAAACTTGCAAATATTTTGAATTTGCTAATTTTGCAGCATCTGCAGCAAGCCGTTAGGTGTAAAGTTAGCTTGGATTGGCAACAAGTACATAGGTCGCAACACGACAAAGGTTGCAGCCTCGAGCAGTAGAAACGGAACCAAGGAACCAAAAAATGGAAAACTAAAGCAATATGGAGAATGGAGGACACACTTCCAATAGTTTTGGAAAACTCACCCCAATAGTTTTGGAAAACTCCCAAGCTCTACGCCTACGACAAACGAAATGCTAATAAGCAACCACAATTAGCATAGAGATAGGCTGCGAACACAAGAGGCCTTGACACAAACGTACCGACATGGCACTTCGATAGCCGATGGACAGCCCGCGCATCCGCGCTACTATTTAGCCAAGACGACAGGACCGTACCCATACACCGAATGTGTTCCATAGTGTAGTGTGTGTATAAACATTGTTATTTTTACCTTTACATTTTTTTTTCTATCTTTTATTTTTGATTGCAAAATCATTGTGTCTTATTGTTATTAATCTTAGTTATAAAATGAAAATAAATCTTAACTAGGTACGTAGTTTATAAAAGGATTAAAGTAGAGACGTTCAACCATTTTTTTTTAATAGGTACATACGATATTAAAATTTTAACAATCGCGAACCAAAGAGAGATTTGGAATCTCTTTACTCTACTCTTTTCGAGTTTATAGCTGGGGGCCAGCTCTTGTAGGACCGGGTAATGTGTCACAAAGGGAATAATCAAAAAGAATATTTTCTCAAAATAATTCAAAACCTAAATCAATATTTCATAAATCCACTTTAGTAAAGAAACACTCAGTAAAGAAATTAACTTCCCATCATTTATTACTAAATGTATAAACACGCCAATCAAGCCGATTCGGCAAGTCAGCAGGAAACAGAGGTGCTCGACCTATGCATTGACCGTAGTACATCGTCTACCTAAAATAGATTAAAAGATAGTAAAAAGAGTGCTGACTTGACGAACCGTTTGGAAGGTATAAAGTCAAATTTGATCAATGGCAGGGGGCAGTTGTTGGCCGACAAGGTAACTGATCGATTCTACCCCGATTCTCCCCTTTGCGAGACGCCGTTCGAAAGCAGCCCCACGATGGTTATTTTCAAAGTTAATCTTTTATTGTAAGTATGAAACTATAGTTTATCTCACCTATAAGGAAATGTAACCAAGGGTAATATTTAACCATAACGTAATTGAAGTGTAAAATAATTGTAATGATTTATTTGAAACAGACTAACAGTAAATAAATTAATTTGTTATTGTTATATAAAATTTAGTGTTTTATTCCGATCTTAGGTCACGTCCCCAGTCGCACCCGCAGGGCGTGACAATATCACTGTCGTAGGATGTTGTAACTCTAAGGGATCATTTCTTTAACCAGTTTTAATTGTATAAAGGGTCAACAAAAAAAAACAGAGCTTATGTCTGATTTTAAAATGTTACAAGCTGCTTACCAAAATAATATAATGTTATTATGCTTACCAAGTCACTGTACGCAAGTACAAGACAACAGTGTATTTGGTCCGCCCTAAACCTATTGGAACCAAGAAAAATGCTTAACACGTTAAACGCCACAATGGTGGGCCGAAAAATAGGATAATTTGGAAGCAAAATTCAATTTTTTTCCTAATTTTTTTTTAATTTTAAATTGAAAAGCACGTATGCATCTTACGGCCTATAAGAAACAATTAATAATATGAGGCCTTGTAATGCATACGTGCTTCTCATTATACAGGCATATTCTTTTACGCACTTTTATACGGCTGTGATTGCAATAGGTGTTAGTTATAATTTAGAAGTCGTCAAGTGCAGTAGTAAATGAGCGTTTTTATTCATGAACATGGCCTATAAGCAAGATCAGGCAAATTTACAACGTCTAATGGAAGAGTTTTTGTCAGACGAAAACAGTGTGCAGAGTGTGCAGGTGCCGGAAAAGAAAAAGCCTAATATAATGCATTCTATACAAGATGCTCCTTCAACATCACGTGCCAATGTAAGCGCTAGAACAATAGATGACTGCATTGAAAGAGTTGTTTCCCAGTATCGGCTACCGGATCTTGAAAGTTCTTCAGAAGAAGATAATACTGTTAGTAATGATAATTTGTCATTGACATGGAGAAAAGTAGGTGGACTAAGCTTAAAAAATATTTCCTTTGGGGTTCCAAATTCTGGTATAAAGAAAGAGTATTATGTTATGTTTAGCGATAAAGTTGAAAACCAATCAGTGCCGGATAGTGTTGTGTTCCGTTTAGCCAATAATTTATTAAGTGTTGGACGTACCATATATACGAACAATTTTCATACAAGTGTCACAATGGCGCACAGTTTGCTAGATAAAAACACTAATGTGGTTGGTACTTTGAGGTCAAACAGAAAACTCAATCCAAAAGAAGTTGTAGTTGCAAAATTTAAAAAGGGGGAAATAATTGGGAAGGAGAGCAACACAGGTGTCGTAGTAACTAAGTGAAAGGATAAGCGTGACGTACTTATGCTTAGAACCAAGCACACCAAAAAGTAACCAATAACAAAATGTCAATAACGACTTTCAAGGAAGAATTGGTGTGTAATTTGATCGATTTATCCAAAATCACAACGAGCAGCAGGTACCACGTGATGAAGCCCACCATTTAGAAGAGGTACAGAGTTCTTCTAGGAGAAGATGTGCTACAAGTTATGCAAAAAACGCAGCTGAGCATGATCGAAAGTTTGCTCAATTTAAAACAACTTTTTCCCGTTTCAAATATATTCAGTGTGACAAATTCTACTGTATTACGTGTTTCTGTAATATTCATAAGGGTATAATCCCATAAAAAATAATTATTATTGGTTTTATTATAAATTTATGTTCAGTTTACTTAATTAGTATGGTTGTTTTTCGATTATTTGCTACCAAAATATTTGTTTGCGTTTTAATGTGTTATTAAAAAAATTTCTACTAATATATTGTTTTATTTTTCTGTATTACCTAGTAACCCTAACATACAGGTTAAATACAAAAATAGGTTTACTGGGCCACAAAGAAAACATATCCTATACAAGTAAACCGATATAGAGAAGCACCGCCGCATCACGGAGCCCAAAGGATAGAAACGCGATGAGATGCGATGATGCTCTCGTGGCGCTGAAACCTCTACTTTTTGAGATGCATACTTGCTTCTCATGGCAGTCAACGTGTTTAATCACTCTAATCGGAATTTAACACGATATCAGGTAGGGCAGGTTTTGAGAAGAGCATGGGGGTCGAGCTGCTTCCCTCCAAATGTATTCTCTAGATTAGAGGAACAGGAATTTTCTCAGTTGGTATAAACGCAATTTGAAACCACTTTTTCGAGGGTTCGACCTAATGATAATACTACATATGAAGCCTACACGACAAAAACGCTGAAAGTCAATTTTTACGGTAAAATACGATATTCGTACCTAAAAAATGCGTGTAAAAAGTAGAATCGAGTGGCCCGGGCTGCTTGGCAATATCGCTGATCGCAGATTTCTTTGAAGAGCGCCGAGCCGCGGTAACAAAAACTCCAGCATATTCAATTGTTGTGCTAATTTCTAATTGGTAATGTGGAAAATATTGCTGGACGTTGTCATAGCGACGCATCATACGGTGTATATCACACCCTCAGTTTTGTTTAATCGGTCTGTCACCAGTGAACTTCAGGTAGGATCGAAAAGATTCATTCATCAAGTCATCACCTTTCAAGAAGTATCGTTCGGTCATTTTCCTGTCGGTTTAAGATAATTCGTGTCTTTTAACACGTAGTGGCGCTAAAATAGCGGTGCAGGCGAAAATTTTTGGAGGCCAAAGTGGGGTATGCACAGTAACGTGCGCTTTCACATTTGTCCGGTTCTTGCCGTCCGGTTTAGTAAAGGGTCTTGGTTTAGTATTTGCTGCAACTTTATTGTGGAAGGTGCGACAGTAAATTTATAAAGAATGACCAGCGATATAGACATCCAATGGGTCCTTTTACGATTACATCGCTTTTTACGCTTTCTGTAAAATAACCACAAAGTTATAATATCATTACGATCCATCACTGATGACATCGAAAAGTAGCCTAAATTTATAAAACCGGACCATCTGAAAACCTGATTGCCTTCGGATAATAAATTTTTACTTGAGGTTTCTGTCAGGTTTAAAACCTGACCGGCGAACCTGATAGTGTGAAAGCAGCGTAAAAGATATTCACGAAACAAATAATCTCGTCCACGACAAAAACGCTAAAAGTCTATGCGAAACACAGCAAAAACGTTGTAGGTGTTTCTGCGCGGTTGCTGTACGATTGAAAAGAACAGTCACAGTGCGGCATACGCATGCACGTTGCACTTTGCACGTGTGGGTTCAAGTCAAGCCTGTTGCATGTTTTGTTTACGTTAACATCATATAAGTAGTGTGTTTTTAAATTTTATGATGGAGAAACAAACAGAGACTGTAAATCGTGAAAGCAGTGATGAAAGTACGGTGCAGAAATTAAACGTGGGATGTAAGAAGAGAAAAAATGGTGGACGAGTATGCGATGTTATGAAACATTTCAGGTTAAGTTCACATGAAATAGGGCCAAACTGTAAGTGCTCCAGGTACAAATGCTTTAAAAATATTGGACTTTTAAAGAGAAATACCATTATTAGGGAATATAATGGCATATCAAGCAGAGATAAGCAGAACAGTTACTTAACTTGTTTTGTATCCATGACTTCGATAAAATACCGCAGACCAAGAAAAAATTAAAATGAAGCTAAGTTTCGCGATAAAGCATATGTTTATAAAGTAAGAGTTCAGCGTCAGGTTGATATCCATAGTAATTGGATTGGAGTGCCCGTTTGCATGAAGGGTTTTGTTTCATTACATGGAATTACTGGACGCCGCCTACAAACAATTCAGGAATCCCTAAAGAAAACTGGTAATGCGCCTAAAGATATGAGGGGTAAATATAAACACGTACATTGTGCAAAGCCTCCTGCCACATTTTCGGCCGTAAAAGGTCATATTAGCTCCTTTAAAGGCAGGCAGAGCCACTACAGTCAAAAAAATCTACAGTCGTATATTTACCAGACACTCTAACAATAAAAAAGATGTACAATATGTACAAGGATTTAAATCTGCCTGATGTTTCATATGACTTTTATCGCAAAGTTTTTAACAACGAGTTCAACATTAAATTTGGATATCCACGCAGCGATACCTGCAGCATTTGCGATAAATACTGCAGAAAAAACAGCATTATTTAAGAATAAAAACGACACAACCACACCAGAAAATGATGCGAAAATACTTCAAGAAATTAAAAAAAAAAGGAAACGGAACATAAACTGCATTTGCGAAAGGCTAAAGTGTTTTATGATCGTAAAAGAGAAGCAAGGAAGACAAGTATGAAGAATAAAGAGTTCGAAGCAATAGCGATGGATTTCCAAAAAAACCTCTCAATACCTCTCAACGACGTCTATTATAAAAGACAACTTACTTTCTGTTCTTTTAATATTCACGTGCTGTCTACCGCCGACTCCTACTTTTACTGTTACCCCGAAAATATCGCAGCTAAGGGATCAGAGGAAGTTATTTCATTTTTGCAGCATTTTATATTTACGCAGTTAGGCTCCAGTGTAAGGGATTTAGTAATATTTTGCGACTCGTGTGAAGGTCAAAATAAAAAATAAACTATTTAAATTCATTCATTACGTAGTTATTTCCACACGAAGACTTGACAGCATAAGAATGACTTTTCCAATAAGGAGTCATTCTTATTTGGAGTGTGACAGAAATATGGGGCTAATTAACCAGCGGACCAAAGCTGAAACTGTTGAAGATTGGTTGGACGAATTTAGGAGAGCTCGAACAAAACCTAGCCCATTTAAAGTCATAGAAGTAGATCAGTCCCTAATTCGCCAATGGAATCAGTTTCTTTCGCCAAGTTTTAAAAGAAAATACCCATTTCCTGTCAGACTTATTCGCGAAATAGTGTGTGAAGCCATTCATCCTCAATATATTTCATTTAGAAAAAACTACAATGGAGCCTTCGAAACTTCTGTGATTCGTATCACAGCGATTGTCTCAACTGATGATATTGCAGGATCTCAAGAATTTGTTTTGCCCGACAGAAGTTACACAGGTAATAAATTTTAATTTATAGCTACTATCTATACTTCATTAGTTTTTTGTTTTTTCAGATTTTTTGCCAATTAGTTTGGAAAAGTGGAAAGACTTACAACACCTTAAGCAGTTTTGTGGTGATGCTGCCAAACATTGTCGGGAGTCTTGCTCACAACGCAACAAGTAAAGGATCAGGAGTTAAGGAGACTGATAACATTTCTGCCAAGAAACAAATGAAAAGAAAAATAGTAGGCAAAGAGAACGTGACGAAAAAGAATATGCAAAAGAGGTAGAAGTTGCTACTCCTGTAATGGCTAAATGGCGCCACCAAGTTCACTAGGCAATTGACCATCAGTAAGTCAATGCCGGAGGTGCCATTGATCCATTTATGTTTAGATTAGGAATGTGTTGTTTAATGTATAGTATTATATTATTGATAACATGAACGGTAATTGACCGAGGATAACTACTTGAAAGGTTGTTCCTCGTACATTTTAACATTGTATATATATGAGAATTGAAGACTGATTAAATATAGTATTTATTATGTAGAACTAGATACTGTCGTTTTCTTATCGTATCCTGACTACATTGTTACACAACGAACCAAGAACATTACATGGCGATCCTACCAGTCGATTCAATGCCAGTCGTACCAAAGTTAAAGTAATTACAGTGTGGTACAAAGTTATTGCAGTGTGGAATAATGGGATCATCTCAAACAAAGGAGGAAGTCATCATTAGCCAAGCAGGCAATAGCTAAGGCACTTCAAATGGCGTGCAAAATGGTGCAGTAACAGTGACTTGGAAAGAGGCTTTGGGAATAGTGGCCTTTGTAGCAGTAATACTCATAATGGTGGCATATGCAGTGCATAAATTCAAAAAGCATATAGAGAAGAAAGTACAGCAAGAAATCAGAAGAAGCCAAGAACTCATCTGAAAGCCCAAGTGTGCAAAATTAGCTCCAAGACGAGACGATTAAAAGGTTAGATACTAATTAATTAACATTTTTTTTTTGGGATTATAATTAGTTAATGGATAGCATACTAGCACAGTGCGACGAATTTTACAAAATTTGTATTAAATTTTACGAAAATTTACAACGAGAACCCAAAGGGCGTCGTGAAAATTTAATTAGAATAAATAAGTTATATAGTGACTTAGAAATATTAGATAACAAATTAGGTTGGCTAAAAAATGAGATCAACACTGATCAAGACGAGCCCAAGTTAGGGGAATATTTTCTAAGAATAAGCAAGTATTTAGAAAAATCTAGGGAAATTATTGTAGCGCGACGAGAGATCGCAGAACAAATGAGTAAAAATAGTAAAATAGACATAATGACTGAAAAATTTGATATTAGAGTCGCAGCGTCCTTGTTACCCTCTATGGACGGTACCGAGGAAGCTACGAAGCAGCTTATTGATGCTATCGAGTTATAAAGTGAAATGCTGGATAACAATGGAAAAGTATTCTTAATAAAATATATATTAAAAGTTAAAATTACTCAAACCGCGAAAATAAGGTTACAAAAGGAGTATGACAGTGTAAAAAATGTATTAATTGATATGATCAAACATTTAATTGCTAAAAAATCAACAGCCGTTTTGTTAACACAGTTGCATAGTACAAAACAAAATAATAAAAGTATAGAAGATTATGCTAAAAAATAGAGCAGTTAATGTTAGACCTTACTATAACACAGGCGGATAACAATGATAATGTTATTAGCGTATTAAAAAGTGTTAACGAAAAAATTGCAATAAGTACGTTTGCTAACGGACTTAGGGACAACGACTTACGAACTATAGTTAAAGCTAGAAATTATTTAAATTTAAAGGATGCTGTTATAGCAGCCAAAGAGGAAGAAATAGTAAAAAAGTAAGTGAAAGTATAAATGTTATGACGCGTGCTCAAGCTAGAAACAGACAAACAGGAGTTAGGGGAAGCGATACTGACACCGATAGGATTGATCACCCTGTAGTAGTGGAAGTACTAAAGCGCCCAAGTGACACAGTTGAGTTAAGACTGATGTCAGATTCAGAGTTTAAAAATGCTAAATTCCTAGGAGAATGTAAACAGTACTATAAAAATTTCGTTTATGATGTGAATTCACAAATAATTTTTTTTAGACCAGACTTACCGATCAGTGTAATTGACTTAGGTACATCACTGAGGCGCTTGGGAAAAATATGCGCAGAAAATAATGTTCCGGAACTGTATGTTATTAAAAATGCGAAAAGTACTGAAATTTTAGGAAAAATATGAGAATTTAAAGAATTAATGACAGAAATAAAATTAAAACTAAATGTTGTTAGAAATGTACAGCGTATAGATGATAGGGAACTAAGGCAGTTGATTTTTAATGATTATCATACATTACCAACTGGAGGACACGCTGGTGTCCAGCGTATGTATAATAACATAAAGAGACAATATTTTTGGCCAGGGTTAAAAAACGATGTGATAGAGTTTATTAGGAAATGTGATGATTGTCAGAGACATAAGCATTCGAAATGTGTAAAGCAGCCAATGGTTGTAACCACTACGGCGACTTCAGCATTTCAAAAAGTTTTTTTAGATCTAGTAGGACCACTTCCGGTCGATATATATAGTAATAAATAATATACTCTAACATTACAATGCGATCTTACAAAGTATGTCGACTGTTATGCTATACCAGATAAAGAATCAGAGACTGTTGCAAAATCTTTCGTAAACAATTTTGTTTTGAGGTATGGTATACCAAAGGAAATAGTAACAGATCAGGGAACGGAATTTTTGTCAGAAATTTTTAAAAATTCATGTAAATTGTTAAATATTAAACAGTTAAATTCAACGGCTTACCATCACGAGACGTTAGGAGCGTTAGAAAATTCGCATACAAACTTAGGTTCGTATCTACGAATGAAATTGTCGAGAAAAACCGATAATTGGACCGATTGGGTTCCTTTTTGGTGTTTTTCGTACAATAACACAGTAAATACGTCAACACGTTACACGCCTCTTGAACTTGTTTTTGGAAAACCGAGTATATATTGTAATATGTAATTGAAATTGTAATGTAAATTTGGCTCTCAGACTAGAAAAGTTTATGAAGCTGAACATAAGTATCAACAACTATATAGTTTTAGAATCGGATCGCCAAATGCAATTTAATCGTGTCGTTATTTATGGGGGTTGCCATTTAAGAAAACTCAAAATGGCGTCTCATCTGTCAAGTTTGTAAATATATGTATTTTTTTACATTAAATTCGGCTTCCTTATCAAAAATCATTGAGAAATATGTAATTTGTTTTTTATTATAATCAGCAGGAAAATCGCCAATCGGGTGAGGCACTTAAAAAAATGTCCCTGTACCTATATCCGATTAACGAATATGACAATCAAACTGATTATGACAACACCCATAATAATTCCGAAATCGAACGTTTCGAACCCAACTACTTAAATGATTTCTATCATCCCCAACAAAGTAATCTTAACGAAAACTTACAGCAATTTGATAATTCTGAATACTACTATGAATCAGGACCAAACGAGAAGGATAAGTTGAATTTAAATAAGCAAAATCAAATCACCGATTGCGTGGATAGTTTCTCGCAGACCGAGCCAGTTTCCCTACAGTGCACAGGTGGACGTGGCACTGACATTGAAAAACCGGTTGCCTTGATTTCCTGCGAGGGTGACGCACTGGGTAGTGAGAACATTCTAAATGACAGTTTGTCTAGTAATAATAACCCTAGGATAAGTCGTCCAATTTCAAGTAATAAACGCATTGTTATATTATGTGACCAAATGGGTAGGGGCCTGGACAAAAAATTGAGAGATAGACTTGGGAATCGGTTTTCTATTGAAATTCTTATTAAACCATTTGCGCTTTTTGAGGATATATGGGATAACTTAGGGGAGATGACCAGGGATTTTGGAAAGGATGATTACTTAATTCTCTTTGGGGGCTATAACAGCTTTTGTAAGAATCTCTACCCGAAATCCCAGTTTATACTAAATAAGTTAAGGTTGTGTATTCATACTAATGTTATTGTTTTATCTACACCTATATGTTTCAGGTATTCAATTAAGTGTTATAATTTTAATAATAAGCTAAGTAATCTAGTGTTTCGCCTTGAGAAGTTTTCAATGAATAAGTTATCATATCTCAGCAGTTGTAATGCGATGGGCAAGAGGCATGCAAATATGAAGTTAGCGGAATCAATTACCCATATCATAAATTTTACTTCTGTTAAGAATTTAACGCATATTAGACTGGATAGTAATCATATGGATATGCATGATCATGCCCTTTATGGTTCCGTCTCTGCCCACCAAAGCGCCGAAAGCATTTCTTCGACTTCAAATGAGAGTGAATTTATTCCTGCCACCTATGAGAATGTAAACTGGTCCGACAGTGGCGTTGTTTCGAATACCGATTCTCCTATTAATAATACAGTTGTAAATAATAACTTTTGCTTGAATTCTTCTCTTCAAAATGTTGATTCTTTGGCTTTTGAAATGTCCTCGATCGACATCAACGTTTCTAATATAAATTTTCAACCGGAACGCCACGAATTTGCAATTCCTTAAACAATGCTATTTCATTTCTTTATCAAAACTGCAGAGGAGTCAAAACTAAATTAAGCAAACTTAAACATAATTTGTTGATCAATGATTGCGATATAATAGTAATAACTGAGACGTGGTTAAATGATTCGGTTAGCAACGCAGAATTCAGCTTTGATAACAGGGTCATCTTTAGAAGGGATAGGGACAGGGATGTGACTAACAAAACTCAGGGTGGGGGAGTGCTGATTGCAGTAAAGAGTGGTATTTCTGCTGCTGAGGAGAAAATTTTTGAACATGATCAGGAGGCAATATGCATTAAGCTGAAACTTCAAAGGAATCTGTTTTTATATGTAATAGTTGTTTATTTTGTCCCTATTAGTACGAGTGATTTGTATGAACGTTTCTTCGAGTTAATTGAGTCTAAGTTGAGTCATAAAATTAATTATGAATATATTATATTGGGGGATTTCAATATCCCGAGCTACGTAAACCATCTATCATGTAATGAGTCTCTTAATACGCTAAGGTCATTTCTGTCTTTTAATGATCTTTATCAAACAAACGAAATAAAAAACCATAATGGTGTACTTCTCGATCTCGTCATCTCATCTTTCGATGGTGTCCAAGTTGATGAATCAGTGGAAGCCCTACTTCCGATTGATAAGAACCACCCTTGTCTTGGTATTAGCCTCAAAACTAAAGAACGGATTGAACATTGTAAGGTTGTATCTGCCCCCAAGTTTAATTTTAGGAAAGCTGATTTTCAGCTGATGGCCAGACTCTTTGCTGAGCAAAGCTGGCAGTACTTTGAGAACTATTCGAATGTAAACATGGCCACCGATTTTCTCTATACAACACTTAACAATATCTTTGAGAAGTGCGTCCCGCGGTCAATTCAGTCAGATAGGAAATACCCGGTGTGGTTTAATAAACAGATCATTAAGCTTCTTAGGCAAAAACACAATCTCTTTCTAAAATCGAGAAAACTTAAATCACCCTATTGGAGACACAGGTATACTACCCTTAGGACCATTATTAAAAATAAAGTTAAGTTGGCTTATAATAGGTACTTAAATGACGTAGAGACCAGTCTGAGGATTAATCCGAAGGTGTTCTGGTCTTTTTTGAAGAGTTTGAGGGATTCTTCTGATATAATGGAGGAGATGGCTTTCGACGGCGAGGCATATATAGGTTCTCAAAAGGTCGCTGATGGATTTGCTGCAGTTTCTAAGTCCGTATACATTAATGACAATGAGATTGATTGCCACCCATCATATCCAATGAACTTTTTCTGCGAAAACATGATTTCTAGCAATGAAATAATAGCTGCGGTCAATAAGCTCAAGCCAAACAAAGCAATTGGTCCAGATGGAATTCCAGCATACATAGTCAAAGGCTGTCGTGATTACCTACTAAAACCTCTACAATATTGGTTCAATTTAATACTTAGGACCTCAGTTTATCCAGATAGGTGGAAGGTAAGCAAAATGATTCCTATTCATAAGTCAGGTCCCAAAAATCAAATAAGGAACTACCGTCCAATAAGTATTATGAGTTCAGTATCTAAAGTTTTTGAACTTATAGTCTATGAGAGACTCTTCAAAGAGATATCGGGTAAATTGACTTTATGCCAACACGGCTTTTTACCAAAAAAATCAACCTTTACCAATATGACCACTTTCTGCCAGTACATCCACGAAGCCATGAATAGTAAAGCCCAGGTGGATGTCATATATACCGATATGGAAAAGGCGTTTGATAGGGTTCGACACTGTGTTATTCTCAGGTCATTATCGGATATGAATGTTTCTTCGTATATCATTCAATTAATCCAGTCCTACTTGAGTCACAGATTTCAGTTTGTTGAGGTTAAGGGCTGCAAATCAACCATTTTCAAGAGCACCTTAGGGGTTCCCCAAGGATCCAATCTGGGGCCTCTTTTGTTTCTGGCAGCTATTAATAATATAATCGGCAATATTGAGAATGTGGTGGGACTACTATTTGCTAATGATTTTAAATGTTTCTTTCAAATAAACTCGATCGAAGATTGTCAATCTCTTCAGGATGATTTTTCAAATGTGACCAATTGGTGTAACTCAAATGACTTTAAATTGAAGGAAGGGAAATGTTCTTGCATGTCTTTTACCCTCAATCAAAACATAATTACCTACGATTATACCATAAATGGTACTAAATTAACAAGAGTAAATCAGCAAAAGGACTTGGGAGTAATCTTTGACCCAACTCTGTCTTTTTCCAATCATATTTTGTAAAAATAGAAAGCGCACAGAGAATAGCCGGGTTTATTGTTAGAAACACAAAAGAGTTTAATATTGAAGTGAGCCTTCATCTTTTTGATAGCCTTGTGCTGCCAGTTTTAGAATATGCTAGTATAATTTGGTCTCCTCAGTATAATGTTTGGGTCACGATCATTGAGAGAGTGCAGAGGCGGTTCTTGAAGTGTATGTATTTTAGAAAATTTGGTGTGTATCCCCAGAGAGGCTGCGACAATGAACACCTTCTGGGAGTATTTGGTAGGCTGTCTCTTCACAAAAGAAGAATTAAAATTTTATTGTGCACCATGTTTCGAATTCTAAAGGGTAGTATCGATTGTCCTGACATTCTAAGCAAACTACCGTTTGCGATTAATAGAATCGGATCTCGTTGTCCAAGTGTATTTTATCTTGCTTATCCGCGCACAAATCTTTATAAAAACTCACCAATATATAAGTTGTGCCACTACTTCAATTTGTATGCGTCGGACATCGACATTGATATAACTAGTCTTAGTAAATTTAAGAGGATAGTTGAGGCTAAGTTGGGATTGGGCAATTGATGTTAACTTCTTAATATGTGAAAATTTTATCTGATAATTGACTTAAGTATGTACTTGATACCTTTTACTTTATTTCTCTGTTGTCTGTTTTTTGTGTCTATTTTAGTATTTTTGTAGAACTGTGTATCTTGCTGGTTCCCCTGTACCTTTTCTTTTTTTTCAGGGTAGATTTAAGAAGTATCTGTAATTGGCTTAGCTGTTGATACTAGTTAACAATAAATAAATAAATAAATTTTCAAGACCTACCCCTTCAAAAGGGCAATCGTTCTTAGATATTAATGCTTTTATAATATATGCTATATAACCCTCCTATAATATTATTAGTAGATACCGGCAGTCACATTAAGACCTATAATAGCAGAAAATAACTTCCCTAATCAAATCTTTAACTCGAAACATACATTAGTAACTGGTATAGGAAAAACTGATACTCAGAATAAAATAAAAGTTCCCTTACTACAAGAATTTGACATTCTTTCTGATTTAGAATTCATTCTCTTTAATTTTCAGGAAAGTGCCTCACAATTGACAAGTCTAACCAAATAGAGTCTGGTAACCAACCCGCAATACAAATGACAAAATTCAATGATAATGATGTGGAAATTATTACATTTGAATGTCCAGAGTGTTTTTAATAAATGAAGAGTATAATTTCTATATGGTCTAAGTGCCTTTTTCTGTTTTTTCGAGATTTTTACATTAAATGGGTCTATGTGCCAACGCCAATGTTTCTGTAAACGCGCTAAGTGCCAACACTGTTTTGTGACTTGCAGGGGCGCTGGAAAGATGGCGCAATCTGCAAATACCAGGGATTGTTAATATTGAAATGGTCTATGTGCCACGTATATATATTCTGTGGTTGTTGTTATTATATTTAGTCGGTATGTAACCACTATTTTGTGCGTGTCGTTGCGTGTTTTTTTTCGTTATGCAGGAAGAAAATCAACAAAAACGAAGGCTTAAGGGCAGTGAAAGTGTAGTAAAAGAACGTAAAAGACTAAAAACAAGTGGTTCTGAATACAAAAATTATAAAGGCAGGGTGATTCCGGCAAAAAAAGAACCTTCACGAGACGTAAGTTGTTTTGATTTTATGGCATGAACTGTTGGATTCTAATTTAAAATTATTGTTATAGGTTCGCTGTAATTGCAAGTGGAAATGCAATAACCTTACATTTGAGCAGCGGCTTAACCTTTTTCATTCTTTCTATGAAACAGCCGACAAAGTCAAACGAAGCACCTACTTACTTGGCCTAATGCAGGTGGTTGAAATAAATCGTAGACGTCATGGAACTTACTTAGATCCAAGGGACAGCCGTCGTCAAACAACTATCTGTTATACGGTTCCTAATGGAAAAGGACAGCACTTGCAAGTATGCCGCAAGGTATTTTCCGAGATTTTTGCAATTTCTCACCATAAAGTACAAGGGTTAGTGAAAAGAAAAAAAATGGGCCAAAATGTGTTCAAAGATATGAGAGGAAAAACAAATCGCCCCCGAAAATTCACTGAAGATATCGTTCAACAGTTTACCGCTCACATAAAAGAATTTCCAGTAGAAGAGAATCACTACAGTAGAGAAAAATCAAAGAAACAATGCTTGAGTGCTGATTTGAACATAAACAGATTATTTAAAGCGTTTAAGAAGAGGCATCCGGAGACATGCGTTAACTACCGATTTTATGCTGCAGTTTACAAAAAACACTTTCCGAATTTAAGATTTGGTAGGCCTAGATCGGACACATGCTCTACCTGTGACCTCTTTAATAATAAGGTCAAAGCAGATCCGGGAAATCGCGATCTTTCCACGAAACTTGATTGGCACCATCGAAAAGCAGAAGCTGCTAGAAAAGCTATGCAAGACGACAGTGTTGAATCACAACAGCCCGGTAGCAATACTATGGTCTTATCTATGGATTTGGAACAAGTTATATCTATTCCCACGTTGACACATTCAGAAATGTTCTACAGTAGACAGCTGTCATGTTACAACTTTGACATTCATATTGCTGACAATAATAAAGCAACAATGATGTTATGGAATGAATCAGTGACAGGCAGAGGGGGTAACGAGATAGGCTCCGCGCTTTTAAAGTTTTTGCTGTCCGATAATTTGGCCGTCAAGGAGAATCTCTGCATCTGGAGTAACAATTGCAATGGTCAGAACAAGAACAGAATGATCCTCATAACAATGATATATCTTGTTGCTTGTGGTAGATTTTCACAGATAGATCAAAAATTTCTTATATCTGGGCACACATATCTTCCATGTGATAGAGATTTTGCCCAGATAGAGAGGCGCAAAAGATTGACTAAACTTTATGTTCCGAAAAACATTGAAGCAATGATCAAAGACAGTTGCCACAAAAGCCCATATAATGTTGTACACATGGAAAAACCTGACTTTAAAGATCTGCACCGTTTCGCCGATGCATACATAAATATTTCAAAAATAAATATTTCCCAAGCATCCTGGGTAAGAATTTCAAATGACAACCCTTTCGTGGTAGCTGTTCGCAAAAGTTTTAGTGATGTAGCACCCTGGGAAATCTCCAATGTTCTGAAAAAGGGAAAACAACTTGTCACTTTTAGATCAGAGCCTATCCCATTATTGGAATGCAAAAATCGCATCACAAAAGCCAAAATAGACAATTTGAAGTCTATGTTAGATTACATTCCTTTGGCATATCTTGGTTTTTATGAAAATTTGATTGCAGAAACCACCGAACAAGATTTGCCTCAAGAAAACCCAGATCATGAGGGTACTTAGACTGGTAGTTAGACCGTTTACAAATAAAGTTATATTTGGCACTTAGACCATTTACTAAATTTTCAGACATTTTGTATTTTTTCACCAAAAACTTGTTATTTTTTTTTAGTTTTTATTTCATTAATAATGTTTGTTTGGGTTTCCAGAAATAAAATAAAAATAAAAAGCGAACTAAATTTGTTTTAATTTAAAGATATTCAGTTTTTATTGATTCTCTCGTTTCGTGATTTTTGGTAGACCATATAGAAATTATACTCTTCAAATGTCAATTGTTAGAGTTATTTTGTAAGAAATATAATCCCGATGTCATCTGTTTGAGCGAATATTGGCTACGTGTGGAAAAACTTGCTTCTTTTCGGGTGACAGGTTATGCAATGGCGTCCTGCTACTGTAGAGCTACAGGTAATTACGGAGGAACCTGCATCTTAATCAAACCGAAATATAGTACTCTCATAGAACCATTATGTCCGTACACACGATTAGGCATGCCTTCGCGCCTACCTGAACGCTTCAAGCTCGCGAGTAAGTGCCATCGTGTGTATGCTGAACTGATGGTGCGTTCAGGCCACTTTGCGCGGAGCGAAGCAATCTGGCGATTCTTGATTTTCTGGTCAGGCTCGCAGGCAGGTTTTAACGTGTATACACTACGCGTGCCAAATTTTCATTTTCAACCAGTTAAAAACTATTTAGCACTGAGCTTGTTGTTTTGTGTCTAAATAAATAATAATTTATAATAGATATTTATGGCTACTACAAGAGAGAAAAATATAATAACTGAATTTATAGAACTATATCGAGAAAATACATGTTTATGGAAAGTGAAAGGCAAGGAGTACATTGACAGAAATAAAAAGGATACTGCGTATAAAGTTTTGTTGCAAAAATTAAAAGAATTCAATCCAGATGCTGTGGCAGAAGATGTTAAAAAAAAAATCAACTCAACTATTAATATTTTTAAAAGACCACGAAATACCTAGATCCAGTGTGGGTACAAGTAACCCAAACTTTTTGGAAGACTTTTCTGAGGTAATTTTCTAATTAATACATTATTTATAAATATGAGCGTATACTTCATGAAATGAGGGCAATTTATTTTTTACAATGTGTGTAATTTTTTTTTCTTTTTCGTACGCGGGTAAGGTGCATGGATATTTTTAAATTGCACACTTGATAAATACGTCACAATTAAAGAATGGCCGATTTTACTTTTCTTAAATAGTTGTTATTTTAGGATGGAAGTCAAGAAGATGAATCCGCAATCAATATTGAAATAAGTAGTGTAGATAGCATTAGTAATCTGCAAAGTCCAGAATTACCACCCACTCCATCTACCTCATCCTCATCAAGTAAACGAAAAGGTAACAAGAAAATAAAAACAAGCACGGACTGCACAAGAAGACCAGCATGACATTTTTGCAAAAAATGTTGGCGAAAAGTTAAGGCATCTAGATCCAGTAATGAGAATTTTAGCTGAAAAATTAATCAATGATGTGTTATTTGAAGCACAAATGGGGTCGTTAAATAGGCGTGCTTATATTTCTATCCCATCATTTGACATTAGTAATCATCCAAACAGATTTTCTTTTAACGAGTCATACAATATAAGGGAACCAACTTACCACCAATCAGTACAAATCCAAGCACCTAACGTCCCAAATTCTGATGTTGACCCATCAATGCAGAGACGTACCGACTTAAATTTAGAACAACCAGACCACTCCCTTGGTAGTTCTTTTTCATCCTATCAATGAACGCTCAATACTTACATACAGTGACGGCAAAAGATGTTGCACCATATGGAAAGTTTTTTTATTAAGGTTAAAACAAAATTTTTAATAGTTGAGATAGTCTCTGCATATACTGATATCAAAATACACATAAAAAGAAATTTGAATAATCCAACCGTATACAGGGTAAGGGCAAAAATTTGATTTTCATTCAAGAGTAAAGTACCTTTATTTTCAAAAATACGTGACAATATTACTAAGAAAAGTTGTTTAGAATCAATTTCTATGTCTAAATATAAAATCTTAGTTACCTATGACAAAAATTAAAATTTGATGGTTTCAACTGTTTCTGCTGTTCAAATTTTAATTTTTATCATAGATAACTAAGTTTCTATATTTAGGCATAGAAATTAATTTTAAACAATGAAAATCAAATATTTGCCCTTAACCTGTATACCGTTGGATTTTTCAAATTTCTTTTCATGTGAATTTCGATTTCAGGATATGCAGAGACTATCTCAACTATTTAATTTTTTTTTAACCTTATTAAGAAAAAAATCCATATGGTGTAACATCTTTTGCTGTCACTGTATATGTTTTTATAAATGTTAGTTGTCGGGTTTTTTTTTTGTTTAATGTAATGGCTACCATTATTTTTTGTTATTAGTTTAGGTATGAAAATACGTTATAATTTTGTATAATAACTATTTTTTGAGGTTACTGTTTATTTTTGATTATTTTATATTTCTGTTATTTCGTTGCCTTATGAAGAGAAATAAAAAAAAAACTGAAACCATTATATCCTTTAATGCGTTTATATAGTACATTTTAGTTAGGCTTTACATAAGAAAATACATCGAAAATTTCAACTTAAATACGACAACAATAATGATTAATTTTTTTAAATCCTAGAAAATACAATCCCATTTACTTTATGCGATCATGCGGCCAGGGCACTGTACCTTCTTCATTGAAATATTTTAAAAATGACTCCCTCACTTTTTTCGCGTCTTGGTTTGCACGGCGATTATGTCCCCGTTGTAAATTTGTCAAACTTGATGCACAATTAATGCCAGTATTATTTTCATCTTGTGGATTTGATGATGCCATATAAGACTTCCCACACTTACGACGTAAACTGCCAACTCTGTGGTTTTTAGATCCATGTTTATTTCTGTATGTATTAGCCAAAAACGAGCTGCTAGAATACCAAACACAATTTCGACTACATTTCTAGCCCGAGACAGGCGGTAATTGAATATTTTTTTCGGGTAGTCAAGTTCTCTAACGTTATAGGGTTTCATAAAATTTTCTCGTAATGCAAAGGCTTCGTTGCCAACAAACAACAAAGGCAATTTTATTTTCTTAGGCCCAACTTCTTTAAAATCGGGTATAGTTAAAGAGTTATCTATCAGTTTGCTAAAAAAATCGGTGTTTTCCAAGACACCACCATCTGAAACACGACCATTTGTTCCAACACCAACTAATATAAACTCGTAATTAGCTTTAACTATTGCCATTAGAACGATGCTATAAAATCCTTTATAGTTAAAATAATATGAGCCGCTATTTGGTGGTCGTACAATTCTAATATGCATGCCGTCGATGGCACCCACACAATTAGAGAAATTCCATTTCTCTTCAAAACCGTTAACTATTGTCTTCCATTCATTTTCTGTTGTTGGAAACTGCAATAAATACAAAAAATTAAAAATAAATACATAATATGGACATTGTTGTTAGTCTCACCTTAGCAAAGTCCTTCCAAAGTACAGCGCATATCGCTTTACAAGTTTCTGAAATAATTTTTCCTAGAGCTTGGGGAGATATTACTGTACTGTACTTTAAATCCTGTAAACTGCGCCCAGTTGCCAGCCATCTTAAAGTGAATGATAATCTTTCGTGTGGACTTATAGATTGTCGCATTACTGTATCTTCTTTTTGAATGTATGGTGATTCCAAATCTAATAGTTCCATGTACACTTCTTCGGTCATTCGCATGTAATTTCTGTAGTCATCTGGTTCTAATTGTAGCTCTTTTAATAAATTTATGTGTGTATATTTGTTCCTCTTAAGTAACCATGACTTTACCCACTTTCTTTTATTCCACCTCTTTTTTTTTTGGCCCTTTCCTCACTGACCACACATGCAATTATTGCCGTGCTAATTAAACACAAGTCTTTATTACTGCTTAACGACATATTATTAATATTAAAGCGGATCGTTTGAAAATGAAGTGATGTCTCTCAGTCTAATTGAGACGTGTGTAAGGAATGTATAGTATCAGACTTACTCGCAGACCTGCCTCTTCAGGTAGGCGCGAAGGCATGCCTGATCGTGTGTACGGACATATTAGAAAATATTTAAAAAATGGCAGTAGAGTCTCACTTTGCAACAGTTGGAATTTCAATGGATGATAAGGTATGTATCGTGGGAGTATATAGAGCACCTAGCGGTAATATTGATTTATTTATTGATAAGCTATATTATTTATTGAATTTTGCTGTGATTAATTTCAGTCCCATAGTTCTAATTGGAGACATAAACATAGATAATCTTAAACCATCTATCTGTCAATCTTAAGAAACTGAACGATCTTCTAAATTTGTATAGTTTAGAAATAATAATAAAATAATCTACGCGTATAGCTAGATCGGGTGATAGAATATGCAGTACATCAATCGATCATATCATGACTAACCTTTAAAATTCCTGAGTTATGAAATTATTGGATGCGGTTTTTCCGATCATTTAGCGCAGATATTGAGGTGGAATGAGGGAAAAATGCTTAACCGGTCAAAACAGGATACCGATTTACTTAGGAGGAGATTTGATAGTAATAATATTGCCGAATTTAAATTTCTCATTGGAAAAAATAATATAATATACAATCCATATGATGAAGATATTAATACCAAGTGGTACACCAGAAGATTTAATTTGGGTGAGCATTTGAAGGTTATACATATAGAACTAATAAAAAGACTAGACAACATTACTTTCGACATAATCACTTCTAATATTATTGAACTAGTTAATGAAGAAATTCATAACCATTACTTAAAACAAAATTAAAAACTGTCAAACCTTATAGCTATTAAAAAATAAAATAAAATACATATCTCACAACAAACCGAAACAAATAATAAATTCAACTTTCATACCAAAATTATAAACCTTTCTAACACAGAATTTACTCAAAAAGAACATAAACTCCTTGAAAAAGCTTTAAAATACTGCCCCAACTTTAATACTGTAACCGAAGACTATGAAATGCTCGCAATAGACACTGAATTAGCTTTGACCATAGTAGACGATATTCCAGAACAAGAAAAAATAGATTTTTCACAGATCATTTACAAAGACCTTAAAAAGTCCCAAAACAACAATAAAAATAACGAAAATTCCGAAAAACAAATAATTAAATCAATAGCTAGTAAATGTAAAGATAGAGAACTTATAATTTGCAAAGCCGATAAAGGAAACACCATAACTATTCTAAATAAGACTGATTACATTACAAAAGTTAAGGACTTCATCTCAGAAAATAATTTTACAGAACTTAAAAAAGACCCAACACCTTCATTTCAAAAGCAAATAATCGTAGAAACTAAAAATATCAACAGCGTCCTACCAAACAATCGAACTTTTAAACTTAAAATTATGAACCCAACAGCACCTATACTTTACGGACAACCCAAAATACACAAAACTGACATACCCATAAGACCAGTAGTATCTTAAATTAATGCCCCTACATACAAATTATGCCAATTTCTCAACGACTACCTTCCAAAAATCATAAACTGTTCCTCGAGATACGCTATAAATAATACATTTGAATTCATAAAACAAACAAATAACTTAAATATACCCCACAATTCAATTCTAGTCCCATTTGATGTCAAGAGTCTATTTACATCTATCCCAACAACTGAATTAAAAAACATCATACACAATAACCTAATCAATAGCCAAAAGCCAGTTAATATACACGAAATAATTGCGCTCCTTAACCTTTGTATAAACCAAAGCTATTTCAGGTTTAACGATAAATTCTATATACAAAATGAGGGATTACCTATGGGATCCCCCTTTCATCTTTATTAGCAGAAATATATATGGCAAACTTCGAAAACAAGCTATTCAACATAAATAATACATTAATTAAAAATATACGTTTCTGGTGCAGATATGTCGACGACGTGTTCTGTGTTTGGACAGGCACGGAACGACAATTACAACAATTTCTTAATCTACTTAATAACCAAAATAATAAATTTCAATTTACCATAGAGAAAGAAATAAATAACTCAATCAATTTTCTAGACCTCACCATAAAAAATGTAAATAATCAATTGAGCTATGGAATCTATCGAAAACCTACCACAACAGACATGCCTATACCAGCGGACTCGAAACAACCCCAACAAACCAAAATAGCAGCCTTCCATAGTATGCTATATAGACTAGTTAATATTCCCCTATCAGACTCTGAGTATGAAAAAGAACTAGACATAATAAAAACCATAGCCACAAATAACGGCTATGAAATAAAAATCATTAATAAAATACTAAAGAAAAAATTAAGACAAAAAACACAAAAACTTCTCTATCATGGACCCCCTAATAAAATTAAATCTAAATACTGTTTGATTCGTTTTACCGGTAATACAAGCCACAAAATTTGTAAAAAACTAAAAAAAATTTCAACATCACTCCCATACAGGTAAATAAAAACAATTTAGGTAGTCACTTATGTAATTCTAAAATAGAAACAAAGGACAAACTCTTACAAAGCGGGGTCTACCAAATAAATTGCGACAACTGCGATGCTATCTATATTGGTCAAACTGGCAGAAATTTTAAAACTAGACTTAAGGAACATACAACTTCTATCTTAAAAAAAAAACAAAATAAAACAGGTATAGCAGACCACTGCATAATAGAAAATCATTCAATTTCAAATAGAATAAAACCTCCAAGCCCTCCAATTAGCAGTTGGCTTAAGTCGTACGTTTCTAGACGATCACTGATAGTGAAAGTCAGACAAAAATATTCGGATTCCTTTGAATGTGAAATCGGACCACCACAAGGGGGTGTTCTGGGACCCCTAATTTTCCTGCTCTATGTAAATGACTTACCTCAGCACATAAGGGATGACATGTTGTTTATATATGACGATGACACCCCCATCCTTATTACGGCAGCCTCAAGAGAGGAGTTAAAAACTAAAATAAACTCTGTGTTTCGATGTATGGTGCACACGAAACCATCTTATGATTAATCATGATAGAACGGTTGCGATAGAATTTAACCTTTAAAAATGTCTCTCCCCTGGTCTGTCCCTTAACTGTATTTTCAGTAAATCGATTTTTTTAAATACACCGTTAAAATAATTCAGTATTATTAATTTTATAAACTAGAATAACTAATAATTATAATCTAATTAGTAAAATTACCAAACATTGTCTTTTTCATTAAAAAATTGCAGGATAAAATTTGTCCCGAATGTATCGCGTCTCCTCCCCTGGCATTTTGTAATCCTTTAAAATATTACTCATATACTTTCCGTTGCGAGTGTAAACGTGGTAATGGTAGGCAGTTGATGTGAAGTTAGCAGTAAGCGTCCCGCGTGCCATCCAAGGGCTCTAATTGCCGGTCATTTTGGTCTCGCCACTCGGCGGTGCAGGTTGTAAACAGTGAACCCAATATCTCCCCTGGTAAGTTTTAATTATTTATTATTATTTATCTAAATACTTATTTAATACACTATATTTAATGTAATACATACGTAGATTATCGCGTTGCTTAGCTATTTCTTTACAATATATACTTTCAAGGTTATCTTTATTTTCTAATGAAAAAGTCTCTCCCCTGTCATATTTCCCCTGCGTCTTAAGACGCCAGGGTAGAGACGAACCGGACAGGGGAGATATGAATACATCAGATGAGAATATAAATGCAGCTTATATTTGCACTGTAGTACATACACTTTTCGAGTGGTAAAAGGTTGTGTTCAAATTGGTATTTTTATATTAAGTTATATAAATACGCCGGTGCTCCTCAACATTTAACATAGTTTAATAATACACATTTATCATGATTTTACTATGTTAAAATTTTGGAAAACCGGCATATTTATATAACTTAATAATAAAAAGTATTGTGCTTCAACTGACATGAATTTTTTACAGATCATGGCAAGCCGAAAAAAAATGACGCGCGAAGAACGTCTAGAAAAAAAACGTTTAGCAGAAGGATTGCGATACCAACGTATAAAAAATGACCCCCCGAAAAGTATGAACAACAAAAAGAGAAAAAAAGAGTACGAAAAGAAAAAAGAAAAGGGAACTATTAAAATTGTAAAGCAAATGACACCCAGAGAACAACGAAAAGCCAGAAAGTTATGGAGAGAAAAAGCAAGGAATCGTAGACGTTGCTTAGCACTTCAAGACATAAGTAATGCTCCTGTTACACCTTCAAGTTCAGATAATGAAACACACGCACCTCCTCCGAATGAACATGTTGACCGGCGGGCGCAAGTAGCACAAGAAAGGTCGATTCGTGCAAGAAAGGCAAGACATTATTCATTAAAAAAAAAAAATAGCTGAAATCTACAAACTTAAAGCTACAGTGCAACATTATAAAAAACGACTTCAAAGGACAAGAAAACAACCTAAGGCGCCAACACCAAACACCAAGGTAAATGAATTAGTAGATTCACCAAATTCTAGAGAAACCATAAAAAAGAAACTGTTGTTTGGTGAAGTTCTTTCTCAACAACTAAAAGAAAAGTTTTCCGATCTTTCAACTGAAAAAGAAAAAAGAGTGTTTAAAAGAATAATAAGTGGACAACTAGTAATAAAATACGGTGTTTTGGAAAATGAAAAAGAATGGACGCCTTTAAAGAAACTAAAGCCAAAATTAAGTTTGCTAGAATCGTATCAACGACAAGCAAGAAAGAGCTGTGAGAATTAAAAAAAAAGAATCGCATATTTTATGTAAGAAGACTCAAATAGTAGAGTATGTGCCGAGAAGAAAGACTTTGTAACTAAACATAGAGAACGTAAACAGAAACGAGTCATGTTAGACACTTTACTAAACTTGCACAAACTTTTTATTAAGGAGTCAGATACTACAATTTCCTATTCGGTTTTTTGTAAGCTTCGACCATTTTGGGTCGTCCAGCCACGCTGCGACAAACGCGACACTTGCCTGTGTATAACATAAAGTAATATGGATTTAATCATTAAATCCCTACACCGTGCGAAGATAATATCTGTGACAAACCATGTGGATCTTTTGAATTCAATCTGTTGTAATAGGTATGACGAGAAGTGTCTTTCAAGGGATTGCCTGACATGTAAAACCAAGGGTCTCCATTACAAAGAATTTGATAATTCTATTGCACTATTTTATGAAAAGTGGCAATATATTCGTCAAAATATTGTCGACCCCAAAACTAAGAGAACACGGAAAATCACAAAGTGCGCAAAAAAACAATTGGAAATATACCCACGGGATTTGATTCTGGAGTTGGAAGGTGAATTGGAACATTTTCTCCGGCATGAATTGACTAAAGTACACCAGTTCATGGCATTAAAATCAAAAAAGGAAGCCCTTACTGAGAAGGATGCAATTATACACGTCGACTTTAGCGAGAACTATCAAACTAAGTATGCCGAAGAAGTTCAATCCTTCCATTTTGGAGGGTCGAGGCAGCAGATAAGTATGCACACTGTGGTGGTTTATACCAAAGAAGTTGAAGGAGAGATAAAAAGTTCATGTTTCTGCACTTTATCCAAAAATTTGTCACACTCACCTCCGGCCATTTGGGCACATTTGCAGCCTATACTCGATGGTTTACCCGCTAACGTTGTAAATCTTCTTTTTTGAGCGATGGACCGGTTACTCAATATCGTAATAAAATTATGTTTCAAGTCTTGGCAACAATGTTACGAGAATTTTACCCTAATGTGGAAAATTTTACGTGGAATTACCACGAAGCCGGCCACGGCAAGGGAGCTCCCGATGGAGTGGGTGCAACATTTAAGAGGACTGCAGATAGATTAGTTGCAAGCGGCACTGATATTTCGTCGTTGAAAGACTTGACTAACGCACTTTAGAAAAGTTGCCCCAACATCAAAGTTTTCACCATCGATGATGACGACATCTTAGCGAAAGAAGCACAACTTGGATCTGCTGACAACATAAAAAGTTTTTCAGGCACACTACAGGTTCACAAAGTTACTGGAAGCATGTTTCTTCCCAATCGCCTAATAATGAAAACTTTAAGTTGTTTCTGCAACCTTGATGTCTGCAATCATTTTGCAATGGGTACTGTGGAATATTCAGTCATTAATCCAAAACCTCGTCTTCATGTTGAGGACGTATATGAATCAAAATCTGATTCTGATGATAAACCATTGGCGTCACTAATATCTTTGCGAAATATGGAAAAGTACCAAAAAACTCCACATCCCTCTAACAAACTAACTTGCAATAAAACGAGACAATGTGGAGATAATCGGCATCCCTAAACATCTACTAGAAGAATACTGGGAAAGGGTGATTTTGTGTTGGTTAAACTGTTACACCGAAAAATAGAATACCGCTACGTAGCTATGTGTACTGGCGTTCACGAAGAAGATGAACTTCAAGTGATATTCTGTAAAATTTGTGATGATACCGCACAAAATTTGAAAATTGATGATAACGATATAACCAAATTATAGAAGAACTACCAACTCCGAATATAAAAATGAAAGGACAGCGTAAAGCTTTTAATAATAACATTAATGTCTTTGAGCAAGCGTAGCTAAAAAAGTAGTACCTTATTCTTTTTGTATTTTTCTGTTGATTTTTCTTAGTATTATAATTATTCGTTATTTCGAAAAGCCAAAGAGCTTATGCTAACTTTTTATTAGTAGTATAGTTGTTATAGTAGTTATTGTTAAAGAAAGACTGCTGTTTGAAATTATAAAGTCTGATTTATGTATAAGTTTATATAAATGTTTAATTAAAGTAGTTTATTTTTCACAAAAATGAAGTGGTTCTTTTATAATCCAACACTAAAGTCTCTCCCCTGTTCCTATTGTACCCTACCCTGTACATCATGTCTCTCCCCTGTATACAGTATCTCCCATGGTCTTTTCTAAAATAAAAAAAAATTAATTAAATGAGTGGCCATCTTACAGATATGCACAAAGTACCTGCTTAAATAAAGAAATATTGTTATTAGAAATTAAAAAAAAAAATTGTCCTGCCGCCTGTCCTATCAATTGATAACCTCTTAACGTAGAAACACCCATATATTACCCCTTAGTATATCCTCACATTAGTGCACATTATCTTACTCTGGCAGGTGACTCACGCCGTATATTTGTGCTTCAAAAGCCATTTATCCGCCTCATTTTTTACCTTACGTATGTGAGTACGTATATAGAGATACATTTAAGAATTATAATATTTTAACAATCACTGGTATATATCTGTATAAGCTTTTAACATATATCAAAACGAAACATAGCGATTTTAAGAAGAAATGTGAAATCCATTCTTACGGAACTCGTAAAAATACTGATTTTATATATGTATAGGAAGTCACCTAATTTTTCAGGACGATACCTGTATAATCTGTTGCCTTCTGAGATTCAAGCAGTTACAAGCATAAAAAAATTTAAAGCCAAGCTCCAATCTTTCCTAATAGAACATTGTTTTTTACGGTTGCGGAATTTACTGACTTTTTCTCGGATAGATGACGCTTGCTAACCATGCTCAGTAGGTTGTTATGTTTATATACAATTTTCTTGTTGTATTCTACAATTGTTATTTTTGTTTAAGTGATACAGAATCTGGCCTGTTTTTTAAACTATACGATGTACCTATAGCGACAAAGGATTAAAATAAATAAATAAATAAATTAAAAAAAATACAGAATATTATACTCCCGAAGAGAATTTTTCTCTCATAAGATCGGACCATCTAAATTCCGAAGAAAAAAATACCTTCAAAAACTTCTCCGTCAATTTCCGAACATTTTACACAAACCAAATGATCAACTAACGTTCACTTATTAAGTTAAACATGAAATAAAAACCTCTGACGAAATTCCAGCACACACCAAATCGTACAGATATCCGTATGTACTTACACAAAGAAGAAATTCAAAAACAAATTAATTAAATGTTGACCGACGGAATAATTCAACCCTCTAATATCCCTTGGTCATCACCAGTTTGGATAGTACCAAAAAAACTCGATGCCTCAGGTAAACAAAAATGAAGAATCGTAGTAGACTACCGTAAGGTCAATGAAAAGACTATTGACGACCGATACCCTATCCCAAATATAACAGATATATTAGACAAACTTGGCAGAGTCAATACTTCACCACACTAGACCTTGCCTCAGGGCTCCACCAAATTGAAATGGATCCTTTATTCATCCCCAAAACTGCCTTTAATGTCGAAAACGGACATTATCAATTTATCCGTATGCCCTTTGGCTTAAGAGATGCTTCCGCTACATTTCAGAGAGTAATGGATAACGTACTAAGAGACTTACAAGGAAAAAATATGCTTGGTATATATGGACGATATAATCATTTTCTCCACTTCCCTACAAGAACACTTGAACAACTTAAAAATAGTAACTAAAAGACAGTAACTTAAAAATACAACTAGACAAATCAGAATTCTTATAAAAAACCGTAGAATTCCTAGGACATGTAGTAACTCCCGAAGGTATCAAACCTAACCCAAAAAAGATAAAAACTATTTTAGATTTTCCAATACCGCGAAATTCGAAAGAAATAAAATCATTCCTTGGATTCATAGGTTATTATCGCAAATGTATACAAAACTTTGCTAAGGTAACAAAACCCTTAAGAAACTGTTTAAAAAAAATCATAAGGTAGAACACAACCGCGAATCCATAGACTCGTTCGAAAAATGCAAACTTCTATTAACAAATGATCCAATACTTTAACACCCAAATTTCACATAACCCTTTAATCTTACATCAGACGCTTCAAATTTTTCGATCGGAGCAGTTCTCTCTCAAGGACCAATAGACAAAGATCTCCCTATCGCTTATGAATCTCGCACTTTAAATCCAGCAGAATGTGATTACTCAACAATCAAAAAAGAACTCCTTGCTATTGTGTGGGCAAACAAATATTTTCGACCTTATCTTTTCGGCAAAAAGTTTAAAATAATATCAGATCATAAACCATTGCAATGGTTATTCGCTATAAAAGAGCCAAATGCCCGTTGGCGTCTCAAGCTAGCAGAATACGACTATGAGATTATCTATATAAAAGGTAAAAATAATACAAACGCCGATGCCCTATCTCGCATCCCAAAACAAATAAACAACATCGAAGATGATGACCAATTATCAATAATCCCTAATATCGATATTTCAGAAGAAATTCCAGACCTTAATCCAGAAGACCTCGACAAAATCTTATAAGCCCTAGCCCTCAGTAAACCAGATACCCCAAAAATAAACATCACTTCAGATGTTATTATTAAGCCAAAACACGCACCCCAAATCATAGACACAACAGACACACAGACGGTACACTCTAGTCACGAAAACCCAATTATCGGCGCACCCTATGCAAACAAAGCTATTAATACCTACAAAAACCAAGCTATTTTTAAATCTGCATCCAATGATAGATATAAAATTGAACACTGAGAACTATTTGATAAACAAAGAATTTTCATCTTTTTACCAAACAATCCCAACGAAGAGATTCTTTGCAAAACATTAAAATAAATTATTGTACCTGGAAAAACGTATTGCCTTCATTTCTTAAACGGAAGTTTAGAACCCATTATAACAAATACTTTTAAAAACTTATTTCAAAAATAACGCTTTTAAACTTTATACAGGGTCGTTGGTATGTATGGAAACGGTCGATTATTTCTTAAAGCAAAACAGCTAGCAAGATAAAATTAAGACAAAAGTTTTAGGGTTCTTTAAAGTCCATAAAAATTTTAAAAGAATAAGTATACAGGACGAGTCAGAAAGCCGTAAGAAAGCAAAGTTTTTTTTTAATGGAAAACCCTCTGTCTTAGAACATTTTTGGATTTTGAATTAAATTACAATTATTTTTTAATAAATACATTATAAGTCTAAACCTAATAGTTTCCGAGATATCCACTATTGAAAAATTACATTTTTGAACTTTCACAGCCTCTAGCTTTCTAACGGTACGTCTTAGAGTAAAGCGGCTTATATATCCCTGTCTTAGTTTTTTAATATCTTCCTACTGGTGTCAACTTCCGGTTAAACCGGATGTAACTCAAAGGCCGGAAATATAGTACTTCCGGTTTAACCGGAAGTTGACATTTTTGGAAAGATAATAAGAAAGTAAGATAGGGACATGGAAGCCAATTTGCTCCATTGCATAACATTAGAAAGCTAGAATCTGTCAAAGTTCAAAAATGTAATTTTTCCAAAGTCGATATCTCGGAAACTATTAGGTTTAGACTTATAATACACTTATTAGAAAATAATTGTAATTTGATATAGAATCCGAAAATATTCTAAGATATAGGGTGTTCTATTAAAAAAAGTAACTTTATTTCTCTACGGCTTTTCGACTCACCCTGTATACTTATTTTTTCAAAATTCTAATAGACTTCAAAAACCCCTAAAACTTTTGTCTTACATATTTTGTGCTAGCTGTTTTACTTTAAGATATAATCCCGCGTTTCCATACGTACCAACGACCCTGTATATCCAAGAAATTATTGGAATATGTTACTGATAACGACGAATAATAAGAGAAATTAAAATATTACCACGAAACAAAAGCCACCCACAGAGGTATACAAGAAAACATAATATCACTAAAGAAAATATTTTACTGGCCTAACCTAGAAAACGACCTAGATACGAAAGACATATAATAAGACAATAAATTAATCTTTAAACCAACCCCTTTAGGGCATGAACCTATCGATCATATATACATTGATACGTACCAAACTCATAATACCACCTTTCTTACTATTCTACTAAGCTTACCATATGCTTACTTTCCATGTTACAGAAACTGTAGAAAAACTTTTACAGTATGTTAATCATCACGATCTACCCCGGAAGATAACTATCGATAACGGAACATCTTTTAAAAACGAAAACGTTCAAAAATTCTGTATGCTACACAATATTGAAATACATTACTGTATACCCCATATTGCTAACTTTAATAGTTATGTAGAGAGATTTCACTCAACTATAAATGAAACAATACGAGCTCTTCAAAATGAAAAACCACATGAAAAAATATATAACCTCATGAACTATGCAATTTTGTCTTATAACAACTCCACTCACAACTCCTTAAGATATACACCTTTTCAAATTAGCAAATTAGATTACAAAAATCGCCTTGAACTTTCAAAAGAAGATAAATAAACTTATTTCAAGCAAGAACATTCAGAAAAAATCAAAGCAATAAAAAATAAGCTGTTAAAAACCCTTCAAACAAACCAAACTAAAACTTTAAAAAAACGTAATGAAAACAGACAAACTAAAATAAAAATAAACCCCTCGAAACCTCTATACGAAAATAATTTACCAATCAAGTTAAAAATGAAGCAAAGAAACAAATACAAAAAACTTAAAACTCCCATAAGTACACTCCCTTTTAAAATAATTGCACAAAAACGAGCTATTCACGCATCAATCGCCTTAAACCACAACGTTTTGTTTCAGATCATAAAACCATCTAATGCTTCAACTAGCTCTTTCATTGATATGGAGTTATGAAGAATGTAGCATTCATTTTTGCTATAGATGTATATTTAGAGGATGCTACATGGTTTTGTGTAAGATATTTTTCTACATTACCTTTCTATGTTTTCTGTGGATTTTAAGTTTAGTGCTTTGGTGCAGAGGTTCATGTTTTACAGGCCACGGTCCTATCATGAATATTTTTTTTGTACATTCTTCATTCCTTTTCTTTTTAATTAACTTGAAAGAAGTAGATATCTGAATATTTAAATATTTTCATTGTCAAAATTTGGGGTTATGTTCATTTATGATAAGGTCAGTAGTTCATTTGGCTTATAGTATGTTCGTTGAGTTGTTCCATTTGAACCTTGGTTAGTTCACTCTAGAACATTGATGATATTGCACTTTTCACCATTCGATAAATTGGTATGCCATTATTTGTTTTTAAATTGCATATTACGCAGGGTAAACTGCTATTAGTTTTCCACATGTCAAGTTGGTTTGGTTTTGTCATTTTATCGAACTGAGATTACTTTCATCAATTGTCTGAACGTACCAATTTATTTTTTTTTGACATGACAGTTCACCTGTCATTTGATCTTTACCTTTTTCGAAGAATTTTGACTTTAGGTCACTTCATTTAAGATCATCCTTGAAGGTAGAAGTCGCGGTTGTTTAAAAAGGGGCCCACTATTATGTGATTTGAAAAGGTCCGCCGCCCCAAATTTAGTTGGCACCTCAAGGATAGTAGAGCGTCCTCATCTCTTTGATGGTAAGATTTCTTTAATTCTTTTCTTTGTGTCCTTAATTTTTTATAACGTCAATTTTCTCCAACATGTGCAATTTCATTTTTTAGATTTGCACATGAGGCCTCATTCCTTTGTATTCTATTTGAGATGGTAGCACCAGACAACCAATGAGGTAGGATATATTTGCGATTTGATTTAACCAGATATCTGATTCGCTCTTTCGATTTTTAGGGTTTTTTTTTAGAGTTTAGTTGCAATTGTCCTTTTGCTTCTATCGAAGCGTTTATTGTTGAATATGTAACAGGCGTTACATATTCATATTCCTTTTGACCACGTGTTGAAATTGGATCTTCGATTGAGAGACCACATGGCCTGTAAGCTGTAAATATGTGCTGTCTTGTACTGTTCGGGTCCACCAGACTGGAGGCAGGGTGCCTATTAATTTGAAGCAGAAACCACATGGGATTTGGAACATCTGGGAAATAAGGCCAGTGTATTGTGATAATTTTTAATTTCTTTATAACCTTAACACCGTAAATTTCACTTCAAAACTAACTTTAAATTTGTAATACCACCTTGGTAACCTCTAGAAAGAATCTAGGTATTATGACCATACAAGTATGAAGGTTCTAGAACATTCTCTTTTCCCCTTTTCATACACTATATGTGATAACTAGTTACCAGGCGAGTAAAAACCCTTCAGGCCTTCCCATGAGTGTATAATTTTTTACTTTAATATTTAATTTAGTTATTGATTTCAATATTTAATCTCATTGGTGGAATCCAGTTTAGTGATCCTAATAAATTAATCCCAATTGTTGTTTTACATATCTGTGTTTTATTGTTACTCATTGTACTGCACGACGAATTATTACCATCTTTAGAAGCAAGCGGTTTTCCTATTTTAAAACGCTTTGCAAGTATTAAGTTTTTTTAACCATTTAAAATAGGTGGCGTCCAATTCATCAAAAAAGTGTACAACTGCTTAAGGCAAGGACTCCGAGCCTCCGACACAAGAGCTGCCGTTCGCACCATGGTACGTAAAGTTGCCTTGTAAAGGTAATTTTACGGCACAAGAACAAGAAATAGTTAACCCAATACAATCAGTACGTCCTATACACATCATACTACTTACTATCACATTGACATTCAACAAATCAAACAATGTCTTAATAATTTAGAATATTTTCTAAACACCACAGGAACTATATTAAATAAAAGAGAACCAAACGAACATTTCTCGTTCTTAGTTACAGAAAAATTAAACCAAACATACGAACTTCTATATACCCTTAAATCAAATACCCAAATATTTGACAAAACTTCTAGATCTAAGCGTGGTCTTATAAACGCCGTTGGCAAAATTAATGAGTGGTTATTATTTATACCTATGTTTGATTAACAAAATAAAAATTGTTTAATTTACAGTCGTTCCTTTCTATTTTGTTAGGGCTAGATACTTAAAGACATATTAATGAAAGGTTGTAACCAACAGATTTTATCATATTTCTGTGATGATACAACTTCGTTCCACTGAAGTTAAAGTTTTCTTCTAATAGGTTAACCAAAATAGTTATTTATAACTTAAAAAAGTATATGACCCTTACACAAATATAAGTACCTGCCTTGGTAAATAACAAAGGGCATCTTATTAGCTTAACATTTTGTTGTAAACGAAAAAAAATTGTAAAATTTTGTTTTTGTTGATTACAACCTTATTCGGGGCGGACATTCAAATATGTTAACACCCCTTGTTTACGATAAGATGAGTGTATAAATACTTCTTCTTGCCTAAATCTAAAACACTTCATTTTCAAACCTCTTGTAGTTAAGTCATTAGCTTAAGTCACAAGCAATTTGTATATTTGATACTTACAAATAAAGATTGGTTTTTTAAAAAATAAAACGTTTCAATCAAGAAACATAAATGGCGCAGTTGTGCAGATTTTTTTTTAAATATTTTTTTTTTTTTTTTAAATAAAACGTTTCAATCAAGAAATACAAATCGCGTCATCACCGATTCGTGCAGTAGCCCCAACCACTTCGGTCGGTGCACGGAATGATATTTAAGCGAGCGCTCGGCGCTCAGAGCCACTCGAAGTGGACACATCTCGTCTCAAGCGCTCCTAAGGAAGAAATTCGTTGGTCTTACTCCGCTTTCTTTAACTACCAGAACTAAAGCTTATAAAAGAGCGCTTTAACAGTGAGTCAAAGTGAATAATAAGTTTTTTTTTTTTTTTTTTTATGATAAGGCACAGCACTACAGGATAAATCCTTTATGGCGCTCTAGGAGCGGTGCGTGTGCGCAGGAAACGATTCACGTTGGTCTTGAATCTTTGGAGACTATACTCGTTGGGGAAGACGATCTCAGGGAGGTCGTTCCAGAGTGATGACGTTCTCCAGATGAAAGAATTTTGAAACAGTGTCGTTCGAGGGACACTAAGCTGAACCACGTACTGGTGGGCTGCAGTGGCTCGTCGCGTATTTCTACCATGCACCGCTCTGGGTGGTATTAAGCGGGCAACCTCAGTTGAACACTTGCCATGAAAATATTTGTAAAATAGACTCAAGTCGCCAACCTGCCTTCGATGTTCAAGGCTTTCCAGGTTGTTTGTCAGACTATGGTCACCGATCAAGCGAATGGCTCTTCTTTGAATGGAATCTAGCAATCTCAGGGTATGTTTAGGAGCAGAGCCCCAAATATGCGAACAGTACTCCAGTGATGGTCGAATTTGGGCTTTATAGAGCATCAAAAGTTGTTGGGGTGTATAGAGGTTCTTTGTTCGGAAAAGTACTCCAAGCTTCTGCGAGGCTGCCTTAGCAATGGCCGCAACGTGGCCATGCCAAGACATATGACTATCCAAATTAACGCCCAATAAATGAATTGATGAAGCCAAGGGAATTGAGTGTCCCGCCATAACTATATCCGGTTCTTCAACATTAACTTTTTTGGAAAAAACTGCCGCCTGGGTCTTTTTAGCGTTAAATTCTACTTGGTTACTGTCACCCCAAGACAGAATTTCTTCCAGGTCTCTGTTGAGATGTGAGACCTCTTGCTGCCTATAGAGATGTGCATTAGCAGCCGATGTCCGAGCATCCAAAGTAAAAGTTGAAACAAGTGTGCTGTCATCAGCGAAGCTATATATAGGATTTTTAGTTTTTTCCAAAAGATCGTTAATGTATAGTAAGAAAAGGGTGGGCGACAATATAGAACCTTGAGGGACTCCGGCGTTGATGTTAAATGTGTCTGAAAGAAATCCGTCCATCGCCACTCGCAGAGAACGGTCTTTAAGAAAGCTCGACAGCCATGAACAAAATTGAACCGGCATTCCGTATGCTCTCACTTTAGTTAGGAGCCCCTCATGCCATACTCGGTCAAAAGCCTTGGAAATGTCCAGTGCTACCGCCCGGGACTCCCCATGGTGTTCTATTGCGTTGTTCCAAACATGAGTAACATAAGCGAGAAGGTCTCCTGTTGATCTAGACTTACGGAATCCATACTGGCGGTCACTAATAATGTTGAAGCCTTCCAGGTATTTTAGTAGTTTTTCGTTGATAGCCTTCTCCATAACTTTTGATATAACCGAGAGCAATGCGACTGGACGATAGTTGTTTGGCAAAGTCTTCTTGCCTTTTTTGGGTATGGGCTGGACTCTCGCAGTTTTCCAGCAAGAAGGAAATATTCCTTTTTTGTAGGATAAGTTAAAAAGCCTACAAAATACCGGTGTCAGTTCGTCAGCGCATTTCTTAATTACAACGACTGGAATATCGTCAGGACCAGAAGCCTTTTTAGTGTCGAGACTCCCCAAGATTCGCTTAACATGGCGGTGGCGAAAGACAATCTCGGGCATTCTCGATTCTACAGGGGTAATGTTCGGTGGAGTACTTCCCTGAAAATTTACCGTTGAATGTGAAGAGAATAGTTCCGCCAGTAAGTTTGCTTTTTCCTGTGCTTTGGTCGCAATGGTGCCATCAGAACGTGTTAGAGGTGGAATGGTTGACTTGGTAAAGTTCTGACTGACGGCCTTAGCTACCGACCAAAATGATTTTGAGCCGCTAGGACATTCAAGAAGTTTGTCTCTGATCCTCTGGTTGTGTGCTTCTTTGCTTTGGTTTATCGTTTGCTTGCATTGGTTTCGAGCGTTAACAAAGATGGTACGATTTTCGGCGGTAGGATTTGTACGCCATTGTCGGTAGAAATAATTTTTTGATTTAACAGCTCGTTCGTAATTTTTGGTAAACCAAGGCTTGCCGTTAGAAGGGCACTTTTTTGAGAAAGGGATGAAGGCTTCCATACCAGTAAGGATAACCTCCGATATTTCTGTTGCACAGATGGATGGATCATCAGAGGTAAAACAAACGTCCCGCCAAGGAAAGGTTCGAAAATGGTCCCTTAGGTCCTCCCACTTAGCTGATGTATAATGCCATATCTTGCGTGGTTTAGGAGGCTCTTCAGCACTAATTGGTAGTTTGTTCAGTGCCGAAATAAGGTTGTGGTCAGACGTTCCTAACGGCGGCTTCACGGTGACAGCGTACAAGTCGGGGTTTGAAGTTAAGAAAAGATCCAACAAACTAGCAAAATCACCATCTCGGTGCAAGTGCAAGTAGTAAAAAAGTGAATAGTAGTGCGATGGACAGCGACGTCTAATCGAACGAATCAACGCGGCCTCCGGACCCCGGACGAAGGTAAACCGAAAACTAAGGCGAAGGGCAAAGTAGACCCACGTCAGGCACCCGGAAAAGCGAAAGTCAAATGGGCAAAGCCCCGAGGAATATGAGCTTCTCCCGCTCAAGGAAAGCGGAACTAGCTCCTATCAAAACAACGTCAACCTCGCAAACGCCCGCGAGCGTTGCAACTGCGACAATCTCCGTGACCGCCAAATAACCGACGCGCGCGGAAAAAGCCATCTCCCACCAATAACGAGGAAAAATCCTCACCAAAGAGAATTTCCACGCCGAAGTGGAAAGGAGGCAGGCTCTAAGTAAAAGCAGGATGAAGGCTGAAATTAGAGAAAAAGAGAGAGAAGACGCCAAATGAAGGGAAAAAGTAAAGAAATGCTGCAGATCAAGGACACTGAACACAAGGCGATACTAAAACAACTAAGTGAGGTAAGTCAGTCACAAATAGCGCCCCCCAACAATATCCCCATTTTTAAAAAACCATAAAGAACAAATTTAACAGAAACAATAACAGAAACAGACAACTCAGACACGGACACTTCTGATTTCATATTGCCAAACAGGCGCAATAGGAAAAACATCAAGAAAACAGAAACTGACTCTGACACCTACGAACAAAATTTCCTGAAGCAACAAAAAAATATTAAAAAACCAACGAACTGATACAACCTTCCCCATTAACGAAACAAACAATGGTACCAGGTAAACGGAAAAATTCAGAAGCACGAAAAAATAGGGTAGAGTCCAGACTGTACACCTTACCAAAACTGCCAGAACATTTAGAAATACCAGTATGCAGACTAACATTTCTCAATACCCTAGGATACAATACAGATTCAGTAATAACTGAACTAGTATTAGCCATGAAAGCAGAACCTTGCGGAAATGCTGTAAAGGAACGAAGAGGATTAAATTCCAAAACAAAAACCGATCGTAATGTTATAATGGAGCACATTGAATTTTTAATCCTTGTATAAGTCATTATAGGAGAACAAATGCTCCCAATATTAAATATTTGCCAAGGGAACTAACAATACAGTTCTAGTTTAATGATCTTATCTCAAAGCATCCAGGATTTTGCAAAATTGAAATGTATCGAAAGGTGTTAAAGGAAATGAAACTTTCTCTGTGCCAACCAAAATCCGATGTATGTGAAGAACAACAGTCAAGATGGTAGTATTCCAGAACAATTTGATAATCATCGATTAAAAGCATCTCAATAAATTCCAAATATAAAGAAGAGGCACAGGAAGCCGAATACTTATCAACTAACAGCTCAAAGCGCATTTATTCTATGGACCTCCAAAAGGTTATGTTACTTCCAATAATGCCACAAAGTAAAACTTCTTTTTTACTAGTAGACTGGTTGTTTTTAACCAAACTTTTGCTACTATCAACAAAAATGACTTAAATAAGAGTTTTTGCGTTGTATGGCATGAAGCCCTGTCTGGTCGAAAGGCTGAATCTTTGGTTGATGCAATGATAAAAGTTATTTCGAGAGAACGCGATGTAAAAGAGTTTGTTTTTTGGTGCGACAACTGTGGAAGTTAAAATAAAAATTGGGTATTATTTACGTCACTTGTAGGGAAAGTTAATATTCCAACCGGTCCAAATAAGATAACAATTCGCTATCTAACAAAAGGACACACTTACATGAGTGCTGATGGAATCCATGAAAATATAGAAAAAAAAAATTGGAAGACACAGAACTGCATATGACTTTGAAGAGCTTCTTATAATAATAGGTAGTTCCAGAAAAAAATTAGAAGAAGTTTTACAATTAACGGAATTTCATGCTTGGAAACATAAAAAACGAACTGCCACTAAAACAAACGACCCTTTAAAAGGTTTAATTTTAATTTCCTCTACTATAAAAGGTTTTTTGTTAAAAAAATTAGTAGAAGTTTGCTTTATGAAAGGTAAACAAACATTGTATTATAAAACAGACTTTAAAGAAGAGTACCAACAGCTTCATTTTTTGCAAAAGAAGCATACAGTAGCTACTATCCCTGAAATTATCCAGGAACGTGGGATTAACGCAGATAAAAAAGAAAAAATATTAAAAGAACTAATTCCTTTATTGCATGAAAACCGAAAACTATTTTTTCAAAAGCTGTCCGAGTCAAATGAATCTGTAGACTTCGTCTCAAAAAGAGATCCTAATGAAGCTGTTGATATTAATTTTTAGTTAAAGTAAAATTTGTTTTTTGTTTGCGACATTATTTTACCGTTCGTGTATTTTTCTGTTAAAGTTTGTCTTAGTTTCTTTTATGGCATAAGTTTTTGATGTGGTAGGGTAAGTCCGGTATAGTTGGACCAACGGGATAGACGGACCAGGGAGGTTTTCTGTAATAGTTTCCCAACAGATGTCGCTTGTGGTCGCAGTTTGAAGAAGACAAGTCACGCCATATCAGTCGAGAAAATTTGGTCGCAGAATACTGTTCGCTTTACTATTTGTGGCCGATTCAAGTTTGACCCTACTTAAAAAAGAAATAGTGTATTTTATTGTGTGTTGCAAAATCGATTTTAGGTAAGTTTCAAGGAAATAGTTGTACATAATATAGATTATTGGATCTATGTAGATTATTCTAACCTGAAAATGAATCTCTCATCAGCTCGATTGGGAACGATTTATCACTGGTCCATCTCCCCCGCTATTTTGGGATAGTTGGTCCACATTTTTTAGGGTGAGTTGGACCATATACAACATTGCCCAAAAATTAATTTTAATATTAATTAAGTGCATTTTCTTGATTTACAGAGCCATGCCGAGTATATATAAACACAAGGGAACGGCGAAACGAGGGAATTGGACAGCGGAAAGCCTGCTTAGCGCAATGCAAGCCGTGGCAAACAGCACCATGGGCGTTAATAAAGCAGCTAAAGGGTTTGGAATTCCGAAAACTACATTGAAACGCAGATTAAAGTCTTTCAATAACAATAAAACTAATCGTCTTGGGCCACAGTCTCAACTAGGTGATGAAGCTGAAAACAAATTGGCGACTCACATCCTTAAGCTACAAAATTATGGGTTTGCGCCAGATAGAGATAGCGTTATGAAAATGACATACGAATTAGCAAACAAGCTTAAAATCAAACACACTTTTAATAATGATAAATGCAAGGCTAAATATGACTGGCTCAAATTATTTTTGCATCGCCACCCAGACATTTCAGTCCGCAAAGCCGAGGGCGTTTCTTATTCACGAGCAACAGGTTCATGCAAGGTAAACGTAAGAGATTATTTTCGTTTACTTGCTCAAATCTTAGACGATAACGATTTAAATGATAAACCGGGTCACATATTTAATGTAGACGAAACTGGCCTACAGTTAAACAATGCCGAGTAAGGTACTAGCTAAGAAGGGATCAAAATGTGTTGCAAACATCATCTCAGCAGAAAGAGGAGAAACAATATCCGTAGTCGCTTGCTGCAATGCCGAAGGAACGCTTTTGTCCCCTTATTGCATTTTTAAAGGAAAAAATAAGAAAGAAGAATTCTCAACTGGAGTGCCCCCTGGTTCAGTTGTTACGATGTCAGAAAAGTCTGCATATATAATTGCTGATATATTTCTTCATTGGTTCAAGACTCATTTTTGTCCCCGCAAGCCAAGTGGGAAAGTCCTGCTGATCTTAGACGGACATGCTTCGCACACTCACTCCATAAGTGTATTAGAATTTTCAGAAGAGAATGATATCATTCTTTTGTGCCTGCCCGCGCATACAACTCACTTCCTGCAACCGTTGGATCGATAATTTTTTAAATCGTTAAAGAGCTATTATTACCCAGCCTGCAACAGTTTTATGAAGGCAAATCCTGCAAGAAAACTTGGTAGGCTTCAGTTATATATATACTCCTAAAAGATCGAAGCACCCATTAAGGAGTGCAATAATACCTACTTCGGACTCCTCTGATTCTGACAGCCCCGTATTAGATGATGAGAGTGGTGACGGCGAAGAAGTCGACAATACAGAGTGCGTAGGCTGTAGCGAGAAGTATCTGGCTACAAAAAAGAAAGATGATTGGCTCTGCTGCATGATTTGCAAAGGTTGGACTCATGAAGGATGTACCGGTTATGCTAACATATGCACTGACTGTGGAAAACTTGCCGCAAGAAAAAAGTAAATGCTCGCTTTTGTTAACTTTTTCATGAATAATTCAGGAATTTCGTACTGGTCCATCTGTCCCAAGCCAGTGGTCCATCTAACCTTGAAAAGGTCCATCTAACCCAAGAATTTGATTTTTAGTTTTTTTTAGTTTAACTTTTTTTGAAATAGATTTTTTTAGTTTTGTTCATGTAGTATGATATTTTTATTTGTAATAAATGTTGCTACAAACATTCAGAATTTTACTAAAAATATTGAACGATATAAGTAGGTTTTTGAAAAAGTGGTCCAACTATCCCGGACTTACCCTATTTAAAAGCACTAACTATTCTATGTTAATGCCCTCTTATAGTAACTTAGCAGGTTTTTTTACTTTTTATTATTTTGTAACCTCTTAAAGTGTATAAAATATAAGTTTCAAATTCAGTTACTGTGTTATTAGGATCCGAAATAAAATTAATTGTATTTTATAAAAAAACACACAGCAAGGGCAGTTACTGTGTTTCTACCACATGTATTTGATTTTCTAAAGTGGATAAGAGTGTGGAAAAACAGTTTTTTAACTGCTGAGCTAATTTCATTTTCATAATTTGGTTATAACTAGGTACTAAAATACTGCTCGAAGCACACCTTCTTTGGTATAAAAACTTGAAACAAAAATTTTAATAAACGTTGTGAGGCAACAAAATTTTATTAAAAACTCGATTTTCTCGAAAGTTTGTTTCAAGCAGTTACTGTGTTTTTCCTTGAGGCAGCCGAAACAAATTCCGTGGCGTAACAACGCCAAATATCTGGGTCTCAATTTCGATAGAAGACTGTCTTGGAGCACTAATGCAGACGCGAGACTGCGTCAGACCAAAGATCAGCTAATCGCAATATACCCACTACTGTGCAAAAATAGCAGAATTAACCTAAAAACTAAAACCAATATCCACAAAATAATGGTCCGTTTAGTGTTACCATCGGTACACCGACATGGTGCACTGCGGCTGCCAATAAACACAAAAAACTCCAAATACTACAAAACACAGCCCTGAGAGTAATAACGGACGCCCCCAGATATACCCTCACAGCATTAATACATAGAGAATTAGAAATAGAAACTATCAATGAATACATAACTAGACAAATGGCAAAACATTACGGACGTACAGACATATCCACAAATCCTCTAATATCAGAAACCCACGTACGTTTCAATTACCAACCACGTACAAATTACCCCGTGACTGGCTTCCTCCTAAGGCGCACAAATATAGAAACGTCTTTGCTAACATGACTTAGCTAAGCTGAGCAAAAACAAGACCAAATAAAATAGCAAAAAGCACAACAATACCAAATGGGAGTTAAAGGCAAAGCCTAACTCAAATAGCAATAATCGATTTTATCAGAGGTACCTTTTGCTGCGAGACTTCGACAAGGTAGATAACTGCCATAGGGTAAAGTACACAGTGGTTGGCACCTCTTATAGTGGTTGGCACTATTTTCTTAATGTGCTAACGAAAAGGATGAGAAAAAGATAAAATTACGTTTCTGGGTTAAATTTGTGCGCCACTGTCCTGGAAATATGATACATGCGCTGTTTTGACTGTCGGATGTCAAATTTATTTAGAATCTCTAGTTTTGACGGTTGTGTACACGTGTATCAGTTGACCGCATAATTTTCCTTTAAATTGGGTTGGAACAACCGGTGGATTAGCGATTGTTGTGATTGTAAAATATGTAAGTATACATTTCTATTCTTGTTTTATTTTAATATGATGTCTATGTTGACTAATTACCATAAATAATATGCTTTAAATTTAGTTCTAACCTAATTTTTGATGGTGCCAACTACTGTATTTTAAAATGGAATCTGAATCAGTGGTTGGCATGGCAGTGCCAATGAGAGAATATTATTCATATTTAAGTCTTATACAGTAGTCGGCACTACTATGACAGTTTTAATCAATTCTTGATTTACTTGACTATCTACCTGTTATGTTAATACCTAATTGGAATATATTCTTTAGAGACAAAGAAAAAGAACAGAGGAAAGTGAATGCAGTGGCAGCTGTAAAAGATGGAATGTCAAAAAAATCGGCGTCCAAAAGATTCAGGGTTCCCCGTTCTACCATCCAGTATCGAATGGGCACAAAATTTAAATCTCCTGGATATGGACCTTCAACTTTTCTGACGAGCAAGGAAGAAGAAACGCTAATAAAGTAATTTAACAGTTTTTTTTGTGAAACTGTATTGATTTAACTTATTTTTAGATGGATATTTGACTGTCACAAGAAGGGATTTCCCCGCCGTGTAGATGATATCCAAGCTTCAGTACAGCAATTTGTAAATAAAGATAAAAAGGAAGACACCTTTTCGAAATGGTAGGCCGAGAATAGGGTGGTATAAAGCTTTTCTAAGACATCATTCAGAAGTAATAGAAAGAACAAGCGAAGCAGTAACACCGGCTAGTGCACTCATTAGTGAAAAAGACATCAGAAAATGGTTTGCATTTCTTCAGTCTTATTTTACGGATGAAGGTTTCATTTTCCCCTAAAATAGAAACCATTAAAATAGATAAAATTAACGTTGATGATACCACAAATTTACCGAATTCAACTAGTGTCAGTGGGGTGATAAAGGAAATACTGTTACGGAAAAAGAAAATAATAATAAAGGGTGGTCCATAAAAATCCTAAAATTAACTTTTTAGGTGCCAGACTTCTGTGTGCCAACCACTATGATGATAAGGTGTCAACATTAGAATACCAAGGTGCCAATATTTGTCATACGTACATATTTTATAATTAACAAAATATTATAAAAAAATAAAATGTCCTTCAATAATATTGATACAGTAAAAAGTGGCACTTCAAAATGGTTCATTTAAATTTACAGAAGTTCATGAAAATACATATTTTGTAATTTATACAGTTTTAAAGTCATTATATTGGTATTGCCGTGCCAACCACTGTGCACTTTACCCTATGGGAAAGAGAATTTATTAAGTTAGGGCTTGTAGTTAAAAAAAAAAGGAAAATATCAACTTTTAATCCGTTGTAGTAATATTTAGTTGACCGTTAAAACGCTGTGTGTTACTGTATGGATCGAAACCTCTTCCATTTCCAATATATTACAGGAAACAGTCCTCTATTACAACTAAATATTGGCCTAATTACACAGTTTCCACTAGATCCTATGCATTTACTTTTTTAGGAGTGAGAAAGCGTTTGCTGCTTAATTGTTATTTTGAGGGTTCTCCTCCTTTTATATTTTTATAGAAAATCAGAAAGGAATTTGAGCAAAGGGTACTTTTATATAAATATGTAAGTAAAGATCAGTATTAATGTATTACGTTACTACATTCTGCTGTGTTTATATTATCAAATGAAAATTTAATAGAGACATACATGGACCTAGCAGAAAAATGTTTAATATATTTTAATATATAAGCAGCAAAAAATTTTGGTAAGGGCTTTGTTGTCTTTAATGTTCACAGTTTAATTAATTCAGTGTCCGATTGCAAAAAATTTGACAACTACCTAAATTCATTAAAAAGAAAAATTTATTCTAACACAAATGAGGAGCAAACATGCAAAAACCGATAAATCCACTTTTTACATTTTTGAAGTTAAGTACCGATTCTTACTAATTTTGGTGCACTTTTTTGACCAAGCACAGCAGATTTAAGCAAAAACCGATTAATCTCCTCTAAACCTTATCCGAAAGTGGTCCATTTATGCAAATACCGATAAATCCAAATTTCAAGCAAAAACCGATAAAAATTTTAAATATGTAATATCCTCTATAAGTGGATAATTCACACGCCTACATGACATGCGAGGAAATTGCAGATATTTATTTTACGAAAAAGGCTATATAGCTTGTTGAGAGGAGGAACTACAAGATGAAGGTGAAGCTGGTGTAGGTATTAGGTATTTGTCACATGTTTGAGGAGTATGTTTGCATAGAAGCAGTTGCAGTGCAGTGCACATGTAGCGTGCAGGTGTTTGAGCTTTTTCCTTGCACTCGAGCGTTCTTTTTTTTCTTTATCTTTCATTTACTTTGGTTGAGTCTCCATAATGGAGGAAGGTAAAGCCAGTGTATTAGATATTGGCACAGGGAGTAAAAAACGGAAAACAAATGAGACAAAGCGGCTGAAGCAGAAAAAGCAGAGGTAAAAATTAAAATTAATATTTTTGTTTTTAACGGTTAGATAGATATATTCTGTTTTGTTTTTCAGATATGTAGACGACGATCCTGATTTGATTAAGTTTAAACGGGTTTGCAATCATAATGGACCTACATATAGATGTGAAAATATTGCAGTCAATGACCTCCAGACTCTGAGAGGCAGAACTTTTGAAAATAATAATAAAATGGACCAGGATACTAACTTGTGCCACTACATGTCAGTAGAACCAATTAATAGACAAAGATCTACGAAAGGGAGACAATCCAGGAGCCGCAATTTTTCGGTTCATTATTTTTTACCGAAAAGAGTGTCTAAGAAGAAAATTCAAGTATGTCAGGCTTTCTTTATGGAATGTGTTAATATGAAAAAAGACAGAATTAACCACCTAGCGCAGATTTTGTCTGAAGGGACTATTCCAAAAGAGAAACGAGGCGGGGATCATGAGTCCGATAAATCTATTGGCAGAAAAGTTACCGTAAGAGAGTTTATTGGGAAACTAAAAGGGAAGGTAAGTCACCATAACAGGAAAAAATCAAAAAGAATTTATTTAGAGGCCGACTTAAACATAAAAAAATTGCACAACATGTATCTAAGTCAATGCAATGTTGAACACAATGTAAACTTCTCCATGGTTAGGAGAGTGTTCGTGGATGACTTTAATATTGGCTTTTCCAGTCCAGCCTCCGACATCTGCGCACAATCTACTAGACTTAAATACGTAATAAGAACGGAAGTCGATATAGAAAAGAAACGGGAGTTTCAGACCGAATTTACAATTTACAGCAAGAGGGCGAATGCTTTTTATAGTTTGCTAAAAGAGAACCCTGAAAATTCAATTACTTTCTGTTTTGACCTACAACAAATTCAGCCTCTGCCAAAAACCCCAATTAACGATGCGTTTTATGCGCAACGAGTCGTTTGTATGTTTTTTGTTGAGTTGATGGTCAATCCAAAAAAACAACTTTCTTTACATGGACGGAAGATATGGCAGGAAGAGGATCAATCGAGATTGGTTTGGGAGGAGTCAGGTGATCTGCAATGGTATCGGACTTTACTTCATGGAACTACCGTTGATGAAGAAGATCCCAATGTTGATGAATCCGAAGGAATATGTGAGTGCCTTGAAGAGGAGCAGTCTGTTCACATTTAGTTTTTTCTTTAAATAAACTTTTTAAATTTTCATTTTGTTTGTTTTTTTTAATATCTTCTTTGGTTCGATATCATGTTTTGTAACAGTAATAAAAATATCTTCTTTATTGATTTTCTCTATTTATTTTTACCATCTCCATACTATAAAAGTTGTTTAATGTCTTGCCTGAAACAGTTAAGCGTCCTGACATAGGACTATTTAAACGAAGGATAAGGCGGTATTTAGTAGATGGGTCATTTTATTCTCTTGAGGAATATCTTAATTCTGATTTTAACTTGTAATGGCCTGTATTCTGTCCTTATGCCAGTTTTAGTATGATTCTTTATTTTTAATCTGTTTAATTTAGTTTTAACATCTAAAATATTTTATTAGGACTTGATGTTTGAATGTGCTTATTGTATAAGTTTTTGATTTTGGCACTTTTTGTATTTCATGATTTTTTTTTATCAGTAGTGTCACTTTTAGCAATGATTGTTTAGATTAAAACTTTTACTGTTACTGACGTGTGTAAACATATGTAGTGTATTAACATGAATAAAGTATTGTATTGTATTTATCGATGGAACACAATTTGCATTCAAAAGGTCTTTTGGAATCTAGCCGCTAATATTCCAAAGCTGCATTCTACTGTTTGTCTAGCTCTGGATAATCTATAAACCTGGTTTTGATAATTACCAGCGACTCTCGCTTTAGGATATGGACGCATTAAATTTGGCATTAGGGCAAATGCTTCGTCTCTGATAAACACATATGGGGTTGAGGTGTTTTGTCTAGGTAATGCTTTTGGTTCGGGTAATTCCATTGACCCGCTGTATAGCATTTTTCCCAACTGGGAGTTTGCGAAAATATTTCCGTCACTAAACCGACCCATAGAACCAACATTTACGGTAGTAAAACGATAGTTTGCATCGACGGTCGCCATTAAAACTATGAAAAAATATTGTTTATAGTTGAAGAATGTAGAACTTCCATTTTCTTTCATATTCTAATTAAATATTCTTTCGCGTGTCCATTGTTGGTTCAGGCATATAAATGGGCTGTAAACGTCGCCATATTGCTTCACATACTTAAATACAATGTTCGATACGGTTCTCTCCCCCATTCTGTAGCTTCGTGCTATAGTTTTAAACATGTCACCGGTGGCTAAATACCTAAAAAAAATACTACATTTAGGCTAAAAAACTGCAGATTAATAAATTAGTCTTCGTTTATTCCTCTACCTATTTATTTATTTTTTAATTACAGTTAAAGCTGTTAAAGAACAGTGGCGAAAGCTTACAGAATGCCATCGGAAAGCTATACGAAGGCAACAAAAAAAAATGGACAACAGGCAACAACTACCAGGCCATGGACGTATCAAAAACATATGGAGCTTTTAAAACCATTTATGAGAAATAGAAAAACCGTTGGGGATCCCAGCACCTCTCTTGAAGAAAGCCAGTTAGAAGTTGACGATATGGGTCTATCTGATCCTCCCAGTGTTGAAACCAACCGTGATGAAACAACCTACAATTAGTGATTCGAGGGTGCAAAAATATATTGAAGACAGTGATAAGAGAGCCACGAAGAGGGATGAATTGCGTCAAAACTTAGTAGCACAATCACAAAGAGAAGCAAGCTTACAGAATGATGCCTTATATCAATTTTTTATGCCTATGTCCAATATAACCAAGGGCCTTCCAACCAAGTACCAAAGACAAGTTAGAAGGAAAGTTTTTGAAGCTGTATTACAAGCGAAAGATGATGTTGAGTATGAGACACAGAATCTGCAGATGAACTTACAATTTTCTTCTTCTTCAGCAACCCCTAATCCAACTGATGGGTTCTTTTTGTTGACACAAAACTACCCTCAATTCTTTAGTCCACAGAATTCGATATCGCCGACTCAGTAGTTGCTCAAGACAAAACAACAATTGTTCGATAATTTTTATACGAGTAACAACGGTCTTATCATGGGTAACCTTCTCAGCCCCTTATTAGCCGAAATATTCATGAACTTTCTAGAAAGTAAGATTGGCCAACACCCCCTTTTTAAACAATATCTCTACTGACATGTCGATGATGTTCTAACATGTTTTCTCGGTACTGATAGACAACTTATAGTATTTCTTCATGACATCAATAGCTTACACACTAATATTAGTTTTTCAATAGAGCAAGAGAACAATTCCTCCATTAATTTTTTGGATCTTACCATTAAGAGGGAAAATAATAAACATGTTTTTTCGATCTTTTACAAACCATCTTATACAGGGTAGTCCAACGAAAACTTAACACCTCGACTTTCCTGCTTTAAAATGAAAATGTGGAAAATCGCTCGGACCCGTCGATTTCTGATTCGAGGGGGAATAACTTTTCCGCTTTTTTCATCTCCGTAACTCAACCCCCTAAGGGGGGTGAGCACAACCCCCTGATTTTGAATAGAGCTGAGGGGTGTTGCGATACCTCATTTTGAAGATCTTATCGAGTGCTATCTGACCCTAAAACTTCGCTTTAAAATTTTCATCTTTAACGAAATGACAGCTAAAATAGTGGAAGACTACTTACTTTTGTGATTAGTTTATTAAATGCTGAAAATGGCCACCATTCACTTCCATGCAGTAAAATAAATTTTGCTCAAAACGTTCACGTACATTACTCAACATTTCTGGTGTAATTTGACGGCATTCATTAATGATCCGAATTCGCAAATCATCCAGTGACTCAGGCTGGGTAGCGTAAATCTTAGATTTCAGGTGACCCCATAGAAAAAAGTCCAGTGGAGCCAGATCAGGTGATCTGGGTGGCCACTCAATATGTCCCCTTCTTCCAATCCAGGCCTGAGGAAAATTTTCATCTAAGAACTGACGCACAGGTTGAGCGAAATGAGGTGGTGCGCCATCTTGTTGAAAAATGATCGTTACATGGTCTTCTTCATTCTCCAATACTTGAACGAGGGCTGGATAAATAGCGTTCTCTAATAGTTTTAAATAAATTTGGCCAGTGAGATTACCGGGTATAAAAAAAGGGCCGATTATGTGATTTCCATAAATACCCGCCCAAACATTTAACTTTTGGAGATGCTGAGTATGCACTTCACGAAATAATCTTGGATTTTCATCTGACCAATACCGACAGTTATGCCTGTTTACAATGCCATTAAGGTAAAATGAACACTCATCCGAGAAACAGATATTGAACATGTAGTTAGGATTATTGTTAATAATTCCACCGACCACTTCACAGAACTGGAGTCAGCGATCGAAATCATCCTCATTCAGTTCCTGAACCAGTCGTATCTTAAAAGGATGGAACTTATGTTGTTTAAGGATTCTCATGATTGTTGTGCGTGAAACACCAGATACATCGGACAATTTCCTAGTACTAAGGGTCAGATCCATTGCTACTTGACCTAAGACAGCCACTTCCCTCGCTTCGTCTCTTTCATACACCCTCTTTTTGTTTCCGACTGAACCAGTAGCGTCAAATTTGGCCACCAGTTGCACAACGTAAGCAGCGGATACATTTTTTTCAGGATGTCGTTCATTAAATAAAGCCGCTGTTACTCGCGCAGAGTCGTTATTTCTGAAAAATAATTTTATCATTTCCACCCTTTCTTCTACGGAATACACCATTTTAATTCTACTACAAAGTTACAATCGCTTTGAGACAGTTTTAACGTTCTTAAAAATTCACGATAGACTAAGGTAAATCAAAAACATGGTCCGTCTACTTTTTTGGACAAAAAAATTAACAAATAAATTAATAATTCAAATGCGTCTGATAAGAGTAATATCCTCGAGGTAAATTCCACATTCTCTACTCATACACCAGCGTTCTTTACTGCAGGGAAGTGAATGGTGGCCATTTTCAGCATTTAATAAACTAATCACAAAAGTAAGTAGTCTGCCACTCTTTTAGCTGTCATTTTGTTAAAGATGAAAATTTTAAAGCGAAATTTTAGGGTCAGATAGTACTCTATAAGATTTTCAAGATGAGGTATGGCAACACCCCTCATCCCTATTCAAAATCAGAGGGTTGTGCTCACCCCCGTTAGGGGGTTGAAGTTACGGAGATGAAAAAAGCGAAAAAGTTATTCCCCCTCGAATCAGAAACCGACGGGTCCGAGCGATTTTCCACATTTTCATTTTAAAGCAGGAAAATCGAGGTGTTAAGTTTTCGTTAGACCATCCTGTATAGACACTATCATTCATAATTCTTCTTGCCACCCAGTACAACATAAATTAGCTGCTTTCCATAGTATGATTCATAGACTAGTGTCCCTTCCTTTAAATAAATTCGAAATTCAGAAAGAATTAAACCTAATTAAACAAATTGCTATTAACAACGGATACTCAACAAAATTAATAACAAAAATTTTAAAGAAAAAATCATATAAAAAGGCCATTGATCTAGTTTTTTCTAATATGAAAAACCCCCTAACCAATAAAAACTGCTTACCTTCATCGGTTAACCTACTTTAACCGTTGGCAAATTCTTAAATAATCTTAACATCAACATTGCATATAAATCTAACAATTCTTTAAGCAAGATTATTAAAAATAACAAAAGCAAAACTGACAAGAATAAAAATTTAGGTGTCTAAAAATTAACTTATTATGATTGTTCTAAAACGTACGTAGGTCAAAAGCACACTATAATAGCTATACCAAAAACATAAAAGACTCTAATTACGCCAGTCATTTACTAGAAAACCAGCACAATTTCAATAAAAATTTTAAAATTTTATACAGTGTGTCTACTTAAGTTGGCTACATATGGGAAACTCTTTTATTATTAATTTTACGAAAAAAAGTTATTCTTCATAAGAAGTTCTGCATGGTCCAAAACCTAAAATGCAATCATCAGATATTAAATTTTTCCAAGTGTATACAAGGGGTGTAAAAAAATATGAATTTTGCTCAAGAATAAAGTACCTTTATTTTTGACGATATCGAAAACTGTAATTATGAAAAGTTGTTGGGGATGAAAACTATATTTTAATATGAAATTACATCTTTCTACTTAAGATTTTTTTTTATTTTTACAAAATTTCTTCAATTACCGATACAGAACATTTATCTTTTTTATTTATTAAAAACATGATAACCTTTCCGTGTCGTTCAGAAAGTAATAAGTAAATTTAATTAATTAATCAATTCACCATTGAAATTAAATGAAACATTTAATCTAGGATGCACTGACAAGAATTGTTTGACAGTAACTTCAAAAAATCAGTTGTATTTATAAAATTTAGTAGAAATGCCAGCAATTTTAAGTACTCAGGATAAAATTGAAATTGTGTTAATTGTGGGTGACAATTATAAAACAAATCGAGAAGCTGCAGACATTTTTAATACCCGACACCCAGTGAAAAATCTTCACTCTACCACAGTAAGGAAATTATTAGACAAATTTAAGACTTTTGGAGATGTAAGAAATAAGTTTAGCAACAAACCCCAAAAACGGGTCGCCAGTGATGACATAGAATTTGATATAAAGCCCTCAGCAATTGAACATCCTAAAAATTCCTTGCGAACACGGGCAGCTTCGATACCGAATTATATAAGCAAAGATACGGTTTCAAAAATTTAAAAAAAGAACAAGTTGCACCCATAAAAGCACCCAATTTATTCATACGTTAGGACCAGGAGATCATGATAGACGCTTTGAATTCTGTTGTAATATCCAAGGAATGTTAGAAGATAATCCATTTATGGGAAGACATATTATTTTTTCGGATGAAGCAACATTTATATCAAATGGAACAATCTCTACCCAAAATTGCCGTTGGTGGAGTGATACTAATCCAAATTTTACCATCAAAACTCGGGACCAGTATGCATTCAAAACAAACGTGTGGTGTGTAATTTATGAAAATACAATGGTTGGACCTTTGAATGCAGACCGGTATTAACATTTTTTAGAGAATGAATTAGACAATTTTCTTGACAACGTTCCCCTCCTTCAACGTCAACAGATATGGTTCCAACAGGATGGTGCCCCTTGCCACAGTAGGTTAGTTCAGGTTAGATGTAAGGCAATACCTTGAAAATCGTTTTAATGGAAGAGTTATACATCGGTTTTCGGAAAATTCTTGGCCACCTCGGTCTCCAGATTTGACCCCACTCGATTTTTTCTTGTGGGGTTACCTAAAACAAAAGGTGTATCTTCAAAGTCCATTTACAGATGTTGCCCATTTGGAAAGAGTCATTGCAGGATCGGTTCAGAGTATTACTCCGGCTATGGTAAGAAGAGTATTGAAAACATTTTGCGATAGAACAATTACCTGTATTGACAGAGTAGGCGGATATGTTGAGGCGTTTGTGAATTGAGGAAGTTAATAATGTTCGTTAAAATTATTACAACAAAATGAATTATTATGGTATTATTCATTTAAATGCATCGCTAAAATGTTATACAAGACAGGCATTAAGTCATTGAAAAAGTTATCAGGTGTTCAAAAAAAAATAAGAGATTACTGTTTATTATTAATTATTGATAGAATTTTAGAAATTTTTTTAAAAATATTTAATTTGTAGTATGTAAACTTAGTCATCAATTAATTATAAGTTTAGAGTAAAAAATAAGTTGAGGTAGATGGATCTGATTACATTGTACTTGAACGAATTTTTATTTTAATGGTGTATTAATTAAAATTTTAGAAATAAATTTTGTTTTGTTAGAATTTACTTATTACTTTCTGAACGAAACGGAAAGGTTATCATGTTTTTAATTAATAAAAAAGATAAATGTTCTGTATCGGTAATTGGAGAAATTTTGTAAAAATAAAAAAAAATCTTAAGTAGAAAGATGTGATTTCATATTAAAATATAGTTTTTCATTCCGAACAACTTTTCATAATTACAGTTTTCGATATCGTCAAAGATAAAGGTACTTTACTCTTGAGCAAAATGCATATTTTTTTACACCCCTCGTATACACTTGGGAAAATTTAATATCTGATGATTGCATTTTAGGTCTTGGACCATGCAGAACTTTTTATGAAGAATAACTTTTTTTCGTAAAATTAATAATAAAAAAGTTTCCCATATGTAGTCTACTTAAGTAGACACACTGTATACAGGGTGTTGGGAAAATGTGTTTGGATACTTGGACAGGTGATTCTACATGATAAAATAATGTTAGTAAGTCATGTAACAAAATATCGAAATCTCAATATTTTCTAAGTTATGGTCTGTCAAAATTCAATTTTTTTTTTCTTATTTTTGATGTAGGGCATTTACTTTTTCACCAATTAATTTGATTTTTGGCACAGAGACTTATCTTCACGATTTCTATAACTCTGTTACCAAAATGTTGCCCTACTCTGCCACCAGAGGGCACTTTACCTGAAAACCATATTTTTTTTTTCGCATATCTTTGTGGATTTGACAGATATTACAAAACCAAATATGCCTTGTGAAAGACAATAAAATACTTATTAAAAAAGTTACTCTTCATTCGAGTCGATAAACCTCACCGTTTAGTCACAAATTAGCAGTAAACATTTTATTACCATTAAATCAGTACGTCCAATAGGCGCAAATAAATCAAGTTACCATGCTTCAAATTTAAATAAATCTGTCAATAAAATACCTAATAAGTTATCGGACTAAATACTAAATTATATCAACGTAAACAATTTATTTTTATTTATTTATTTTCAGTTTTATTCACCTAATAATAATTTATGTATTGGTAATTATTATACGAATAGATAGGTCATTAAATCTATTTTTTAACACCGAATGAACAAGTAATTAGAAGGAAACTAATCATAATATATTCTCAAAATGTCCTCCGTTCATCTCTATACATTTCCTAATGCTTTTCAAGAAATGTTGCCTAACTTTAAAGAAAATACCGGCCGTATTTTGAATAACCTCAAATCCATTAATTACTCTTTGACGTAGATCTTCAACATCATTTACCGGAGTTTTATAGACCAAAGTCTTTAAATGTCCCCGAAAAAAAAAGTCCATAGGATTAATGTCAGGCGAACGCGGTGCCCAAGGTAATGATCCATTTCGTCCTATCCACCTGTTAGGAAATGTATCATTGAGATATGTCCGTACGTTTAGACTAAAATGGGGTGGAGCGCCATCTTGAAGAAGCCACATGCTTAATCTTGTTTGAATTGGCACATTTTCCATTAATTGTGGAAGGACATTCCGAAGGAAATGTAAATAAACTTCGCCATTTAACGGTCCTTCAAAAAAGTGAGGTCATATGAGATGGTCTCCTATAATTCCGCCCCATACATTTAATGAGAATCGTCGCTGATGCTGCCGTTCCATAATCGCATGTGGGTTTTCGTATGCCCATTGGTGGGTGTTATGAAAATTGGTAATCCCATGCCGTGTGAAAGTAGATTCGTCCGTGAATAATTTGAAATTAAGGAATCGATTGTTTTGTCGAAATTTCTCTAATAATTGTTGGCACATGTTAACTCGTAACTGTGCGTCACCCTCATAAAGTGCCTGTACCTTTTGTACATGAAATGGGTAAAGAAGATCCTCATGAAGGACTTCCCAAGCCGTAGAATTGTCAATTCCCTCTTCTAAAGCTATATTTCGAGTACTTATACCTGAATTCGTTTCTGCTCTTTCAAGTATTCTTTCTTCCATTTCAACAGTTCTAACGTATCTTGGTCTACCTTTATCAGCAATAGTATTTATAAATGAGCCTATCTCGCCAAGCCTTCGATGAACTTTGATGAAAGTTGGGGCACTTGGAACATTTCTATTAGGATATGTTTCCATGTAAAACCGCCGTGCTTGCTCTGCATTCCCATTGGCTCTCCCATAACAAAAATGCATGTCACGATACTCAGTATTTGAATATACGTGAGCCATTTTATTACTAGGTAAACAGCAACTTAATTTTCACTAATTTTAAAAATGTACTACGTTTATGAATACTTTTAAGGCTTCACTAATGTCTAATTTTTTTACTTATTATTTACTTTTCACCCGTCTTATCATTTATTTAAATTTGAAGCATGGTAACTTGATTTATTTGCGTCTATTGGACGTACTGATTTAATGGTAATAAAATGTTTACTGCTAATTTGTGACTAAACGGTGAGGTTTATCGACTCGAATGAAGAGTAACTTTTTTAATAAGTATTTTATTGTCTTTCACAAGGCATATTTGGTTTTGTAATATCTGTCAAATCCAAAAAGATATGCGAAAAAAAAATATGGTTTTCAGGTAAAGTGCCTTCTGGTGGCAGAGTAGGGCAACATTTTGGTAACAGAGTTATAGAAATCGTGAAGATAAGTCTCTGTGCCAAAAATCAAAAATTAATTGGTGAAAAAGTAAATGGCCTACATCAAAAATAAGAAAAAAAAATTGAACTTTGACAGACCATAACTTAGAAAATATTGAGATTTCGATATTTTGTTACATGACTTACTAACATTATTTTATCAAGTAGATTCACCTGTCCAAGTATCCAAACACATTTTCCCAACACCCTGTATAGAAAATAAAGGCCCAAAACTCAACTTCTTAAAATCCTTCGAAATAAACAAGCTTAAAAAGTTTAACCAATTACTTAATGACCAGATAGATCTTAACAATTCTCCTTTGTTAAATGTATTTAATTAACCATCTGTTATCCTTTTTATAACCATTTGTGTAATAAATCTTGGGTATCTTTGAATTCAATAATATTATTTAGTAACCTTTTACTACAAACCTCAATTTTGTATCATTCATACACTTTATTTTGAAGAAGCTACTGTGTAGCGAAACATGTCAAGTTACTTGATGTAATGCAGTGGAAATTTACCAGTAAAACTCCTGTTTTTACTGTTTACCCGTAATTAGTTAAAGTAATTGATATTTTGCAGACGTGTGCCCGGTAACATAGGTTGCCATTCTTTTAAACGTACAGTTAAAGTACCGTGAATTTCGCATTCAAATAGACTACATTCTTTGTGTTTGGTTAACCCTTTATCGGGCAGCCTAAATAAATATTTTATATTGTTCATTGGTCAAAGTAACCATATGGTTACAGTAACTACAAAGGTATCTTTTTGGACCTATTAATTGCTTATGACGTCCTAGGCAATGTTACCGTATGGTTTCGGTCTATTTTTAGGAGGGGGAGTAACACTTGATCTTTGTATACTCCGCGTTTGGTGGTCATTTTCTCGCGTGTTTACTGGCTTGTTCGGGTGACTTGTGAGGATATATTTGAAGTAACTATAAAGTGGCTAATTTTGTAAGTATTATATTGCTTATATGTATGCTTGTAACTTTAGTAATAGATATTGAAAATAACAGGTATTGCAATACATAAGACGGTGTTGAGTACATTTTAATACACAATGAGTAATTAGAATTTAGCGTATCCATATGGTTACTTTAGTCGTTATAGGACTATTTATTTTAGATTTTGTTCTCAATGCAGTAAAATAGGATGAACAACTATAAATCCATAGCATCATGTTCTTTTTATGGAAAGCAAAAAAATTCAAGTTGCCGCCGGCTCCTGAAGTTTCAGACCCGTCAGATACGTCAGACGATGAGGAAGCCATGACCTTGAAACAAACCAAGATAAAGAGGCACAGGCTAAAATGTACATTTCAGGTAGTACTAAGTTTTAATGTCCAGGAATTTAATTATTATTTCTTGTAAACATTTATTTTTTATCCACTAGCGTAGCGTATTAGAGAGGGGTAAAAAGTGAGGTACTGGAATTAGTTTATATAAAGTTATTTATAACATTATGAACCAAAATAATCAAATTTTGAATGCTTATGTTTTAAGCTCATTTGGGTTTTTTAAGATGAACACGATTCAGAGAATAAAGTTCCAAATATCCCTGATTTCGATGAGTATATACAGAAGAGACTGGGGAACCACCAACAAGAAAAAAATAAAAAAAAGTGTAAACAATCAATTTCAACTGAACCAAAGAAGACTTACCTAACACTGATAGGGATACATCATTTATACCTAATACCAATGAAGAGCTACTATCTCTTGAATATTTTACAAAAATTTATTTTGCGAGATAATGGATACCATTATTGAATAAACAAATTTATATAGCACCCAAGTAACCGGTTCATGTATTGGCACGAATAGCAAGGAAATGACAGATTTTATTTCAATATTACTGTATATGGGCATAATAAATCTTCCTTCTTATGAAGATTATTGAGCTAATGGGACACGAATTGAGCAAATAGCAAGCCTTATGCCTGTCAAACGTTTCAAGATGTTAAGACGTTACATTCATTTTAATAACAATGACAACGTAACTAAAAATACTACAGATCGATACTTTAAAATTCGTCCTCTCATTGAATTGATACGATAAAACTTCAGAAAATTTCATACCGAAAATCAATACTCCATAGGCGAGACAATGGTTGCCTATAAAGGAACCATCGCTGAAAATCTGCGTCAATACCTAAAAAATAAACCTCACAAATGGGGATACAAGATTTTTGTAATTGCAGGTGTTTCGGGCTTTATTTTAGACTTTATCTCATACCAAGGTGCAAATACTTTTGATCAACTCCAGGGCACGATAAATGAAAAAAAACTCAGAAGAAGTTTAGATGGGTGTAAGAGCCGGAATTGTTATAGCCTTATCTAAATCCCTTCACGACCCAGGTAAAGCAACTATATTTCTTGACAAATATTTTGCTGGATTACCGCTTTTTCTTTATCTCAAAGAGAAAATGAGTATTTATAGCCTAGGAACATTACGTAGTAATAGAATTGGTGAATGTCCAATTGAAACAGACAAAATATTACAAAAAGAGGGTAAAGGGAAATATTACTATAAAACAGACAAATATAATGGTATAATCGTCGTAAAGTGGGTAGATAATAAAGCTGTTCTATTGGGTAGCATGTACTCCAATTGACAAAGTAAAAATATTTAGTAAACATGCTAAGGAGAAGATAGATGTAGCATATTCCTCAATAGTAAGACAATATAACAAACACATGGGTGGGGTAGATACAGCTAATGGTTTAACGGGTCTATATAAAGCACCCCATAAAGCCAAACGTTGGTATTTTTCCATATTTTTCTATCTTCTCGACGTGTGCGTGGTCAATGCTTGACTACTTTACAGAAAGGATTGTGAAGCTTTGAAAATGAAAAACATGCCTTTGAAGAGATTTAGGCTGGATATCGCGAAGGCTTAATCAGCATGTGGAAAGGAGGTTAGAAAAGGACGACCATCAAATTCTGATACTGCTACTATAGTATCAAAAATAAAGAATCCAGTAGCTTTCAGGCCAGATAATATGTCCAGATTTGATTGCTATGGCCACTGGCCAGTACATACAACTAAAGGAAGATGCAGACATTGTGTACAGGGTACCAGTCGTCTTATGTGCGAGAAATGTAGCTCAAGGTCATGTCTTACTGAAGAAAAAAACTACAGCAATTACAAAAATAAAATTATAGTACCTAAACTGCTGGAGTTTTTTCTAATCAGTGGCCAAAATATATAAATTTACAAAGCTTCTTGATTATCCTGCACAATAAAAGTTTCAAAAATCATTATTACCATATAGTTACACTACTCGATAAAGGGTTAAAGGCTTGGTTCCGCTAGTGCGTCGGACGTCTGCATCAGTCGCATGCAGCGGCCGCAGCGTCTGCCGCACTGACTGATTTAATGGGTTTCTTTAGAAGTGGTTCCCTTTGTGCGTCGGCAGCAATGTGTCGCAAGCGTCGGTATACAAGTTACTGTAATAAAAAAGAAATATAAAACATATTTAAGTTCTAGAAACGGTGGTATCTTGCCAATCCACTTTTCCCTCTTCAACAAAAAAATGTTTGAAACTCTCCCTTACTACAAATCCTTCTGCATTTGCGTATCCTCCACCTCTTGCTAAAGGTATCATATTTCTTCTTTCCGGTGCTATTAAATTGGCATCATTTTCATGAGCACTTTGTCTTATACTCTCATATTCGCTTCTGATAAGGTTATGTAAACATACCGTAGACATTATCATCAAATCAACAGTACTGGATTTAAGTGCAATCGGAGTAAAGAATATTCTAAATGTTTGGCATAACAATCCAAAGGTATTTTCGGAAACTCTCCCAGCTCTGCTTAATCTGTAGTTAAACACTGCCTTTTCAAAACATTGTTTGGCTTGATTTCTGCTGTATGGTTTCATAATATGTTTGTGAAGTCGAAATGCTTCGTCTCCTACGATAACGTATGGTAAATTTCTTTGTGAATTCGGTAGCTCATTGTCTGGAGGAAAACTGTAGGTTTCGCTGTAAATTTGTTTGTCCATAACAGATTTAGCAAATATTCCGCTATCTCCCTCTTTACCATATGATCCAATGTCTACAGCTTCAAATTTATATCTGGCATCGACAATAGCTAATAGAACGATGGAAAAATTATCCTTTTAATTAAAAAAAAAAGAGAACCACTTTTTCCTGGACATGTAATACGGACATGTTTCTCATCTATAGCCCCAACACAGTTAGGAAATTGCCATCTTTCCCAAAATTCAGTCGATATCCGCCTACAATCATTTGCAGTGGGAGGGGGCAATAAAATAGGCACCAGCCTTTTACATACTGCTGCCATAACCATCCTTAAGATCCTAGAGATATGGCAATGTGAAATACGAAATCCAAAAGCAAGTGATCTAAGTGATTCTCCAGTCGCTAGGTATCTGAAAGAAATTAATACCATTATTTAATATAACTCAAACGCTTTCCATGCTTTCCTCTACATATAAAAAAAAAACTCTGGTAATCCCTACACACTAAAATCAATACCTTGATCTTAATAGTAACCAACTATATTATTATTACACAAAAGTTGCAAGTAAAACTGTAGAAACTGCAATAAAAAAAAGTAATTTATTTTACAGGTGATGACTGCAAAAAAAGGTGGCGGTCAATTCGTGATACTTATAAAAGAATGAAGAGGGAGGGAAAGCTAGGGACTGGATCAGCTGCAAATAAGCGTAGCAAGTGGCCTTTAGAAAATTACCTATCATTTCTTCAAAATTGTCCAGAAGAGAGAATATATAAAATAGGACTTATGTATATCAGCCTCTGAATATGCAGCCCCGGTCTGGAGTGCTTCAAGACATGCAAAACACGTCGACACAGCCGTCAATGAGACTGCTCGGATAGTCACTGGATGCCTAAAACCCACCCCTGTCCAAAAACTCTACCCTCCAATTGGAATCGCCCCACCACATATTCGACGTGAGGTTGCTGCCGATGTTGAAAGGAAAAAACAACAAAACGACCCAAGACACCCTCTGCATGGCCATCAACCACCAAATAAACGTCTCAGGTCTAGAAAAAGTTTTCTTTTTCGTACTAAAGCACTAGAGGGTTCGGCGGAGAAAAATCGCGTTGAGAGGTGGAAGGAGGAGTTGGGTCAGAATAATGCACAAAATGTTAAAGAGGAACTTGCTTCCGGTAGCCAATGCCCCTTTCCTGTATGGAGGACCCTAAATCGAATGAGAACTGGAGTACCGAGATGCAAGCCGAACATGGCTAGATGGGGACTACTTCCGGCCAACGAAGACACAAGATGCGACTGTGATGCAATCCAGGACCCGAATCACCTCTTGGTCTGCCCAATGCTTGAACAGCCCTGCAGGATGGAGGACTTATTTCTTGGAAATGACAAGGCCATAGCGGCTGCTAAATATTGGAAAATGAGTGTCTGAACCGGACACGAAAAGTAAAGTAAAGTAAGTAGGACTAATTTTTTGTTGTTAAAAATAAACATTTACGACAATTATTTCTGTCTCAACGCGACATTCTCATAAGTGACATGAATTTAAACAAATATTATCAAGAGCTGGAATTTATTATTTTGTTTATTTTCAGAACTACGTCTAATATGCACGAGGATAGCCAGGATTGCCTGGATGAATCACTTGAGGACACAGATAAGGTACGACAATGCGACAATGTTCAAGACTTAGATGATTATGATTCTATAATATCGCCATTGAGTGTAGCAAGTACCTCTGCCAGTACATCTGCCAGTACATCTGCCACTACTTCTGTTTCAAGAGGGTTAAAAAGGAAAAAAAAATATTGATGATAATATTGCTGACATACTGCACGATAATAAAAGAGCACGGGAAAAAATAATTGCAGCGTTCACCGAAAGAAATGCTCAAGTTCCGGAAGACGACGATGTAGATCTATTTTACAAAAGCATCGCAATAAGTGTAAAACGTCTGCCGCCCCATCTTATTTCTCAAGCGAAACTACAACATTTACAAATAATAAATAACTTGCAGCATCAAGCAAATCAGGTAAAAAGTGCATCTTCGGTACCGCAGTCATCATCTGCTCCTCAGTTTACTAGAATCCAGGAACAATACCAATTGCCTGGTACTGAGCTACTTGTAAGCAATTCTGAAACGCAACTTCCACTTATGTTTTCGTTGTAGTTGACTTTACATTAAACTATCGGTTTGTTTCTATACGCAGTTCCTGCCATTTTTGTCTAGTTTATTGGAACAATGATAATTGTTTAAAATAAAAGTGTCTATGAGTATACAAATAAATAAAGGTACTTACCTCAAAGATATGCCTAATTTTTCTTCAGGTGTTATCGGCCGCTGAATCATGCTAGTCGCTGCTTTTACTATGTCCGCTTTAATCGCTGATAATACAAAGTCAAACTGGTTTCTTGTTAAACGAAAAAAGGCATGAAATTTTACTTCGTCGTCCAGAAGGTGCCTTGTTATTAAATTAAAAAAGGCACCTTCTCGCTTTCTAGCTGTAAAAATATTATGTATTGGTCTCCTGGGCACTCTTGTATGGGTCAGACGAATAATAGATTCGACTTCTTCCTCTTCAATCAAGAACAAGGCTAAAGCAAGTTCCATTTTCACCTCTTGATGCCTTCAACTTGTGACTGCGGCGCCTTGCTGCATAAGCGAAACCACTCACACTGCGTGCGATCGACGCTGCGGCCGCTGCATGCGACTGCTGCAGACGTCCGACGCACTAGCGGAACCAAGCCTTAAGAAGTGCACAAAGTTGCACCCCTGTGTTTTGCAGTTCGCATAAATCATTGAAATATTATATTATATTCAAGTTCTGATTCAATCTCCAAAGTAAAAACCAATAAAATCCTAACGGTATCCCAATGCAGTGCTTTAGGGTTGTTAAGATTATGTATTCGTGTTTATCAATGTAAATATTGTAATATTGTAAGGGTGGTGAAAAATGGAAGAATAAAAAACATAGCAAAATAAGTTGTGTTTTGCAATATGCATATCGTTAATCTAATTCGCAAATCACATAAGTCCAATTTTTTCCATAATCGAGTTAGTGGCACCATCTACTAGACGATATAAATACCTTCACAAACAAATATCAAACAAGTCGTAAAGAATGCTTTTTAAGTCGGCAATAATAGAAACAAAATGTCACACATGTCCGATATGTGTATTAGGCAATTTGCAAATCACATTAGTCCGCCAGTGTAAGCAGAAACAGCCGCACGCTAAAACTCGTCTCTCGCAGTTTTTGCCGAAATAAGTGAAGAAGTGTGTTTGAGATATACTTTTATTTTACAAGTAAGTAACGAATATTGAATATTTCATTATAATTTACCATAGTTTTACGTTGTTACGATTTTAAACCGATTTTAGTACGTCTGTGGAGTTGTGTGCTTTTCTTTAATGGATTTTTGGGTGGCTGTAAAGTTGTGTGTATTTCCCGTCAGTAAGTTCTTCTTTATTGACGGAGTTATGTGTTTTCTCTTGTTAATATTAGCGTAAAATGCTAATAATTATATTTTTTCTTCCTGACTCCTAAACATGTTTACTTATAATTATTAACCTTACAGAATGATAATTTTTTTAATATACTCTGTGTTTCTTTCCCCCACACTACATTTATTAGTTATTTATTTGTTGCGTCAATAAATAACTAAGACTATTATGTATTTTTTTAGAATGCCGTTCAATTCAAGGACTTTAAAAATTATGAGTATGTCAGCAAAGGAACAAAATAAAACTACAAATTTACCCGATCTTTATCGAAATTCCAATAGTACAATGCAAACTATCCAACCGTTCATATTATTACATTGCCAAGAACTAGATCCTCGAGGTATTTCAACAGATGTGGCTGATACAATTTCAGAAAACAATTATAAAATATTTGCAAATCCCTATGGTACAAACATTACGTCGTTTTCTAAACTTTTACAGTCTATTAATGGTAGTATGCCAATATTAGACAATAGGGAGCCGGTAAAATGTAATTGCTCTCCAATCTTAGAACAGCCACTACTATTGGATCAAGAATTAGGCCTTTCTGAACTTAATAATAATAATAATAAACAATTTTTATTTACCATAATATTCAATATACAATTTATAAGCAATACGGTAATTCGGTAAATAAAGGTCTGTTGATAGGTAACAATGTACCGATTCTTCCTCAACAGCCAGTATCGTAGTGAATCATTGGTATTGCTTGAAGAACCAGTTAATGCTAAAACCTTTGAGCATGTCAAGATTTCTCGAAACACCACTACTAGTGATTAAAGTCTAACCCATGAGTTAAATCAGTATAATATATTATCTTTTCAAACAGTTCCTAATGTTCAAATTAAGTACATTAATTCATGTTTTCCACAACAAAGTTTACTTCAAGAACAAAATGATAAGGACGAAGATGAAACAGATGAAACTGAAAATTATATAAAAAATAACGGTGGTTTAGAAAACAATATACAGCAAAATGGGTTTGAAGAGAACGTTGACATAAGAACAAGGCGCAAAAGACAACACGTTAATGACGACGACTGGGGCAAAAACAGCAATAAAAAAAAGGGAAAAAGGTGTGTCGTAATTGGGAAAAATAAACAAGCAGAATCTTGGGATTATGGTGACAAAAAGCAAAAGAAAACCTTGGGACCAAAATGCAATTGTAAATTATCAGAAAACAGTTTGAAGCTTAAATGTAGTATTTTTGAAGAGGAAGATAGAAAGGCCATATTTGAATCTTTTTGGAAACTGTCTTGGAAAGAAAAAAAATTATACGTGAAGCTGTTTTGTAATAAGACTGAAACTAAAAGAAGTAGAAACAGGAAAAATGAAGATCAATCTCAAAGAGATTCAACATATTTTTATTTTTTGATTAAAAGTGACGAGAAGCTTAGAGTTTGCAAAACAATGTTTGCAAATACCTTGGCACTAAAATCTAGGACCATTCATCATTGGCTTAAATGGTAGATGTTGGCTCACCCGACATCGCCCGGTGAAATACCATCGCATCGGCTTAGGTGGCGTGAAGTTGCTCTTTGAGCTAACGTTTCGTCACTGTGCCGATGTCTCCGGTTTCCAGGGTGGGAAATATACAAAAATGCTATGATGATGGTTCCAAGATCAATATATTCCGGAGTTAAAAACGCCCCCCGATCGGATCTCCGGGTGGAGGCGGGTCCTGGCGCCTTATCAAGCAAGATTATCCAATCATCCACCATGTCCAGTAGCCATGCGGGTCCTTCGAACAATATTCTAAATGGAAATGGGGTGAAAACTGGAGTTGTTAAAAGATCCGAGATTAGCAACTTCCAAATTGACTTCTGCAATATAAGAGGACTGAACTCGAACATCAATGCAGTCCATCAACATCTACAATCTACCAAACCTCATGTACTTGCACTAACCGAAACCAAAGTCAGATCATCGATTAGTACGGTCAGCTATTTATATCCTGGGTACGACTTTCATCACCGATTTAGGCGGAATTTTGGCCTTTGTCTCTTTGTCCGGAGTGATATTTCTTGTCAACGAGAGGAGACACTCGAGCCTAACGACTTTGATGTAATGTGGTTTAAAATATCACCGCAGAGAACTACTAAATTCATCTGCTGCCTTTACCGGCCGCCAAGTGATACCCATTATAGAGACTTATTCTCCTCTCTTGCTAATACTGTCGACTTTTTGCAAACCCACCATCCCAATTCCGAAGTTGCCATCCTTGGCGACTTCAACGTTCATAATGTCAACTGGCTCAAATACTCAAACATGACTGACGAACAAGGTCGTAAAGCCGAATACTTTGCCATCAGCTCTGGCCTCACCCAGCTGGTGGGTAAACCAACTCGGATTCCAGACCGAGATGGTGATTTTGCTAGTTTGTTGGATCTTTTCTTAACTTCAAACCCCGACTTGTACACTGTCACCGTGAAGCCGCCGTTAGGAACGTCTGACCACAACCTTATTTCGGCACTGAACAAACTGCCAATTAGTGCTGAAGAGCCTCCTAGACCACGCACGATATGGCATTATACATCAGCTAAGTGGGAGGACCTAAGGGACCATTTTCGAACCTTTCCTTGGCGAGACGTTTGTTTTACCTCTGATGATCCATCCATCTGTGCAACAGAAATATCGAAGGTTATCCTTACTGGCATGGAAGCCTTTATCCCTTTCTCAAAAAAGTGCCCTTCTAACGGCAAGCCTTGGTTTACCAAAAATTGCGAACGAGCTGTTAAATCAAAAAATTATTTCTACCGTCAATGGCGTAAAAGTCCTACCGCCGAAAATCGTACCATCTTTGTTAACGCTCGAAACCAATGCAAGCGAACGATAAACCAAAGCAAAGAAGAACACAACCAGAGGATCAGAGACAAACTTCTTGAATGTCCTAGCGGCTCAAGATCATTTTGGTCGGCAGCTAAGGCCATCAGTCAGAACTTTACCAAGTCAACCATTACACCTCTAACACGTTCTGATGGCACCATTGCGTCCAAAGCACAGGAGAAGGCAGACTTACTGGCGGAACTATTCTCTTCACATTCAGCGGTAAATTTTCAGGGAAATACTCCACCGAACATTACCCCTGTAGAATCGAGAATGCCCGAGATTGTTTTTCGCCACCGCCATGTTAAACGAATCTTGAGGAGTCTCGACACTAAAAAGGCTTCTGGTCCTGACGATATTCCAGTAATTGTAATTAAGACATGCGCTGACGAACTGACACCGGTATTTTGTAGGCTTTTTAACTTATCCTACAAAAAAGGAATATTTCCTTCTTGCTGGAAAACTGCGAGAGTCCAGCCCATACCCAAAAAAGGCAAGAAGACTTTGCCAAACAACTATCGTCCAGTCGCATTGCTCTCGGTTATATCAAAAGTTATGGAGAAGGCTATCAACGAAAAATTACTAAAATACCTGGAAGGCTTCAACATTATTAGTGACCGCCAGTATGGATTCCGTAAGTCTAGATCAACAGGAGACCTTCTCGCTTATGTTACTCATGTTTGGAACAACGCAATAGAACACCATGGGGAGTCTCGGGCGGTAGCACTGGACATTTCCAAGGCTTTTGACCGAGTATGGCATAAGAGGCTCCTAACTAAAGTAAGAGCATACGGAATGCCGGTTCAATTTTGTTCATGGCTGTCAAGCTTTCTTAAAGACCGTTCTCTGCGAGTGGCGATGGACGGATTTCTTTCAGACACATTTAACATCAACGCCGGAGTCCCTCAAGGTTCTATATTGTCGCCCACCCTTTTCTTACTATACATTAACGATCTTTTGGAAAAAACTAAAAATCCTATATATAGCTTCGCTGATGACAGCACACTTGTTTCATCTTTTACTTTGGATGCTCGGACATCGGCTGCCAATTCACATCTCTATAGGCAGCAATAGGTCCGCCCATTTTATCGATTGACAACATTGACGTCCTTGATGCTGGTACGCTCGTACTTTGTGTTAATGGCTGTTATATTTTGGGCTGAGTTTGTTCTCTGGGTGACTGCATCTCCCCCGCTTACTATGCCTAGTACTTATTTAACGAACCTTACACTTTTAGTTTGTTGTTGTACCCTTTTGTTTATATACAATTTTTAGTTTAATTTCTAACTGTTTTTAATGATGTGATTGTAACGTTTATCATTTTTTTTTATATTTTTATATTTTGACATTTTTGTTCTTCTGAAATTGTTTTTTGGTGTATCAGGTAGGTTTAATAGTGGGATTCGCTCACTTATATGCGTGTTGATTGACATCTTTTTAGGTTTGATGATGCCTTAAAGGCGAAACATGTAACCTAATTTTTTAAATATTAAATTATTTGAGACCGGGACTTTGTGTTGGTTCGGTTTGGTTGGTTCGGTTTGGTTGGTTGAATATTTTAGATCACCTGACTTAACATGCCTAGATTTTTATCCATGGGGGAGTTTAAAGGATCTTGTTTTCGTTACAAGACCCACCACAAGGGAAAACATGATAGAAAGGATAATGGACAGCAGCCGCTGTATCCCTATGGCAGAGGTGGAAACTGCAGTATTATCAACCAGGGAGAGATTGGAGTCGTGTATACAGAACGATGGGCGACAATTTGAACATTTAGGGCGCCACCGAGAATTATTGTAGTAACGATATATTTGCTTGAAATATACGTACCTTCATATTTTGTTTTTCCAAGGCATATTTGGCTCTTAAAAAAACCTTAACAATGGCAACTTGAAAATAAAATCATAATGTTCCGTAATTATGATTATTGTTGCTGATATCTCCGGATTGAAAATAGATATTAACTTGCGGTTTGCGCTGACTTCTTGGACTTTTAATCATCCTTGTAATCAGGTAATGAGAGATGCCCGATATATCAGCTCCATCGACATAAAATCAGCTTTCTGGCAAGTACCTCTCAGCCAATCTTCACGTGAACTTACTGCTTTCACTGTCCCAGGCAGGAACTTATATCACTTTTTGCGCATGCCTTTCGGCTTAACTAATGCGCCCGCGACCTGACAACGTATTGTAGACCGTGTTCTAGGTGTCGATTTGGAAAATCACGTGATGGTATACCTGGATGACATAATCATTATTTCCAGGACTTTTTCAGAACATCTAAAAATTTTGGGACTTGTTTTTGATCGATTGAAGGAGGCAGGTTTGATTGTATCTGAGGAGAAATGTCATTTTTGTAAGCTCGAACTAAAATATCTTGGTTACATCGTAGATGCAAAAGGGCTACGACCCGATCCAGAAAAAGTAGAAGCCATTGTAAATATAGTTCCGCCCAAAAATATCACTGAGATTCGACGTTTTATTGGCACCGCCTCTTGGTACAGGCGATTCGTACCTAATTTCTCTACTATCATGGCTCCCATTACTAGGTTAACTAAGAAAAACATAAAATGGGATTGGAATTACGATTGCCACCGATCTTTTAACCGAATCAAAGAAGCTCTAGTTACTGCCCCTGTTCTTACATGTTCAGATTTCAATCGCACTTTTACTCTTCAAGTTGATGCCTCTCATTTCGGCTTAGGAGCAATTTTAAGTCAGCAATTCGATGACGGCGAAAAAGTAATCAGTTACCTCTCTCGTTCTCTCACTCGTCAAGAGATGAAACTCACCGTCACGGAGAAGGAGTGTCTTGCAGTAATTTGGGGTGTAGAAAAACTTTGTCACTATCTTGAAGGGACTCATTTTAAGGTCATCACTGATCATCATTCTTTGTTATGGTTACATAATCTAAAAGATCCACAAGGCCGTCTCGCTCGTTGGGCTCTCCGCTTACAACCCTATGATTTTCAGCTAATTCATCGTAAAGGTAGAGAACATGTTGTACCCGATTTTCTTTCTAGGTCAGTACCTGTGGCCGCTGACTCAATTTCACCTGTCGCTGAGTCGCCACCTTTACCCTCATATTCTACTACAACAGATAAATGGTATATAAACATGATTCATAGGTTAGAGGAACGTCCAGAAAAGTATCCTTGTTGGCGAGTCGAGAATGACATTCTTTATAAATTTGTTAAGTCCAATAACCCTAATTTTCCTGATAATTCCAGCTGTTGGAAAATAGTGGTGCCTAAAGATAGTCGTAGGGAGATTTTATCTCGTTGTCATGATATTCCAGCCGCAGGCCATGTGGGAGTTTTTAAGACCTTTTGGAAAGGTGCTGAGCGCTATCATTGGCCGAAAATGCGATCCGACATAACCAAATACGTTCGTTCTTGTAAAACGTGTGCTCAGAACAAAGTAGAGCAAAAACGCCCTGCAGGTTTAATGGGCAATCGCCCCGACATAAAAGAACCCTGGCAAGCCATTAGTCTCGATTTTATAGGACCTTTACCGCGGTCACGTTCTGGTTATACAAACATCTTAGTTGTCACCGATTATTTTAGTAAGTACGTGGTTTTATTTCCCTGTCGATCTGCCACTGCTAAAACACTTGCTAAGTGTGTTGAGGAAGGAATATTTTTAGTTTATGGAGCCACTCAGTATTTGACTTGCGATAATGGAACCGCGATGAAATCTAAAGATTTTCAAACTCTTTGTGATAAATATAAAGTCCAGATATTTTATACCGCATCTTACTATACACGAGCGGATCATACCGAACGCGTTAATCGAGTCATAAAAACCATGTTACGTTCGTACGTGCAACAAAATAATCACCGGACCTGGGAGGACAATTTATCCGCAATCGGTTGCGCAATCCGTACCGCGCAACACGAAACTACTGGTTATTCGCCTTACCTTGTAAATTTTGGCAGAGAACATAAACTGTTTGGTAAAGACTTTTCTGAAAAATTTCCATCCGTAGAGACAGAAGGCCAAAATTATGTCAAGGAAAGGATTGATGCCTTTTAACGTCTGTATCGGACAATACACAGTAGAATCGAGTCGCCGCGTCAGAAAAACCGTCACCAATACAATTTGCGCAGGCGCCCTGTAAACTATCTTCCCGGTCAAGAAGTTTGGCATAAAAACAAAAGTTTATCGGATGCCGTAAATTATTATAGTGCGAAATTGGCCCCCGAATTTGTAGGTCCTTTCAAAATTAAACGAAAAACTGGCACTTGTACTTACGAACTTGAGGATGAACTCGGTAACAAAAAGGGTATTTGGCACGTACAGGATCTTAAACCAGTGTACGCCGAACCTGGTTCTGATAGTCCCTCGGTATGAATTTTATAACCGTTTAAACAGCTCAAAGTTTTCATTTTTTTTTCTATATATTACCTAATAATTACTTTTGCTCTGCCACTTTATCTTATAACTTACCTTATATATCTTATAACTTCATTTTATATATTTCATGACTACTTTATTTATTTCGTAACTATACCGTTTTTCTCTTTGCTTTTGTCATTTTATCTTGCTGTTTTACTGCCCGATTGTGACTTGTTTCCCGATTTGACTTGTTGGCTCTTACTGGGGTCCCCTCTTTTTACTTTGCTTACCTTGATTTACTTTGCTTACCTTGTCTTAATTTGCTTATCTTGTTTTACTTTGCTTTATTATTAGCCCTGCAGAGGTGGGCGTAGAATAATCCTGCACTGGGAACACAGTGACGGTAAAAGCCCGTCAAGTGCCCAAGCACTAGGACCTTCAGTCAGGTTGCTTGTTTAAGCCCTGCAGGAGTGGGCGTAGAATAACTCTGCGTAGCACCATGACCTTCAGTCGGGTTGCTTGTTGAAGTCCTGAGACCTTTAGTCTATCAGCTTCAAGTTACTTCTTGCTTCAGCCTTCAGCTATTGTACTATTTTTATTTGCCAGTCATGTGTATCTTCTTTTATTTTGTTGATAACGGAGTATTCCTAGTATTTCAGTGTGATTATTTCTTTGGATTGATATTTTCTACCTTTTTCCTCACTCACTGGTCCTCATCTTAGCGTGAAATGAGTTGAGCACCAGTTGTACAGTTTCAGTTTCACTTTTTCTATAGTTCTCCTCGATTACCATGATTTAATTTGAGTTCCTTGTATCAGTGTCTTGTGGACTATCATCTTAGCGTGAAATGAGATGAGCGTTCGGCAGGGCCGGATCTGATTGATTTCTTATGTAATCTGGTATAAATAATTACTTTTATATATTTTCTTAATCGCCTTCGATTTTTTTTTGTTGATTTCACTTCTCCGTTATCCATGATTCCATTTTAGTTTTCGATGTCGTTGTCTTTTGGATTATCATCTTAGCGTACGTCTTTGCTTTGCTTTTATTGTGTTATTTACCTTACCTTGATTATTACCTTGCTTACTTTGTTGCTATTACTTTGCTTTGATTATTAGTTACCTTTGGGTACGTTTTTTGCCTAGGTCAATTGGAAAAGTCTCGATGTCTTTTGCCAATACGGTTGTCACCGGATTTGTACCTAGAGTCCAATTGCGTACCGTACCTTACCTTTGCTTACCTATTTGTTTGGTTGATTTATTGCTTTATTTTTGGGTTTTGTTTTTGGTTGTCCAGGTCATTAGGCAGAGTCTTGATGTCTTTGACCTTTACAGTTGTTACTGGATTTGTACCTGGACTCAAATCTTACCTTACCTTACCTTTGCTTACGTCATTATATTTTCATTATTCTTTTATCTCACTTGTAGGTCTGTTTTTGCGTAGGTCATTTGGCAAAGTCTCCATGTCTTTAGCCAATACGGTTGCTACCGGATTTGTACCTACTGTCCAAATACTTACCTACTTACCTTGACTTACCTTTTTCCTTTTTACTTTGTATCTTGCTTCTGCCTCCCTTCATTGTTTTTCCCTTATGGCAACTAATAGCTTAATGTTAGCTACTTTATATTTACCGATTTTGTCCTATTGATATACAGCCTTCTTTTTTTTCTGTTACATAAGAGGCTGAGGGGCCGTGGGTGCCCCTGGGTGGCGTTTTGCCGTCTTTTGTTGGAATGTTCGTTCTGCTGAAGGCAGATTTGCGGGCAGAGTTATATTGTGGGGGAAGGCTGTCTGACCCCTGATTCAGTCTGCACTTCGATGCAGCACAGGAGAGGGCGAAACTACTGCTTATGACCTCGTCTGCAGGTCCCGTGTGATACGCCAGGCCAGGAGCAGTGCCGCCTTTCGGAACACCCTAATTAAGTTTTCCTGTTGAAGGCTGTGGTACATTTAGTTGTCATCGACACGTTTGTATCTTTTAGTTTGGTGTGTACTAAAATACACTCCCTTTGACTGGTGGAGCATCTGGGTTACAACTATTATTTTTTTTTGTTGATATTGATTATCTTTATTTTTCCACCTTTCAAGTACTGCTGTGTATTTGCCTTCCTTGGGTCTTCCTTGTGGGTGCGAGGTTGTACCGCGAGTATGTTTGTATGAGGTTAGTACACGAGGTTCGCCAAGACACATTTGGTTGTACGCAATGCTAACTTAAGTCCGATATCCATCAAGTTCGCTTTTTTGGACCTCTATACCATACAAACAGCTCGGGGTCACGTCCTTTCCTCTCTCGGGGTCTCCATGGGTTGTCAGCTGCGGAACAGTGCTAGAAATTATTATTAATTATTTTTATTACTTACTTTATTACTTATTCTTACGTTATTTGTAACTATATTTGATAAACACTCCGGGAGTGTTTCGGCCTCTGCTTATTTCATTTTTTGTGTATGAATACTTAAATTATTGTTTGATTTGCTTTACTTAGCTAATGAGGCTTTTTGTGCTCGATTATCGTCGGTCAATTTCCTTTAGGAAATTCCCCTCCTTTCGTGGGAGAGGGGGAGTTGTGACAATCCGATTTTGTCACAAATGAACCATTGTAATCTAATGCCTTATATCACATGTCTGACTTGTATTGTGTCTTTAAAAGAAAATTGAATTTTGCCTTCTTAAAGCGATGTTTGTTTCCCTGTATAAAGTAAATACATACCTTAGGTCAACGGCCTCTGTTTTCGTTGTCTTTGACGAAGCAGGCTACATTATCCCCCTGTTTTAAATCACATATCTCCCTGGAATCCACTATCAGAGACTTATTCTAGTGTTTTATTAGGTAATCCAATTAATATATTTCTCTGTTATGATAACCTGTCAAATCGACTAATGAATTTTCTAGGTTAATATTCTTCTTCTGAAACATGTTTGGGCAATAATATTAGGCAACCCAAACTTCAATGGCCATTTGCTCCGAGAATGGCAGGGATATCTTAGGACTTGGGTTTTCTTTAAATAATTTTTAATGAATTGTAGGATTTACAAATTGGCTTCTTATGTAAAACTGAATTTGGGTGCATCTGTTTCATTTCTCTTGGCTTGGAGTATCTGCAATTGAATGGGCATGGCTCTAAAGACTTCATTCCGTGTCGCCGCCAGTGTGTGAACCGGCCTCTTTTATAATCGAACGGCAGATCTTGCCGGAAGTTGGTGTCGCCCTAAATTCGCTATATCACTCTCCATCTCTCTCTGGCGTTTCTCTTCTCTATCACATCCTGTTAAGAGCACATTTTTAAGTTTTAACCTAGAGTTCTTCAGTGACCTCACTTAACTTTCAGCGTTCAACGAGGCAGCAGGCGTTTCTAGATCCAGGGCTATTCAAGCCATCTGTGTACCAGGATTTTGGATCTTGAAGCGATACTTTCTGTGCCCCTTAGTTTGCTTTAGTTTGCGTGATTCGTTTTGGTTTGCGGGGCCACAGAAAGCCACATCGTGGGATTTTTTGTCACCAGTTGTTCGCTGAAGGTAGGTTTTTTTTATATACCATGCCGTTTATTTGTCAATTTTTCAACTTCTCTCCTAAAACACCAACTGGGGCTCTCTTTTAGTTAAGTCGGGTCAATAAGACCGTGAAGGGCTAACCATCAGGAGCACTCACCACCGTTGGAACCCCCTATTTCAATTTTAAAGACCCTACAGCTCCCTTAGGTAAGTGTAATTCATTTTTCTTTCCAATTTTTTTTCACTGTATATTGCTTCAAAATCACTATAATTTAACACCACAGCTTTGTTCAGATAAATGTGCTTTCGTGCTTATGACCGAGTATAAATGGCTTCGTTAGATGAGTAATTAATATTCCTTATTGTTTTACGATTAAGTGGACCCCATTTTACCTATGCTACCAGATTTGTTTTTTTGTTACCTGTTTACTGTTAATTTGGTTTAAATTCAATTAATCTTGACCTTGAAATTTATTTAACTTTATTTAAACTATAATTTTTTCTTTATAAAGGGGTCCAACTTACTGCTTATTTTGGAACGTTTTCTTTGTTTTATATAGCACAAGTTTGCTTGAAAGCCAGTGTTACATGGCATCTTAATTCTTACCATAAAGGGTGTGCCCTAAATATAAATATTTTAAGTGGTTTAAATTCAAACCAAATATAATTGATTGTCACAATTTAAATCATTTTAACATCTACAAAATTAAAATAAATTATTTGATCAAACTTGAGATGATGTATTTCCAGATATTTATTTTTATTTATAGTTATCTTGTATAATGGAGCCTTATTTGATTATAATTATTGTAAATCCACCAATTGGTCAAGATGGTTCTTGAATGGACATTTTTTAGTTTGTATTGCTCTTTTTAATAGCGGCACATCCTGATTATGTAATTATTTTTTTTATTATGTCCTGGCTTAAATATATTACTGATTGGTGTAAAGATTATTTCCCCGGATATTTGAAAAAAATTTACGTTTTATAGAATCGTAAATTATTTTTAAAATCAATGTATTTATTAGTAAAGCAAAGTGGTTACTAGTAAAAATCAAAATATGTAAATATGTATACATACGAAAATTATAGTTATTTTAAGTATAGTTAAATAATTGATTAACGTTAGTTTATAATATGCAATGTTCCAACAAAATTAAATATAATATATATATACATATAGTAAAATATGAATTTCAGGGTACCCTTCATTTTTACAAGCTAATATATATTTCCTAAGAGTTATATAATTTAGTGCTATTCTTGTGAACTAAGACTTCTTTTTCCTTTATTACAATTTTTACATTTGGTGCTAAATCCTCGATAACTAAATATGGACCCAAGAAGCAAGGGCTGGATAATTTATTTCCAGTTTCATTTTTTAATAAGACTCTATCTCCTTTTTTGTAAGTTATGGGATTTTTTGTTCTGTCATATGTTTCTTTTCTTTTTATTTTTGACTGTATTAAGTTTGTTTGTGCGTCATCGTGTGCCTTTTGTAGTCTGTACTTCAACTCCAATGGGTAACTGTCGAAGTTGTTTATCGGCTCTACTATATTAGTAAGATTATTAGGAATTTGACATGTCCTACGGAAAACAAGTTCGAAGGGAGCATACTTAGTCTCAGTGTGTACAGTTGTATTGTAGGTAAAGCACCAGAAAGAAAGCCATGTGTTCCACGCAGCATCGTGATTTTGAGTTTGACTTCTGAGATACGCGCCCAGCACTTTATGTGAATTCTCTAAAGCACCTATACTTTCATGATGATAGGCAGTAGATTGAATTTGTTTTACTTTTAAAATATTACATACTTCTGTAATAGTACTTGAAATGAACTCGGACCCCCTGTCAGTAGCAATTTCTTGGGGAATACCACATCTTAAGATAAAACCTTCCACCAAACTTTTTGCAACTGATACTGAGTCTTTGTTCTTAAGAGAATATGCCTCAACAAATTTAGTTAATTCACATTGAAGTGTCAGGATATAAGAAAAATCATTAATATCTGTTGGAAGTGGTCCAACTATATCTAAATATATTTTTTTAAATGAACCAGACGCTGTTGAAGTAATCATCATGGGTTCCTTAATGTACTTATTTGAATGTTTTTGTTTTTGACAACTATCGCACCTTTTAACGAACGTTCGCACGTCATTGTCCAAACCTGGCCAAAAATCATACTTTTTAATGTTATTTACCATACGGTTAATACCTGCATGTCCACTAGTGGGAAGTAAATGAAAATCATTTAAAATTATTCTTTGTGAATCCTTGTCCATTACTTTTTTAACTCCTTGTATTATACATATACGGGGAGTTATTTTAATTTCGTTAGCTAACCATTTAATAAATTCTTCATTATTACTATTTTTTATTATAATTAATTCATCTATATTTATTTTCTTGCTTATATCAACCAAATCTCTCAACATTTCTTCTCCAGCCAATGTCGATCGAGTGTTTTGATTTAAATATAAGGTAGATTGTAATGAAACATAAAAACTTCCCAATTTTTCAGTTATTTCCTTAGATAATTTCTTTATTTTTTCTAATGATATAAAGGAAAGTTCAGTACACTTCTTAGGTTTTTTGAGAATTTCTACTATATTGGGTTGATCAGGCCAAACATTTGTAGCAGTCTCACTTCCTAATTCGTGTTCCTGCTTTCCTTTTGTTTACATTGTGCCCTAGTCATTACAGAAATCACTCTTTCATTCATACTTTTTAGCTCATTAGACGTGATTACTATTCTAGATAATGCATCAGCCGTCACATTTTCTCTTCCTTTTATATATTCAACATGAAAATCATATTCTTCTAGACCTAATCGAAATTTTGTTAAGCGACTAGAGGGGTCGGTTAAATTAAATAGGTATATTAAGGGTTTATGGTCTGTTAAAATTTTAAAGTGTCGTCCGTACAAATATGGACGGAAATGTTTTACTGCCCAATAAATAGCTAATAATTCTTTTTCAATAGTGGGATAATTTACTTCTGCTTTATTTAAACTTCTACTAGCGTATGCAATTGGTTTATTATTTTTATTTGACAAAATTCCTGAAATAGCTATATTAGAAGCATCTGTTTGTAAAATAAATTCGTTGTCTTCAGAAAAGTCTGGATAATCTAATACTGGATTTTTGGTTAGTGCATTTTTTAGAAAGTTAAATGATTTTTCACATTCATTTGTCCATTCAAATTTGGCATATTTTCTGCATAACTTGTTTAATGCTACAGTTTTTTCCGCGAAATTTGCCATACATTTTCTATAATAATTTGAAAAAGCAACAAATCTTTTTACTTCATCTGCATTTTTAGGAACTGGATACTCGTTTAAAGCTCTTATTTGTTCTGAGTCTGGCAAAATGCCTTTATCAGTGATAGTGTGGCCTAAATAAAGAATTTCTTTTTTTTTTAATTTACATTTTAACGGATTTAATTTTAAATTTACTTTACGAAGTCTAGAAAAAACATTACAAAGATTTTTATTATGTTCAACAAGGTTTCTGCCGAAACCTATAAGGTCGTCTAGATAAACAAAACATTTATCGTAGTTTAATCCTGACATAGCTACCGTCATCAACCTTGAAAAAGCATTAGGGCTAATTTTTAAGCCCATTGGCAATCTAGTCATTTGCCATTGACCTCGATCTGTAGTAAAATCAGTATATTTCCTACTGTCTTCATTTAGTCCTACTTGATAATAACCCTGACTAAGATCCAGATGAGAAAAGTATATTGCTCCTGCAAAAGAATCTAGGACATCTGTGATATTTGGCAGTGGCCATTTTTGATCTACAATTTTTTGATTTAAAATTCTGTAGTCAACTACAAGTCTACTGCGTTTCTCGCCACTAGCATCCATCTTTTTTGGTACAAGTAAAATAGGTGATGAATATTCACTCTGCGCACTCTTAATAATACCTTGTTCATACATTTTTTTAATATGTTGATTTATTTCATCTTTTTGTGAATGAGGGAGTCTGTACGGTTTGACATACGTTGGTGTCGAGTTTTCTTTTAGTTGAATAGATTCTGTATAAAGATTTGTGATAGATAGCTTATCACCCGGCATGTGAAATGTCAGCAAATTTTACACAAATATTTTTTATCGAAGTTTATTCTTCGTTGTTTAAATAATTAATTTTTAATAAATTTAGCAATGTTTTTACTCGTTCCACTGATATGTCGTGGTTAGAAAATTGACATAATTCATATTCACTTAAATTTTGTGTTTTTGGAATGCAGTTAGTTAAGCTAACTTCATTCTCTCGAGTATTTCAAATTTTTACTGGAATTTTCCCTTCTTTAGGTTTTGCTAAAATGCCTGCCATAAAGACTCCTGCACACAATTCATTCGGCATTACCACACATTCTTCTGTCCTACCCGTGTATAAATAATGAATAGATTCGCATCGTGGGGGTATTACTAATATATTGTTGCCATATGCATTTAAAGGTAAATTTATTTTATTTTCAAATTTAACTAATGATAATCTATTTTCTTCGTAGTTTATAATTCCGTTATACTTTCTTAAAAAGTTTTCACCAATAATACCATCGTTACAACATGTTAAGGAATTAAAAACATAAAATTTTTCGCTAAATATAGCATTTCCTGCGTTAAGTTTTAAATAAACATAACCTTCCGTAACCAAATTTCCACCAATACCTTTAATTTCAATTTTCTCTTTATAAAATTTATCACATGGATTTAAAAATTTTAATTTTATCGCACATAAAGTAGCTCCGGTATCTATTAACAAACCTAATTTATTATTTCTTACAAAAAAATTAACTGAGTTTGAAAACTTGTTGGTATAGGTAAAAATTTGACTTTTATTACATAATTCGTTAGGGACGAAAAAATGTTTCTTGGGAATCGCGTGAATTTCCGTGCATTGCATGTTCCTGACCTAGGTTACGGCCCAAATCAGCAAAATGCATATTATGTCGCGTTTGTGAACCTCTCTGGTTATTATTGTTAGCTCTGTTGAATGAACGTCCTCTAAAATTACGCGAGGATTGCTGAAAGCGTTGATTATTATTGTTGTAATGTGAGCGATTATTATGAAAACCATTAAAATTTCTATTGGCGTAATTGTTTTTTGTCCTAGTCATATTTCTATTTTGCGAAGAATTACCTCTAAAATTACTTCTACCCCTATTCGAAATGTCATCATTTGCGAAAAATTATTGGTTGACATAGTTTCTTCGTCTTGCGCTGTTCTAATCGCGTCTTTTAAATATACAAACTGTTGTGAAGCAATTATGGTACTTAGTTTTTGATTTCTAAGACCGTCGGCAAAGCGTTTAATAGCTGTTTTTTAGTTAATTGGTCTTAAAATATCGTACTTTGTGTTGTCACCGTTAGCTTGAGCAATTGTCAGGTTGACAAATAGTTCTTCTAATTCTTTCCCGAAGTCTTCAATTGATTTATCGCCTTGTCTTGTACGTAGCATTCTCGCCTGAATGGCAGTGTCCGATTTTCTTGTCAGTAAGTGAGTCTTTATGTCATCAAGTAACTCTTTTACTGTGTCATAGTTCGCTTTTAAACGTAGTTTAGCACTATTAGAAACCCTTGTTTTGAGAACAAATTTGATCAATAACGGCTTACTGTCGTCGGTTATAATTGATTCGTATAATTCGATCGCATCTATTAGTTTAATTGATGTCTCCTCTGTACCGTCCATGATAGGTAAGAGCGATACAGCTATTTTTAAATCGAATGAGGCCATTTCTGTTCCAGAACTTTCCTTCTTTTTGTTGAAATCGCAAATTATTTCTTTGTATATTATCCTAATTTTTCGACTAATGTTTTAACTAATAATATTTCCGAATCATCTACTACAGTATCTTTAATTTTTTGGTTGAACGATGCTATTTCCCCATTTAACTCTGAAAAAATGCTCTTGGCGTCGTCAAGTTTTGTTTGTAGTAACGGTGTCTTTCGTTTCTCGTAGTTTAATTTAGTAAGGTTTGTCTTAATTTGTGTCAATTTTTTGTAAATTTCGTTTAGTTCGGTAACTCCCATAAATTATAATTTTACGGTAAGTAGCAATAATTAAATGTCCATATTTAGCCATACAATTCAAATACAATAATTATATTATAATAATACCTATTAACTTCTAATATATTTCTTATCTAAATAAATTATTTGATATCCATTTTATCCATTATATCCATTACTTTATCCATCATTTCCATATCCATTATATCCATTACTTATCCATTATTTCCATATCCATTATATCCATTATTTACTATTTGCTAAAAAAAATAAACCTAAAATTTACAATTGTTCTTCTTCCGCTAAGTCATTTTGTGATTTCCTCAGGTCGTTTTTATAAATTTCCCTGCGGATCGTCCTTCTTAGTCCTTTTTTTTGCTTTCTGATGATTATGTAGACTATTGCCAAAATAACCATAATAACCAAAACTATTAGCAGCCAATCTGACAGTGTTAGTTCATTTCCAAGTTTGCCAGTCGCATCTCCACTTGCGGTTTGCGCTATTATGACCTCTTCCTTTGAATTTTTCGAGCCCATTTCTTAATTTACCATTTTTTTTTGCATCAAAATTTCTTCTTTTCTCTTTAATTCGGTTGGCAGGATCGCCATGTAAAGATTATAGTTATAGTTTTTGTACTATCTTCCTATGTGAAATAAAACGTCATGTCCATTTGAACATCTTCTCTATTTCTATTTTAATATATCATCATTTACAAATTGGTGTGCCTCCCGGTCGACCACCTGACCGGTCAGCAGAAATAAGTAGGCTAACATAAATCCCGACGTTGCATATTACCAACAATACATTGAATAGCAATTATTATGTTTATGATGTACAGGGCGAATGCGTACCATGTTACATTGGTTCGCTGTTTGATAACAAATATATTGACATCACTTGTGCTAAATTGTATATAGTTATATATTTCCCTTATGTGTGTACATAATTGATTTTTTTTTATGATGTAACCTTAGTACATAGGCGTACGTGCTGGCTTGACAAATTAATTTTATTTTAAGTTTTTGGCCCTTCAAGCTTAATTAAAATATTTAATCACTATAATATTAAGTCCCTGAATATAATTTTATAAATTTATTTTTTTGTTCATCTCAAACCAAAACTTGATTTGTGACTTTAATTATTTTTATTGACATTTTTCAAAATTAATTTAATTCAAATTTAATTCTTGAGTATAATTGTAACTTTTTATAGTTGCTTTAGATATTTTTATATAGTTCCTTTTTACTTTTGTTTATTTTCACTTAGTTGGTTTTGCCATTTTAATTTTATTACTTTACTATAAATTTATTGTACAAAGGGAAAAGGAACTAGGTAATTTTTTTTATTGATAAGCCATCAGCTAATGCTTTCTTTTTTTAACAGGGTCTTTTCGTCTTTCTTCTTTCGTCTTTTTCTTCTTCTACTCTTCTTTTAATATTCCCCTTTTTACTTACTCGTCTATCTGACGTCTTGTTGACGTCCCTGGACGCAGCATCGACTGGAACGTCTTAACAGCTAAGTTTAGGCTAAGCACTAACCCCCATATATATGTCTCTTTTTTATTTCAATAAAAGCCAGCATTACTTTTAATTAATTATTTTTGTTTTATTTGTACAGCTCCCCCTGTGGTTTTCTTTATCTAGCCTATTTTTTTTACCTTAGTTGTGAAGTCCAGCTGAGAGTGAGGCCCCAGCACCATCTTGGAAGTTTCCGTTTTGGCCTGGCTGCAAAACGGTGGTGCCCTATTTAACACCCCCCCTTACTCTCTGGCAATAGAGCTAGGGCATTTGCACGCGGTCCCTCAGCCTCTCACCTCAGCTCGGCTTCGTTTTGGCTTCACTTTTATTTCTTTGATTTATTTTAAATAAATTTTAATTAAAAAAAAAAAAAAATTAATTCATTTTTAATAACAGCGAAAGACGCGTTGCACATTTCTAAAGCCGACAAGGGCAATTGCCTGGTTGTTTTGGATAGACCACTTTATAATAGTAAAGTTGATCTTTTTCTTTCATCTCAAGATTTCACCCAAATTTTAACTAACCCTACTGATAAATTCATGACAAAATTTAAAAATACTCTAAAGTTTTTACTTATACAGGGTGTCCCAGAATATGTAGGCAATCTCCCGGATTTGGAGACAATATGAAAAAATAATATGACAAGTTCCCATAAAAAAATTTCCTACAGGCCCTCCCTACTGAGATATCAGCCCCTGAAGGACGCCTCAGGAAATCGGTTTAACTTGAATAATTCTTAAAGTACTTGGTGTAATTTAATAATTGTTCAGTATGATGGTTGCTAGGTAAGTCTCCTCAAAATGAACCGTTTTAATTTTATTCGGCTTATTTAGTTTTCCAGGGACGGACTAGCTTTAACAGAATAATGCTTATTTTTTTTTACATCCTGTATGATAGAGGCATATCAATAATACTATTGAATAGCTGAAACCTTAAACTAAAAAAAGTACTCTTCATCGACATCGATAAAGTAAACCGTTTACGAGAAAAAAATTTTTGTTCCATATGCCTTTTTTTATGAAATATTCGATAAATACCTTATTTTGTTGATATGGTTTAGTTGATATGTACCAGTTAAAATAAATAATAACTACGACAGTGTCAGTTGGAAATTGAGTGTGTTTAAGTTTTTGATCTTATTTCTTCTGCTTCGTTTTGGTATGGAATTTACGTTTGAGGAATATGCCGACATGCATTTAATGCATGGGCTTGCATCATGTAATGCCTTAGAAGCCCGAAGGCTTTATGAAGAACGATTTCCAAACAGAAGAATTCCTGACAGAAGAACCTTTGAAAGAGTAGATCGTCGTTTAAGAGAGACAGGTAAAAACTAAGTTGTTTTATTTTTAATTTGTACTTATCGGATGATAAAGATTTGATTTGAAGTATTTAGGTCGTAAATAATTTTAGGAAAGTTTGACAAAGCCAGTCACAATTGTGGAAATCAAAACCATCCCGTTGATGGTCTTGAAGAAAACATCCTTAATGCCGTAGAAGTAGATCCTGCTGCAAGTGTTCGAAAATTGGCTGCCGAATTTGATTGTTCAAAATCAATGGTCTTTAGAATCCTTACAGAGCAACAGTTACATCCATACCACCTTCAAAAAGTCCACGCGCTTCTTCCTGAAGACTTTCCGCGAAGGATGGAATTTTGTAACTGGGTTTTAGATCGGCACAGAAACGATGCAAATTTCATTGGTTCAGTTCTCTTCACGGACGAAGCTGGGTTTTCCAAAAACGGCATCATAAATTCTGATAATTTACATTTATGGGCAGAGGAAAATCCCCATGCTTCTATTGTAACGCATCATCAGCACCAATTTGAACCCATCAACGTGTGGGCCGGAATTATCAGACAACACTTAATTGGGCCATTTGTATTGCCAAGAAGGTTAAATGGAGAAAGGTATTTGGAATTTCTTCAAAACAATCTGCCAGAACTTTTAGAAGATCTACCTCTGCAACTACGACATAATATGTGGTTCATGCATGATGGGGCTCCGCCACATTTTAGTCTAGTAGTCCGAGAACACCTAAACAGGGTCTTCGAAAATCAATGGATAGGAAGGGGAGGACCAGTGGCTTGGCCTCCTCGATCACCAGACCTAAATCCATTAGATTTTTTTTTGTGGGGCTATCTAAAATGTGTAGTATACGCCAATCCAATACAATATCGGGAACACTTATTGGAACTGATTAACTTCCATTGTCGCGAAATAAGGAATAATGTTGGCGCATTGTGGAGGATCTAACAATCTACAATTAAAAGATGTAGGGAATGCATTGCAGTAGAAGGAGCTCATGTTGAACCGACGTACAAAATGAATCAGTAAAAATAAGGTATTTATCGAATATTTCATAAAAAAAGGCATATGGAACAAACATTTTTTTCTCGTAAACGGTTTACTTTATCGATGTCGATGAAGAGTACTTTTTTTTAGTTTAAGGTTTCAGCTGTTCAATAGTATTATTGATATGCCTCTATCATACAGGATGTAAAAAAAAGCATTATATTGTTAAAGCTAGTCCGTCCCTGGAAAACTAAATAAGCCGAATAAAATTCAAACGGTTCATTTTGAGGAGACTTACCTAGCAACCATCATACTGAAAAATTATTAAATTACACCAAGTAATTTAAGAATTATTTAAGATAAACCGATTTCCAGAGGCGTCCTTCAGGGGCTTATATCTCAGTAGGGAGGGCCTGTAGGAAATTTTTTTATAGGAACTTGTCATATTATTTTTTCATATTGTATCCAAAATGGCAAGAGATACAAGGAAAACGCAAGAGGGGAATTTTGTTTAGAATAAAAGGAAAATTCATATATTTTAACAAAAAAATAATTCTACCAGTGGCGTACCACATTTTCATTAAAAAACCCTACGGCAATATCCGTATGCACGCCACTGAGTATCCCAGGAAGACAATATTTTTACTTCTCCTAGGGCATTATCAAGTGAAGTTACTGCTAAAATTTCGTTTTGTTATCTGCCAGCGTTCAAAAGATATTAAACAAAAACTAAATTTTTAAGAAAAATTCAACACCCTGTAACTTGGAAACGAAATCCCGTAGAGCATATCCTTATATGAAAAATTTCTATTATTTTTGACTAAGGAATCCACCGTTTAATTTATTCCCAACCTTTATGTTACACCCTGTATATATAATATTACTTATGACACTCTCAACTTTTTTAATACTAACAAATTTAAACTTACACCAATTAACCCTACAATCCCACGTCTATACGGTCTACCCAAAATCCATAAACCAGACGTTCCCATCAGACCAGTGGTTTCATATTGTGATTCTCCCTGTCACAAACTTAGCATCTGGCTTAACCACATAATCCTCTCTGTAACCAACTTCCATAGCAAATTTTCAATTAATAATTTGAGTCAACTAGCAAATGAACTACATAACCTACATATCCCAAATTCAGCTATGTTAGTTTCCTTCGATGTCACCAATCTTTTTCCAAGTATTCCGACTAAGGAATTGGTTAGAACCCTACTATCAGAAACCAAAATTAATAATGTTTTAAGTAATGCTAAGACTATAACAACGGGCGTGCCTCAGGGTACCGTTCTGGGTCCTATACTTTTTTTAATATACACTGCGTCCATAAAGTCTTGCACAAATTCATTTAAAATTCAGGGGCTTACTTTTTTTAAAAACGCTCGGACACGTCAATTAGTACTTTTGTTTGCGCATTTTTTAACGTAAAATGTTTTTATACAGGGTGTGGCACGTATGAGGTATGAGGTCATCAAGGATTTTTTTTAATGGAACACCCTGTATATTATATCAATTTTGAATTCTATGATGAACACTTAACACCTCTGGAAGTCACGGTTTCCGAAATATTGACGTTTGAAAATTTATTTTAAACACATTTATTGATGACCTCATACCTCATACGTGCGACACCCTGTATAAAAACATTTTACGTTAAAAAATGCGCAAACAAAAGTACTAATTGACGTGTCCGAGCGTTTTTAAAAAGTAAATACCTGAATTTTAAATGAATTTGTGCAAGACTTTATGGACGCACTGTATATTAATAAAATAGGTAAAATATTGCAAAATTGCAATGTCATTTCATATGCGGACGATACCGTTCTACTTTTTAATGGCAAAACATGGCACGATGTCTATAAGGAAGCAGAGATGGGGGTAGAGGTAGTGAACCGTTGGTTGGGAAGGAGTCTCCTGAGTCTGAATGTCTCGAAGACATTTTTTATGGCTTTTTCTGCAACATGTGCTGACCAGCCAACCATAAATAAAATATACATGCATAATAAAGGCTGTAAAAAATAAACCACACAAGTCTGTGATTGTACATTTATCAAAAAAACAAATAAAACCAAATTTTTAGGTATAATGATAGACCAGCACTTGAAGTGGGATTCTCATATCTCCTATTTGAGCACCAAAATTAGAAAATTATTTTATAAATTCTATCAACTTAGAGACATTTTAACCAATCAACTCCTTATCATCTTATACACCTCACTAGTAGAGTCAATTCTGAGATATTGTATTGTCATCTGGGGAGGTGCCTATGACAGGGCGTTAACTACTCTGCAGGTTTGTCAAAATACTGTACTTAAGATTATCCTCAGTAAGCCTCGACTGCATCCCACTGCATTGTTGTACTCAAACTATAAAATTCTTAATTTAAGAAACCTTTACGTTTATTCTAGTCTGTCATATTTGCCTAAAATAAAGGATGCATTCCCGGCTATTACACACTCACATCAAATTAGAGCTAATTTAAATAAAAACTTGGACCTACCTTTACTACATAGCTCAGTCTGCCAAAGATTCCTAATTTATAATATTCCTAAAATGTATAACATATTGCCTATTTCCATTAGAATACAATTCATCAAAATAAAATTTATAAACGAGAATTGAGAATATTTATTGTAGATAACCAACAGGTATTTATTCCTATATTTACAGTATAAAGTATGAATATCCTCTTAAGAGTATTAACTTGAATCATTCTAAATAAAACTAAAATAGAAAATAAAAACCTTCGCTCGTCACACATGGTCCACTGTTGTCTACAGCACGGTATGATAAATTTTCTGTACTCTAGCCACAGCGTAGTTAATATAAATCGATGATGACGAATAGGGAGAAGTAGCACACAAGATGCATATTAATGCAGCTTAGGCGAAATTTCCTATTTGCAATCATAGTTTATATATTTTAATTAATTTTTTCTCATAAAATATATAAAAAATAAATTAATTATTTCGTTACTAAATAGTTGTAATATCCTATGACTAAACTTATTTTGTAAAAAATTATTTTATGTAATATATTTGATCTGATTTGATTTGATTTAACAATAAATTCTTTAAGCAAAATTCTGGTCTTGCAATGGGTTCTGCTCTCTCACCCCTTCTTTCTGAACTCTTTATGTCTCACCTTGAAACTAAAATAATAAACCACCCCTTGTTTTCCCACATAATTTGTATCAAAAGATATGCCGATGATATTTTTGCTATATTCAATGGTAATCTGGATGACCATAATGCTTTCACACATTTTCTCAACTCTCTACACCCCTCAATCAATTTTACCACAGAACTCGAATCTAACAACTCGCTACCTTTTATTGATTTAGACTCACCAAGGTTAACAACTTAATTCAGTTTAGTATCTACAGAAAGCCTACATGTACCGATTCTACCATCAATTTTTTCTCTAATCATCCCCATTCTCAAAAATTCGCTGCTTTTCATTCTTTCTTTTACCGCATTTTCACCATCCCTCTAAATCAAACAGATTTCAAATCAGAATTAAACATTATTAGACAGATTGGTATCAACAACGGCTACCCCCAAAAACTTATCAATAAAATCTCTTATAAACATCTAAAGAAACATATCAATAAACAACTAATCTCTAAAGAACCACAAAATAAAAAATATATTTCCTTTTCTTTCTGGGGTCCCATCTCTTCATCGGACAGACGGGTAGAAAGTTTAAGACTCGGATCAAGGAACACTGTAAAGAAATAAAAAGAGCTAAAAACTTAAACCTATTCCCTTCTAAAATCAAATCAAACTTCTCTAGGCATGTAGCAACAAATAAACATGAATTCAATTCAGATACAAACACCAAACTGCTACATTTCTGTAACAAGGGCAACAAAATGGACCTACTTGAAATTATGGAGATAAACAAAGCCACTAAAATCCCCGAAATTAACTGTGTCAATGACCAAATCATACATTCCAGCACACACTTTTTTAATTCCTTAAATTTTTAATAAATTCCCTCTCATATTAATCTAATGGGATTGATTGAACTATAATTTTTGATCTCTCCAATTTCTACCTCGACTGTCTGTTTATTTTAATTTTTCTTAAAATTACTTTCATAAAACTTATTCAATTTACATTAATTTGCATTGCTCTAGGTTTGTTTACTAAATCTACCATTAATTATAATTATTTTATCATAATATTCTTAGTGCGCACTCTTTAACTAGTGTTTTCAGGATCTTCTCGGTTATTTTTCGCGAGTGTAGTTCTCTTTGACCCCCCTTTGGACATTTACCATTTCCTTTAAAATTTCACAATCTTTACCATATAGTTTGTTAATCCGACAATAGATTTCTCTAGTGCATCTGTACCCTAAACAAGCACTTTATTAGTTCAGTGTCGACAACTAAAACATAATTTTGTAAGCCAGAATCGAGCAACTTTTCAACACTGGTTACCTGTTTTAATTTAATATTTACCGATTGAGGTAAACAACCACCAACTCTAATACTATCATAGAGTGACGTTTACGTCAACTTCATTCTCTCAATCAATTACACGTGTTAAAGTGTGGAGAACTTCTATTAAATTCAAATATGTCCTAATTTAAACTTAAATAATTAAATACTCCTCTACATTCTTTAGTTTACTGTCTAACTAATAAATTAATAATATTTTTAATGCTATGAGCACTTTACTCTATTTTTTCTAATTAATTATCACTTACAGTTATGATTCTCGAAGAATATTGTACTCTAATAACTTATTGTTCACAGTTCTCCTCCTAAAACATGCAACTATCTTCTAAATCCACCAATATATCGGAACTCTTCTACATTTCATAAAACAATACAGTTATGCCCATTAATTTGGGGTAACTAGTTTCAATATTTTTACTCGATATTGGTAAGTCTTTTCTTATGAACTGAACTTCATCTTTTATTTACACATATACTATTCCTTTTAGTTTCCCCTGATGATGGATGTTTAAACGTCCGAAACATGTAGGGATTAACACCTGATAATTTAATACAATATTTGTGGAGGAAGACTAAGAGCTTTTTATTTCATACAAAAATTAAGTGCCAGGACTGTCTTCGAACTTTCAGAAATACTCAGTGTTTCAGCAATCATAAGAAGATAGGACCATACAATAAAAAGTGGGGTGTTTGTGAACAATTGCGGTAATGTCCCTTATGCACAAGGATAATAAAAGGGGATAGAAACCATACATCTGGAGAAATTTTTTGTATGACTTGTAATAAGCATTAACCACAGGGACATCATTGTTTTATACAAGTGGATACAAATAAACCAAAAACTGGAAACATTTTGTTAGTTTTTTTTTATTTGGAAACACGTGCAGAAAAATTGATGGAGGACGGGTCTCTATTACATGAAGTGAACTTGTGTGTGTTTAAACAGTTTTGCGACGCCTGTATTGATAGCGAAACGTGGTTATGTACCAAATGCGGTGTAACCAAACAAGTGTTGAGTGTCAACCCTCTGGACAGATTTGTAGAGTATGTTTTGAACCAAAGAACTCTTTTTAAATCAGTAATAGTAATAAGCCACAATGGAGGAGGTTTTGATAACCAATTCATATTAAATAAACTTGTATACAAAAATGTCTCAAAACAGTTATCAGAAACTTTGCCAGGTCAGATGTTACAAAGATTAAATTCTTTAAATTTGACCTTAATGAATGACCAAGATTCAAGCAAAGAGGTATTTAAATTTACTTGCACTGATGTGAATGCTTGTGACTTGCTGAATTGTCACTTCTGCTTAAATGAACTGATCATTGTTTACTGTTTGTCTCTAATAGACCTCGGAAGACACTGAGTTGACATGAATATGGATAGCAGATTTAACTGCTGACTCACTAAATAAAGGAAATAAAAATAAACCTGTATCTAATAGAAAACACAAGATGTTAAGAACCTTTTTTGTAATCCTCATAATGGTTTCTTTCTCAGTATTCCCAATAAAAGGAAATTTGTTGCAAAGTTGCACTGAGTCAAAGAATGTGCTACTAAACTCAAAAACCTGTTTGGGCTTAAGTGAAGAAAAACATGCAAAGTCAAATCTAGTGCGATTTTAAATTTGAATAGTGCAGCAGGCTTCACTTGTATAATTTATAGTGATGGAAACTTTAAAAGTAGAATCATAATAATTATCAATGTAATCAAGCCAAGCCCTTGAAGCCTCGAGCATGTTAGAAGCAATATCCAACAAGGACTAAAAGAAACAATGGCAACTAGGTAAAGATAGGAATAAGTTTGGCATCGCCGAACTTAAAACAGTAGAAAGTAAAAATAGGTAGGAGCACGGTCGTCTCTCTTTTTTTCTGCTCCAAAATCTCACAATTAATTAATAATAAAAAAAAAACAATGGTTTTGCACTTTTTAGAATTGTAAATTTTGTGACCTGTTATTCTACAAATAAGGCATTTTTTTACTTTTCTTCATCATATTGTAGAGTTAAGTGTGAACATTTTTGTTTTCCTGAAAACCTTTTCTCAGAATTTCCTGCAGTTTCTAGAGCTATTGCTCGATTCTCTAAATACTGCAAGAACTCATCCAAAGTTGGCAATTTTGACGCGTCTCTGTCAATTTGATATGACCTATTAGTATATTGATCTAATTTTTTCGATAAAAATACAAATCAATATCATATCCTCGTGATGTACTGGTTGCTTTAGATTTTTTAAAGCATCTATTTGTTGTTTGATCTTACTAATAAATTCTCTTAAAGCTTAAATATTAGGTATTTCTAAAATTTATAAGTTAAAGGCCACAAATCTTTCAAAGGGTACATAGCAATCTTCGTCTGCCTTGCCACGAAAGCAGTTCACCTAGAAGTTGTCAGTGACATGTCCACAAATACATGATTAGCAGCATTTCGACGGTTTGTGTCACGAAGAGGTCGTTGCGCTCACATGTACAGCGACAATGGAACCAACTTCGTGGAAGCAAGTAAGACCCTCCAGAAAGAAGTACACTCTATAACTCAAAACACCAATGTACAGGAAGAATTGACTTCTAGAGGCACAGAATAGCACTTCATTCCTCCAGCAGCACCTCACTTCGGAGGACTATGGGAAGCCGGGGTAAAATCAATGAAATATCATTTAAAACGAGCTATTGGCGAAACATGTTTGACGTATGAAGAAATGTCAACACTAATGCACCAAATTGAAGCGTGTCTAAACTCACGACCATTATGCCCCCCTACAGATGATATAAACGACCTGAACGTCCTAACTCCAGGACACTTCCTAGTCGGGAGACCACTGGTGGAACCTCCTGACCCAATCACGACCGAAATCAATACAAGTTTGGCTGAACGATGGAAACTTATCCAGAAAATAAAAAAAGACTTTTGGAGGCAATGGACATCGAATTACCTACATCAATTGCAACAGCGATACAAATGGAAAAATAAACAGAGGACACCAGACATTGGAGAAGTAGTCATCCTCAAAGAAGATAATATCGATCCAAGCAACTGGCCATTAGCCAGGGTCACAGACGTTCATCATTCAGGAGACAACTTGGTGCGTGTCGTCAGGTCGTCACACTTCGAAAGGCAAAGGGTGCCCTAATAAAACGACCCATCCACAAGCTAGTTCCATTACCAATTGCAACAAATCAAGCAATCAACAAAGAAAAAGATACAACTAAACTATCAAGCTCCAGAAAGAAGAACAGAACCCTATGGAGAATAGCATACACAGCTATTCTGTTCTTAATTATGCTACGTCACACCAGTGCACAGCAATATCACCTGCACTACCCACAGCCAGGATTGTATATTGAGCACATCGGTCACGCTAAAATCGACAGGGGTACCTTTAGAATAGAACTTCGATTTGACAAACACAGGATCAGCAATGACACAGCATGCATAGCTTCAGCAGTAAATCCAATATCTACTCTTTGCGATACGGCCAAAGAATTAGCACCAAACACTCAGTGTATCCAGCTAATTCATCACCTTCAAGAGAAACAAAAGCAAATAGAGTGGACGAATAAATGTATGCAAGCGGTTATCTCAAACCGTGGCAAACGGGGACTAATGGGAAAGCTACTGACGTCACTATTCGGCGTCAACGACGAAGTTTATATGGATATAGATAAACTAGACCAGAATCAAAAGGAGCCTATCAAAACCTCAACGCACCAGACCAAGTTTTTGCTACACGCATTAACCTCTTTTAACGACACTGAAATCAGAATCAATAACCACCTAAAGCGATTTCAAGAAAAACTGAATCAAGGAATAGAAGCAATAAGGGACATGCAACACTGGTACAGGCAGACAGATGAAAACAGCCTCAATATACAATTACTATCCATTTACCAGATTGTTGCAAACTATATAGATGACGTACTGGATTACCACCAGCATCTTCTAGAGGCACACTATCACCGAGGATACTTCCTTGAACTCATATCGCCAACCCACATTGAAGAAACCATAGCGGTTGCGTCAAGTAACCTCCCACACAACATCAAAATAATATCCTATCCAGTCTTACGCACTGAAGTACAGCACAGTAAAAAGTTCATACACATATTTGGGTTCTTTATAATCACCGAAGTCAACGACTTCATGTTGCTAAAGACAACACCAATTCCACTAAAAATAACACCAGAAGCCTACTGGATACTGGATATCTCCAGTGATTTTCTCGCAGTCGATTATAACTCACAGTTATACATACAGCTCACGGAAGACGAACTACACAACTGTCTTTCGATACAGCAAGACACGTATATATGTTCACCCACGACAACGAGAAATTTAGAGAAGAGTTCCAACTGTATCCTGGACGAGATTTACCAGCGTACAGAAAACACTTCTTGCCCTATCCACAAACAACCGATTCAATCCACCATATGGAAAAAATTGTATACTCCCAACGCATGGATGTTTTTAAGAGGAAGTAAACTGAAGGTTGCGGTCATCTGCGACGGCATTAGAGACGACGTTACGCTCAACAAAGCGGGAATTATACAAATATCCCAAAACTGTCTTATAAAAATCAACAGAAACATTCTCATCCCAAAGAGATACGACACAACGGCTGTGCTGGGAGTTGTGGTACACCCAGTCAAGGTCAATGTCACGTCCTATATACCAGCAAACAATAGGACAATAACAACTATCGACGAGCCAGTCCTAGACGTATCCAATAGTCTTAAGGAATTAGAATCCGAAGAAACCGCTATAGGACAAGATATAGAAGAAAGAGAGTGGAGATCGCTACATCATCACTCTATAGTCAGCAATGTGTGTTCTGTTATACTCATCATTGTTACAATCGCATTGATGGGATGTTTTTGATACAATCACAAAACAAGAACGAAGCCAGCAAGGCCAACCACACACAACGATCCCAATCAACATGGAATTCAACTGGAACCCATACACATATATAGCACTCTACCCACCAACGAAGACGGATGAAGTTGCTGGGCGGCCAGAATGTCTAATTTACCTAATCTTATGCATTTATCAATTTACAATTACCAAAATCTCTCGACCTAAATTAGACATATTATTATCCAAACAAAACAATTAACTATTTACTTAAAAACAATTGCAATACGGTGACCCACTAGCCGACTACGGGGACCTGCACAGTCAGCACAATCATCAGAGGGTCCAACATACAGCAAGAGTGCACATTTAGCAACTCCCGGTAATTTTGTGTGTTATCTCGTTGAATATAAATAGATGTAAAATTTAATAATAAATCAGTATTAACCCACTATCAGTTGTACTCACTTCATTCCTAACCACGCTGGGATCATAGATCCCACCAACGGCAGTTCCTGTATACAGGGGATTGCCATTTATCGTCCAATTTCCTACGTCATCGACATAGATCGATAATAGAAGTTTCCTCAAAAGAGGTCATCTTCATACAGAGAATGACAAGCCCAAAACTGTCGGCGAAAAGGACTGGGAGGCTTTAATCAAGGATCCACAGTGTCTTCCCTTGTATATGCCATTACAACCAGAATCCATTATACGGAAAGAGGTGAAACCACTAAACATCACGTCATCATGGAAGAACTACTAGCCGAAGGTCTCCTCAAAAGAGTTCCTACCATTTTATTCCGGAAAGATAGACATCTCTCATCTGCAATCTTAACAGGAGAGATTCAGTACATGTTCCAAAATCACGACAACCCGTCTGCACTCAAAGAGGAACACAGAATGCTGCTCAACCACATCGCGGAAACAAACCCTCAGATTGTTCACCCGCACTATGCATACTCCTGGTTCATGAATAATTGTCATCAACTTTACACGGAAAATCACAGCCCAGAATTGAACACCCTTCTGACTGTCACGAAACAAGTTTCGGAAATAAGTGTTTTGAATCAAACCAACACAAAAGTTGACATCCAATTGTCATCCAAACCTCTCATCACAACAATTTTTAACATTGAAGTGGAATTCGACAATTTGTTTGATAAATTGATATTTTCCAAAGATTTTACAAGCCCTTGGACACTTGGGAAAATCAAAGGTGTCGCCTTTGGAAATCTGCACATAATAAAGATATCTCAAACTCAATCATTGATAATGACTCACGCACACCTGGCAGGTATCCGCGACATGTTCATTTCATGGTTCGACATCTTATCTTACAGCGCCCAAAATTCGAACAAATATACAGGATTTGACCTCTTTGAGGAGGTCAAGCACATTATAACGCTTTTTCAATCTTTCTCCAAACAACACCTTGACCTAATGGCAACCGTCCTCAAAATGTGGCCATCACTTATCATAGCTGTGATCTTAAAGGACATAGAGAAGGATCTCACATTTTACGACAGTCTAATTCCGAGTCTCTCCTCTGGTTTATCACACCCCTTAATCCAGTACCTCAAAAGGCCCATAAAGACTACAGCAGGGGTTCACTTAGCACTGGAGCTCTGAGGTCTATGGAAGTGCTTTGGTCACCCCGTCATAGATATGGAAGCGAGCGCGCGATCTTGGTTAGAAAAGGGTTCAACATTAAAACCAGGGCTGGATCAACAAAGTAATGTAGCAAACATGTTTAAATATACGTTCTGTAAGAATCATTTTAAAGAAAAGCTTACATGACCACCCCTAGTGGCCTGGCACCGCAGGAAACTTCTGCGGGGGTTGGGAACCTGACCAGGCGCGTCCCCAGGTGGCGGATAGGGGGTAGACCACGAATCTTGCGATCAGTGGTTAGTTGCGGTCATACCAGGGGTTGAGGGGAATAATACTCTCCAACATGCCCCTTAAAACCGTAACCGCGGACCAACCTCCTCAAGGGCTCATGTCTTGTGAGTACGGGTGTAGCAATCCCGAGGAACCTATGCCGGTTCTACGCCTTTCTTCAACTTGTCTTAGGCGTGTTCCTTATTCTTTCTTACTATCCTATAAGGTCTCTCTTGACCACATCTTCCTTCTTCTATTCTAAACCTTTCACGTTACTCTTCTCTCTTCAAACCCAATCCTACGGTGGTGAGGAAATCCGTGCCTAAGGGATGCATGGCACATGGGAGATGTGCTGCAAACGAGCCCTCTAGAATACCAGGCGACCTTCTGGAGTATCTAGCCTTGCCCCGGTACACGGCTCTGCTGGGGTCGATTTTTATTTCCGATATACTCGTGGGACAAAAAATGGAAAAAAACGAAACAGAAAATTTAACCACCTCTCCGAAGGGAGCTGAGGCAGTTCGCACAGAACAAACCACGGCCTCTTCAGTGCCACAACCATCTCCAATGGAGGTAGTGGAAGCTCAACAAGAGCAAGCCACAACCACCTTGAGAGAGACCACCGTAGAACCTGGAGTCTCCACTCATGCTCCGTTCTTAAAGCGGCTCTCTGGCGCTCAACGCCGGAAAATAGCTGTGGAAGCGGCAAGGGCTAAAGGTGAGCCGATTAAACCTAGGAAGCCTAGGAAAAATCGCAGCCTAACAGCAACAACCTCGACCGGCAAACCTACCCAAAAAGCTGGGAAACTTTCAGGGGGGGAAACATCGGGGGCAAGATCCTCTGGTACATCTGGGGAAGAAACAAAAAACCCAGTACATCAAAAGAGACTACGCTCTGAGGACAGTGCGCCGTCGCTATCTCCATTGCAGAGGGAGCCTAAAAGACTCAGACATGAGGGACAACCCAGTACTTCTACTGGGGTATCGTATAAACAGACTCTCTCTGCTTTTAAGATGGCGATTACTCTGGAAACCTACCCGGAGGCAAGACTGTCTGAAGAGCAGTCTAAAAAGGTACAACTGGCACTCACCAGGGAAATCTGGAGGTCTCCTACGGGAGAGGGTCCGCAGGTTATAAACAGCTATGCTCAGGGGGGCGTGCTGTTTATGACCTGCGCAAACAGCTCCACCAAAACCTGGTTGCAGGAAACGGTGCCAAACCTACAACCCTGGGAGGCGGCAAACCTTAGAGTCGGCGACGCTAAGGATGTCGTTAAAACCTTCAGGGTGGTAACTTGGGTTCCTACTGATGATCTCGAGATCAAGGAACCCAAACAAATTCTTCAGCTTCTGGAGATCCAAAATAGGGAATTCAAAACAGAAGACTGGAGAATTCTAAACAGCAAAAGCGAGAAACAGGGCCTAAACCTTGTACTCGCTATACCTGAGAACAGCCTGAAGGATCTGGCCAAGAGGGATTTTAAAGCCTTTGTCGGTCTTAAAGAGATTACCTTCAGGACCTCCAAAACCCCTAAAAAGGAAGATGGCGCTGCGGGTCATACAAATAAACCTACAGCATAACAGGGCAGCTACAGCCGCCCTGTGTAGACTTTTATGCCTTGGTAACTTCGATGTGGCCCTCATCCAAGAGCCCTGGCTACTCAGGGGAAGGATAGGGGGCCTCACAGAAGCTAAAGGTAAGTTAATTTACAACACACTTTCCGACAATGTCAGATCTTGCATCTTTGTCAGAAATGAACTACAAGCTTTTAAACTGACCGATTTCTGTTTTAGGGATCAGGCAGCAATAAAGCTGAAATACAAACTGGCGGGGACCCATTCAGAAGCTGTCCTCGCTTCGGTCTACCTGCCATTTGACTCACCCAGTCCACCTCCATCAGAAGACTTGGAGAAACTGCAAACGTACTGTAGGGAACAGAACCTACAGACCATCATTGGTATGGACGCAAATGCACACCACACTGCATGAGGCAGTAGTAACATAAACAAAAGAGGTGAGTACCTTCTAGATTATATTATAGCTAGGGACTTGGTTCTGGTAAATCGGGGTAATGAACCCACTTTTGTTACACGCGCTCGTAAAGAGGTAATTGATATAACCCTGGCGTCCCCTCGTATAATCTCACAGATAACTCGGTGGTATGTGTCTGATGATCCATCGCTTTCGGATCACAGATACATCTGTATGGATCTCTCAAATTTTGAGAGATCAATATCAACTTTCAGGAATCCCAAAACCACAAACTGGGAGAAATATAAGGAAGATCTAACGATCAGCACAAGGGATATCAAGAAAAACATTAGAAATGCCACTGATATAGAGCTAACTTCCCACCAATTACAGGAAGCAATGTTAAACTCATATCAGAACAACTGTCCTCTAAAAAGGAAAACCATCAGCAAGGACACAAGCTGGTGGAACAAAGATCTTGCAAACATGAGGAAAAAAACACGCCAACTATTTAACCTGGCGAAGATCACCGGAAAATGGGAAGAATATCACTCCGCGCAAACGGAGTATAGCAACCATATACGGAAAGCCAAACAAAACTCGTGGAGAAAGTTTTGCCAGGAGGTTGAAAACACCCCCGAAGCAGCCAGACTACACAGAATCTTGGCAACGGATCCCATAAACCCAATCGGGACTCTCCTTAAACCGGATGGGAAACACACAGAAACTGGAAGGGAGACTTTGGAAATTTTGCTCCAAACACATCTTCCAGATTCAAGTGTGATAGAGTTAAATGAACAACTTCCTGATATCTTAAACCCAAATCTAAGGGCCACTGATAGGGATTGGAAAATTGCAAAGGAAGTCGTAACCCATGAACGACTTGATTGGGCAATTGACACATTTGAAGCGTACAAAGCACCCGGACCTGATGAATTGATCCCAGCACTAATACAGCAGGGCAAACAAATCATCATTCCTATAATTTGTAGGATAATAAGGGCTAGCTTTGCAACTGGCTACATTCCACATACGTGGAAACAAGCCAGAATGGTCTTCATTCCAAAACCTGGAAGAGATTATTCTCAACCCAATGCATTTAGACCGATCACACTGTCGTCTTTTTTAATGAAGACGGCAGAAAGACTTATTGAGAAGCATGTAAGGGAAACCTCTCTAAGTGAGAGGAAACTACACGCAAACCAACATGCTTATCAATCTGGAAAATCGTGTGAGTCGGCACTTCATCAATTAGTATCGAAGATAGAACCGGCACTCGCAAACAAGGAAATTGCTCTAGCGGTATTCCTTGATATTGAAGGAGCCTTTGATCATACCTCCTTCGGTTCAATGACAACAGCACTAGCTGAACGTGGCGTGGGCGAGACCATCTGTAGGTGGGTAGAAAACATGCTGCACAGTAGACAGGTCAGCGCAACACTGTTTGGTGAAAAAGTGGAGGTATTGGCAGCAAAAGGCTGCCCGCAGGGAGGTGTTCTGTCCCCACTACTGTGGGACCTGGTAGTCGATAACCTTCTTTCTGAACTTAATAACAGAGGGCTCTATACCCAGGGGTATGCTGATGACTTAGTTGTACTCATTCGGGGAAAACACGCCCACGTTATATCAGAACTTATGCAACAAGCTCTGAACATCATCGAAGATTGGTGCAACAGGGCAAACCTCAAGGTAAACCCAAGCAAGACAACGATGATCCCATTTACAAAACGAAGAAAATTGGAAGATCTAAAACTACCAAAACTCTTCGGAAAGGAACTGCAAATATCCCAGGAGGTAAAATATCTAGAAATAACCCTAGATGCAAAACTAACCTGGAACTCCCATATGCAGAATATCATTAATAAAAGTAAAATGGCACTCATGGCCACCAAAAGAGCTGTAGGGAAAAATTGGGGACTCAATCCACGCATGGTACACTGGTTGTACACGACAGTGGTTAGACCAATGATCACATACGGATCAGTGGTTTGGTGGACCAAAACCGACCAAAGAAAAGCAGAACTGGAGTTGACAAAAATCCAGAGACTTGCATGCCTTTGTATTACAAGTGCTATGAGAAGCACTCCAACAGCGGCTATGGAAACCCTACTAAATCTTTCACCCCTTGGCATACTTATCAAGGCGGAAGCTAGAATGGGGGCGTATAGACTGACCTGTAATAGCACCTGGCAATCCAGTCCTGTAATCGGACATACCAGGATTACAAACATAATCGCGAACTCATTATTGGAGATGAGCAGTGATTCAATGACCCCAACCACTAACTTCCACAAACCACACAAAACCCAGATACACTGGAGCATTAGGTCAAAGGAAGAAGCAGAACAGTCGGGTGGACTAGTATGGTACACCGACGGATCCAAGATGAAAGGAGGTGCGGGCGCGGGAATTCATGGGGCTGTTCCTAAGCATAACACTAGCGTGCCACTGGGGATACATGCCACAGTCTTCCAAGCAGAAGTACATGCTATTGAGGTATGCCTGCGTGAGAACCTGAGAAGGGGCTACAGAGGTAGAAACATCTCAATTTTCACGGATAGTCAGGCAGCAATAAAAGCTCTAGCATGTAATCAGATCAATTCAAAGTTGGTCTGGAACTGTCTTCAATGTCTTCAAGACCTGGCTAGCAGCAATGTCGTAACACTTGCTTGGGTGCCGGGGCACAAAAGCATAGAGGGCAATGAAAAAGCAGACGCTTTGGCCAGGCAGGGATCAATTACTGCCTTCATGGGGCCGGAACCGGTTTTTGGGGTTCCAAAAGCCTCGGCAAGAGGATGCGTGACTGGGTGGGTGAAGCGACAACATCGGTCATATTGGAACCACATTTCGGGGCTAAGACACAGCAAATCAATGCTGGATAACCCCTCAGAGGCAATGACCTCTGAAATCCTAAAACTAAATCGAAACAAGCTTAGAATCGTGACAGGCCTCTTAACCGGTCATAGTACTCTAAGGAAACACATGCACACCATGGGCATATATAACGACGAACCCATATGCAGGCTTTGCAATGAGGAGGAGGAAACAGCCTACCACATTATCAAAGAGTGCTACGCACTGACACGCTGGAGAACAACCCACCTGGAGAGTCAAATCCCCCAGGGGGTATCCCCTGAAAAAACTCTGATAAGGGGGCTGCTCAGCCTAATAAGGGTGACTAACCTCTTTTAATGAGAAATCGAGCAACAAGCGTCACAATAAGTCTTTTTAGGCTGCGGTGTAGAGGTAGTAATAACCTTGGCTTGCTGCCTGTATTAATCATCATCATCATCAACCCCTAGTGGACAATGGTTGCACCTCATCACGTGTTCTTTACAATTGGAACCATAACCGATGGGAAGAAGACCCCCGATTCCCTTGGTTGTCTAGTGAGTTTAACGGTCTCACCTTGTCTGAATGCTTACCTTTTAACATGCACATCGACATAACAGACTTGCTTGCGGACAAGTCCATCATTCCAACACGGTCCCAGTGGATTCATGAATATGACAAGCAAGCTCATCGAACCCTTTATGGCAAATTCCCTCGAGGACCTCCACCTACAAGCAAGAGCGCAGTTGTATCATTCCTTGAGCAAGAAGAAGTGTCTGTGAGCAATATCATTCACCAAGTGGAGACGGGTGCCATACCTGATGATTGGAAAATAATTGTATGTGTTGCAAAAGAAAGGGAACAAAAGGCCTCAAACGCGAGATTTTTTGCCAAACTCACACCCGAGATGAGATTGTATCAAACCGCCACAGAAGGTAACATAGCTGAGCAGATCCATGACGATGTCAGAAGAAACACTCACCCGCGTCATACAGAGAATGACAAGCCCAAAACTGTCAGAAACCAGCAGGACCTATAGGTACATTGTAGTAGACTTCTCCTCGTGGTGCACTAGTTTCCGTCATGAGATCGTTATGCATCTCTTTCAATGCTTTGATTGCTTATTTGGGTTGAAGGGTGTGTACACATTCACACACATATTTCCTCTCATGTGTATAATGATCTTCCAAGATCGATTTTGTCCCCCAGAACAAAGGTCGGACGGTGACCCTAAAGAAGGCCCAAGATGCATTTATGGCCCAGAAGCATGGCACGAAGGAATGCGACAAAAGGGGTGGACAGTATTAACAATTATGTTGATCAACCTGGTAGCAGAGAAATGCGGAACATCAGCTTCTCTATTGGGACAAGGGGACAATCAAGTGATCTTATTGAGGCTGCCAAGTCAAAAGAAGTTATATGATTTGGAACTATCTGAAGACAGCTATGTCGAGTGGTTCGTACATGAGTTGGAAGTTATGGCTGAATCATGCGGGTTGATCATTAAAGGGTGTAGCAATTTCAAATGCCTACCCTTTTTGACCTTGGGGGGAAACATAGAAACTTCATTTTCAGTGCCCTATTACCTTCAAGCCCATTATTAATTTCATTTCTGGGTAAATTGTTCAATATCTTGTAGCATGGAATATTTCCGTCAAGTCGGTAATATGGGGTTAACCTGATTTCGCCGCTACTATACGAACGCGACGTTGGGTACCCACAATGCTGGTTTGCACCGCATCTGGTACGTGGAGTCGACAAATTCCGGTGCTACCGTTGAGTTCGCAATTTCGCACCGTTAATAAACGGGACTATCTCTAAGTATTAGGTAACGGGATTGACTTGGGTGGTTGTTTAATTTGTTATTTGTAGAGTTATATTCTGGCCATGCCCAGACTTTGTAAAAATTAAGTTATTATCCCTTAACGTTACATCCCGTTTTTGGTTATGTTGGGTAGTCTGGTAGGGTGACACCAACTGAGTTTTGATGACGGAGTGGGGGAGTTTTCGTAAATTGGAGGGGACTTCGTTTTCTCGTGGCTTTTTCCATCTTGTGCCCCGTGGGGGGAGCACGCCAAACTGGCGTCCCCCCACGGTTATTAATGGTCAGTGATCTGACGACCATTAGATCTGAAAAGAGATCCACTCCCTTTTTAGAGGGGTTGCTGGTTATCATTATTATCCTTGTTGGTTTTGGTTTTGAGGCCTGATTTTGAGGGCTTGAGGATTTTTTTGGTTCTGATGGGTTAAGAAGCCGGATTTCATAAACTTCACCACGTACAAATGGTGCAACGGGCTTAACAATATATCCTGGCCAGATGAAATTTTAAGAGGAATCCAGCCGAAATTAATTCACCTATATGAGGCGATAAGCTGTTGGAAAAGACCACGTGGCAACAGAAATCTTCGAGATTCTCAGGCCGGTATTACAGTCTACCATTTAAAAGAGACAATTGCTGAATTAAAATATCAAAAATTTTCAAGTAACTTTTACACGAAATAATCGTTCTTTTCTAATTAAATTATTTTAAAATCATATATAAAAATATTATCAATTTTCTTTAATTAATTAATTTCAATTTAAATAATGTAAAGCTATCTAGACAAAGGTCACCTTTTTATATAACCCAATATCGTCATGAAGGTATAAAAGGTTCTAGAACTTTCACAGGTTATACCCATTTTATAAATAAATCCTTGAGTCAAGACAAGCTAATTCAACTTCACCTCTTATCAATTTTTTATAACCATAAATAAACAACATTTCAATCCTTGTTAAATATTAGATTTTGCATTGATCCAAATAACCTCAGTCGACCAAATTAAACAAGTGTAAACAATTTTAGTTTTTTATTTGATGTAAGGTATTCCAACGGAGCCCCATTAATTAGGAGATTTTCTGTCTTTCAACCTAGTAAAGCCAGTGGCGCCCTCTAGAACGTTCAGATTAAGGGAAGGTGGTAAGTAATAGGTATCCAACCCACTACTAAAACTCTCCGACGGTATTGAGCAAGCCGTACGCATGATAATATGGCGGTTTTTGTCTGACAAAAATTGCCAGGTTCTAAAGGTGGCGCCCAACGTGGGGCCTGGAAATTTTTGAACTTTCCCTTGTCTGAACCTATAGTTTTTTAATTTTTTTATGTTGGAAGACACTGCATCGGATATTAAAAGCAATTTTTGATTTTTTTATTCTGGTAGAAACAGATATGCCTTTAGCATCTTATTAGCGTGGTGACTTACCTTTGTCTTACCTTTATCTTATCTTGATCTAGCTTGGTTTAAGGCTCAAGTTTATTTTGGATTTATATTTGGAGAGTCTCAAGCTATAAATTTATCTCACCTGGTAGAAGTGTTTTTTTGGGTACGGAAATACAGATTGCTATTAATAGTTCAATTATTTTGGGTTTATATTTTGTGGTTTAGCACGTTGAGTGTGTATTGAACTATTGCTGTCATTTCTATGAATTTGGGTAACTTCTATTAGAGTGTGTTGATTACGGTTTTGGTATTAGTACTTTATAGTGCAAATTTTACCAGAAATATAAGGTCTGATACAGTTTTAGTGATTTTATTGGATTAGTTCTTTAAATATCAAGTGTTTCTATTTTCGATATATTTGGGTAGTACTTTGTGAATTTTATGATTAACCCTTAATTGATCACCGATTTAATTAGTAATTACTATACAGAGTGTCCAATATTTAGAGATTTAATTGTTATTGTTTCAGATATCATTCGTATACCTTCATTAATTTAAAATAGCTTAATTACAGGGCGATATAGCTATTTATGTATCAAGGGCGTTACGGGGACTATAATGCCCTGAAGGTAGAAATAGCCCGAGGGCCTCTGGCCCGAGGGATAGGTTTCTGCCTGATGGGCATTATAGTCCAGTAAAGCCCGTGGTGCATACAATGCTTTATGTTTTACCTAAAAAAGAGTTTTTCAATGACTAATTACATTATTTATTCGCAATATAAAAAATAAGTTGCACCTGTACCTGTATACGTAAGTAGATAATGACTGGTGTTAAGTTTGACTTTGATGTTTCTGTCAGTTAGTCAGTTGGCATTTTTTATTTAACGATTTGCTCAAAATGGAAGAAATTCCACAAAATATAAGAGAAAAGGTCATAAAAGCGACCGAAAATCTTTTGCCAGTTAAATCAAGGCAACAGTATGATCGGGAGTATGGCATATTTGGTATTTGGAAAGATACGAACACAATTCTTCAAATAACCGAAAACGTTTTAATGGCATATTTCCAGGAACTGGTAAGTTATTGATTTTATTTTAATACATATGTTTAACAAACTTTATTATTTTTAGTCGGAAAAATACAGTCCGAACTCTCTCTGGACCAAGTATTCTACCCTAAGGTCTACGTTGATGGTCTATGAAAATATAGACATTTCGCAATACCATCGTCTCATATCTTTTTTAAAAGTTAAGTCGAAAGGATACGTCCCGAAGAAGTCTAAAGTTTTGGAAGGAGAACAAATATTAAAATTTATTAAGAAGGCTCCTGATGATATCTACTTGGTACACAAAGTCATATTGGTAATGGGTGTTTTTGGAGGTTTAAGACGAGATGAGTTGGTCAAAATGACCATTGATGACATTGAAGATAGAGGAACAGTCTTGGTTATAAAGGTACCAGAAACTAAAACTTCAACTTCAAAAAGTTTTACTATCATCGAAGAAGATTTAGGCGCTTTAAATTTAATAAAAAAGTATACAACATTAAGACCAGCTGGAATAAAGGAGCGAAGATTCTTTCTTACCTATAGAAAGGGTCGATGTACAGTACAACCCATTGGAAAAAATACCATAGGAAGCGTCCCAACATTGATCGCAAAATTTTTAAAACTGGATAATGCAGAAGCTTACACCGGCCACTGTTTGCGTCGCACATCGTCAACTTTACTTGTTGAGGCAGGTGCTTCGTTTGAAACGCTAAAACAACATGGGAAATGGAAAAGCTCTTCAGTAGCTGAAGGATATATAGAAGAAAGTATTTCATCCAAAAACAAAATAGCCAAAATGATTGCCAATTCAGTTAATTCCGAGGTTAATTCCGTAGCGACTATTGAAAATTCTTTAATAGACTGTTCTTCTATACAAAATAGCGTTAGTGCTACCACCGCTGCTACCATCACAAAAAACACCGACCATTCTATAGTGGGATCAGCTACATTTTCCGGGACATTTCAAAATTGTAATTTTTATTTTGGAAATAAAGTTTAATTTTTAGTATTGTTTAAAGAAAAAATTATTTTTTGTATAAACTTGATCTTTATTGTGAGAGAAATAAAATTGGATAAGCAATAAAATTTCCATATTAGCGCATTAGGGTAATATAAGCGGGCATTATCATAATGCCCGCTTATAATGCCCTAGGTGTGATAGCAGGTATTATTGCTATCATAACATATTCCGTTTCTAAGGTATTATAGATCAATAATAGATAGGTAAAACATAAAATATTTTTATCTTGGTTTGGAAATTCGCTATACAGGGTGGCCGAGTTGTATCTAGTTATTTGAAGTATAGGAAACATAATTTTTTTATATTTAACTTCATAACCCCATATGACAATAGAGGGGGATAAAGCATTTCTTAGCCCTGCCATTACCATTCAGTGTACAGAGTGGCACAAAAAATAAATAGTTATAATTCCACCTTGGTGTTCCTTCGGAATAATTTTTTTGTCAACTGTGATTGATTATGTTAGGGATTAAAAATTTTTTTTATGATTGGTACACAGTGGCACAAAAACAATTTAAATTAAAGGTTCCCTTGGTTATTTCCCAATCATTTTTTTTGGAGCTCATCTGTACTATAAATATTTTTTTTTGTTGATACCTACCTATATACAGGGTGGTCTTGAATGATATTTGGACTGTTAAAGGTATTTTAATTTTTTTATTTCAAATTTTTTATTCAGGCATTGGCACTTGTATTTATCCAAATTTTTCTATATCTATATACAGGGTGGTCAAAATATTTTATTTATTTACAGCCTTAAGTTGGTTTACATCCATTCTTGCTTGACTATTGGAAGCATTTGATATTATTTTGCGGTTTTAATTTTATTTCGAATTTTTTGAGCCCTTACATTGACTTACAATCATGGCCGATTATATGCAGCCAAATCATTTGTTAGATTCTGAATTAAGCTATGAGCTAGCAATTCGTGCGGTTACATCCACGCGTCCTGTAACAGACAAGCGGAAAATTTTAAGGAGACTTTTAGCTAAGGAGCTTAGTAGCAACAAGTCTGAAGTTGTGGATGCTCTTGTCAAAGCACGCGAGTTTAGGGTTGAGGCAATTGCAATTGAGGCGACAATGCAATCAATTAAAGAAATTATTGCTGATTTTGAGGGTAGTGCAACAGACTCTACATTTTTAAGAATGAAATCAAGGTTAATTCATCTCTCAGGTAGAATTAGCAGATTATATTGTCCAGAAGATAATGCTGATGCCAGTAATTTTAAAACCGAAGCTCATGCATCTTGCTTAATTCTTGAAGCCGATCTATATGATAGCATCATTCCTACATCTCCTGGTATTAGTACTGCTAATAATACAGCTCTTCAAGCACCAATTATTAATGTTGCACCGCCTATAGTAAATTGTTCAGGTAATATTCCAGCGATAGGTGAGTGGCAAATTAAATTCAATGGCGATTCTAAGAGTCTTTATAATTTTCTAGAAAGAGTTACTGAACTTGCTGAATCTCGCAAGGTCAAGCAAGAAGATTTGTTTATTTCTGCAGCCGAATTATTTGTCGGTGATGCTTTTGTTTGGTTTAGGAGTGTAAAAAGCTCAGTCAACAATTGGGATTCCTTAGTAGCTAGATTAAAATCAGACTTTTTGCATTCTGATGTTGAAGATGATTTATGGAATCAGATAAAGCATCGCAAACAAAAGCGAAATGAGACAGTTGCGGTATTCATTGCGCATTTAGAAATTTTATTCTCACGTTTAGTACATATACCTGCAGAAGTAACCAAAGTAAAACATATTCGTAACAATTTATTGCCAGACTATATTACTCAATTAGCCTTAGTAGATATTTCTACAGTCTCTGAATTAGCAAATCTTTGTAGAAAACTTGAAGAAGCTTCTTATATTAGGAATAAAAATAACACAGTTAGCGAACTGTCCAATTTAGATATTTCTGGTTCTAATAACCCAAATAGATCTAATACTAGTTTTAATAGAAGGAAATTTCACAATTCCTCTAATAGAAATAATTCTAGAGATTTTTCTAATAATTCTGGGTTTAGGAACAAGTTGAATGTCTCCAATGGAACAGTTAATTCAAATCCTAATAAGGCTTCAACTCCTTCGAGTTGTGGACTGCAAAATAAGCCTAATAATAATAATACCTCTGGTAATAATAATAATAAACAGCAAAGTAATATAGTCTGCTATAACTGTAATATGCCAAATCGTACATCAATTTTGTAGACAAAAACGTAAAATTTTTTGTTTTAAATGTGGATTGCCTGACGTTAAAGTAAATTCTTGCCCCAACTGTTCAAAAAACTAATAAAGGAAGTATGTCCTCGAGGCAGGCATCCTACTTCTAAATTTAATGCCTCAAGTAATGTAAAAATATTTAATAAATTTAGTAAACCTGATTGGAGTGGCTTGAAACTGTTTCAAATTTTTATCGAAGTTCAAAGAACGAAATTTCTCCTTTGTTTGTGCGGAAACCAATGGACAATAGACCGTATATTTCTGTAAAATTATTTGACCAAGATATTACCGTTTTATTCGATTCTGGTGCTACAGCTTCTGTTGTAGGCACGAAAGGTATAGATATTTTACGTCGCTTCAATATTGAAATCTATCCAGCCAATTTAAGAAATATATGCACAGCTGATGGAACTCAGAAAAATGTCGAAGGTCTAGTTGATTTGCCTATTGTTATAGGAAATATTTGTCAAGTAATTACAGTTTTAGTGGTTCCGACATTACCACATAGTTTTATCTTTGGATGCGACTTTGCCAAACAGTTTAAAATTTCAGTAAATTTTAAGAATAATTCTTGGCAAGTGCAAGCTAATTTAGCAAATTTTGATGTACCTACAGTCAGGAATTGTTCCGATTTTGTTTTAGAGCCGTTATGTTCTCTCGATGATCTTCCTCATTCGGAGCGTTTTAAAGCTGAAAAGATTATTGCTTCTTTTAATTTTATAAGTAATAGAAATCGTTTAGGCAGAACCGATAAGTTAACTTTAACTATTGACACTGGTGATGCTTTACCATTTCATAAAAAACAATATCCAATGTCACCATATATGTCTCAGATTTTAAATAAAGAATTGGACGAAATGTTAAAGTTGGGGGTCGTCGAACAGTCACAAAGCCCGTGGGCCTCTCCAGTGCTTTTGGTTAAAAAATCAAATGGGGAATTTAGATTTGTTTTTGATGGACGATTTTTAAACAATGTTACTAAATTTGATTCATATGCTCTCCCTAGTATTGACAAAATTCTAAGTTCATTACGTAATGCTAAATTTATTTCGTCTATTGATTTACGTAAAGCATTTTGGCAGATACCGTTAGACGAAAATTCTAAGGACAAAACTACCTTTAATGTTCCTGGGCGTGGTTCCTTTAGGTTTAATATAGTTCCTTTTGGATTATGTAATGCAGCACAGGCGCAGCAGCGTCTAGTGGATGCTATTTTTGGTGCAAAGTATGAACCGTTCATTTTCACGTACCTGGATGATATTTTAATTTGTAGTCCTGATTTTGAGCATCATGTAAAATTACTAGGCGAAGTTAGAGAAAAATTGAAAGAAGCAAATCTTACTATTAATTTGGAAAAGTGCGATTTTTTTAAGACCAGTTTAAAATTTTTGGGCTACATTGTTGGGTCAAATAGTTTGCGCACGGATCCTGACAAAATTATTTCAATGGTTAATTATCCGAGACCAAAAACTGCTACAGAAGTTAAACGTTTTGTTGGACTATGTTCGTGGTATAGGCGCTTTATAAATAATTTTTCTACATTGATGTCTCCTATCAATGATCTTCTCAAAGGTCGCAGGAAAAGCCAACCTATTACATGGACTGAAGCCGCAGAATCTTCTTTTGTTAAAATCAAGGAACTTCTAGTCTCGTCACCAATTTTGTCGCAGCCTGATTTCGGCAAACCATTTATCATTACGTCAGATGCCAGTTTGACAGGTGTTGGAGGCGCACTCTCACAAATTATTGATGGAGATGAGCACGTCATAGCATACGCCAGTAGGTCACTGTCGAGAGCTGAAAGGAATTATTCTGTTGTGGAACGTGAATGCCTTGGAGTTTTATTTTGTTTAGATAAATTTCGCATGTATATTGAAGGCGCTCCAAAATTTCAGATCATAACAGATTGTTATTCTCTCTTGTGGCTAAACAACATGAAGAATCCTACAGGCAAATTAGCTCGTTGGAGTGTTCGCTTACGTCAACATAATTTTGATCTTGTTCACAGGCGCGGAGTAGACAATGTAGTTGCTGATGCGTTAAGTAAAATTCCTCCCTCCTGAAGACAGTCAAGATGACTCACCAACTGTTTCTCTCATTAATCCTTTTAGTATAGATATCGATCGAATTGACCCTTGGTATAATGACCTTCGCGATAAAATAACTCAGTCTCCTGATAAGTATATTCAATGGAAGGTTGAAGATAATTTTGTTCTTAAGTTTATACCTAATAAACTTCCAATGAATGTAAATATTCCTGAGTGGAAAATTCTTGTTCCGAATCCCCAAATTTCTGACGTCCTTCAACATTGTCATTGTCCGCCAACTTCAGGTCACTTTGGTTTTTATAAAACTCTTAATAGGATACAAGACTTTTATTATTGGCCGAAAATGCGGCGTGATGTTTCAAAATTTGTAAAATCATGTTTAGTTTGTGGTGCTCAAAAAGTATCAAATACTTCTCGTATGGGACTTATGGGAAAGGAGAAGAAAGTCGATTTACCTTTTCAATGTATAGCTGCAGATTTCATGGGACCCTTTCCCAGATCCAAGAAAGGGCACAAATGGCTTTTAGTTGTAGCAGATTGGTTTTCGAAGTATACTCTCTTATACCCATTACGTAGTTCTAAATCTTCACATATCGAGAACATTATAGAAAATCAAATATTCTTAGTGTTTGGGTGCCCAGAAACTCTTATTTGTGACAATGGACCTCAGTTTATTTGCAAAGGCTTTAAAGATTTATGTAAGAAATATAATGTAAACACTCGGTATAATCCTTTATATTCTGCTCAGTGTAATTTCGTAGAACGGAATAATAGAACAATCGGTACTGCGATTCGCAGCTATGTTAGTGATCATGATGGATGGTATAAAGATATTTCTAAAATACAGCAGGCTATAAATACCTCTAAGCATGAAGTTACTCACTTCACCCCTGCTTTTCTAGCTTTCGGTAGACATCCGCCTTTGTCAGGAAAGTTTTATTCTCAATCATCTGAACACAAAAGTCAAGATATCGAAATTATTCCGGGAGATAGGGACTCATACGCGGAAAACATGCATGGTCTTAGGGAAATTTTTGTAGATGTTAAAAAACGACTCCATGCTGCTCATGAGCGAAATTCGAGAGCATATAATCTTCGAAAGCGGGACATTTCATTTAATCAGGGTGATCGCGTATGGCGGAAAAATCAAGTTTTATCTAATGCGGCAAATCATTTCATGGCAAAGTTGGCTCCAAAGTATACTCTTTCGATAGTGCATAAAAAGATTTCAAATTTGGTTTATGAACTTAAAAATATTAACGGTTTAATGGCTGGAAGATGGCACATCAAGGACCTTAAAAAGTATCATGGTACTGATCTGGATAATTCAGATCAAGACTCACAATTTTCAGACTAATTTTGGAGGTTAGGGAGAATGTTAAAATTACAGGGGCGAAGATGCCTGACCACGTATTCTGTTGGCAAATCGTTATTATTTGTATCCCTGGCTTAGTAGCATTCACAATTCCTAAAAATCCTTAATTGAGTTTGGAATATTTTTGTTTATGACGGCCGCATATTTTATTTGGTATATATTTTTGGTATTATGTTGGTCACCTGGTAGGCGTATACAGTCGCTGATTTTTCGTACTTCACTTACATTATTTGGTATATTATTTTGTGCGAGTAAGTTGAAGCGTTATGGTTTTGCTATTGACCATTTCATATATTTCTTTGGTTATTTTGCATATCACCGAAAGCGATGATATTTGGATTGGGTTGTTGGTGTAGACGTACATCAATAACTTTTTACCCCTTTGACGTCGACTTGTATAGTCGAAGAGAGAAATAGTTTTTGTGTTTGACAGGCCGTTTATTGTTGGGCGTTACCGGGTTTCATATGGAAGATGGTTAGCCATGTCTGGTTGGAAGGATGAGCATTGGGGGGATGTGTCATTGGCGTAAGGTCCTAATGAGTCCTTACATTATGCTGGGGCCATCCTACTGTGTTTCGTCTGAGCTCCTTCTCAGATCATTTTGTATGAGGGGCTGGTGACGGTGCCAATTCACGGAACAACCTTTCGAGTAAATGTATTTTTCTCTGTGCTTCGGCATTTTTAGCTTAGCGAGTGCTACAATTTGCTTCCGTATGATAGGTGGAACATATGGGTTACCTTTATTTTTCGACTAATAAATTTTCCTTGGTTTTCCACTTTTCAGGAGATACCTTCTCGATGGGTGTTTGTGGGTTCCCGGTGTTGGGGGGCGTATTCTCCAAATCAGCCTGTGTGAGGTTGGTAAACGAGGTGCTTCACGCCATAATTGAAGTTACGCAATGCTAACTCACATAGTTAAATCAGGTTTTCCGCACTGACTGTTTGGAGGGTGCCTTTTCTTCCACGGGGAGTCTCGTGGGCATCTCATCGTCCAGATATCTTTTGAAATTATTTTTATTTTCCCTTTAGCTATCTGCTAAGGACTCTATTCGTGTTTAGATTAGTTATTACACTTACGTGTATATAGAGCCGTGATTTAGTCTGGAAATTCCAGAGAATTTTCCATTTGAATTTTTTTTTTCTTTTGTGATATAGATTTTGATATAGTAGGTAAATCCTACAAGGGAACTGTATGATTGTCTTAAGTTGTGGTGGCATGAAGTATTATTGTGTAAATATTTTCTACGATTATGGTTGCCACGACACTTACCGCGTTGTTCTGCAAGTTTAGATAGACCTTCCTGATTTTGACCTACCAATTATGACTTACCGATTGTGTCCCTTTTTGGCGAATGATACGCGCAGTTATCAAACTAAATCTTGTCAGAAAATTATCTTAATTTCCCTTAACTACTGTCTAGTCGTTCCATATTCTTATTATTCTTATTATTGCTGACTACCATTATAGTCATCGCATGTTAAGTATTTATCGTCTGAGGAAATTAAATCTTGCCAAGAAGACTTCTCCTTTTCTCTTGATATTAACGACTACTGTCATAGTCTTTGTATATTTATATATTATATTATTAAAGTGATCTATTCATAATAATTCTTAGTGACTGTCTTATAATGACTGGTTACTGATGTAAGAATATTCTCTTTCTAAATTAACCGTCTCAAATTTTTTTGGTTAAAACTTGTGAGAGAAATTTTTTTTTCTTTTATCCTTGATTAGCGTTGATTATAATTATTGCGTGTATTTTTTTGGTTAAAAATAGTCTATTTCATAGCCTATTTTATTTTCGGTGGGGGATAATGTAGCAATTTCAAATTCCTACCCTTTTTGACCTTGGGGGGAAACATAGAAACTTCATTTTCAGTGCCCTATTACCTTCAAGCCCATTATTAATTTCATTTCTGGGTAAATTGTTCAATATCTTGTCGCATGGAATATTTCCGTCAAGTCGGTAATATGGGGTTAACCTGATTTCGCCGCTACTATACGAACGCGACGTTGGGTACCCACAATACTGGTTTGCACCGCATCTGGTACGTGGAGTCGACAAATTCCGGTGCTACCGTTGAGTTCGCAATTTCGCACCGTTAATAAACGGGACTATCTCTAAGTATTAGGTAACGGGATTGACTTGGGTGGTTGTTTAATTTGTTATTTGTAGAGTTATATTCTGGCCATGCCCAGACTTTGTAAAAATTAAGTTATTATCCCTTAACGTTACATCCCGTTTTTGGTTATGTTGGGTAGTCTGGTAGGGTGACACCAACTGAGTTTTGATGACGGAGTGGGGGAGTTTCCGTAAATTGGAGGGGACTTCGTTTTCTCGTGGCTTTTTCCATCTTGTACCCCGTGGGGGGAGCACGCCAAACTGGCGTCCCCCCACGGTTATTAATGGTCAGTGATCTGACGACCATTAGATCAGTCGATCTGAAAAGAGATCCACTCCCTTTTTAGAGGGGTTGCTGGTTATCATTATTATCCTTGTTGGTTTTGGTTTTGAGGCCTGATTTTGAGGGCTTGAGGATTTTTTTGGTTCTGATGGGTTAAGAAGCCGGATTTCATAAACTTCACCACGTACAAATGGTGCAACGGGCTTAACAATATATCCTGGCCAGATGAAATTTTAAGAGGAATCCAGCCGAAATTAATTCACCTATATGAGGCGATAAGCTGTTGGAAAAGACCACGTGGCAACAGAAATCTTCGAGATTCTCAGGCCGGTATTACAGTCTACCATTTAAAAGAGACAATTGCTGAATTAAAATATCAAAAATTTTCAAGTAACTTTTACACGAAATAATCGTTCTTTTCTAATTAAATTATTTTAAAATCATATATAAAAATATTATCAATTTTCTTTAATTAATTAATTTCAATTTAAATAATGTAAAGCTATCTAGACAAAGGTCACCTTTTTATATAACCCAATATCGTCATGAAGGTATAAAAGGTTCTAGAACTTTCACAGGTTATACCCATTTTATAAATAAATCCTTGAGTCAAGACAAGCTAATTCAACTTCACCTCTTATCAATTTTTTATAACCATAAATAAACAACATTTCAATCCTTGTTAAATATTAGATTTTGCATTGATCCAAATAACCTCAGTCGACCAAATTAAACAAGTGTAAACAATTTTAGTTTTTTATTTGATGTAAGGTATTCCAACGGAGCCCCATTAATTAGGAGATTTTCTGTCTTTCAACCTAGTAAAGCCAGTGGCGCCCTCTAGAACGTTCAGATTAAGGGAAGGTGGTAAGTAATAGGTATCCAACCCACTACTAAAACTCTCCGACGGTATTGAGCAAGCCGTACGCATGATAATATGGCGGTTTTTGTCTGACAAAAATTGCCAGGTTATAAGGGGATGAAACGTGGAGATCACAACTACTCTTTGAATATGCTCGTGAGTATCATTTTAAAGGAGCTCAGGTCAGTGCTGCTCTCAAAAGGGTCAGTCGTCTAGCCAGTGAGGCCAATCAAACACTCCCATCTTTAACAGGAGACCTGTCAAGTTTATACTCTACAGGCGCTGCAACAGCCGCGAAGACCACCAACCCTTAACGGCCTTTCTGTGTACCACCCTGGAAGCGGCTTACCTGATACGACGCAAATATAAATGGTTACAAACGTCACCCTTAGAAAGAACTGTAGCCTGTTTACTGGTCACACGCTTGCTGGGCGGATTGCCGATCGGCCTATACACGTCGTTCTGCACCAGGTCAGTTCAGGATCACCTCACTGCAAACATCCGGTTGATAAAAACAGCCCTCAAAAACACGTTACTGCATCCCTTTTTATCGCAATGGCTGACTCTCAAATCCGGCTCGAAGGACCATATTCGAAGATGACCTCTTTTGAGGAAACTTCTATTATCGATCTATGTCGATGACGTAGGAAATTGGACGATAAATGGCAATCCCCTGTATACAGGAACTGCCGTTGGTGGGATCTATGATCCCAGCGTGGTTAGGAATGAAGTGAGTACAACTGATAGTGGGTTAATACTGATTTATTATTAAATTTTACATCTATTTATATTCAACGAGATAACACACAAAATTACCGGGACTTGCTGAATGTGCACTCTTGCTGTATGTTGGACCCTCTGATGATTCTGCTGACTGTGCAGGTCCGCGTAGTCGGCTAGTGGGTCACCGTATTGCAATTGTTTTTAAGTAAATAGTTAATTGTTTTGTTTGGATAATAATATGTCTAATTTAGGTCGAGAGATTTTGGTAATTGTAAATTGATAAATGCATATGATTAGGTAAATTAGACAAGTTATATGAGAATTTATGAGCATGATCTCATTATCGTGACGATTTTCAAAAATTTTTAAAGCTTCATTACATGAAGAATTTAGGATAGGTAAGGTGTTAACAAGAGTAAGAGCTTTAAATTTCAGAAAGTTTCGTAGATAAAACAACTTTGCTACATTAGACAAGCTACTACTACTGCTATAGATAGCCATAAATATTTCAATAAATGGTTTGAAATCATTTAAATTTTTTCCATTAAATGCTGGAATGTCTATATAAGGTATCTTTGTTGTGGAAATGTTACTACTTGAAACAGTAGGACTCGTATTGAATCTGCTTTGAACTTTATGAGAACTAGGCAGTCTCAAATTGATTTAGTTAAAATATTCTTGCTGAAGATCATCTGAATTATCATTTTCTCCAAGATCTAGACGTAGGAGTTGGAATAGGACTTCTTGAAACTTATCAAAATTATTTTTTAACACATCTTTTCTTGTTTCAAGTTGATCTAGTAATAAGTCTGTCACGGGCTCTTTTTTATGTTCAGAATTGAATCTCTTCACACGAGACAAACAAGCTTTGAGCGGTTCTATTTGAAGAACAAGTTTACCTATTCCTTTCTTTGACATTTTACAGGTTATAATCGCATACTTATCTATCAAATTAACATACTTTAATTTATATCCTTCTCCTGCATTATTTTCGTAGAAAATTTGCTGAAAAATTAAAGAAAATAGTAAAAATACACAACACTAACCTACAAAAAAAAAAAGATATTTCATATAAAGTCTACTGCGCTGCGATCGATGAGCACTCTTTGAAACCATTTACAAACACCAACCGTGATTTTTATACACTTGTCACTAAACTTTTTAATATCCGAATCCTAAATTGCTCGAATCCGGTGACATCAAGGGTTGGTTGCCAAGGCGCGCGTGACTTCGTAAAGTAAAGCAATGGTGGACAAATTTCCGGGACCTCCACGGATTTAAGAAACTTTGCCTGACTCTTCGTGTCCAGTAGACACCTTAATATATAGACTGCTTTACCTGTATTTTATGTACTGCTTCGAATCTCCGCTAGTAGTGTGTACGATCTTCTTTCGCACACAAAGTGTACTGGTGTGATGCCTTTAATGAACAGAACTTTATTGTTAAAAAATTCGTGATGCCAAACTTATTCCTATCTTTACATAGTTGCCATTGTTTCTTATTATTCCGTGTTAGATATTGCATCCAACACTCTGTATTATTGTTTGTTATGTATAAAATAGAAAATTTATATTTATTGGTCATTGTTTTGATTAACAATAGACTGCAGATTATTGTCTGAGAGTTTACACGGGTCTAGATAGTTGTTTAGACTTATCACCGTTCTTAAGATTTTTAGCTAGTGAGGATTCAATCCACCATATGGAAAAAATTGTATACTCCCAACGCATGGATGTTTTTAAGAGGAAGTAAACTGAAGGTTGCGGTCATCTGCGACGGCATCAGAGACGACGTTACGCTCAACAAAACGGGAATTATACAAATATCCCAAAACTGTCTTATAAAAACCAACAGAAACATTCTCATCCCAAAGAGATACGACACAACGGCTGTGCTGGGAGTTGTGGTACACCCAGTCAAGGTCAATGTCACGTCCTATATACCAGCAAACAATAGGACAATAACAACTATCGACGAGCCAGTCCTAGACGTATCCAATAGTCTTAGGGAATTAGAATCCGAATAAACCGCTATAGGACAAGATATCGAAGATAGAGAGTGGAGATCGCTACATCATCACTCTATAGTCAGCAATGTGTGTTCTGTCATACTCATCATTGTTACAATCCCATTGATGGGATGTTTTTGATACAATCACAAAACAAGAACGAAGCCAGCAAGGCCAACCACACACAACGATCCCAATCAACATGGAATTCAACTGGAACCAATACACATATATAGCACTCTACCCACCAACGAAGACGGATGAAGTTGCTGGGCGGCCAGAATGTCTAATTTACCTAATCTTATGCATTTATCAATTTACAATTACCAAAATCTCTCGACCTAAATTAGACATATTATTATCCAAACAAAACAATTAACTATTTACTTAAAAACAATTGCAATACGGTGACCCACTAGCCGACTACGGGGACCTGCACAGTCAGCACAATCATCAGAGGGTCCAACATACAGCAAGAGTGCACATTCAGCAACTCCCGGTAATTTTGTGTGTTATCTCGTTGAATATAAATAGATGTAAAATTTAATAATAAATCAGTATTAAACCACTATCAGTTGTACTCACTTCATTCCTAACCACGCTGGGATCATAGATCCCACCAACGGCAGTTCCTGTATACAGGGGATTGCCATTTATCGTCCAATTTCCTACGTCATCGACATAGATCGATAATAGAAGTTTCCTCAAAAGAGGTCATCTTCATACAGAGAATGACAAGCCCAAAACTGTCGGCGAAAAGGACTGGGAGGCTTTAATCAAGGATCCACAGTGTCTTCCCTTGTATATGCCATTACAACCAGAATCCATTATACGGAGAGAGGTGAAACCACTAAACATCACGTCATCATGGAAGAACTACTAGCCGAAGGTCTCCTCAAAAGAGTTCCTACCATTTTATTCCGGAAAGATAGACATCTCTCATCTGCAATCTTAACAGGAGAGATTCAGTACATGTTCCAAAATCACGACAACCCGTCTGCACTCAAAGAGGAACACAGAATGCTGCTCAACCACATCGCGGAAACAAACCCTCAGATTGTTCACCCGCACTATGCATACTCCTGGTTCATGAATAATTGTCATCAACTTTACACGGAAAATCACAGCCCAGAATTGAACACCCTTCTGACTGTCACGAAACAAGTTTCGGAAATAAGTGTTTTGAATCAAACCAACACAAAAGTTGACATCCAATTGTCATCCAAACCTCTCATCACAACAATTTTTAACATTAAAGTAGAATTCGACAATTTGTTTGATAAATTGATATTTTCCAAAGATTTTACAAGCCCTTGGACACTTGGGAAAATCAAAGGTGTCGCCTTTGGAAATCTGCACATAATAAAGATATCTCAAACTTAATCATTGATAATGACTCACGCACACCTGGCAGGTATCCGCGACATGTTCATTTCATGGTTCGACATCTTATCTTACAGCGCCCAAAATTCGAACAAATATACAGGATTTGACCTTTTTGAGGAGGTCAAGCACATTATAACGCTTTTTCAATCTTTCTCCAAACAACACCTTGACCTAATGGCAACCGTCCTCAAAATGTGGCCATCACTTATCATAGCTGTGATCTTAAAGGACATAGAAAAGGATCTCACATTTTACGACAGTCTAATTCCGAGTCTCTCCTCTGTTTTATCACACCCCTTAATCCAGTATCTCACAAGGCCCATCAAGACTACAGCAGGGGTTCACTTAGCACTGAAGCTCTGCGGTCTATGAAAGTGCTTTGGTCACCCTGTCATAGATATGGAAGCGAGCGCGCGAGCTTGGTTAGAAAAAGGTTCAACATTGAAACCAGGGCTGGATCAACAAAGTAAAGATGTAGCAAACATGTTTAAATACACGTCCTGTAAGAATTATTTCAAAGAAAAGCTTACATGGCCACCCCTAGTGGACAATGGTTGCACCTCATCACGTGTTCTTTACAATTGGAACCATAACCGATGGGAAGAAGACCCCCGATTCCCTTGGTTGTCTAGTGAGTTTAACGGTCTCACCTTGTCTGAATGCTTACCTTTTAACATGCACATCGACATAACAGACTTGCTTGCGGACAAGTTCATCATTCCAACACGGTCCCAGTGGATTCATGAATATGACAAGCAAGCTCATCGAACCCTTTATGGCAAATTCCCTCGAGGACCTCCACCTACAAGCAAGAGCGCAGTTGTATCATTCCTTGAGCAAGAAGAAGTGTCTGTGAGCAATATCATTCACCAAGTGGAGACGGGTGCCATACCTGATGATTGGAAAATAATTGTATGTGTTGCAAAAGAAAGGGAACAAAAGGCCTCAAACGCGAGATTTTTTGCCAAACTCACACCCGAGATGAGATTGTATCAAACCGCCACAGAAGGTAACATAGCTGAGCAGATTCTCCCCTACATACCTCAGCAATCCATGACGATGTCAGAAGAAACACTCACCCGCGTCATACAGAGAATGACAAGCCCAAAACTGTCAGAAACCAGCAGGACCTATAGGTACATTGTAGTAGACTTCTCCTCGTGGTGCACTAGTTTCCGTCATGAGATCGTTATGCATCTCTTTCAATGCTTTGATTGCTTATTTGGGTTGAAGGGTGTGTACACATTCACACACATATTTCCTCTCATGTGTATAATGATCTTCCAAGATCGATTTTGTCCCCCAGAACAAAGGTCGGACGGTGACCCTAAAGAAGGCCCAAGATGCATTTATGGCCCAGAAGCATGGCACGAAGGAATGCGACAAAAGGGGTGGACAGTATTAACAATTATGTTGATCAACCTGGTAGCAGAGAAATGCGGAACATCAGCTTCTCTATTGGGACAAGGGGACAATCAAGTGATCTTATTGAGGCTGCCAAGTCAAAAGAAGTTATATGATTTGGAACTATCTGAAGACAGCTATGTCGAGTGGTTCGTACATGAGCTGGAAGTTATGGCTGAATCATGCGGGTTGATCATTAAAGGGGATGAAACGTGGAGATCACAACTACTCTTTGAATATGCTCGTGAGTATCATTTTAAAGGAGCTCAGGTCAGTGCTGCTCTCAAAAGGGTCAGTCGTCTAGCCAGTGAGGCCAATCAAACACTCCCATCTTTAACAGGAGACCTGTCAAGTTTATACTCTACAGGCGCTGCAACAGCCGCGAAGACCACCAACCCTTAACGGCCTTTCTGTGTACCACCCTGGAAGCGGCTTACCTGATACGACGCAAATATAAATGGTTACAAACGTCACCCTTAGAAAGAACTGTAGCCTGTTTACTGGTCACACGCTTGCTGGGCGGATTGCCGATCGGCCTATACACGTCGTTCTGCACCAGGTCAGTTCAGGATCACCTCACTGCAAACATCCGGTTGATAAAAACAGCCCTCAAAAACACGTTACTGCATCCCTTTTTATCGCAATGGCTGACTCTCAAATCCGGCTCGAAGGACCATATTCGAAGATGACCTCTTTTGAGGAAACTTCTATTATCGATCTATGTCGATGACGTGGGAAATTGGACGATAAATGGCAATCCCCTGTATACAGGAACTGCCGTTGGTGGGATCTATGATCCCAGCGTGGTTAGGAATGAAGTGAGTACAACTGATAGTGGGTTAATACTGATTTATTATTAAATTTTACATCTATTTATATTCAACGAGATAACACACAAAATTACCGGGACTTGCTGAATGTGCACTCTTGCTGTATGTTGGACCCTCTGATGATTGTGCTGACTGTGCAGGTCCGCGTAGTCGGCTAGTGGGTCACCGTATTGCAATTGTTTTTAAGTAAATAGTTAATTGTTTTGTTTGGATAATAATATGTCTAATTTAGGTCGAGAGATTTTGGTAATTGTAAATTGATAAATGCATATGATTAGGTAAATTAGACAAGTTATATGAGAATTTATGAGCATGATCTCATTATCGTGACGATTTTCAAAAATTTTTAAAGCTTCATTACATGAAGAATTTAGGATAGGTAAGGTGTTAACAAGAGTAAGAGCTTTAAATTTCAGAAAGTTTCGTAGATAAAACAACTTTGCTACATTAGACAAGCTACTACTACTGCTATAGACAGCCATAAATATTTCAATAAATGGTTTGAAATCATTTAAATTTTTTCCATTAAATGCTGGAATGTCTATATAAGGTATCTTTGTTGTGGAAATGTTACTACTTGAAACAGTAGGACTCGTATTGAATCTGCTTTGAACTTTATGAGAACTAGGCAGTCTCAAATTGATTTAGTTAAAATATTCTTGCTGAAGATCATCTGAATTATCATTTTCTCCAAGATCTAGACGTAGGAGTTGGAATAGGACTTCTTGAAACTTATCAAAATTATTTTTTAACACATCTTTTCTTGTTTCAAGTTGATCTAGTAATAAGTCTGTCACGGGCTCTTTTTTATGTTCAGAATTGAATCTCTTCACACGAGACAAACAAGCTTTGAGCGTTTCTATTTGAAGAACAAGTTTACCTATTCCTTTCTTTGACATTTTACAGGTTATAATCGCATACTTATCTATCAAATTGACATACTTTAATTTATATCCTTCTCCTGCATTATTTTCGTAGAAAATTTGCTGAAAAATTAAAGAAAATAGTAAAAATACACAACACTAACCAACAAAAAAAAAAGATATTTCATATAAAGTCTACTGCGCTGCGATCGATGAGCACTCTTTGAAACCATTTACAAACACCAACCGTGATTTTTATACACTTGTCACTAAACTTTTTAATATCCGAATCCTAAATTGCTCGAATCCGGTGACATCAAGGGTTGGTTGCCAAGGCGCGCGTGACTTCGTAAAGTAAAGCAATGGTGGACAAATTTCCGGGACCTCCACGGATTTAAGAAACTTTGCCTGACTCTTCGTGTCCAGTAGACACCTTAAAATATAGACTGCTTTACCTGTATTTTATGTACTGCTTCGAATCTCCGCTAGTAGTGTGTACGATCTTCTTTCGCACACAAAGTGTACTGGTGTGATGCCTTTAATGAACAGAACTTTATTGTTAAAAAATTCGTGATGCCAAACTTATTCCTATCTTTACATAGTTGCCATTGTTTCTTATTATTCCGTGTTAGATATTGCATCCAACACTCTGTATTATTGTTTGTTATGTATAAAATAGAAAATTTATATTTATTGGTCATTGTTTTGATTAACAATAGACTGCAGATTATTGTCTGATAGTTTACACGGGTCTAGATAGTTGTTTAGACTTATCACCGTTCTTAAGATTTTTAGCTAGTGACTAACACAACCCTTATTGGCCATTCTAATATTTATGAGAGGCTATTGTCTGCTCAAACATAATATTTTTTTGCATATTGCTTTCCTGCGTACCTAGATTCCCCCTTTTCATTAGCAAGAGGTTTTTGGTGTCCTTGCTAGAATTTGAAAGCAGTTCCTTAGATTAAAGTACGAAAGAAAAAAAGTTCTCTTATACCTCCAGCCCTTGACAATGATTTAGCAAATAGGTAGGAGGAAAAAGGGTAAATAGCCCCTTAAGTGCAATTCAATATTTCACAGATAATCGTTTCATTGCTAGTATCTTTGGACCTAATATTCAAGAATAATTGGCAGTTAGATGATCCTTTTACTTGCCAGAGGGTTTGCCAACGGAACTAAGAAAAGAACTTACCCAAAAATACCTAATTCCGGAAAATTGCAAAACTCTTAATGCTCTATCCTTAAATGAAAAAATAAAATCTATTCTTTCCTCCGAATCAGTGAAAAAAGATCATTTCCTATCAACCCTCCAGTATTAAATGGGTGCCGGCTTGTTGGCATTGGGAGGTATGTAATACTTTTATCTATAAAGCGCCAATGCTACGTTTTCCCTTGAATATTCTTGGGTACCAGTATTCACCTTAAGATCACAGATAATTATATTTTGACTCAGACCGAGACTTAGTGTGTCTTTATTTATTATATGGACAATAGGTACTTAAAGTTAAAATATAGATAAGTGAAATGTAATAACAAAGGTTTGGCATAAAAGTTCTGAAAGTTTAAATTACAAAGTTATCACCAAGAGAATAAGTAAAAGTCAAACCCTGTTTGACAGGGTCTTGCACTAGACGGCAACTGTCAGACCTACGCCGTAAAAAAAAACGACTGTTTAGTCTGATCTGGCAGCCACATAGACCTACATCCAGGACATCGCCTCAGACTTGGAATTTCCGCAAGGTTTGAGCAAGAACCTCTCACAACTAACTAAATTTACCATATAATCTCTGTTAGAGTATAATACAATATCTTACGAGTACCTGTGGTTACTCAATAAGTATTCTAGCCACTCAGGCGTAGATAAGTTAAAATGTTAAAGTTACAAGTGTTAAATTTAGAAGAAACAAAAACATTTACTTTATAATAATAAATTGTAACTATATTTACAACAAAATTCGCTGTAACAGACTACCTAACGTTTTAAACTACTAGAGACTCTTGTGACATCTTAACGATATGTCGACATACGCTACACATTTACAAATCACAAGCTCTGTACATAACATAGGCGCAAAACTTTACCAAGACACTGTATATCGAACAATACGCAAATGCAAAATATTAAGATTTTAGGTTGACTACTTTTCAAAAAGAAATGGTCACAGGGTAATGATACTTAGCTGAAACATGTGTTACCCATATTTCATGAAGACTCAATCTTCAGTAAGACACACACACACATGGTCTCTGAAACAGCTAATGTGAATACTGCTACACAGCTACTCTCCAAAAATTCAAATGGTACATGGCAACTGGCACGTCCCGCGTCCAGGCAGTTCCAACAAAAGAAAACTAGTACTCTAGTTTGAACTCGGACTTTTAGCCCCTACCAAAAATAAACCCCTAAAATCTAATTTTAAATATACAACATGACAGAGAAAGCTTTCATAAGACCCAACGAGGATACTAAAGTTTAAACCTACCTCAAATAACTAACGAGGGTTCCAATTTATCAAATGACCTCTAGTACCGCTTGTTGAAGTTCAGCAAAGCACTTTAAATCGGCATTCCGCCCAAAGAATAGGCAAACTACAAAGCCATACCCTTTTTAAGACATTTGTGGATGGTTTATCGGCACTACAAAGCCTTCCCTACCCAAGAAACTAAACTTAGGGAGCTATTTCGACAAACGTGCTTTAACTTCCTGTGTCCATTGTCGAAAGGGCCAGATGCTATTACGTCTCCAACGTACATAGTTACCAAAACAAACGATGACAAAAAATAGTCAAATCTATCTATGAAAACTAACCTCTTTAATCACAAAACCTTGACAAACCGCGTCAACCAATCACGACCGCAAAAAGTATACACAATTAACCGGCCGTGGTCGTGAAAATCCACAAAACTGTCAGTCTTTTCTTCTAATGACACTAACCTGCGTAACAAATTATCGATTTTTCTTAAAACAGCTGGTTGTCTGATCACGAGGCAATAATATGTAAATTTATACTTAATTCTTCTAGTCATAGGAAAAGTTTCAGGTTATTCAGTAACTACAATTTTGGAAGATTTCATGTTGTTTGCAGTGCGTTTAACTGGAACTCCTTGTCTAGTTGTAAACTGACAGATTTTTACAACGCGTTAGTTAAAATTTTTAATAATGTTTTTCCAATAAGAAAACTAAAAATAAAAAAGAAAAGGTATTGGGTCACTAAAGGCATTAAAGTATCATCAAAAAACTTAAGATGTCTTCATACTATAAGGAAGTACACTTCCAACGTCGCATTTCTTCAGTATTTTTGTAAATATAGGAAAGTTTATAGGCAAGTGATAAAAAAAGCAAAAAATATGTACTATACTAACAGACTTAATGTTACAAATATAAATAGGACCCAATGGAATATTATTAATAAACTTAGCGGTCATTCATAAAAAAAAAGTGTACATACTTCTGACCTTCACTCAAATGCTTTTAATGAGTATTACTGCTCTGTGGCTACAAAACTAACGGAAAATATTTATCAAAATCAGGACCCCATGTCCTTCCTGCATTTGAGCGTTGAGGAGCCTCTGGTATTATCCGATGCGGATCTGTTGGAGGTTTTGGATGCTGTTCGGGAGATCAAGTGCAGGAATGGGCATGCATCTGGGTTAGATAATATATCAATTAAAATCATAGAAAACCTGCCACACAATGCGATGGACTATTTTGTTCAGTGCATGAATGAAAGTTTTCAAACAGGATGTTACCCCGAGTGTTTGAAGACGGCAATAGTGATTCCAATACATAAGTGTGGCGATGCGACGTGTCCCTCAAACTTTCGCCCCATCTCTTTATTATCCACGGTTTCTAAAATACTTGAGAAGATTGTTAAAAAGCGTATAGTTGCACATTTGAATGCAAATAAGTTATTAAGCATAAGTCAGTTTGGTTTCCAGGAGTCGCGGGGTACGGAAGATGCAATGTTTTCATTCTTTGAAAGCGTTTATTGTAACCTGAATAATCGCGACATTGTGGCCGCTTTGTTTTGTGGCTATTCAAAGGCGTTTGAATGTGTGAACCATGATATTCTTTTAAAAAAATTGCGGTGGTATGGTTTCGGTGGAGTGAGCTATAACTGGATTTTGTCATACCTTAAAAATCGTTATCAGCTTGTTAACGTTCAAGGAAGGATGTCCCGCCCATCGCAGATTCCCTGTGTGGTCCCACAGGGGTCGGTTTTGGGTCCAATTCTCTTTCTCTTGTATATAAATGATTTAGCAAGTAATAATATCAGTGGAGTATTTACGTTGTTTGCAGACGACACCACTATTGTTTGGCGGAGCAAGAATGAGAGAGAGTTGAAGGAGACAATTTCACTGGATGTGGTTATGATAAAGTACTGGTGTGATTCAAATTTACTTACATTTAACATTTCTAAGACAAATATACTAACTTTTAAATTTCACTTTGACGATCTTTTCATTTCGGGGACACACATTGAAAATACAAAGTTTTTGGGAATCTGTATTGATAGCGGCTTGAAGTTTGGAAGTCATATAACTACTTTAAATAAAAAAATTACAAGGGGCTGCTATGCTGTACGGGTAGTCTCGAATGAACTTGGCATTGTTGCAGCAAAAGCTACATACTTTTCATTTATTGAGTCACACCTGACTTATGGGATAGCTTTTTGGGGATACTGTAATCAACAGCTGTCTAATTCAACATTTATTTTACAAAAAAGAGCTATTCGCTATATATGTATGTACGTAAGGTTGGGCCTCCAGAACATTGCAAACCCCTTTTTGTTAGACTTCAGATTCTTACTTTAACGTGCCTATTTATTGTTCAGACTGCATCTCTTGTACATAAAAAATATTTCGGTACTATCATGGAAGGTGCTTAGACAAAATTTTAATCTTTCACTTCCCATCCCTAGACTGCATTGGCAAAAAATTCTATTCTTTAGGAAAGTAAAAAAATTTATAATCACATTCCTCAATCTATTAGAAACATTGAGTCTTTAAAACTTTTCAAGAGGAGAATAAAGTGCCTGCTTGTCAATAAAGCCTACTACAACCTGCAGGAGTACTACAATGACAGGTGTAATGAAATAATAAGAGGTGGGTTAAATTGATTTTGTTTATGTTTTATTTGTTCTTATTAAGTTTAATTGCACTATTTGTGTTTCTCAATGCCGCTTGCTCTATTTTAGGAGTAAAAAATATATGCATCTTTTGCAATAATTTATTTAAAAGAAATATGTTTGACCCTTTTGTTTTCGTCAGACCCGATCCTTGGACGCGTTTCGCCGTATTACGGCTCCTCGGCAAGGCTATAGAGTCTGCCGAAAAGGAAAGAAACCTTACAGTGTTTTCAACACATGATGTATATATACATATGCGAGAAGTGGCACGTGGCGACATCTCGTAGCAATCGAGCTATCCACCCAACCAGACCAGCGAGGTCTTAGAGAAGACCAAACGCATCTTTCTTTTATATCGCGTTTTCGGTTCACAGAAACCGACGATTGACTTTCAGCGCCACCTGACATCAGATACCTGCTTATGCGGGTTCCATTCTGGCGTTTGGTCTTCTCTAAGACCTCGCTGGTCTGGTTGGGTGGATAGCTCGATTGCTACGAGATGTTGCCACGTGCAACTTCTCGCATATGTATAATAATTTATTTGTCAACACAATGGTGGTGCCGGTAAAATAAAACCTGAAAAAGTATTAAAGTGTGCAACAAAATGAAAAACTTGTGTATTAATTAATTATCATTGTTTAAAAAATGCTAAAAAAATTTTAGTTTTAATAAAAGTTACTGCATAAAGCAAAACCAACGTGTCAAGATTAAAGAAAAAATATGGGGTAGAGAAAATAAAATTTTAAAATTTGACTGGGGACGGGTAGATTTATGGGATATGAAAGTAAGAAAATTCAAATAACATTTCTTCGTACAGATAGCGCAATTCCGTTATAAAAAATACAGGTAAAATTTTTTAAAAAATCATGTCATGTTTGTTCTCATAGCGAAATCGAGTCAGCTCAACGCTTATCTGATCCTAGAGATGAGCGATATCGTGATTTTTTAATCAAACTGTTATTTGTTACCGTGATTTTTTAATATCAGCGATTTTTAAACGTGATGTGATCACAGTTTCAAGGTCGCGTATGGTCGGGCTGAGATGGGTTCCTGTTACTGCCTGTTTTGTTTAATTTGTTTATGTTTAGTCATAATAGCGTTTATTTGCGTTTTAGCTTACTGAGGTACTGAGAATTAAGACGTTATCTCGTTAACTCATTATCGGCTATCCGTTTTTTTTTTCGTTTGTTTATATGTATTATTTATTATTAAATTAGACAACGACAACAGACTCATTTAATTTTTTTTTGACTTGGACATTTGACATTAGCAATGATAACAATGACCTGGCACCTGACCTGACTTTATCTTCACCTTATCCTTATACCCAACAAACAAGTAACAACAAACATAAACATAGATTAATGCTTGCCTTGCCAGTGCTTGCTGACCTTCGTCGTATTACTCGTATTTTGTAGGTGTGATCGTTGGGGCTCGCGGTATTTGGTGCGAGCGGACAAATGCCGCACTGGAACTTACTAACCGCCAAAAACGGGAGCTCATCTGCAAGACCATAGTCGGTAGCTTAATCACTTATAATGCGTTCATGAGACGATAGAGTCGGCTAATCTTTATAAGATTCCACCTGGCTGATTTTAAAATGTAGTAAAACCTGTGTCACACAAGGTAGTCACGTGTCTTTTTATTAAGTGTTCAGGACATATACCTCGGGCTTCACCCCCCCCCCCTATCAAGCTGATCCCATTTCCAGAGGTTATTTGATCATTTTACTGGCCCTGTCTCGGTGATTTCTTGATTTGGGTCATTTTGAGAGGTATTTTTATTAATTGACAATTTTTACCCTTGTATGCAGACGATCACTGTTGCCTGGCTCATAGGTCTCAGTGTGTCTCGAGACCGATTACATTCAGAATTTTGATCCTAACGGTCGGAATCCAACATTACCGTTCATGCGCCCAATAGACGAGGCTTCGGCCGGCATGATGACGGGCGATGTCTCGCTAGTTGATGACTAAAGGGCCTTCTGACCAGCCAACCCTAGACTCTCTTCAAACCGACTACAGATCTTCAATGATATGAGTAATATTAATGAAAAAAGGTAGATTCTTGGTCATTGTTGATCTGGACTGGCGCATAATCACTACAACGGACCCTCGAGGATATCCATTTAGTTGGATTTGCCCTATTGTGTGACGCGTTCAAACGTCCTATCTACTCTAGAGCAGTAGAACTGCTGCTTAGACCATCAGTCGAAAGCACTAAAACAGAGGGATCCAGATTGTGCGGGAACTCGCAAGAGGGGACAACATCTTTCTGGTGAAGCCTGACCACTTTTTCGATCGAAAGGAATTCAATGATCTTTCTTGGCCTTCAGCACATTTAACATCAACAGAAGTGTCGCGTGGAAGAGGATAACCCATCAGTGGGCGCGACTTAACGACTCACGTGCCACTATCTCACCTTATCCATAACCATACTTTTCCCACCCGTACCTTTGTTAGTGCTGTCTAACGCGGATGAGCGTTGATTAGAATACCAGGGTTTTTAACTCAGCTGGAATCTGACCGGGTGAAACCGGCTTTTACCCAGGGGGATTTATTGTCTTTTTTGTGTGTTTAGTTGTGCGGTGCCGTCCCGGTACGTCCAACATCTCCCTGTCATAGTCTCGTGGCAATCTGCCACTATGGGTCATCAGCCAGTGAAGGCCTTAAGCCACTCAGGCCTTTAGCCAAAAACATTATACAAGTCAATCACACTAGGGCCCTCAGCCACTTGATGCATCTACATCTCAGCCTTCAGCAGTAAATCTTAGCCTTCAGCATGCCTCGCTGTGTGTGTGACCCAGTGTTTGCTACCGAACTGGGGTTGCGCACGCATATAGCCCGCCTTCGCTGTCGCGGACCTAGACGCGAAGATGAAAATAAGTGCCCTCTGTGCGCGCAGGAGTTCAAGAGCTTCACCAGCAAAAGGTCCACCCACTGGAGTATAACAGACAATTAGAGCTCCGCTACGAGGGGGGAACCTCCTCAAGACCCCCCCCCCCGCCGCTCTGCCTCTACCCTTCAGGGAGAAGCCCTGGGGGGATCAGGGGAGGGCGAAACCGCAATACATTTTGATATCAATGTAACTAGGGGTTTCATAAACGTTAAAGGGGAAGGGATCGACGGAGGTGACGACGCAGGCGCGGGTATACCGATTGTTGAGGAGGGCCCGCTCGCGCACCCGATGCCGAAGGCTCATATAGCCGAACCAATCTCACCGCGGGGAGTGCCAGACGCCAAATCTCGATTTCGAGATTTCATCCGGAGCCTGGCCAACCATAATTCGTTTGTCCCCGACGTAGATGACCTAGCCCTGATTAACCTATCACAAGTAAACAACCTATCACGTCATCAGGCCCAGGCTTGGGTCCTGATCGAGAATTATATTTCAAAAATTGCCCCCTCTCGTGCAGGTGGGGGTAATCCCAGAGGTGACGCTAAAATTGGTGGAAGAGCCGCGTTTCGCCCGCCAGCGAACCGGAGCCAGAAGCGCGCCCTCAGGTTTAAGCAGGTCCAGGGCGTAAGGAACAGACGTAGGGTGACCGAGCACATTCTTGATGAAAAACCGTTGGAGGACGGAGTGGCTTGTAAAGTTCTTGGTTAATCGGGTATCAATGTAGTCAGGATACGACAAGAAAAACAGCAGTATCTAGTTCTACATAATAAATACTATATTTAATCAGTCTTCAATGCTAATATATATACAATGTTACAAAGGTACGAGGAACAACCTTTCTATTAGTTGTCCTCGGTCAATTACCGTTCATGTTATCAATAATATAATACTATACATTAAACAACACATTCCTAATCTAAACAGAAATGGATTAATGGCACCTCCGGCATTGACTCACTGATAGGTCAATTGCCTAGTGAACTTGGTAGTGCCATTTAGCCGTTACAGGCTAACGGACCTCCCCTGATAAGACTGAGGAGGAATATAAAGGCATCTTTGGGGCGCCTTCCCAGGATGATGGAGAAGAGATCGGGCACATACGTCCTTATGACGAGACTCTAGAGGCACCCATTACGTTGGAGGAGATTAGGGGGGCCATGGATAGGGTCAGGTCTGACGCAGTCGGGCCTAATGGAGTAAAACCCAGCCATCTGAAACGGGTGGCGCCCCATCACTATCTCGGGCGCACTATCAAGGCTGCTCCACAAATTGATCGCTGGAAGGCTCGCTGGTCTCCGCTTCATGGAAATCAGCGAGGCTCCGGAAGGTCGACGGGGTTGTCCTCAACAACCTGACAGTCCAGGCTCTAATAAAGACCAGAAGAGACAATCGTTTGCCTTACCATCTCCTATCTCTGGACCTCCGGAAGGCTTTCGACACTGTGTCTTACCACTCGGTGGCGAGGGCACTTCGGAGGTTCGGGGTAGGGGATCTGCTTTCCCAGTATATTATTATTATTATCATTGCTAGGGCAGACCCACAAGGAGAAGCCCCTCCAAACCCCCACTCAGGGGGGAGAGGAGACGTCTTAGAGCCGCGACCATTGCGGACGCGGCTCGCCCAAACACGCCCCCTCAGGACGTCGATGGTTTGATACAGGCACCTGCAAGCCCTGTGGAAGCAGGCCCGGCGGCACCTCTTCAAGGAACCGTCGGGGCACAGAACCTTGGAGGGCGACGGCCATCCAGTGATGATAAAGATGAGGTCTTTATGAGTATGGCGAGAGCGGAGGCGGAATTTGATGGTCGATTTATCAACCAGCATTTGCGGCAGCTGTTCCCGCGGTACAGTGTGCACCAAATCAAATATGGGAGGAGGACCGCCTCTTACAGGGATTTCTTGAATTGAATTGGTGGGTGTAGCCAACGCGGACCTCGGGGAGCTTATCGACTACGAAGGTCGAGCCGATCGGGGGGTTGCGCAAGACTGGAACAATTCAGGGGATGGGGAGGTGATGTTTTTATTCAGGGGAATAATGGGGGCGCTCAGGCAGGGGAAAACGCCGCCATAGATTTTGATTTTAATGTAGTAAGGGGATAGTAGTGAGAATTGGAGAGTTGAACGCCATAGGGCCCTCCAATGTTAATTTTCGGAGGGATTTTTATGACTCATATCTCCGGAACCAATAGGCCTAGGATATTGCACATGCGTAGTTGGGGTCTATGAAATGGGTTCTTGCGCATGACTTGAAAATGACACCTGTCACCTGTCAATTAAGAACTGTCACCTGTCAGATGTCACCTGTCAAATGTCAAAATCGACAGATGATGTATGTCACGTGTTTAGGGCGACGTCATGAGTCGTTTAAAAAAGAACGGGGTTGATCGGGCCAATAGGGCCAAAGTTAGTATAGCTAATACCCTAACGGCAGGGGGTGAAAGATTGCAAATACATGTCGCGTATTTAGGGTGACGTCATAAGTCGTTTAAAAAAAGAACGGGGTTGATCGGGCCAAAGTTAGTATAGCTAGTGCCCTAACGGCAGGGGGGTGAAAGATTGCAAATACATGTCGCGTGCTTAGGGTGATGTAATAAGTTGTTTGCAAAAGGAATGGGGACTGATCGGGCCAAATCACAAAAGTATTTTGAAGATCCAGAAATTTTATTATATCCTTCAAGCTTTTAATTGAATTTTAATAATTGATTGTCAGGTCAAAGGATGGAAAATTTTGCGAAACAAAATAACCTTGACGCGTGCGTTATTTATCACCTCACAATTAAAATATTCTAGTCGGAAAAATACATGACTAAAATATGCATATTATTTACGTAAATGCATATCCTGTTCACGTCACCGGCATACATAAATACGAGAGCCGAACGACGTTTAAGCAGTAGTTTTAAGCGCGTAGTTGACGAACAACAACAGCTGACGAGTAGCAGAGCTAAAAAATTCGGTAGTGCGTGGAATAATTTAAATTTCTGGTAAGTACGAAAGTGTTTAGAAATAATTATTCGTTACTTTATATTGTGAATGTTATAGACATATTTATTTGTAACGTCACGTTTAATCGGTGAATAAACGCGATATTTAGATATAATACTAGGCTACATGATTTTAGAAATTCGAAACGATTCATGGAAATTTCCTTTATTTTTAGAAAAAAATGTTTGCATGTGAATACTGCTCCCGCTCATTTACCCGGAAGGATAATTTGAAGCGTCATGGGGATTGTCGCGCAGCAACCAAAAAATGCGACACATGCGGAGATAGTTTTAAGTCTAAGGGGACACTTCAACGACATCAGCGCGAGGAGCACCGAGCCCCCAAAAGACAAGCAGATACTCCGCATCCAGCCATGGCGAAGCGAGCTAGACTTGACTTCCAAGACGGTAAGTTTATTATTTTGGTAAATATTAGAATAAATAAACAGTGTTATATATTTTTAGCGACTACGCAACATTGCAAACCCTGTAAACGAGAGGTTCCCGTCAGTGGCTGGGGTGGACCCGTTAGAACCCTCCAGCACCGGGAAAAGTGTTGCGTAGTGCAGGAGGAGGGTGTACAGTTGATAAAGACCTCGTTTAAAGGCCGTTTAGCTACCTATCGTTTGGATGGTACTGAGGATTCCACCAACGTAAAGAGATTTTTAGAAAATTTGAAAAATAAAACAGTAGCGTTGATGGAAAGTAATGTCAAACTTCACTCGAACATTAAGGTTGGCATGGAACTATTGGCCGCTTTCTCCTGCAGTCTAAAGAAGCAATGGAAGTCAAGTCGTTCAATTCAAAGTTTCGGATTGTGAGCGGGAACACGGATTTGGAGGAGCTGTTTGCACAGTTTGCTGCAATTTTGGATAAGAAGGCCAGCGAGTTTGCAGAGAAAGAAAGTGGTATGTATTTATTTTTAATTCTGAAACTTGAACGTGGTCTAGTCTAGGCTACATGTTAATTATGTCTCCTTGTTACAGGTTGGGCCTTGCAACAGCTTCTTCACCTAGAATTAGGTATCAATAGGTACAACCCCCTAAAGGCGTCTTCCTATATACCGCTGCCAAAGACGATCGATGCAAAGAAAGCGGTACTCAACATTCAGAACAACGATGAGAAATGTTTTACATGGTCAGTCTTGGCTGCTCTACATCCAATACATTGGACTCAAAATGCAAATAGAGTCGCGAACTACTTGCCTTTTGAGAGCGAGTTGGATTTTACAGGTATAAGCGCTTCTCCTATGAAACTTGTCGATATTACAAGGTTTGAAGAACTCAACGATATTTCGGTCAATGTCTACGGACTTGATAAAGTTTACGAGAATGGAAAAAATGTCGTTGAAGTCGTTGGACCTTTGCACTTTACCAAATCTCGCAGAAACAGACATGCTAATTTGTTATTAATTAGTGACGATTATGGGAATAATCATTACTGCTTAATAAGAAACTTGTCTAGACTGGTCTCAAGTCAATTAAGTAAACATGAACATGTCAAATACTTATGTGATGGTTGTTTGCTTTATTTTAGAACTAATGATAAATTAATAGCCCATCAGGCTCACGATTGTAAACACGTTTCGGTTAAACTGCCAACTACTGATTTGCGCAAGGATAAATACGGCAAAGACGTTCCCGAGAACGAGTTAAATTTGAAAATTTCGATAAAAATTAAAAGTACTGTTTGTAGTGTATGCGGATTTTGAAACTGTTGTTGAGCCTATTGAAATAGAGGAAAATGAGCTCTCCCCTAACCAATCTTACACCATCAAAACCCATAAGCATACGCCTTACTCTTTTGGCTATTACATTAAATGTTCTTTCGACGATTCGCACTCTCAATTCAGGACTTATAGGGGTGATAATGCTAGTGATATGTTTGTAGAGACGTTGGAAAAGGACTGTAAACGACTTTACAACGACTTTATAAAAATCAAAAAGCCGATGGCCCCTCTAACGCCTGAAGAAGAGAATGAATTTAAAATGGCTACTAGTTGTCACATTTGCGAAAAACCATTTAATGTAGGTGATGAAAGAGTAAGAGATCACGATCATCTCACAGCAAAATTCAGAGGGGCAGCTCACTCTATTTGCAATGTCAACTTTTAAGTTCCAAAATTTATTCCCATCTTTTTCCACAACCTATCCGGTTTCGATAGCCATCTGATGATTAAACAGTTGGCTACCGAACAGGAAAAGCTGGATGTTATCGCCCAAAATAAAGAACGTTACGTCTCGTTCACCAAACATATTTTGGTGGATACATTCAAAGTGGAAAAAGACAAGGAACAAAATGTATTTTTAAAATTACGCTTTCTCGATAGTTTCCGCTTTATGGCGAGTAGTTTGGATAAACTTAGTCAAAATTTAAAACCAGAACAATGTCGCGAAGTCAGAAAATATTTTCCAAATGAAGACGAGTTTAAACTTATTCGACAGAAGGGTGTTTTTCAATATTCGTATGTTGATTCTTTTTTAAAATTAAATACGACAGAGCTACCATCACATGAAGAATTTTATAATAGTTTAAAAAAAGAAGATATTTCTGTGGAGGAATACAAGCGTGCCTGGGCAGTATGGAACTTGTTTAAATGCGAGAATTTAGGTCAATATTCAGACATTTATTTAAAATCCGACGTGTTACTGCTAGCAGATGTTTTCGAAAATTTCAGAAATGTTTGTATGAATGTCTATAAGCTCGAACCTGCGCAGTATTTTACAAGTCCCGGTCTTTCGTGGGATGCGGCTGCGCTCTCTGGAAAAACCCAGATTACCCTGCGTACAGACATTGATATGATATATCTTCTGAAACGCGGTACTCGCGGTGGAGTCAGTCAGTGTAGTGTTAGGAAAGGTATCGCGAACAACAAATTTATCCCACATTATGCCGCTTCTAAACCTACCTCTTACATCATGTACTTGGACGGATATGGGGCGGCCATGTCTCAATATTTACCAACTGGTAATTTTAAGTGGTTGGAGGTGGCTGAAATTCAAAATTTAGATTACATGAACATTACAAACGATTCAAATACCGGCTACATTTTGGAAGTGGATTTAGAATATCCTAAATATTTACATTATTTACACAACGAACTACCCTTTTGCCCAGAATCCATCGAGCCACCAAAGACAAATTCAAAAATTTCCAAATTAATTCAAAATTTTAATAAAAAAGAAAAATACGTTATTCATTATCAAAATTTGCGACAATCACTAAATCACGGCCTCAAATTAACCAAAATTCACCGCGTCCTTTCTTTTGATCAATCACCCTGGCTAAAAAAATATATAGACATGAACACGGCATTGCGAAACAAAGCTCAAAATAAGTTTGAAAAAGACTTTTTTAAACTTATGAATAATGCCGTGTTTGGTAAAACGATGGAGAACGTGGAGAAAAGGGTAGATGTTAGACTTGTTACCCACTGGGAAAATATTGGTAAGAGACTGGGAGCAGAAGCGTTAACTATGAAACCGCATTTCAAAAATCGAACAATATTTTCCGAGAATCTGGTTGCTGTACAGATGCAGAAACAGAAAGTCGTATATAATAAACCTATTTACGCAGGGTTTGCCATTTTGGAAATCTCCAAGACAATTATGTATGACTTTTTGTACGATTATATTAAACCTAAATACGGAGATAAGGCTGTCTTGCTCTACACCGATACTGACTCGTTAATCTTGCAAATTACAACCGACAATTTTTACGATGATATAAAGGAAAATTTAGACAGATTTGATACGTCCAACTACCCAAAGGATAACCCACACAATGTTCCTGTAAACACATCCATCTTGGGCCGTATGAAGGATGAGTATGCAGGAAAAATTGTTTGGGAAATCTATGGAACCGGTGCGAAAGCATATTGTGTAAATGTAGACGGCGAGTTGACCAAAAAGGCCAAAGGGGTACCCGACTACGTCACCAAAAAAGAGCTTACGCTTACAGACTATAAACAGGCGGTTGACGTAGAGGGTACTAAAATATATCGCGAAATGTCGACTTTCCGTTCTCAATTACACAATATGTATGTCGAACTTAAAAATAAGGTGGCGTTGTCACACGCGGACGACAAACGCTTCCTTATACCGGATTCCGAGTACACGCTTGCTTGGGGCCATCGAGATTTGGTATTGTACGATGAGGATTCACAGGAGAGAAAAGACTGATTATGTGTGCAGCTTTTTATGCCTCGACATTCTTTGGTAGCTAGGGGGTTGTTAGATTAGGATATCTATTTTAGGTTAAGATATTTATTTTAGACTAAGGTATTTATTTTAGGTTAGGTGCTTGGGTTTTTTGTTGAGTAAAGTTGCTTTATACCAAATAAAAGACTAGTTATACTTTAATATATTTATTGATTTTAGCTGTTCTTGTTGCGTTTTTAATAAACATGCTTTGTTTTTAAATCATAGTTTCATTTCTTACAAAAAGACTCAAGTATATTAATCTTTAAAGCAAACACAATTTATCTTATATAAATTCTCAATGTGTTTAGAGAATAAATCTATAAGACTTTCATCCCAGCAAAACAAGTATTGCTCATTTTCTTCAAATGTTAAACATCGGCTGCCGAAGTATGTATGGAAACGCAAATTGTAGTTGTCAATTATAATAGTAGTTTCAGGCCAGTATCCATGAACACCGCTGTAGGTAGTTATAAACTCCTCAAAATCATAATTGGAAAAATATAGCTCTCCTTCAGCAATCTCAACGATAACTCGCTCGTCTGTAGTAGAAAATGTTACTGTAACTTCATCTCCAACTTCATATCTGATTTGAACACTCATCTTGAATATTAAGTCTTGACAGTAACTTAACCAAAGATTTTCGGTCTTCGTAAAGCTTTATACGTTTCTTCAGGGCACGAATATTACTTAAATGATCTTGGATCTTCTCTTCAACTACCTTCGTCATAGGTTCGAGAACAACTGATAGTTTTGAAACAGAGCCTAATTCTAAATAGATCCGTTGTGAACGGACTCTGTTAAACAGACCCTGTTGAACGGGCCCTGTTGACCTGAACAGCCCTGTTTAACAGACCCTGTTCAACGGACCCTGTTGACCTGAACAGCCCTGTTTAACAGACCCTGTTCAACGGACCCTGTTGACCTCTCTGTTACAGAAAACAACCCCGATAAAGAAACAAAAACGTTTGAGCTACGTGGGAAATAAATTAAAGTTGGCTTGTTGAAAAATTTTAATATTTATTAAGGTAAAAGACTATAAATATATCGATACAACACTTTGGCATTTCTAACACTACAAACATTCATATCTAAAATATGATATTTACAACCATCAACATCTCCCTTCTCCAATTTTGGTACACCAATGTTGTCTTCTAAGTTTATAATATATGGTGCCCTACAGTTTAATTCTAAAAATGTTTTAACTAAAAATTCCTTTTTAACACGTCCTTTAACGTAAATGATGTCTGCGTCTATCAGATTGTTGTAGATGATATTATGTAGCTCCTTGTAATCGTTATCACCATAATTATAAAGGATACCATGATGATTTCCAAATAGATATTTGACTTGTTTCTTGCAAGCCTTACTTAAGGTGTCGAATGGTTTAACTGGTTTAAAAAAGTAACTTTTCATACTATTCCCATCGTAAATAGCCAATTCTTTGGCGCAAAATTCAGGTATGTTAAATCCTTGAATATCGACTACAACGAACTTCATTGTCTGAAGACTCAAATCAAACTGATTACATAAGGTCTCTTACTTGACCAGTTAAAGCTTGATACTCGAGAATACGATCGTGAACAATGATACAGAAGGCACGCGCATCATTCGAAAAGTTTTCAGAACTTTGAAATTCTAACTTGACATCAACTGTTGCACTCTTGATGCTCTCGTTTTGTTTAGAACAGTCAATTACAAAAAGAGTCCTTTTGGCAAACGCCGCAAAATCCATTAGTGGTTCACTAGTCGGCTTGCCTAGATATGATTTTTGAAATTCCGTGTACATCCTGTAAGCTTCCGTAAACTGTCTATTGTTAAAGTTTAAGTTTAACGATTCATATGGATACACTTCGGAATTTAGAAACAATTAAACATCGGTGATACTCAAATTATCTAAATATGTACAGTCGGACTTAAAATTATCCTTACGATTGTCCATAAAAAATACAATGACATATCGAGCACGTTCAGATATTGTTTTAACGGTCCAAATATCTTTCTTAGTTGTTTTTAATGCAGGTAATTCGTGTATTTCCCAATTTCGAAAAGGGATAAAAATCGGTTTATTTTTAGCAATGTCATCTAAGAGTCTCAATTTTATTGCGTCGCTCGGATATATGTGTCTAACTTTCAACCCGATAGACTTTAAAGTTATGGCAGCCTTTTTATCGCCATTAGCAGTAACATTTTTATAGCAGTTATCATCATGTCGAGCACGTACAAGCTTAATTTTTTGTTTTCCCATAATTACATTCTTATAATCAGCAAAAACACCTAGCAAGAAAGAGAGAGGAATACGTATATTAAACTCGTTTGTGGTACTCTCTAACGTTTTTAGTACACCACTGGGCCAATTCCATCCTGCAATCTCTAAAGCACGACTTTCTTGGTCATTTAAACATAGCAAACTTTTAACCATACTAACGATACCAGAATTTCTAATTTTTTCAATCTCCTTGCCATTGACTTCATAAGATATGGACTCGAAAAGGAATGCACCAGCATTATTTGTTAAAGAACAATTGCCGGTTGTTCCAGCAGTTGTTTCTTCCTTAAATTCACCCTCAATGTAGAGTTGGGCTTCGCTCATATCCAAAAATACATCTTGTTGATTGATGACAATCTCAATTACGTCATTGTTGTTGAAAGAAGTGGAAACGGATGGTATGTATGCCATTCTTCTCGAATGATTGACTCATCACTATGTATTGGATTAAAAACCTGAAGTTTTTCTGACATGATAGCCGTAGATAGTTTGGCGAGAATACAAATAAGTTATAGCTGAAAACGCGAGTGATCTCTCCGGCTTTCGATGCTCGAATGACTCTGCTAATGTAGCACCACTGTTTAAATATTTTTTAAATACTAGAACCATTTCGCCTAAGTTCTAGTCTAATTACAACTTCTTCACCTCTAAAATTAACCGGCCTCGAATCTTGATCCAATAGGGTGAGGGAAATATTGTAAATGCTCGTTTCTCTTACCGGTAGAAAAATTAAATTTCTTGGCTCGATATTTATACTGAAGCCAGGATCGACTGTTGGAGAGAATTCGTATAAGGTATGTGAAGGATTATTTGTATAATACGAACCGGAAATATTATTGCACTCTATGCGTATAGTAACAACTTGTATTATTTCTACAGGTAGATCTGATTCATGCACAACACCTGCTGTTAGTTTACGTTGAGAAAAACCTAATAATCTCGCTATACTATCTTCTGGCTGGAAATTTAGGTCGTATTGGCTTCTCAATTCGCACCTTAGCGTATTATTATTAGGTTTCAACGAAAAGACGTGATTGCGCTCGTCTAAAGTAGCGTGTGAATCAAGAATGCGATTCTGAACAAACGTTTCGATATTCTGCAGTTCGTACGACCCCGTAGGTATCTTCAATATCTTTTCCACGTTATTTTCAGTATAGTAAATCTTGTTTTTTCCTGATTCAATGTTTGGAATTGTATTCCAAGTATTTAGCGATATAAGTGCCAGAGAGTATTCGTAGTTTGGGTCAAGTTCTATTGGAGGAACTAAGTATGCTTCAAGCTGGTGAGAACGACCTTTTAGCGTAAACGTCTGAGACATGACTGTTGTAAGGAACTTTGAATGATATGTTTTATACAGATTTATTGTAGAGAAAAGCCAATGCTAGATGTCCACAATTGGATGATCCAAAGTCCTGATACTGATCGTAATTAAAGCAAATTTTACAATTTTTCATATATTTTATAAATTCCTTGGGTGGTTTCAAATTGCCAAAACTATCGAAATAAACAACTTTATCACCGCGTTTCTTATAAGCTACCCAATGTGCTCCGAATCCGACGTTTTGATCTAAATTGACAACACCACACTCAGTATGGTTAGGTGATTTTGGAAGAGTATCTCGCATAAAGACCCCCCTAAAGTTGGGTATCTTTAATTGAGATGTATAGTTTTTGATGTCTTCATCGGTTAATGGGCGTTTGGGCAGCTTCAGTGGTAGTTTCTTGGCATTTTTCTTAGATATAATCCATACCCCGATTTATACTTCTTTAAATATAGACCGCTACCCTTTTTCCCTAAAGCAATGGCTTCCATCGTTTCATTGTGGCGTTTAGCTTCTTGTAGCTTGTCTCTCCCACTTTGAACATCATTGACGGTTTTTGCGATACCGGCCACCCCGCCGCTGAGAGCACCCAAAGCACTAAGCCCGGCAAATATTGGTATCAAAGGAAGGATCTCTCCAGTCTTAGGGAGTGGTATAACCCTCGGTATATTAATTTTTCTACGTCCACCGGCTGTCTTTATCGACATGCGTGCTGCTTTTAGTAAGTTACTCAAGGTCTTTTTCTTGGTTATATCACCAGCACCGTGTTTACTAAGCTTATTCACAATCGAAGTCAAGCTTTTGCACCCCGCCCCCAACTTACGTTTAACCTTCATAGCGTTAGTAACTAGCCAAGCTGATGTTTTTTCGCCAAAACTGGAGTCGTTGGCTTTCACGTGCTCCCACGCTCTATTTTCAAGTATTTTATCTGCCTGATGTCTTTGTTTCAAGTCTTGAGACTGAGAGTATGCAATATCGTGATCTCGACAAAAACTGTCCAATTTATTTTTTGGGGGATCACCTCGAGCTAAACGTTCTTTTAATCGAGTGCCGGGACCACAATATGAATAACCGGGTAAATGAAGTTCAAACGGGAGTCGATTTATGGTACTATTTAAGACACCTGCACCCGGCAACGTTGTCATTACAAATAAAGTTCTTGAAGAGAAAAGAGTGTATTTATAGTAATGCGGAAGCAGAATATTCTGAATCTCGTTCCAATTATACCCTGTAGGGGGAAGGTAAAGAACGTCCAAACTTATTCATGATTAATACTTTAATGATGCTTTTAAGGAATTATATGTTTATTTATAGAATTCAATAATTCCAAGTCTCTGCAATTCCTGTAAAATATTCTGAATCTCGTTCCAATTATTATTATTACCAACATGTTCGGAGGCTTCAAGCTTCTTCATTCGCTCAACTAGCTCATTTACATCGTCGTAATATACCAAATTCCTTTGGTCTTTCGTTGTACTCCATTAATGCATTCCCAGATTTCAGTTTAGATCTTGTCACAGGCATTCTACTAATAGGCGGTGTTTTGTTCGAAGAACTTCTAAGATTTCTAGCATGAGAAGATGCTGATGATTGCAACGAAGACGTTGATCCTCGTGTTGAAGATGTTAGTAGCGGTCTAATAATATTTTTATATTTTTCCGATTTGCTACCTTTTAGTTGACCATTACTTAACCGCCTATATGCATTAGTGCGCACTAATATGTCTTTATAATGCACCTCATCATCTTTCTTACGATTGATGGGATTCTTTAAAAACAATAACTCATATAGACCCTGACTTCCTGGATAAGCGACATCGCCTACTTTAATGTCTCCATTTTGCAAAAAGTCCACCGGCAAAGAACCCATTGTCCATTTACCATTTTCAAAATTGTATGTTAGACCTTGTGAGTCATCCAAATCAGGGGAACTTGTCCAATACATTTTTAAATAGTCGTGAGAAATTGGAGAATATGGACTGGTAAATTCCTCGAAAAACACCACCTAAATATTCAAAATTTCGATATGCCCAAACAGAAACAAACAAACAAACACGGGCAGCTTTTTCCAAACACCATTAGGGCGCTAATATGTGGACCGAGTAATTGTGGAAAAACCAATGTAATGATGAGTCTATTAACTGACGCCAATGGTTTAAAATTTCAAAATGTGTACGTTTATTCGAAATCTTTACAACAGGAAAAATATGATTTCCTCCGAGAAACATTGAAACATTGTCGTTTGGGGTATTTCACATATGGTGAGAATGATGATGTAATAGACCCGTCAACTGCTCAACCCGACTCTGTATTCATCTTTGACGATGTGGCTTGCGAGAAACAGGATAAAATTATAAATTATTTCTGTATGGGCCGTCATAATGATATCGACTCATTCTATCTCTCGCAAACATATTCAAAAGTACCCAAACAGTTGATTCGCGATAATGCCTTTTCCGTCCTCACTTACTTTCAATATTGTTTAGTATATTATAAGGTTAGTTTTATCATAATTTTGCGATACACTCTAACAATACATTTATTGTAAGTTTCATTTCATAATAATTGCATTCAAAATTACGCGTTTTAAGATATTTTATATTTTGTTTTCACTAAATTTTACAAGTTTACAATTCCATACATTTTCTCTCCGCCAACTTTAATTCCTATACCTTTTCCTACATTTTTACCGTCCCTCGTACCCATAGTACGAAATGTGCGGCGCAATGGTACCGGGGTTGAAGGTTGAAAGAGGGCAGAGAGAGAAATTCACCTCAACGGCGTCCGCTACGCTGGATTAGCTCTCCACGCGAGTGTCCAGTTTTTCCCGATTCCCTTTTTCCTAAGTTGGTAAGTTCATTAACATACATTTCATTTCATTATCATTTTACCATAATTTACGTTTAATATACACGCACTGCGAGGCTGTATTGGTGATTGCTAGGCCGAGGAGATTTGGTCGTGGGTCGAAAAAGGGTGTCCAGTGCAACCTATGATAATCACAGTTCGCTTTAATAAGGGAGGCTAAGATCGCCTCCAATGCCAACGTGTTAGTTTTGTTTAAACAAACGAGCTAAACTTGAAACATATTTATAGCGATCATGTAAACACGGACATGTCTTTCGATTCGTTTAAACGCATTTGCTCTGAATGTTGATATGATAAATATGGGTTTTTAGTCATGGTAAAAGACAACGACATTAATAAAGGCAGATATCGTAGTAAATTCGATACCTACAGGGTGGCTGATTAGTGCGAGGAAGTCCAATATCTCCGTTGTTCTTAGAAATATCGAAATTTATTAAATACAGAGGTTCTATGATAAACAAAACCGCACATTTTAAAAATATTTTTGGATATACAGAATGCGCCAAAAAAGCAGGGCATCATGAAAGTATATTTTTTTAAATGGTACCACTAACTTTTTTTTATCCCATCGAATTCGGTATAAAATTATACATAAGATATGATATTTTATTTTGGTGATTTATACGACGTTGTCAGATTAATCAATTTTTCCTAAAATTTTCTCGGAAAACATCATATCAAAAAAAATTATTTTAAAATATTACTAATCTAAACTAAAAAAGAAAATTTTATATTTTTATACACCTTAGAGGTGTCCGAATGATTCTACCCGAACAAAGTATTAATATCGTATACAGAGTGTTTTTTACATCGGGACAAATGTGGCAATCTTTAAATAAATATTACTCGTTTTTTTCAAATGGAACACCCTGTATATTATAATGTCAGTTTACAGATAATTGCAACCACTTCAAATATGCAATTATAATAAATGCTCTAAAACGCATCGTTCTTTTAATATTTTATGTTTTAATTCAAAATGTAAAAATATCGGCACTTTCAATAAGTTGGCCATGAGTTAAACAAAAATCAACAATACGTGCTGTCATAATCATAATGAATTTAGATTTCTGACATATTTTGTGGTGTATTTATGGTGTTAAGATTAGTATTATAGATCAAAAATTTCTTTTGTTGAAACGCTATGAATTTTTCTACAGACGAATTGGTTGATATGGTTTTTATACTAGGAGCAAGTGACAGAAACTCTCTACTTGCTACAAGGCTTTATCGGAAAACGTATCCTGATAGAAGGCAACCAAGAAAAGAGGCATTGGATAAATTAATGGATCGTTTCTCTCGGACCGGAAAAGTTGAATATGAAAAATCTGAAAGAACAAAAAGTGTTTATACAGAAGAAAATGAATTAACCGTGCTGCTGAAAGTAATTGAAAATCCCCATATCTCCCAAAGAATAATTTCAAATGAAACGGATATAAAACGTTGGACTGTACAAAATATTTTAAGTAAAAATAAAATGCACCCATATCACATTCAACTGATGCAAGAGCTGAACGATCAGGATTTTGGAAATAGAGTTACTTTCTGTGAATGGGCTCAACAAAAAATTCAGCAAGACAGGTATTTTTTCAATTATGTATTGTTCGTTGACGAAGCTACATTTCATAAGAATGGAAATGTCAACAGGCATAATTTTCATTACTATGCAACCGCCAACCCATTTTTTATTAGAACTCATAGTCAAACCAGATGGTCACTAAATGCGTGGGGTGGAATAGTTGGAAATTATGTAATCGGTCCTTATTTTTTTGAAACACGAGTAACTGGACTAGTCTATTTGGATTTTTTGCAAAATGAGTTACCACGCTTGTTATATAATTTGCCAAATTTTGTAAAAGAAAGAATGTGGTATTTACATGATGGAGCTCCAGTCCACCATACGGCACTAATTCATGAACATTTAAATAATGAGTTCCCTGATAGATGGATAGGTAGAGGTGGACCATTTCAATGGCCACCTCGATCTCCAGACCTAACAAAAATGGACTTCTTCTTGTGGGGATACGTCAAAGATGAAGTGTATAAAGTGCCACCAACCACAAAAGAGAATATGAAGGACCGAATAACACAAGTTTTTCGGAATATCAACAACAATGTATTAAATGAAGTTAGTAGATCATTTCAAGAACGCTTAGAGACCTGTTTAGATGTTAATGGAGGTCATATTGAACATTTATTATAGTTTTTTTTTAATTCAGTTGTTACAATTTATTATTTTTTGTTTAACTCATGGCCAACTTATTGAAAGTGCCGATATTTTTACATTTTGAATTAAAACATAAAATATTAAAAGAACGATGCGTTTTAGAGCATTTATTATAATTGCATATTTGAAGTGGTTGCAATTATCTGTAAACTGACATTATAATATACAGGGTGTTCCATTTGAAAAAAACGAGTAATATTTATTTAAAGATTGCCACATTTGTACCGATGTAAAAAACACTCTGTATACGATATTAATACTTTGTTCGGGTAGAATCATTCGGACACCTCTAAGGTGTATAAAAATATAAAATTTTCTTTTTTAGTTTAGATCAGTAATATTTTAAAATAATTTTTTTTGATATGATGTTTTCCGAGAAAATTTTAGGAAAAATTGATTAATCTGACAACGTCGTATAAATCACCAAAATAAAATATCATATCTTATGTATAATTTTATACCGAATTCGATGGGATAAAAAAAAGTTAGTGGTACCATTTAAAAAAATATACTTTCATGATGCCCTGCTTTTTTGGCGCATTCTGTATATCCAAAAATATTTTTAAAATGTGCGGTTTTGTTTATCATAGAACCTCTGTATTTAATAAATTTCGATATTTCTAAGAACAACGGAGATATTGGACTTCCTCGCACTAATCAGCCACCCTGTATATAATACTATAACGTCATCATATGCAGTTAGTATCACCGTCATCATTGTAAAGTATAGACCATTTAGTCGCAATGTCTCGACAATTTAACGGCTATGATAAGAATGTTAAACGTCGAATAATTGATGCTTCTAATACAATAAGAAGGAAATACTTGGCTTTAAAGCTGGAAAGAAATGAAGAAGATGCTGCGCCTAACAAGTTTTTAACACCAGTTACTACCCCGCTAAATATGCTAAAAGAGAGCCAAGAAGCCAAAGATTAAAACTGAACCGACAGAGACGATTGTAAAAACAAAACCAGAAGAAGTTCAATTTTTGCCCAGAGAAGCGGAAGTTAGGTATGGAGATTTGGTTGATAATGAGGAAATCGAGGATAATGTGTTTGAACAGAATGTCCCACAAGATTTAAAGAAGGTATTTGAAACTACTATGAGAACGAATCCGGCAATTTTCGAGGAATTTACCAGTCCATATCCTCCAATTTCTCACGACTATTTAAAAATGTATTGGACAAGTTCCCCTGATTTGGATGACTCACAAGGTCTAACATACAATTTTGAAAATGGTAAATGGACAATGGGTTCTTTGCCGGTGGACTTTTTGCAAAATGGAGACATTAAAGTAGGCGATGTCGCTTATCCAGGAAGTCAGGGTCTATATGAGTTATTGTTTTTAAAGAATCCCATCAATCGTAAGAAAGATGATGAGGTGCATTATAAAGACATATTAGTGCGCACTAATGCATATAGGCGGTTAAGTAATGGTCAACTAAAAGGTAGCAAATCGGAAAAATATAAAAATATTATTAGACCGCTACTAACATCTTCAACACGAGGATCAACGTCTTCGTTGCAATCATCAGCATCTTCTCATGCTAGAAATCTTAGAAGTTCTTCGAACAAAACACCGCCTATTAGTAGAATGCCTGTGACAAGATCTAAACTGAAATCTGGGAATGCATTAATGGAGTACAACGAAAGACCAAAGGAATTTGGTATATTACGACGATGTAAATGAGCTAGTTGAGCGAATGAAGAAGCTTGAAGCCTCCGAACATGTTGGTAATAATAATAATTGGAACGAGATTCAGAATATTTTACAGGAATTGCAGAGACTTGGAATTATTGAATTCTATAAATAAACATATAATTCCTTAAAAGCATCATTAAAGTATTAATCATGAATAAGTTTGGACGTTCTTTACCTTCCCCCTACAGGGTTCCGAGAGTTTTACCAGCACCCACCATACTTTCCTTCACTAGGGATGGTGATTACAATTTTAGGGAACATAAGCTTTGTAGCGTTAGTCCCCCAACAGATGATACAGATGCTGTTAATAAAAAATTTTTAGATGATGCAATTTCTGTTCTTTACATGAAAATTATTGCTTCTTCAAACGAGTGTGTTAAGCTGGTTAACGATACTACCAATAACATCGAAGGTCACATGAAGGTTGTATCTGCAGAATTACACGATTTAAATGATCGTTTGCTAAAGTCTTCTACCAGTATTTCAAGAATAACAAGAGATATTTCAACAATTAATGATCGTTTTAATGCAATTGATGTTAAATTGAAATTAGTTGACGATTATCAGCAAGAAGCCATGAAAATAGTGCAGCCAGAGTTCGATAAACTCAAGGATCTTTTACATAGTTACATGCATGTAAAAATCGAAAATTCTTTTGCACCTTTAGCTGCAGACTTGAAGAAACTTGATGAAAAAGTAACTAAATTAGCAGATACAGTTGATGGGGGTATATAAATTGTCTAACATGTTTAAAATATTTCACTTTATTAACAAAATGCCCAAGGGCGTCATCACTAAGGTGCGAGAACAGGTTGTTAAAGAGTTACACGCCCAAGCTCGTTCGAAATTTAAACGTCGTAGATTTATCCAATATGGTTTAGATGATACATTTGCATCCGATCTTGCGCAACTCGATCAATATGCGCGCGAAAATAGGGGGTATAAATACATACTTGTTGTTATCGATTCGTTTTCGAAATTTCTCTGGGCAAGACCCATAAAGACGAAAACTGCTCAAGAAGTAACCAAAGCGATGGAAAATATTTTTAGACACTCCAAGCGAATTCCAAAAAAGTTGGTTACAGATAATGGAAAGGAATACTACAATACTAGTTTTCAAAATCTTATGAAGACGTATAAAATACATCATTATAGTACTTTCAGCATCTTGAAGGCTTCAATTGCTTCAGAGCGAGTAATTCGTACGATTAAAGAAAAGCTTTTTAGACTGTTTACTTTAAATGGAAATCATCGATGGATTGATTTGTTGGAGGAAATCGTAAATACATACAATGTTACTAAACATCACACGATTGGCATAAAGCCGTCGGATGTTAATAAGAGTAACGCGGATAAGTTATTAAACTCTGTATATACACATCTAAAGGTTGTGGGGAAACAGAAATTTGGGGTTGGGACCATTGTTCGTATAAGTAAGTCTAAACATGTCTTTGAAAAGGGTTATGTACCTAATTGGACAACCGAGCTTTTCAAAATTTCCAAGGTTAATATAACAAATCCCACAACCTACATATTGGAGGATATGCAGGGACGGCCAATCAGTGGTGGATTTTCTGAAGCGGAATTGCAGAAAACTAAACAACCTGATGTATTTCTCATTGAAAGAATTATACGGAAAAAGGGGAAGAAAATGTTTGTCAAGTGGCTTGGCTTTAATAATTCACACAACAGCTGGGTGGACATGATAAAAGATGTTGTTTAGTTTGCTAGAATTGAGCGTTATGTAGACTCATTTGGATAAATACACCATATTTCGTAATAATCAACTAGTATTATAGTATGAGATGTACTGCAAACAGTGTCACTGTGAGGTGACTGAAGGTCATAATCGTACAACGAGGCATAAGAAAAACTGTGGGGAGATTGTAGGCTCTGGTATTAAACTTATTCGAACAGCTTTTAAGAATAGAGTGAATACCTATCACATATCGACAAATAATAATTTGACTGATGTTAAGCTGTTCCTGAAAGACTTGAAACATAAGGTTCTAACGGTGTTAGCGGAGCAGTTGAGTCTTCATCGAGCTATATCAATGAATATGGAACTTTATGGTGTATATCTACAACCATCAACGCAGGAACAAGAAATTAAATCATTTAATTCTAGATACAGCGTGATTCATCCAAGTACTAAGTTAAAACATGTGTTTGAACTATATAAAAATAACCTACTTAAAAAAGCTTTAGAATTTACCGAGATGGGTAGCGGGTGGGCCCTGTCGCAACTTTTATTCCTAGAACTTAGTATTAATAAATATTCAGGAGTGGGGTAGTCAGAGTGTAGTCGATAATTTGCTTGGACGGTTTCAGTATTTATTTAGTCATGGGTGAATACGTTGTTGAAGAAGATTCAAGAAGTTTTTCTCCTTGGAGATATCTTGATAGTATGATATTAAGAAGTAGAGAAGACATTAAGAATGAGAAAAAGCTGTTGAACGAGGTGCATTATTCCGCTGGAAATTATAAGATAATCGTAGGCCTTAGTGTAGCTAGAGTGTGAAGTTAATAAATACTGTTTTAAATTTACCTGAGAAAAAAGTTGCAGCATCACTAGCCAATTTCGAGTGGCATGAGTTTCTCGAAATCACGTCCAAAATGGTTGAAGATGATACAGTATTAAGAATTGATTCTGAAACTGAAAATTTTACAGTGTCGTCCGTTACGTTGTTGAGTGAAAAAATAATAAATCTTGTGTGTAATAATACAACGTTATGTTTCTGTTCTCATGACATAACCTCATTTGTTAGTATAAGTCACATTATTAATTATAGATTGAACCTGATAAAAAATTTAGATTTTATGGCATTTTATGATAACTTTTTAAATTATATGAACATTAATGAAGACATCCAAGGAAACTTTTTTGAGATTATTAAAAATATTTGTAGTTTAAACATGTCTGAACAAGCTATTTACATGTTGGAACTAATACACTTTAATCCCAAGAAGGTACTAGATGACTTTGATAGAATACAAATGTGTAATATTTGATGATAATAAATGTATATTAACCCGTTTTATTGGTTTTATTTCATAGTATTCTTACAAAACTTTAGATAGCAACATCTCCTAAAATGTGCGGAGATGATGGTTATAGTTTGCTTCGTAATTTTGAAGATAGGCTAATTACGTCGCTAATTGGCCTAGCAAGCTCAATCCTGAAGAGTTGGCAAGTGCAGGGTTTTATTACACTGAGAGATTGGATATTGTCAGGTGTTCATTTTGTCATTGTGAGTTTGATAGTTGGTATGTGGGAAATGATCCTTTGAAAGATCATTATAAGAATGTCAAGCATTGTGAGCTAGCTAAAGCCTTATGGAGATGCCGCCAATTGAGAAAAAATAAACCGATAAAGTGTACAAAAGAGAAGAAAAACAAGAGTTTCTCATATACCGACGCCATTTGTATGCTAGTAATATTTATAATTTTTATGAGCGTCTGGTACCAATCTCGTGAAGTAATAAAGGTTTTAGGGAATGGAATTTAGATCATTCTGCCTACAGTCATGGCGGCGTTAAGTTTATCCTATATTCTCTTGACTGCCTTAGTACAAAATGTGTTTTACGTTTACGCTCTGTATAATGTATTGAATGCATCGGTAATGTTGGGAACCCCACCCTTTTCTGCAAACAACACATGGCTTCAAATGACATATGAACAAATTGATAATAGACATACGGGTTTTTAAATCAAACGCTCCAACAGTTGGTGATTTACGATATAAGGTTAGGTTTCAGTTTAGAGACCTGACTTTTGGCGAAACCGAGTGGAGGACGCTAATAAACCAAAATGCTTCTCACAATTCTCCATGTGTATCTTGTACCATTCTACTAATTAATCTATTGCATACCTTTATTAAGTCAAGGTATAGATAAATAAATAATTTTCTATAATTTTGATGTCTTTTCTTTTATTTAATATATAACCCATATCCGCGAAACAATTTTTTTCTCGCGCATGCGGACTGTTAGATTTGGTTCTATTTACTCAATCAACCCCGTTCCTTTTCTAAACAACTTATGACGTCACCCTAAACACGCGACATGTATTTGCAATCTTTCACCCCCCTGCCGTTAGGGCATTAGCAATACTAACTTTGGCCCTATTGGCCCGATCAACCCCGTTCTTTTTTTAAACGACTCATGACGTCACCCTAAATACGCGACATGTATTTGCAATCTTTCACCCCCCTGCCGTTAGGGCATTAGCTATACTAACTTTGGCCCTATTGGCCCGATCAACCCCGTTCTTTTTTTAAACGACTCATGACGTCGCCCTAAACACGTGACATACATTAGCTGTCGATTTTGACATTTGACAGGTGACATCTGACAGTTCTTAATTGACAGGTGACAGGTGTCATTTTCGAGTCATGCGCAAGAACCCATTTCATAGACCCCAACTACGCATGCGCAATATCCTAGGCCTATTGGTTCCGGAGATATGAGTCATAAAAATCCCTCCGAAAATTAACATTGGAGGGCCCTATGGCGTTCAACTCTCCAATTCTCACTACTGAGGATTCATAAACGTTGAGAGGGAAGGGAACAAGGGAGCGGAGGACGCAGGTGCGGGTATAGCGATTGTAGAGGAAAGCCCGCCCGCGCATCCAATGCCAGAGGTTCGTGTGGCCGAACCGGTCGCACCCGACGCCAAATCTAGACTTCGGGATTTCGTCCGAGGCTCTGAGGCAATCCTGGAAACAACCTATGCTAGACGGTTGGAGGAGCATCTATCTACTTGGTGTGAAAATTGTCGAACCAGTGGGGGGATTAAGAGAGGGTGGGCCGAAGAGCTCGACCGGGGATATAGCGGGAATGTGTTGGTACAGGGAAGTCGCTATAAGGAAAGCGGATCATGGATGTCCAATCCCCCACCGTTCTGGTCTGGCAAGGACTTTGGAAGGGCGGTACAACTGCGCGGCAACCTATTACCGACCAGGGGAGAGCCCTCCAACCCCCCGTGTGAAAATTGTCGAACCAGTGGGGGGATTAAGAGAGGGTGGGCCGAAGAGCTCGACCGGGGATATAGCGGGAATGGGTTGGTACAGGGAAGTCGCTACAAGGAAAGCGGATCATGGGTGTCCAATCCCCCACCGTTCTGGTCTGGCAAGGACTTTGGAAGGGCGGTACAACTGCGCGGCAACCTATTACCGACCAGGGGAGAGCCCTCCAACCCCCCGTGTGAAAATTGTCGAACCAGTGGGGGGATTAAGAGAGGGTGGGCCGAAGAGCTCGACCGGGGATATAGCGGGAATGGGTTGGTACAGGGAAGTCGCTACAAGGAAAGCGGATCATGGGTGTCCAATCCCCCACCGTTCTGGTCTGGCAAGGACTTTGGAAGGGCGGTACAACTGCGCGGCAACCTATTACCGACCAAGGGAGAGCCCTCCAACCCCCCGAAGGAGCGCCTATGCAGGGCAGGCTGTGGCAGGGTCGAGAGCTTGTCACACGTCCTGCAACGCTGCTGGGTTGCAAAATCCGAGAAGATGAAGGGGCACGACTGTCTGGTCAACCACGCAGCTGGAATTGCCAGAGAGAAGTGCTGGACTGTGGACATCGAGCCATGTACTCGTGCTCGGAACGGACTTCTCAGAATTCCGGACATAATCCTCTCTCGGAGACAGGCCGTGATAGTCGCCGATGTCGCGGTAAGTTGGGAAGGACCAGACGCTTTACATCAAGTACTTTTTCTACTCTCTCTTTCTACTCCAACAAGATAGCGACATACTCTTACCCTGGATTTACTCAGACCCTTCAGGCGCTGTATCCAGATGCTCACTGCAGGTGATGCCTCTGATAGCCGGAGCTCGCGATGTTTGGTGCGAGCGGACAAATGCCGCACTCTCTGCCGCACTAGAGCTTTCCAACAGGAAAAAACGGGAGTTTGTGTGCAAGACAATAGTCGGTAGCTTGATAACTTACAATGCGTTTATGAGACGGTAGAGTCGGCCAGCCTTCCATCTGAGCATTTTTAACGTATCGTATAACCTGTGTGTACCTTGTTTGTCACGTGTAACGTTAAACTCTCTGTTTCAGGACATATACCCCGGGCTTTACCCCCCCCCCCCCCTCCCCCTCGGACCTAACCCATTTCAGAAGCTTTTTGTCTCTCTGGCCCTGCCTCCGTGAGGACTCGACTTGGCTTACTTGTATGGGGTATTTTTATTAATTGACTATTGTTTCTCCCTTCTATAAAGACGTTCACTGTTGCCTGGCTATAGGTCTCAGTGTGTCTCGAGACCTATACAGAATATATTGTCCTAACGGCCGGAATCCAACAAGACCGTTCATGCGCCCACTAGACGAGGCTTCGGCCGGCATGATGACGGGCGATGTCTCCTTCTAGTTGAGTACTAAGGGCCTTCTGACTAGCCAATGATATAAATGATATTAATGTCACGTGGAGCATTCCTTTTAGATACCAGGTTCGTCTAAACCTAATGATGACGTCTACGACCCACCCTCATCGCCAGATTCAGATTCAGATTCAGTTTTTGCAACGCCACCAACTGTGGTAACCTACTTTGTGCAGTCGAAAAATATTGAGTTACAAGCACCGACTTCTAAAGATAAGGGCATGGGTAAAAGGAAAAGGCCCCGCAATATTGACTCACCCGATGACAGTTTAGAGCTCGAAACGCCTAGAAGACCTTGATTAGATACAACAACACCAATTGTTGCTAATTAAACATCAACCGGTGAAACAACTAAAGCCACAATTCAGGATATCCCACTTAAACCAAAGAAAACGGTGACTTTTGAAGTTCGCTCCGCCTCGCCTGAGGTTGTAGAAATTAATGAATCACCAATAAGCCCTTCAAACATACATATGGAAGCAACTGCTGAACTGCACGACATTAAATTATACTTGAATAGTCTGTTGCAGCACTTCTCCGAGGTTTCAAACAGGGATACTGACATGATAAAAATTCTCAAAAGCTGCCTTGAAGATTCTGATTATATATATTCTTAAATAATATCGAAGAATGGTTAGATAAAACTTCAAGACTAGAAAAACAAACAATGTAAATAAGACAAATAATGTAAATAAACAGAAAAGCAACAAAAAGCGAGACACAAACAATAAAAACTATGGAATGGCATACACAGGTAGCAATCCTCGAGCATCAACCTATAAAAATGCTCAGGATCTATACAATAAAAATAAAGCCACTCTCGCGGGGACAATAATCACGGGGAAAAAGTTGAACGAAGCCATTGTCTACCGTAATATCACAGAGGTAGAAGAGTTCTATGGTAAGATATTAAAGAGCCCTTCACCGCCTGACGATGAGTCAATTACTAATTACAAGAAAGCTAGAAAGGGAATCAATGACACAATCACAGTAGCAAAAATATCCAGATTAAAATCAACATGGAAACCGTCTACCGCAGGGCCCGACGGCATTACAGTGTCTGCGGTCAAGGCCTTCGACAATAAAAAGCTCGAAGCCCTTTACAATATCATCTATTACAGAGGTATTACCCCGAAGATCTGGCGTAATTCTAGAACAACTATGATCCCTAAAGATGGCAATAGGTTGGATCCGGGCAATTGGAGGCCCATCATATTATCTTTAGCAGTACAGAGACTATTGCACCGTATAATAGCAAATAGGATAAAAGCTTGTACCTCTCTAAATCTTAATCAAAGAGGTTATATTGACCTAGATGGTACATTGGCTAACTCCATAATACTAAGCCATTATATAACAACTAGAACGGCTACTAGAAAGGCATACAACGTGCTGTCTCTAGATATACAGAAGGCGTTCGATACGGTGTCACACCATTCTGTCTTGCGTTCCTTGAAGAGAATGGGTGTAACGAATCACATAGTTGGCTATATCAACAACACTTTGCTTGGAGCAACTACAATGATTGATTGAAAGTCCTAAGGGGGGTCAAACAGGGTGACCCCCTAAGTCCCATACTGTTCAGCTGTGTCGTAGACGAACTACTCTGTTAACCTAACAACTCTCCCAATATATGCAGCACATTTGACATAAACAACGGTATAAGCTGCTCAGCGCTGGCTTTTGCCGATAATCTGGTGATTTTGGAGGATAATGAGTCTAAACTACCAGTAATATTAGACAAAATAAGGACCTTCTTTAAAAGAAGAGGAATGGCTCTGAATGCCAAGAAATCCAACTTGCTGTCCGGTGCCCTGGTCCCAAGAGCAGGCAAAAGCATATCAGGTCTAAACCATTCCTCTCTTTCCAAGGTGGATTTATACGCCAAGTAAATAACGTGGACCCATTAAAGTACCTTGGTCATATGTTTGGATCCACTGGCGTTAAGAAACCTAATATCACTGATTTAAATACTTGGTTAAATAACGTAAGTAGAGCACCCCTAAAACCAGATCAAAAACTTGACATTGTCAAGACTTTCGTGATTCCTAAGATACTTGCAAAACACAAAAATTACCGGGAAAATACTAAGAGAAGCTGATAGAACAATCAAGCATCACGTAAAACGCTTTCTACACATAAGCTCTCATACCCCGAATACAGCCCTACCCGCCAAAGTTAGATATCGCGGATTCGGAATTACAGAATTTGAGGCACAACATACCCAGGATTCTTCTTAATCGACTAACAAGTTTAAGCACTGTCGATGATCTAAACCTGAGTTGCGTAATGCAATCCGAGCCCATGCGGCACGCTCTGGGACGCCTGCAATCGCTGGCAGGCAAAATGCTGCCAGAGCAACACTGGCTGCAGATAATTAAGTCCAGTCCAACCCTGGCAGGAATAGAGAATGCTGAAGACGATCCTAGCATCAGGACATGGATAGATAACAAGCCTTCAGGATGGACCGGCGGCGATTACGTAAGAGCAGTGCAATTGAGAACAAATAATTTACCTGTCGCGGGATTGGCCTACAACACCAATGAAAATAAAAAGTGCAGGGGCAACTGCGACAAAATTGAGAGCATTTCCCACGTCCTACAGCAATGTCCCATAACTCATTGGGAAAGAATTTAACGACATAACGAAGTAGCAAAAAAGATCGCTACACATTGCAGGACAAAGTTTTGGGAAGTAGAGGAAGAACCGCACATAAGACATCAAGACGGTAATTCACTATGGGAACCTGATCTCGTCATTCACCTGCCAACCCAAATTGTAATTTGGGATGTCCAAGTAAAATGGGAGGGAACAGTGCCCCTGAGCATGGGCCATCAGTACAAAAAGGCTCTTTATGAAAACGACGTCGTTTCATAGAATCCGCAAAGAAAAGATACCCCGATAAAGAACTTAATTTCCAACCAATTACCGTTGGTGCTAGTACCCTACCGAAGATATACTGAAATTAACTAATGGAGTCAAATCCAGCTGCGATCACAGCGTATTAAAATAATTAGCTTTCGCAATGTCCTGAAAATCATTCTAACTAGGACTTAGTACCTCATTATTTTCAAATCCACATTTCTAATTATGATCGATTTACTTATTACAATTAATTAATATCGTCCCCTTCCTTTCTCGAAAACATAGCATGCGTGTTTCTTTGAGCGGCACAGGAGGGTTTAGGTGCCCCTACTCCTGTCCCCAAGGGCGGTGCCCTTGATGTATTCCAAACAGCGCCTACAACACGAGTGACATCAATGAAGGACGCGACCAGTCCTGGCCTCTTTTGCGGGGATGCGGCTGCATCTCAGCAAAACACATCCTGATCTCTATAACCGTCAATTGGAAGAGAGATACGAGGACGTCGACGCCGCCCGACCGGGGTGGAGTGACGACGATATCTTGCGGATGGCTCGCATCGAGAGTCGCCACGATGGAATTAGCATCAACCAGAGACTGATTCTGGAGTTCCCGAATCAAACCATCGACTCGATTAAATATCAAAGGAAGAAGAAGACTTACCGAGATTTGCTTTTCAATCTCATGGAAGGCCCTGGAGATTCTTCGTTCGACTCTTCTAACGAGGAGGAAGGCGGAGATGATCCGATAATAGCGCAAGCTAGGCACGCTAGCGTCGACAGTGACGGAAACAGCAACCCGACCCTCAAAGGATAGTGGAGATTGAGGCGTTGGGTGCTTTGCACGATTTTGTAGAGGCGGACGCTCTCCGACTACAGATCTTCAATGATGTGAGTGATATTAATGTCACGTGGAGCGAAGAGGATCGAAAGATTGCCTCAATTATCAACTGTCCTCATCTTGATCGTAGCCTGGAGGTGGTTGCTTTCTATGTCGAAGCGTATATCCTGCATGTAAAAAATTTCTTCACCATTTTAGGTCGAAGAAATGGTCCTACCAACGCCAGGACAAATAGGCGGAGGCGTAGGGCTTCCCAATTTAAACAGTTTTTCAAGAACTGTATAGCAGGAATACTGCCAAGGCGGCGGAGGCGATCATCGACGGAAAGTCGATCGAGGAGACGAACGTTACACCACCCATAGCGGAGGTCGGGGGGTGTATGGAGGCTTGTTCGAACAGGTCGGCCCGGTTGACGATGCTCCGTACAGGGAGGTACGCCACAGGGTCGATGTTGCACGCCAATTCAGGGTTGACGAAATTGAGCGGGCACTCAGAGGCGTTAGGTCGAACGTGGCTGGACCGGACGGAATTCGGATGTCTGATCTGAAACGCGTACCGGTCCACAAACTCTGCCTGCACTTTAACATCATGTTACTTACAGCGTACGTCCCCGCTGATTGGAAAAAGAGTCGGACCACATTAATACCCAAGTCAGGTGACCTGGGCAATGTCAATAACTGGAGGCCGATATCGATCCCCTCCACATTCTTGCGAACTCTGAATAAGGCACTAGCAGAAAGATTGGCGGCATTACCAATACATGGGAACCATAGGGGCTTCCGTAAGATCGACGGCGTTTTGGCCAATTCTTTAACCATCCAAGCTATAATAAAATCGCGAAGGAGCAAACTAAAGCCATACACCATTCTGACGTTCGATCTTCAGAAGGCATTTTTGACACCGTATCGCATTCGGCGATCGCAAGATCGTTAAAGCGGTTCGGTGTCGATGGGTGCTTATCGTTGAAGGCTACAACGGAAGCGAGACGACCATTCAGGTCGGTGGCTCGTCAACAAGGCCGATCCAGTTGAGGAGAGGTGTGCGGCAGGAAGACCCCCTCTCTCCCACGATTTTCAATCTCGTCTTGGATGAGTTTATAGCTGATTTAGAGACCCGTGAGGGCGGGTTAGAGATCGGGGCGGGCTGCCGGTTGACCTGCCTGGGATATGCGGACGATCTGTTGGTCGTCTCTGGCACCATCGGCGAAGCGCAGCGATCGTTGGATGTCGCGGATGCTTTTTTTAAGCTACGCGGCATGAGGCTCAATTTAGGTAAGTGACACTGCGACAAGTGACACTGCGACAACTACCAGTGTAAACAGGGCGAACAAGCATTTGTATGTGTGTTCATCAGGCGAAATTTGATGGTTATTATGGTCTTTCGACTGATGAACAGGTTCCACGTGTGGTTAAAATTTAATTATGAAAAAGAAGAAAAATAAAAACGATGGTTAATTAACAAAATTTAAAAGTGGTTCGTCCCAATTGTTCGTCTTTTTACAAATTTACATGTTAATTGTTTTTTACATAATAAGTTTTTACATTGTGCTGTTGATGGCCCACTCAAGAAAAGTAAATTTGTCAATGAAGTTTCCTGTTTCCTGACAAAGAAGCACTGAAGATGGCCTAAGGCCGAAAGCGCTCTTCTAATTTAAATAAACTTCGAAATTATCCACTTAATACAAAAAAACGACTGTTGTTCCCTCTTATTTCAAAAAAGTGTACACAGCCCTACCTCATCAATCATCACATTTCTATTTATTTTCCAACTGGGGAACGGGCTGCGGCCCAGGTCAAGTGACCTGGGTAATGTCAATAACTGGAGGCCGATTTCCATCTCTTCCACGTTTTTGCGAACTCCTAATAAGGCATTGGCAGAAAGATTAGCGGCTTTACCAATTCATGGAAACCAGAGGGGGATCCGTAAGATCGATGGCGTTTTAGCTAATTTTTTGACCATCCAGGCAATCATAAAATCGCGTAGGAGCAACTTAAAACCGTACACCATTCTGACGTTGGATCTTAAGAAGGCATTCGACACCGTGTCGCACGTTATTCAATCTCCTCTTGGATGAGCTAATTGCTGATTTGGAGACCCGTAGGGACGGGTTGGAGATCGGGCCTGACGCTTTTACCCACGCCCCTGCGAGGGAAGGTGGGCTGGGAGTGCTGTCACTGAAGGCGCATGTCCCAATAATAATGAAGGCACGTCTAGGTAAGATTGCTTCTTTCGGCGATACAACATCGCGCCATGTCTCGTCTTTGGCATAGGTGAGGGAACTTCGGGAGAAAGTCTCTCGTTGGGCCGGTGACCTGACCACGAGGGATCGTGTCAGGGCCCACTGGTCCGATGCTCTGCAGAGTGGTTACTCTGGCAATGGCCTTATTCAAGGCAGCCATAGCGGTGTGAGTGGTTCGTGGGTGTCGCGTCCACCTCCGTTCTGGTCGGGCGGCGACTACGTCCGGGCCGTCCAATTGAAGGCAAACATGCTCCCTACGAAGGGATTTCCGTAAAACCCGAGGGAAAAAAGACTGTGTCGTGTGGAATGCCAGCGGGTCGAGTCGCTGTCGCACGTCCTGCAGGGGTGCCCAGGCACACATGCGAATCGTGTGCGGCGGCACGACCGGCTGGTAGACCATCTTCGCGGTCTTACAGAAAAGCATGGCTGGATGTGTGAAGTTGAACCTCGGGTGCATCTGTATAACAGGGAAAATCGATTAATGAGACGGACGTTACACCCATCCCCCCCATAGCGGAGGTTGAGAGGGTGTATGGAGGCTTGTTCAGCAAGGCCCGGCTGACGATGCTCCCTTCAGGAAGGTACGTCCGACGCTCTGAGGCAATCCTGGAAACAACCTATGCTAGACGGTTGGAGGAGCATCTATCTACTTGGTGTGAAAATTGTCGAACCAGTGGGGGGATTGAGAGAGGGTGGGCCGAAGAGCTCGACCGGGGATATAGCGGGAATGGGTTGGTACAGGGAAGTCGCTATAAGGAAAGCGGATCATGGGTGTCCAATCCCCCACCGTTCTGGTCTGGCAAGGACTTTGGAAGGGCGGTACAACTGCGCGGCAACCTATTACCGACCAGGGGAGAGCCCTCCAACCCCCCGTGTGAAAATTGTCGAACCAGTGGGGGGATTAAGAGAGGGTGGGCCGAAGAGCTCGACCGGGGATATAGCGCCACCAGCCATTATAAGTTTTATCTTATAAGCGAACTGGAGAACTCTGTGAGTTCACCATCTTCGTGCAAGAAGTGTCACAAATCAGTAAGGCCTCAGACCTCAGTTGTTACTGAACAGCCTCCCCTTCCTACCACGCTTGCTAGCTCATCTACTGAAGATGGCAGCCCCAGCACAAGCCCCCACTCCCATAGCGGCAGTGCTCCTCCCCCCGCCTTCAGTCCCTCGCTCCGCCCCCCCCCCGTACCCGCACCCACCCCGCTCGGTTCAAGCCACCGCTTCCTAACAGGAAGAACACTCCTTGAATTCGGTCGCTGTGATAACGATTATGAAATCGTTAATACTACAGTACAAATTGCTAATCAAACTGATTTAGCCACAGCGGTTTACCAGCAAATCGTTCAGATTTCAGCTCTGGAGATTGAGCTTCCCCTCAACGGATTTATCCGTATGTGGAGAACCCTCCTCCTAAAAAGGACACAAGATGTTTTCCAAAAGGAAAAGAAAAGACGGCCCGAAAACCTCGTCCGTCTGGATCCATCAATACTCATTCCCGGTCCTCTCGCCGATACCCTCAACTCTATCGGACAACACATTTCGACAACAAATGGTAGAATATATCATGTCACCCCACCTGCTCGCCCCGAAGCGATACCAAATTGGTGGAATGTCGATGATGCCACCGTAGGACAGTGGAATCGATTAATGGCAAGGATTAAATCCCTTTACGTCATTACAGAATTCCCATCTATAAGCGACTTTGATGCGAGACCCCTCGTCTTTACAACGATACAAGACGCTAATAATCGACGAGTGATTAAGGGTTTCTCGAATGGGTTGGTACAGGGAAGTCGCTACAAGGAAAGCGGATCATGGGTGTCCAATCCCCCACCGTTCTGGTCTGGCAAGAACTTTGGAAGGGCGGTACAACTGCGCGGCAACCTATTACCGACCAGGGGAGAGCCCTCCAACCCCCCGGAGGAGCGCCTATGCAGGGCAGGCTGTGGCAGGGTCGAGAGCTTGTCACACGTCCTGCAACGCTGCTGGGTTGCAAAATCCGAGAAGATGAAGGGGCACGACTGTCTGGTCAACCACGCAGCTGGAATTGCCAGAGAGAAGTGCTGGACTGTGGACATCGAGCCATGAACTCGTGCTCGGAACGGACTTCTCAGAATTCCGGACATAATCCTCTCTCGGAGACAGGCCGTGATAGTCGCCGATGTCGCGGTAAGTTGGGAAGGACCAGACGCTTTACATCAAGTGCTTTTTCTACTCTCTCTTTCTACTCCAACAAGATAGCGACATACTCTTACCCTGGATTTCCTCAGACCCTTCAGGCGCTGTATCCAGATGCTCACTGCAGGTGATGCCTCTGATAGCCGGAGCTCGCGATGTTTGGTGCGAGCGGACAAATGCCGCACTCTCTGCCGCACTAGAGCTTTCCAACAGGAAAAAACGGGAGTTTGTGTGCAAGACAACAGTCGGTAGCTTGATAACTTACAATGCGTTTATGAGACGGTAGAGTCGGCCAGCCTTCCATCTGAGCATTTTTAACGTATCGTATAACCTGTGTGTACCTTGTTTGTCACGTGTAACGTTAAACTCTCTGTTTCAGGACATATACCCCGGGCTTTACCCCCCCCCCCCGTCCCGTCGGACCTAACCCATTTCAGAAGCTTTTTGTCTCTCTGGCCCTGCCTCCGTGAGGACTCGACTTGGGTTACTTGTATGGGGTATTTTTATTAATTGACTATTGTTTCTCCCTTCTATAAAGACGTTCACTGTTGCCTGGCTATAGGTCTCAGTGTGTCTCGAGACCTATACAGAATATATTGTCCTAACGGCCGGAATCCAACAAGACCGTTCATGCGCCCACTAGACGAGGCTTCGGCCGGCATGATGACGGGCGATGTCTCCTTCTAGTTGAGTACTAAGGGCCTTCTGACTTGCCAATGATATGAATGATATTAATGTCACGTGGAGCATTCCTTTTAGATACCAGGTTCGTCTAAACCTAATGATGACGTCTACGACCCACCCTCATCGCCATATTCAGATTCAGATTCAGTTTTTGCAACGCCACCAACTGTGGTAACCTACTTTGTGCAGTCGAAAAATATTGAGTTACAAGCACCGACTTCTAAAGATAAGGGCATGGGTAAAAGGAAAAGGCCCCGCAATATTGACTCACCCGATGACAGTTTAGAGCTCGAAACGCCTAGAAGACCTTGATTAGATACAACAACACCAATTGTTGCTAATTGAACATCAACCGGTGAAACAACTAAAGCCACAATTCAGGATATCCCACTTAAACCAAAAAAAACGGTGACTTTTGAAGTTCGCTCCGCCTCGCCTGAGGTTGTAGAAATTAATGAATCACCAATAAGCCCTTCAAACATACATATGGAAGCAACTGCTGAACTGCACGACATTAAATTATACTTGAATAGTCTGTTGCAGCACTTCTCCGAGGTTTCAAACAGGGATACTGACATGATAAAAATTCTCAAAAGCTGCCTTGAAGATTCTGATTATATATATTCTTAAATAATATCGAAGAATGGTTAGATAAAACTTCAAGACTAGAAAAACAAACAATGTAAATAGGACAAATAATGTAAATAAACAGAAAAGCAACAAAAAGCGAGACTTAAACAATAAAAACTATGGAATGGCATACACAGGTAGCAATCCTCGAGCATCAACCTATAAAAATGCTCAGGATCTATACAATAAAAATAAAGCCACTCTCGCGCGGACAATAATTACGGGAAAAAAGTTGAACGAAGCCATTGTCTACCGTAATATCACAGAGGTAGAAGAGTTCTATGGTAAGATATTAAAGAGCCCTTCACCGCCTGACGATGAGTCAATTACTAATTACAAGAAAGCTAGAAAGGGAATCAATGACACAATCACAGTAGCAAAAATATCCAGATTAAAATCAACATGGAAACCGTCTACCGCAGGGCCCGACGGCATTACAGTGTTTGCGGTCAAGGCCTTCGACAATAAAAAGCTCGAAGCCCTTTACAATATCATCTATTACAGAGGTATTACCACGAAGATCTGGCGTAATTCTAGAACAACTATGATCCCTAAAGATGGCAATAGGTTGGATCCGGGCAATTGGAGGCCCATCACAATATCTTCAGCAGTACAGAGACTATTGCACCGTATAATAGCCAATAGGATAAACGCTTGTACCTCTCTAAATCTTAATCAAAGAGGTTAAATTGACCTAGATGGTACATTGGCTAACTCCATAATACTAAGCCATTATATAACAACTAGAACGGCTACTAGAAAGGCATACAACGTGCTGTCTCTAGATATACAGAAGGCGTTCGATACGGTGTCACACCATTCAGTCTTGCGTTCCTTGAAGAGAATGGGTGTAACGAATCACATGGTTGGCTATATCAACAACACTTTGCTTGGAGCAACTACAATGATTAAGGTGGGAAGTGATAGCACAAGGCCACTGAAAGTCCTAAGGGGGGTCAAACAAGGTGACCCCCTAAGTCCCATACTGTTCAGCTGTGTCGTAGACGAACTACTCTGTTAACTTAACAACTCTCCCAATATATGCAGCACATTTGACATAAACAACGGTATAAGCTGCTCAGCGCTGGCTTTTGCCGATAATCTGGTGATTTTGGAGGATAATGAGTCTAAACTACCAGTAATATTAGACAAAATAACGACCTTCTTTAAAAGAAGAGGAATGGCTCTGAATGCCAAGAAATCCAACTTGCTGTCCGGTGCCCTGGTCCCAAGAGCAGGCAAAAGCATATCAGGTCTAAACCATTCCTCTCCTTCCAAGGTGGATTTATACGCCAAGTAAATAACGTGGACCCATTCAAGTACCTTGGTCATATGTTTGGATCCACTGGCGTTAAGAAACCTAATATCACTGATTTAAATACTTGGTTAAATAACGTAAGTAGAGCACCCCTAAAACCAGATCAAAAACTTGACATTGTCAAGATTTTCGTGATTCCTAAGATACTTGCAAAACACAAAAATTACCGGGAAAATACTAAGAGAAGCTGATAGAACAATCAAGCATCACGTAAAACGCTTTCTACACATAAGCTCTCATACCCCGAATACAGCCCTACCCGCCAAAGTTCGATATCGCGGATTCGGAATTACAGAATTTGAGGCACAACATACCCAGGATTCTTCTTAATCGACTAACAAGTTTAAGCACTGTCGATGATCTAAACCTGAGTTGCGTAATGCAATCCGAGCCCATGCGGCACGCTCTGGGACGCCTGCAATCGCTGGCAGGCAAAATGCTGCCAGAGCAACACTGGCTGCAGATAATTAAGTCCAGTCCAACCCTGGCAGGAATAGAGAATGCTGAAGACGATCCTAGCAGCAGGACATGGATAGATAACAAGCCTTCAGGATGGACCGGCGGCGATTACGTAAGAGCAGTGCAATTGAGAACAAATAATTTACCTGTCGCGGGATTGGCCTACAACAGCAATGAAAATAAAAAGTGCAGGGGCAACTGCGACAAAATTGAGAGCATTTCCCACGTCCTACAGCAATGTCCCATAGCTCATTGGGAAAGAATTTAACGACATAACGAAGTAGCAAAAAAGATCGCTACACATTGCAGGACAAAGTTTTGGGAAGTAGAGGAAGAACCGCACATAAGACATCAAGACGGTAATTCACTATGGAAACCTGATCTCGTCATTCACCTGCCAACCCAAATTGTAATTTGGGATGTCCAAGTAAAATGGGAGGGAACAGTGCCCCTGAGCATGGGCCATCAGTACAAAAAGGCTCTTTATGAAAACGACGTCGTTTCATAGAATCCGCAAAGAAAAGATACCCCGATAAAGAACTTAATTTCCAACCAATTACCGTTGGTGCTAGTACCCTACCGAAGATATACTGAAATTAACTAATGGAGTCAAATCCAGCTGCGATCACAGCGTATTAAAATAATTAGCTTTCGCAATGTCCTGAAAATCATTCTAACTAGGACTTAGTACCTCATTATTTTCAAATCCACATTTCTAATTATGATCGATTTACTTATTACAATTAATTAATATCGTCCCCTTCCTTTCTCGAAAACATAGCATGCGTGTTTCTTTGAGCGGCACAGGAGGGTTTAGGTGCCCCTACTCCTGTCCCCAAGGGCGGTGCCCTTGATGTATTCCAAACAGCGCCTACAACACGAGTGACATCAATGAAGGACGCGACCAGTCCTGGCCTCTTTTGCGGGGATGCGGCTGCATCTCAGCAAAACACATCCTGATCTCTATAACCGTCAATTGGAAGAGAGATACGAGGACGTCGACGCCGCCCGACCGGGGTGGAGTGACGACGATATCTTGCGGATGGCTCGCATCGAGAGTCGCCACGATGGAATTAGCATCAACCAGAGACTGATTCTGGAGTTCCCGAATCAAACCATCGACTCGATTAAATATCAAAGGAAGAAGAAGACTTACCGAGATTTGCTTTTCAATCTCATGGAAGGCCCTGGAGATTCTTCGTTCGACTCTTCTAACGAGGAGGAAGGCGGAGATGATCCGATAATAGCGCAAGCTAGGCACGCTAGCGTCGACAGTGACGGAAACAGCAACCCGACCCTCAAAGGATAGTGGAGATTGAGGCGTTGGGTGCTTTGCACGATTTTGTAGAGGCGGACGCTCTCCGACTACAGATCTTCAATGATGTGAGTGATATTAATGTCACGTGGAGCGAAGAGGATCGAAAGATTGCCTCAATTATCAACTGTCCTCATCTTGATCGTAGCCTGGAGGTGGTTGCTTTCTATGTCGAAGCGTATATCCTGCATGTAAAAAATTTCTTCACCGTTTTAGGTCGAAGAAATGGTCCTACCAACGCCAGGACAAATAGGCGGAGGCGTAGGGCTTCCCAATTTAAACAGTTTTTCAAGAACTGTATAGCAGGAATACTGCCAAGGCGGCGGAGGCGATCATCGACGGAAAGTCGATCGAGGAGACGAACGTTACACCACCCATAGCGGAGGTCGGGGGGTGTATGGAGGCTTGTTCGAACAGGTCGGCCCGGTTGACGATGCTCCGTACAGGGAGGTACGCCACAGGGTCGATGTTGCACGCCCCTTCAGGGTTGACGAAATTGAGCGGGCACTCAGAGGCGTTAGGTCGAACGTGGCTGGACCGGACGGAATTCGGATGTCTGATCTGAAACGCGTACCGGTCCACAAACTCTGCCTGCACTTTAACATCATGTTACTTACAGCGTACGTCCCCGCTGATTGGAAAAAGAGTCGGACCACATTAATACCCAAGTCAGGTGACCTGGGCAATGTCAATAACTGGAGGCCGATATCGATCCCCTCCACATTCTTGCGAACTCTGAATAAGGCACTAGCAGAAAGATTGACGGCATTACCAATACATGGGAACCATAGGGGGTTCCGTAAGATCGACGGCGTTTTGGCCAATTCTTTAACCATCCAAGCTATAATAAAATCGCGAAGGAGCAAACTAAAGCCATACACCATTCTGACGTTCGATCTTCAGAAGGCATTTTTGACACCGTATCGCATTCGGCGATCGCAAGATCGTTGAAGCGGTTCGGTGTCGATGGGTGCTTATCGTTGAAGGCTACAACGAGGGCGAGACGACCATTCAGGTCGGTGGCTCGTCAACAAGGCCGATCCAGTTGAGGAGAGGTGTGCGGCAGGAAGACCCCCTCTCTCCCACGATTTTCAATCTCGTCTTGGATGAGTTTATAGCTGATTTAGAGACCCCTGAGGACGGGTTAGAGATCGGGGCGGGCTGCCGGTTGACCTGCCTGGGATATGCGGACGATCTGTTGGTCGTCTCTGGCACCATCGGCGAAGCGCAGCGATCGTTGGATGTCGCGGATGCTTTTTTTAAGCTACGCGGCATGAGGCTCAATTTAGGTAAGTGACACTGCGACAAGTGACACTGCGACAACTACCAGTGTAAACAGGGCGAACAAGCATTTGTATGTGTGTTCATCAGGCGAAATTTGATGGTTATTATGGTCTTTCGACTGATGAACAGGTTCCACGTGTGGTTAAAATTTAATTATGAAAAAGAAGAAAAATAAAAACGATGGTTAATTAACAAAATTTAAAAGTGGTTCGTCCCAATTGTTCGTCTTTTTACAAATTTACATGTTAATTGTTTTTTACATAATAAGTTTTTACATTGTGCTGTTGATGGCCCACTCAAGAAAAGTAAATTTGTCAATGAAGTTTCCTGTTTCCTGACAAAGAAGCACTGAAGATGGCCTAAGGCCGAAAGCGCTCTTCTAATTTAAATAAACTTCGAAATTATCCACTTAATACAAAAAAACGACTGTTGTTCCCTCTTATTTCAAAAAAGTGTACACAGCCCTACCTCATCAATCATCACATTTCTATTTATTTTCCAACTGGGGAACGGGCTGCGGCCAAGTGACCTGGGTAATGCCAATAACTGGAGGCCGATTTCCATCTCTTCCACGTTTTTGCGAACTCCTAATAAGGCATTGGCAGAAAGATTAGCGGCTTTACCAATTCATGGAAACCAGAGGGGGATCCGTAAGATCGATGGCGTTTTAGCTAATTTTTTGACCATCCAGGCAATCATAAAATCGCGTAGGAGCAACTTAAAACCGTACACCATTCTGACGTTGGATCTTAAGAAGGCATTCGACACCGTGTCGCACGTTATTCAATCTCCTCTTGGATGAGCTAATTGCTGATTTGGAGACCCGTAGGGACGGGTTGGAGATCGGGCCTGACGCTTTTACCCACGCCCCTGCGAGGGAAGGTGGGCTGGGAGTGCTGTCACTGAAGGCGCATGTCCCAATAATAATGAAGGCACGTCTAGGTAAGATTGCTTCTTTCGGCGATACAACATCGCGCCATGTCTCGTCTTTGGCATAGGTGAGGGAACTTCGGGAGAAAGTCTCTCGTTGGGCCGGTGACCTGACCACGAGGGATCGTGTCAGGGCCCACTGGTCCGATGCTCTGCAGAGTGGTTACTCTGGCAATGGCCTTATTCAAGGCAGCCATAGCGGTGTGAGTGGTTCGTGGGCGTCGCGTCCACCTCCGTTCTGGTCGGGCGGCGACTACGTCCGGGCCGTCCAATTGAAGGCAAACATGCTCCCTACGAAGGGATTTCCGTAAAACCCGAGGGAAAAAAGACTGTGTCGTGTGGGATGCCAGCGGGTCGAGTCGCTGTCGCACGTCCTGCAGGGGTGCCCAGGCACACATGCGAATCGTGTGCGGCGGCACGACCGGCTGGTAGACCATCTTCGCGGTCTTACAGAAAAGCATGGCTGGATGTGTGAAGTTGAACCTCGGGTGCATCTGTATAACAGGGAAAATCGATTAATGAGACGGACGTTACACCCATCCCCCCCATAGCGGAGGTTGAGAGGGTGTATGGAGGCTTGTTCAGCAAGGCCCGGCTGACGATGCTCCCTTCAGGAAGGTACGTCCGACGCTCTGAGGCAATCCTGGAAACAACCTATGCTAGACGGTTGGAGGAGCATCTATCTACTTGGTGTGAAAATTGTCGAACCAGTGGGGGGATTGAGAGAGGGTGGGCCGAAGAGCTCGACCGGGGATATAGCGGGAATGGGTTGGTACAGGGAAGTCGCTACAAGGAAAGCGGATCATGGGTGTCCAATCCCCCACCGTTCTGGTCTGGCAAGGACTTTGGAAGGGCGGTACAACTGCGCGGCAACCTATTACCGACCAGGGGAGAGCCCTCCAACCCCCCGGAGGAGCGCCTATGCAGGGCAGGCTGTGGCAGGGTCGAGAGCTTGTCACACGTCCTGCAACGCTGCTGGGTTGCAAAATCCGAGAGGATGAAGGGGCACGACTGTCTGGTCAACCACGCAGCTGGAATTGCCAGAGAGAAGTGCTGGACTGTGGACATCGAGCCATGAACTCGTGCTCGGAACGGACTTCTCAGAATTCCGGACATAATCCTCTCTCGGAGACAGGCCGTGATAGTCACCGATGTCGCGGTAAGTTGGGAAGGACCAGACGCTTTACATCAAGTGCTTTTTCTACTCTCTCTTTCTACTCCAACAAGATAGCGACATACTCTTACCCTGGATTTCCTCAGACCCTTCAGGCGCTGTATCCAGATGCTCACTAGTAGTATATAGAAGGGATATTGAGGAGGTAAAATGAGTAAATCTACTTTAAACCGCCAAGAATAGGTTGGGAAGATGAGGAGTAAATGTGCTTCAGACCATAACAAAACAGAGACGGACAGACAAGGCCAATCGCCAAGAATATGACGGGAAAATGAGGAGTAAAATATGTGCTTTAGACCGCAACAAAACAGATAATTACGACCACTGCTTATATAAAATAGATGTACAGATAACAATAAGTATCCTCATTACACACAAATTATTAATTATGACTATCCCATACATAAAATATATATAATTATATGCACCATATTAAAAGTTATCTCCCCAAAATCAAACATAAACTCCTGGACAAAATTAACGCAACATCATAAATTTTACACTTATTTGACGCCATTTTTTTTCTGAACCTATAATCCGATTTGAATGATTTTTTTTTTAAATTGTAGGTTGGTTCCTTAGCAATATCATAGTTTTCGCTATTTGTGATAAAAAATGGGTTTTCATATTATACCGGGTGTAATAAAAATGTTATGTTTTTTTCCGAAAATTTAAAACACCCTGTGGAGTATACTAGCAACAGTAACACATAGCAGTTACAATTACACTGTAGGTCCATCTTTTCCTAATATTCTCTTTTTTGGTTTATTCAATTTTCTCTGTTATTAGAGGAGATATACCGTTTTATAGCTCAACATGTTCTTAAAACCTTTATTTATATTTTGTTTGCTTTGATAAATAAAAATAAAATTAACGAGTAACTTTATTTAATAACGATAACTTAATAACAAATGAATTGAATTGTAAACTGTAAAATTGTAATTGAAATTACATGTATGAAATACAAACTTTTTTTTTGGAAACGAAAACACGAAAAAAAAAAATCATCGAAAACATAAAATTGGTCATTTAAATGTGACATTAATATCGTGTATGTCCACCTCTACTTCGAATCACAGCATTCATACGCCTCGGCATACTGGAAATTAAATTTTTAATTGTATCCTGGTGCATATCCTCCCATTCTTCAATTACTGCATCCACCAATTGATTGTGGTTAACCGGTGCGGGATTACGGCTTCGAACATTTCTCTTAAGAGCATCCCATAGATGCTCTATGGGATTTAAATCGGGACTAAGAGGTGGCCATTCCATTAACGGAATAGCTACACGGTTTAAGTAGTCTATGACTTGCCTAGCCACGTGGGGACGAGCATTATCCTGCATAAATACACTATTCGGTTGCAAAAAAGGAACAAAAGGCATTACATGTTCAATTACAATGTTTTCTAAATAAAAATTCGCATCCATTGATCTTACACGTATAGGGACTAGTTCTGTGCGCCCGTTGAAACAAATTCCCCCCCAAAACATAACAGAGCCTCCACCAAACGGGATTTTTGGAGAGATATTGCAACTTGCAAATCTCTCTCCAGCCCTTCGCCAAACACGTTCGCGCCCATCAGGAGAACTGAGACTAACTCTTGTTTCATCAGAAAATAAAACCTTCTTCCAATCATTAACAGTCCAATGTTGATGGTTCCTGGCAAAACGCAATCTGTTAACTCTGTGCTGTCTGGTGAGTAATGGTTTCTTTGCCGGTCTTCTATTGCTTAGACCAGCTTCATTTAAACGTCTTCTGACTGTTCGAGACGATATTACATGATGACGAGCCGTCCTAAGTTCACTTTTTAACACAGTACTAGTGACCCTTCTACTTCTTAGAGCAGTTTGCCTAAGAAAACGTTCGTCTCTTGGATCGGTATATCGTTTTCGCCCTTGCCCTGGCCTTCGAGAGTAAGATCCTGTCTCGTTAAATCGTCCAACCAGACGACTTATAGTGGAACGATGTCTTCCGATCACATTAGCAACATGACACATTGAATAGCCCTCATCCACCAAAGTTAATGCTCTTACTGCTTCTTCTACCGACAAATTTTTTGGTCGATTCATTTTTCAATTTGAAATACTCGTATGCAGGCAATCGCAACTGGGTACACTAAACAAATGATAAATAAGCAGTTTTCGAACAGATTTTTGTCAGTGGGGCAAACTTTATTTCACCTTTGTAACTTTAAAACACAACATTTTGTTGACATATTCTTTGAAACGTCACAGGAGGTCCACGGTCTGCTTGCAAAACAGTTAACAATGAACGTATGGAATAATAAAGGTTTTAAAAACATGTTGAGCTATAAAACGGTATATCTCCTCTAATAACAGAGAAAATTGAATAAACCAAAAAAGAGAATATTAGGAAAAGATGGACCTACAGTGTAATTGTAACTGCTATGTGTTACTGTTGCTAGTATTCTTCACAGGGTGTTTTAAATTTTCGGAAAAAAACATAACATTTTTATTACACCCGGTATAATATGAAAACCCACTTTTTATCACAAATAGCGAAAACTATGACATTGCTAAGGAACCAACCTACAATTCAAAAAAAAATCATTCAAATCGGATTATAGGTTCAGAAAAAAAAATGGCGTCAAATAAGTGTAAAATTTATGATGTTGCGTTAATTTTGTCCAGGAGTTTATTAGTATAAGTAAAGGAAATGTTACAGCATAAATATGAAATAACAAGCAATTTAATAAAATGTAGTATGCTAATAAGGAGATAGCAATACTAATTAAACACAGTATATTAAAGTATCAAACATATTAGTATTTAATTGGCACTGCACATCAGATAAGAAACATGTGGTGTGAAAATTATACACACGCATAAGAAAAGAAATTCAAGACAGCTGTTGCAAAATTGCACAACGATCAATTTCAGCAAACAAGTCAAGATACTTATCGCAAGAGACACGCTTCACATGTTAATTAAATGTAATAAATTAATTAAATTTAATAAATTAATGTACAATTCCCAACAGCGAAATGAACACTTATTGGCCGCACCCATTTCTTATTCTTCTTTAGAGCTTCATTCTTTGCAGCCTATCACGTCGCAAATAACTTTCATTGGTACCCAAGGTATGGTACCTTGTCACCAATCAATGATAAAGTTTACAAGCCACACCTTTAAAGCGAAAACATTCATTATTTCAGTCGACTCTCAAGTTTAGTATTTTCGAGAAGTTGTGTGAAGTGGTTTAAAGTGATAAAGTGATTAATTAAAATGCAAAACGAAGAACAAAATTGGAACGGGAGAGAATTGAGAATTGTGAATGGCAATATTCAAATCGTTAGACCAGTTGTTAATAATAACGATGAAATGTTTTTTGAGCGACGTCGCCAGATTAGGAATATGTGGCGTCGCCAAGCAGCAGCCTATCCTCGACCCAGGGTGCCACCACCGCACCCGGATAGGAATTTTATGAGGGTGCAGTATAACATTGTTAGTACTACAGTGCCGGATCACACGGATTCACCAATAAATCCTATTTGGTCATATGGCCCAGGTCCGGTACAAGATGATACTGTATCCTCACAAAATTAAGTGACGGTTCAAGTTGGTCCCCAACAAATGAAGCTTCCATGCCGATTGTGTCAAAGAAGCCAACAACAATAGTGTGATAGACAACACCACAAATATTTCAACCAGATAATGTGCCTCCATATTCTATGTGCGCGCGTGTTGTGTTTAGTTAGAACTAGTAAATAGTAGTAGTATTGTTCCTAATCAATTAAATATGAATTTGAACCCCATAAAACGCTCTTAGTCAAAATTTTGATTTTACAATAATAAAATATGTATACCCATTGTCACAATGTTATAGGTGTGTAATTCAGATTTGCGGTCAGGTCTTGAAAAGTGTATTATAAACATTCAAAGTTTGTCTTCATCCTGCTAAAATATTTATGGATTGACAGTATTATTGTCATTAAGCTATATTTATTTATTTATTTATTTATTTTCAATACATGATCATTACAATGTACCCTTTTAGGGTGTAGATTGTGTCAACAAGAGCAAAAACAAAGATAACCTAATTAGACTTAACTAAACATACAACTGATTATTAACATATTAAAATAATTAAAAGCCAACAGACAATTAAAATGTTTTTTTTTAATCATGCATTAGGACCTACATAATTGCAGGCATCCGCCGCTGAAAAGCACTTATTTAAAATCCTGGAAATTTTTCAACCTTATTTGTTGTTTGATTATTATTTAATGTTTTAAAAGATATAGGCAAGAGGTTCCAAACTTTTACTAGCATATATACAATGTTTTTTTTTTGAAATAATGAATAATTGTCTTAGATTAAGAATAAAAGCTATGTGAATTGTCATCAAACATAATATTATTATGTGAATAAAATATTGTGTTTATATTTGAGTATTAGTAGGTACTACTAGAACGACCATAGAAAAATAATTAGATATATTACCTTATTAAAAGAATAAAAGCTTGGTGAATTGTCTCCAAACATAATGTAAGACCATTTAATTTCTGAATAAAATATTGTGTTTATATTTGAGTATTATTCCTACTAGAACGATCTTAGCAAAATAAGTTGGTATGTTGTCTTATTAAGAATAGAAGCTTGGCGAATTGTCTCCAAACATAATATAAGACCATTTATTTTCTGAATAAAATATTGTTTTAAAATTTGAGTATTATTCCTACTAGAACGACCATGCAAAAAAATAATTTGATATACTACCTTATTAAGAATAGAAGCTTGGTGAATTGAATATATATTACTACAAGAATAAAAGTTTTCATAGCAAAATGACTTTGCTATACAACCATAGACCTTCCAAATCTTGAAAAGTATTTTAAAATACAAATTATTTTAGTAAATTGAAACAAATTGGCTACACCACAAAATAGTTTAGATGTGTGCTTCAAATACCAATCAATAAAAACTACAAATTCAAGTCACAATAAAACTAGTTAAAGACAATATCTTGAAAGTAAATTAAAACGAAATTATTTGTTTGGAATGTGTTTATTTGCAAAATAAAATAAAATCTTTAGTAAAGCATATTTATGGGATGATTGGGATATTGCTATCCCAATCAACTTCAATGAGCCGAGTCCCAACATTACAATGTAAACAAACTTCGGGCAAAATAATTTGGTACAATGGTCTTAAACACAGCACACAATGCACATCGAGGTTGGAATACCTCAACCTTCTCTTTACATGGGTATTAACATGGTTATGTGTCGCCTGTGAATTTAAATAGTACTGGTGAATATAGTAACAAAAATGGCACAATGTATTAGTTCTTGCAGTTTGCACTATAACATAACTTTGCGTTACACAAAAAACAACATCCAGATAGTTTTGTTCTTGTGGCGAATTGACTAGACTGATATTCATCCTAGCCATATCGTCTTCCATGTCTAGGTCTAGGTCTTCGTCTCCAGATTCCACTTCCACAATCGCCGAATTGTTGATATCCCCTTGCAACAAATTGGTCAGCGTAGAGTCAAAGTTGTCTTGATTCATTTCTTCCACATAGTCGAACTGCGACACAATATTTAAGAGCAAATCAATATCAAATTCAGCATCCATTTTAGCACAAACTACACAAGCACAATATTCAAAACAATATTTTCGTTAACCAAAGAACATTAAAATCGCTAAACTATACACTTTTATAGTAGTTTGGTGGAACAGGGTGTTCGTTACAGACCAAATCACAGCGTTACAGACCAGTCAGGCCAACCAAATCACAGGGTGTCACAGACCAGTCCAGCCAACCAAATCACAGGGTGTCACAGACCAGCTAGACCAACCAAATCACAGGGCGTTATAGACCAGCTAGACCAACCAAATCGCAGAGCGTCATAGACCAACCAAATCGCAGAGCGTCATAGACCAGCCAAACCAAACCTTCTCCCCGCCGTTTCTATAAGAATAATCATACTTCCAGTTTCCTACAATCTAAAATAATACTAGTCCATCAAGAATCTTCTTCTTGAACACTAGCGTGCGTGAAAATAAATACTCTAGTACATAATAAATTTTGTGTGTAGCAAACTCATCGAAAAATCTTAAGTTAAGTTAATAAAATGGCATATGGTGAATCAGCAAAAATCAAAAATGTTTTAAACGAATTTTTAATTTTTCCTAACAGTAATATCAATGAAATAGCAGACAAAGAAATAATTTCAGACACATTTAGTGAAATCAACTTTAATTTATTTGACTCTGACCTATTGGAAACCCCAATAAACATGACAGAATTTGACGATATGACAAAAGATATATTTTTTACAAATGATGAACCAGAAAAAAGTAACACACAAGACAGTAATAATTCAACTCTAATTAATGATTATTTAGGGATATATTCAAATAATCTCATTATCTCACCAACCAATACACAAAATTTACCGACATATGATGACATTACAAGCGATGAAGACATCTTACCAAACAATATGCAAAATTTACCGACATGTGACGATATTATGAGCGATGAAGACATCTCACCAAACAATACGCAAAATTTACCGACATATGACGATATTATGAGTGATGAAGACATATTTTTTCCAAAAACAGTGCAACCACCTTTAACTAAACCAATAAAAAATAAAATAATACCAAGTGATAAAATGTCACTAAAAAGTACAGCAAAATTAAAATCCCTTCGTTTTTATTTGGATCACATTGAGAGTTCAGCAACAAACCGAAGTCAACAAGATTTCAAACGTTTAGAGTTACTTTTCGATGAGTTTGTTAATTCTTTTAATTAGACCCCCTCTTAAATTTCACTAGGTATTTAACATAAACAATCTACAACTTTATATTATTACTTGCTCCGCAAACGTTCCTACAAGAGTGGCAAAATGACTTTTGAGTGCAAATTTTGTGAGAAAAAATTTTCCAGGAAAGATAATTTAAAACGCCATTTAAAAACTGTTTGTGAGGTGGATGAAGGAAAACAACAACCAACCCCTTCAATTACACCAAATTCAAAGTCTGGTAAGTTTTTACAATATTTTTGAAAGCTAGTAGTAGTAGTTTGTTGTGACACCCCCCCTCTCATCCCCTCTCATCATTTATTTTAGAATGGAAATATTGTCAAAAATGTCGAAAATTTATCATTGGGAAGTTATGGCCTTATCACATGAGAACAAATTCACATAAAAAAAATGCAAGTCACAGTACAACTGAAGATCAAGTAGAAGTAATTAAATCAGCTTTTCAAGAGAGAATAATTTCTTACAAGGTTACACCAATCTCCATATACTTAAACATCTTTAATGAGCTGACACCCAAAGTAAGCAAAATAATGGCAAATGAAATCCGAAGACACACTTGCGTTAAATTAAACTTGGAATTATTTGGTCTATACATGAATCCGAGAGATGAAACTAAGCAAATAAAATCATTTAACACCCCATATAGAGTAATGTGTAATAGTTCAAATATATCATTCGAATTGGATGAAATGATTAAGATTGTTGATGGGAAATCGAGTGAGTTTGCGGAAAAAGATTCAGGTAATCCATTTAGCAATATAAACATAAGCACAACACCTCATGACATTTTCCACATTATATCAATATTTTTTTTTTAGGTTGGATGTTACTCCAATTTTTACATTTGGAAATAAACATTAACAAATTCAATCCCTTGAGAGCCACTGCACACATACACCTGCCAGAAGAAATCAAAATGAAAAAAGTTGTAGTCAATATTCAAAATAATGATGAATACTGTTTTGCTTGGTCAGTAGTAGCAGCACTCTTCCAACCCTCCGGAATGGATTTTGCAATAACATCATATCCACATTATTCAACAGTTTTAAATTTAACAGGTATTGACTTTCCTATAAATACTAAAGATATCCCAAAATTCGAAAAACAAAATAATATTTCAATTAATGTTTATACATTAGAAAAAATTCAAACAACTTTTAAAAAACAGTATGAAATAATTGGACCACTACATTATACAAAAACTAAACTAGATCACCATGTTAATTTACTGCTAATTGGTGATGACTTTGGAAATTTTCATTATTGTTATATTTCTGATTTATCAAAATTACTTAATAAACAATTGTCTAAACATAATGACAAAAAATATCTTTGTGATGGGTGTTTGCAATTTTTTGGTAGTGAAGAATTATTGGTTAGACATGTTGCGAATGATTGTGATTTTGTTAGAATGACTTTACCGTCAACGGAATTGAAAATAGATAAATATGGTAATAATGTTCCAGAAAATATTCTTAAGTTTGAAAACATTCAAAAACAAATGGAAGTTCCATTTGTCATATATGCAGATTTTGAATGTATACTAAAACCGATTAGTAATAATGAAAATAATTTGGATCCCAATAGTTCTTACACAATCAAAAAAGTTGAACACATTCCACACTCATTTGCATATTACATTAAGTGCTCTTTTGATGACAGTATATCGAAATATGAATTCTCTAGAGGTCCTAATTGTGATCAAACTTTTATACATTTTCTGGAAAGAGATGTTCACATATTATATAATAAATATCTAAAAACAATTTAACCAATGCTTGAATTAAATGGAATGGAGAAATTAAGTTACAATTACAACAATGATTGTCATATTTGTGAAAACCCAATATTAAATAATCAAATTAAAGTTGCAGACCACTGCCACATAACAGGCAAATATAGAGGTCCTGCCCATTCTGTATGTAATTTAAATTATAAACTTCCAAATTTTTTTCCAGTTGTGTTTCACAACTTGAGAAATTATGATTCACATTTATTTATAAAAAAATTATGCCAGAACAAAGAACAGTTATCTGTTATTGCACAAAATAAAGAAAAATATATCTCATTTGAAAAGTGTATCGAAGTTGGCACATATATTGATAAAAAAACTAACACACCAAAGAAAAAGTATATTAGACTTAGATTTATAGATTCTTTTCAATTCTTACCATATTCTTTGGCAAAATTATCTGATACACTTAGTGACAATCAATGTTGCGAAATTAGGAAATATTTTACTGATTATGAACAATTTAAATATATTCGTCAAAAGGGTGTATTCCCTTATGGATACATTGACGATTTTCATAAATTAGATAATGTTGGTCTACCAGAAAAAGAACAATTTTACAATAATTTAACAGATGAGCATATTACCGATGCAGAATATGAGCGCGCAAAACATGTTTGGAATATTTTTCACTGTACTACAATTGGTGATTATTCAGACATATATCTCAAATCTGATGTATTGCTATTGGCAGATATATTTCAAAATTTTAGAAAGACTTGTTTGAATAAGTATAAACTAGAAGCTGTCCAGTATTATAGTTTTCCAGGTTTAAGCCTGGAAGCATGCATGCGCATGACTAATGTAAGTTTAGAATTACTAACCGATCCAGATATGTTGCATTTTTTTAAAAATAATATAAGGGGCGGAGTTAGTACATGTATAAGTAGAAAATCTATAGCAAACAACAAATTCTTATCAAATTATGATAAATCACAACCAAATAAATACATCATGTACCTAGACGCCACCAACCTTTACGGATATGCAATGTCACAATATCTACCACAAAATAATTTTGCTTGGCTCTCAGAAAAAGAAATTAAAAGTTTAAATATAATGGATGTTTCTGACACATCCGAAAGAGGTTATGTGTTGGAGGTTGATTTAGAATATCCTCAGAATTTACATGAATCTCACAATGAATATCCATTTTGCCCTGAAAATATAAAACCTCAAGACTCGAAAAGTTTTAAGTTAATTCCAAATTTAAATAATAAACAAAAATATATAATTCATTATACATCTTTAAAACAATGCATAAATTATGGAGTGAAACTAACTAAAATACATAGAGTCATACGCTTCACCCAATCTCCATGGTTAAAAAAATATATTGACTTTAACACCAAACTAAGAAATGAATCTGAAAACGAGTTTGAAAGAAGCACATATAAATTGGCAAATAATAGCATATATGGTAAAACTATGGAAAATGTTGACACTAGGACAGATGTAAGGTTGGTGACTACTTGGGCTAAAAATAAAAATAAAAATGGTGCTGAAAATTTAATAGCAAAACCATACTTTAAAGATCACACTATATTTTCAGAACATTTAGTTGCAATTCAAATGCAAAAAGTATTAATTAAATATAACAAGCCAGTTTATGTTGGATTTTCTATTTTAGATATATCTAAAAATGTTATGTATGAATTTTTTTATGGTTTTTTGAAAGAATTATATAAAGATAAAGTGAAATTATTATATACAGATACAGACTCCCTTATTTTAGAAATTGAAACTGACAATGTATATGAAGATATAAAAAATAATATTGATATGTATGACACATCAAACTTTAAAGATAATATTCATAATATGCCCATAACTAAGTCCATTGTCGGTAAATTTAAGGATGAATATGCTGGTAAACCAATTCAATGTTTTTATGGTACGGGGGCGAAAGCTTATTGTATTAAAACAGAAACTTGTTTACTTAAAAAAGCTAAAGGGGTTAAAAAAAGTAGTATTAATAAACAGTTAGATTTTGTACATTATAAAGAAGTTGTAGAGAAAAATTCGAGAACCTTTTGTTCAATGTATATGTTTAGATCTCGCTCACATAATATTTATACTGAAATGGTAAACAAGTTGGCACTAACTTCATCTGATAATAAAAGATTTAAAATACCACACAGTTTTGACACTTTAGCATGGGGACACCAGGATATTCCATTTTATTTGTGGTTTATGGAATATGAAAATGATGTATCCCTCTCCACATAGGTTAAATAAATAAATATAAGAATCATTCAGAAATTTTATTATTTATAAAGAATCTTTGCTCACATCAAATATGTGCTTAGAATCATTTGACGAAGAAATTGATTGCTTATTTAAAAAGTACCAAACAAGATTATCCTCTTTTAAGAAATGGATTGGGAAACCATCTCCAGATATGTTGGCGAGTTCTGGTTTTTATTATACATCAATCGAGGATGTATGTAAATGTTTCTACTGTGGTGTTGAAATATTTCAGTGGACTAGTTATGATTGTCCTATTATTGAACATTATAGATTGTCCAAAAACTGTGAATTTGCTGAATGTTTATGGTATAGCAAGTATAAAACTAACGAAAGTGTCAGTTGTAACACTTCTCCAATAATTTTTAAGATTGATCCAATAATTGTTGTGTTGTGTATTGTATTGACAATGGTAAACATATTTTTAGCCATTTAAGCTAATGATATTGCTGTGGGATTGTCACAGCATAATTTCAATCTTATTTAATAAATTTAGATAATGGTATAGTTGTATTTTAATTCACTCCTTAACACCAACACCCTCCTCAATCTAGTTTCGGGTGGGGAGAGATCTATAAAAAGGAATGTAACCTTAACAGTTTAGTTCTTTAAGATGTCGACATTTCAAGCATATAGTAGTAACCCTAAAAGTAGTAGTTTAAAAAAAATATGTAAAGAAAAGCTTTTAAATAGTAAGGTATACAGTTTGAATAATTCATTTTCAAAATATGTGTCTGTTGGAATTAGCTTAAATGATTTTTCTCCAAAAATTTCTATTTGCGGTCAAAAAGGATATAATATTATTCTAAGTGAAGAGGATTGGAAAAATATTCTAAAGTATCAGGGAGTAATAGTCAACTATTTCTATTCATCAAATAACAATCCATTTCCGATCAAGTTGGGTGATATTATAATACATTTTGAACAAATTAATGAGTGTTGTGTTATTAAACTTCAAGTGGGTGATGTGGATTATCTATACCTTGCTAGAGATACTATGGATAAATTGTTTGAAATACAAGAGTTAATTGATTACAGAATAGAAATCCTTAGGAAACAGGAATTTCAAAAATATATTAATGTGTTTCAAAATACTTTAAATACTTCTCGAGACTTGTTTACGGATGTTCACAATGTATTAAACCACAGACAATGTTCTAATAGTGAAAATGTTAGTACAATGCTAGAGATGCTAATAATACACCCAGAGGCAATGGAAGTGAAATTAAGAAGAGCAGCCCCAAAAATAAAATACTATGAAGAACTCGGTGAATATTAATGAATGTGAAAACAAACTGTATCTTTTAATTGTGTGGAACTATGCGTCTAGGCAAGCACGAAAAGGAGATTATCAAAGACACTATCTGGATAGACTTCGTTTTGAAGAAAGGATAAAACAATGTGAAAAAACAATATGTAAAATATTAGATGTAAATCATAGACATTTCATTTACAGTCAAAGGTTTAAATAATAAAAAAGTTGGTTTGAATATTTTCATTGTTTTATTTTAAATATCTAAATGTTAGTTTTATAATACATCTTTTTTTAGAGTCCATGAATTATGCGATTTATTTAATCCCAACCACTTAACAAACACCTTACTTCCTTTTTTTCTTAATATTTTTTCAACTAAGTACACATCGGGATATTTCACTTTCTGTAACTCTTCTTCATAAAACCCACCTTCAATATTTTCATTCTTATCATCTTTTAGGAGATATGTGGTTGGATTTGTCAACTTCACTTTCCTTATTTGAAATATTTCAGTGGACCAATTCGGAGTATACCCCTTATCAAACGCCTCTCTTTGTTTGGAAATTCTAACAAAGTCATACACTTTAAATTTACTATGTTCCAAATCTATAATTTTCTTAAAAGTGTATGAATTTAATAATATTGATTTTTCATTTTTGAGATTAACATCGATAGGTTTATATCCAATAGTTCTGTGAACAGTATTATTATATTTTTCTATTATAGTTGGCAAAGCGATATACCATTTATAACTACCTTGGTTGCTAAAAAATTTCCACATGATATTTTTGATAGTTCGATTAACCCGCTCAACTATACTAGCTTTTAGATTGGAAAAAGTACTATAATGGTTTATTTTAAAATCACTCATAAGCTGACGAAAATTTTTATTATAAAATTCCTTTCCAAGATCGGTTTGCAAATTTTTTGGGTTAATTGTCTTGTCTAATATAACTTTCATAGCTAGAGTCACATCTTTTCCCTGTTTACTTTTAAGTGGTTGTGCCCAAACATATTTTGAAAATACATTTATTACTACTAAAATGTATCTATATCCTTTATTTATTTTGGCGTATGGTTGCATTTCCACTAAATCAGCCTGCCAAAGATCGTTTAATCCTTTAACGATTGTTCTTCTCCTTTTGTAATTTTTTCTAGCAGGTTTATGTAATTCGTTCACAACCACCTCTTTAGTGTGAGACATTATGATTTAAGAAAAAAATTGTCCCAATAGCTTTTATACGTATCATCCCATTCTTTAAGGCTTTGATTTAAAATTACTATATCTTCTTTAAAATATTCGACAATTTTATCAATTTCTTTTTTTAAATTATCCAAATTTTCCTTAATTTTTGTGTTTAGGTATTTTAGTGATGTTGGATTAAGTATTGTTCTGGTATTGGATTTGCCTATAAATAGCCGACAATTTTGTATGCTATTCAGTCATTCACGGGGGTTCAAACAAGAAAGATCAAATTAGCTGCAGTCATCATATGACGTCATAACTCGAGATGATGAGTTATTTTCACAAGATTTAAATTGTAATACGTAGTTTCAGTGGAAAGTTCCTAAAGCATAAACTGGGACTTTCTTGGGTGTTGTCCAAATAATTATCGGACCAATAAAATAATTGTTAAAGTTACGAAGTTGTTTAATTTTGTGTTTTTAAGTTGAATAAATACTTAGACATAAAAAGTGTTATTAGTCATACATTATAAAGGGTCAGAATAAGACCATTATAATCTACAGAGTTAGGGAAAAGTTTTAAAACATTTTATTTACGTATTAACAAGACTGTTGTGATTTAGACACATGGCCTTAAATTACGCAGCAGTCTTCGACAGAATGCAAGACGTGCTGCTACCGTCTTCGCCGAGCGGCTTTCTGGAGGCCTGGATTAATGATGCCATGGCCGCATACTCGCCCAATGGACAAACCGAACTCCAGGAAGTTCGCTACGACTTGTCCGTCAACGTTACGGAGGTGGCGAAGGGCCCAGACCGAGATGCCACATCTGCACCTGGTGTCCAGGACCTGTTAGGGTTCTCTAAACCTCCGCCCGACTGCCGGCCGAGTGGCGAAGTAGTGGCAAGCGACCCAAACCCCGTGGGTGACTCACAGCAGGCAATAACAACTAAGCCTGCAGAAGAGGATCTCTGGTCGTGGTGCGAAGAAATACAGCCGTGGGGAATACTGGGTGAAGAGGATGAAAAACCAGTCTATATTGAACTAGCTGAACGTCAGCATATAAAACAAGGTGGTGGACATGCGTTAAAGCTACCCGGGGACGGGAACGCCTCTGTTCGCTTCATGGCGCCCGAGCATAAGACCGTTGAAGGCGAGGAAGACTTAAAGCCCTTCGTTCCGCCTAGGTCAAAGACCCATTTTCAAGAAGTTAACGAAGTTTTAAAGTTTAAAGAAGTTAAAGAAGTTGAAGAAGTATTAAAGAATAAAGAAGTCGAAGAAGTTTCGCAGTTTAAAGAATTTAAAGAAGTCTTGAAACATGACATGCCTGAAGTGGTGCCACATCAAATAGGAATAGATGAGGAAACCGTCTTGTGGCTACATGGCAAGTTGAAGGCTGAGGCCCCAAGTGATGGGCGATGGATCACCGCACTCCTAGGGATCGTTGGAACGCAAGCAATGGACCCGGCTGCCAGGGACCTACGTGAAAGTATCCGAAAAGGAGCTGGGGTGCCGCTGGTAGACCGCTTTGGAGTTGTGGGGCGTCAGGAGGACGACGGAGCAGTAGCGGTTTGGTGTCCGAGGAAGTATAGAAGTAATATTCTCAACTTAGCACATGGAATACGCCACAACACGAGACAAGGAATGAAAGAGATTATCACGAAATGGTTATGGTGGCCGACGATAGAGAAGGATGTGGACACGCACTTTAGCCAGTGTCTGTGTTGCCAACACTTTAAAGAAGATGACCTGTGCCACGGAATGTTAAAACCGTGGGGCGCAGTTTTAATAACAATAATTGAAGATTTGCCAAGGACCAGACACAGTAGATATACAACACTGTACTGTGCTATAGATGTATTTAGTGGATTCATAGAAGCAAGACCACACAGAAGTATTCACCCAGCCTCGCTAATAGAATTTGTACAAGCCGAAGTGATCAGCAGATGGGGAACACCCAGTTTGTTGATGCTCACATCAGATGTGGCCAAGTACAGGGAGAAGGTAGCCCATGCAACCAACATAACAACGGTTGGCACGGCAGAGAGTTTAGTAGCCGCCACGATGATACCATTCCAACGAATGAAGACACGAATTTTAAGTATGACCAGAGAAGAATGGCCTCCACAGCTGCAGTCCTTGCTGAACCAAGCCAGGAGCCGCAGAGATGACTTCAACGGAGCCACAGCCAGAGAGATGGTGATGAACACCAAGACGATCCTCCAGACTCGAATGTTCTAAAGCGTAGCATAGAGTAGAAATGGAGCTACGGCCAGAGGGATGGCGATCAACACCAGGACAATCCTCGAAGAAACAGATGAAGAAAAGTGTAAATATTAATTAGGTAAATTGTAACTGTAAATATTTGTTGTTGTTGTTCATTCGACGACAACTAATTTGATCTCTTCAGGGGGGTGGTGTTCTGGTATTGGATTTGCCTATAAATAGCCGACAATTTTGTATGCTATTCAGTCATTCACGGGGGTTCAAACAAGAAAGATCAAATTAGCTGCAGTCATCATATGACGTCATAACTCGAGATGATGAGTTATTTTCACAAGATTTAAATTGTAATACGTAGTTTCAGTGGAAAGTTCCTAAAGCATAAACTGGGACTTTCTTGGGTGTTGTCCAAATAATTATCGGACCAATAAAATAATTGTTAAAGTTACGAAGTTGTTTAATTTTGTGTTTTTAAGTTGAATAAATACTTAGACATAAAAAGTGTTATTAGTCATACATTATAAAGGGTCAGAATAAGACCATTATAATCTACAGAGTTAGGGAAAAGTTTTAAAACATTTTATTTACGTATTAACAAGACTGTTGTGATTTAGACACATGGCCTTAAATTACGCAGCAGTCTTCGACAGAATGCAAGACGTGCTGCTACCGTCTTCGCCGAGCGGCTTTCTGGAGGCCTGGATTAATGATGCCATGGCCGCATACTCGCCCAATGGACAAACCGAACTCCAGGAAGTTCGCTACGACTTGTCCGTCAACGTTACGGAGGTGGCGAAGGGCCCAGACCGAGATGCCACATCTGCACCTGGTGTCCAGGACCTGTTAGGGTTCTCTAAACCTCCGCCCGACTGCCGGCCGAGTGGCGAAGTAGTGGCAAGCGACCCAAACCCCGTGGGTGACTCACAGCAGGCAATAACAACTAAGCCTGCAGAAGAGGATCTCTGGTCGTGGTGCGAAGAAATACAGCCGTGGGGAATACTGGGTGAAGAGGATGAAAAACCAGTCTATATTGAACTAGCTGAACGTCAGCATATAAAACAAGGTGGTGGACATGCGTTAAAGCTACCCGGGGACGGGAACGCCTCTGTTCGCTTCAGTATTGTGTCTAGTTCGCCCATCCCTTCATCTATTTTATTGATTTCTTCATGTAATTTCTTAACTATATTTTTTATGGATAATTGAATGCCAACAACAGTTCGCCTTTCTATCAAAGATATCTCATATATTTGTCGACCATTAAGAAAACTATCTACTATTTCTCCTATAGTTGTATTTAAATTTTCAACATTTGCTCTAAAGGCTTTAATTTTTTCCTTTGCATTGAAAAATACTACTTCTTTAATTTTTGTGTTCATTATTTCGTTTATTTTTTCAATATCTGCTTTCAAGGTTATATTTTCACTTGTATTATTTAATATTCTCTTGTTGATATTTTTTATAGTTTCCTTGCCGGAATTTTCTTCCTGTGTATATTTTTGCTCTAATGTTAGTACTTGGTCTTCACAAAATTTTAGTTTTTTCGTTATATTGCTAATATTTTCGAAAACTTCAAGGGAGCGTTTATTTTGCAACTTTAGCTCTTCTTCGAAATTTGAAATTCCCAGTTGATTTTGTTGCAATCCATATTTAAAGTGTTCAACAACTTTGTTTTCAATATAGTTTAAATTTTTTGAAATATTGTTGGTCACCTCATTTTCAACTTTTTTGACAAGATCTTTAATATCTATATCAGTTATTTTGTACCGTTGTGAAATATGACAACCAAACTTATCGATCATTTTTATTTAAATGTGCCTAAATCTATGTTACATTCTATTATATGATGATGTTAGCTTCTCGTAGTTCTTCTATAATGGAGATAACTTCATTATTATGACCGGTGTGACCTGCATTCATTGAGGCTACCAACAAACGAAGTCTGTCAACAAGTTCGTTAACGTTATCCCAATAAACATAATCAATGTCATTTTTATTATCCTTTAGAGTTAAACCCGATCCTTGTGTAGTCGGTGCTTTTCTTTGAGCTCTATATGGGGCCACCTGTCTTGTGAATGTCGAATGCTGAAATAGGTTTTCTGAGGCAGGGTTAAGAGCTCTTGTTTTTGTTATTCCCTTCTTCTGTAAGTATGGACCTATTATTGTAACATATTTACGTGAACCATTTCCTTGAAATTGTTCATTGGGACTGTTATTCCTACGATAAGCGTTAGTTCGACCCAGAATGTCCATATAGTTGTCTAAATCTTTAATACTGTAGCCTTTGGGTTCCTTTTTAAATAGTAATTCGTATAAACCAGGGGTGCCAAGATATGTAATACCTTGTATTTTGACGTTTTTCCCAATTATTTCTACAGGCTGTTGGGTTAGACCTAAGAAAAATTTGTCAGTTTCAAGGTCGTGTATTATTCCATATGTGTGGTCGTAGGTGTTTGCGGTGTCTCTGACCTGATTGTCAATGAATGTGCGCGGTAATTCGTGAAACTCTTGTAACCATTCTTGATAGGCGGGTGTGCCCACATATGTCTGAATCGTTTGTCTAGTTTGTTCCAATATGTCTGAAAGATTTCCTATTGTCGACCCAGATGAGGATGAAGTTCCATGTGATGTTTCGGCTATCACACTCGTTTCCTGTATGCTTGGAATCTGACTCACAGAGGCAATACTATCGTCAAAAAAGGATGGTACTTCTGTGGGTAAAACTGGGGTTTTTCCAGTTTTTCTCGCGTTTTTTGTCCTTTGGGGAGTTGATGTTTTATAATATCTGGTAAAGGATGGATCCTCCTCTTTTATGGCATGGGGTTCAATTTTACCAATGGTTGAAATTAATTCTTGCAATGGTTGTGTTATTGGTTTATAAGTGTCTTCCAGTCTCGAATGAGACTCAAATTCGGCATTTTTTAAAGCTTGATATTTTTTCTTAACTGCATTCCTTGATTTTACAAGTTGTCTCGCTAATTGTTCATTCATGGCAGATTATTTTAAAATACCAGTTTTCGCTTAATGCTATTGTTTTTATAAGTAAATGTATGAATCAAATCCTTTTCGATATCTGCCTGAATTTATAGTGGAATCTTTATCTAGTACCAGAAACCCAAACTTATCTTTCCAACACAATAAACACATTTCTTTAAACTGATTAAAACTCATATCGACGTTGACGTGGTCATCATAAACATGTTTTAAATTTGTATTGTCTTGTTGAAAAATCACAATTAAATTCGTATTGTCTCGGATCAATTGTTTCGGGATCGATGCATAGGTTTGACATAAATAAAAACAATCGGTGTTTCTATGTCTTCCAAAACAAAAATAATCCTTTACGATGGTTTGATTGCAACATACTATGTCGTCAAAAATCATTATAGCGTTTGGCAACACTTCTTGTGGTGAAATTATATTTTCTTCATTCTCAGATTCGTAATATCCAATTTCTTTTATTGATTTAAAAAGTGTTCTTAAATATTCGTACTTGGGCTGATATAGAGATTTTGAATAAATATACAAATTTTCAAACCGTAATCCGTTGGGGTCTTCGATCAAGGAAAGTAAAACATTAGTCTTACCACACCCTGAGGGGCCAACAATTAAACCTCTTTTGCTATTTCCCTCGAACAATTTTCCATGTTTTCTAAATTTATTTGTTGATGTTTCATGATCCTTAATTGTTACAGTGTAGGGTTGTTTTTCAACTCTCATGTTATAAAAAGTACATAAGTTCACGGTCAAAGTAAAACTAATCATTTTGTATCGAGACTTTAACTATATAATGTTCCAATCATCCCCCAAACGGGTACCATACAAATCTTGGGGTAAGAAACGGGGATCAGGTTTACTAAACACTCTTATCAATAAATTACCCTTTGAATTACACCTTCCCGGTTACAATTTCTGTGGACCTGGGACAAAATTAGAAAAAAGATTATCGAGGGGTGACAAGGGAATAAATTTATTAGACGAGGCGTGCAAAGAGCATGACATTGCATATTCACAATCAAATGATATAAAAAGGAGGAACGTTGCAGATCAACTACTGTCTGAGAAAGCCATAGCACGCTTCAGAGCTAAGGACGCTAGTTTTGGAGAAAGAGTGGCAGCATTAGGTATTAGTGGTACCATGAAAGTTAAAAGAAAGTTAGGTATGGGACTAAAACGAAAAAAGACTAAGGGGCGAGGAATCACATTATCTCAAGCTATTGCTCAAGCTAGAAAAGGAATTAAGGGAAAAATGTTTAAAAGTTTAAATGAGGGGATTAAAACAGCTGTGAAGTCTATTAGGAAAGTTGGTAAGACAATCCCTACTAAAAGAAGAGTAATACCTATTCCAAAAAGTGGGGGATTCTTACCACTTATACCATTATTTGCGGGTTTATCAGCTTTAGGTGCCCTTGGAGGAGGGGCTGCGGGTATTGCGAAAGCCGTGAATGATGCCAAATCTGCCAAAGAAAAATTAGAAGAGGATAAAAGACACAATAAAACGATGGAGTCTATAGCAGTAGGACAAAAAGGAAGCGGTCTGTATCTAAAGCCATATAAAACAGGATGTGGTTTGTATTTAAAGCCATATTCAAAAAACTGCTAGAACATATACCCCTAAATACTCTTACTAATTTTGATTTACTTAAATACATCAAATTTCTAAAAATTCCCATGTTTAGGGGTATATTTATGCGAAATAAGCTTCCAAAAAAAATAAATGAAACTGAATGTGGTATTATTAATTTAGATGACTTTAATGGTGATGGGACTCATTGGACTGCATACATAAAAAAAAAAACACAAATAACATACTTTGACAGCTATGGCAATTTACGACCTCCAGCTGAATTAATAAAATATTTTTTCAGTAACAAAAATAAAAATGTTATAAATTATAATTACAATCGGTATCAAACTTTTAACACTACAAATTGTGGCCAATTATGTCTAAAATTTCTTTATAATAATACATGATGTGCAATAAAGATTTATTCGTTGTCGAAATATTAAAGTGACATGTCCTATAGTTTTGTTATTAGTGGCAATTCTGCCATTTTAACATCTGAATTTCATCCTCCGATTTATCTAGAAGAAAATATCGACTATGTTATAGGACTTGTAAATTTTGAAACATTTAATGCAATTCCCAACATTGATGAGAGTAATAATCGCTTCTTTTACGGCGAATCAGGCAATTTTGTAACTATTCCTCCGGGAAGTTATGATATATTGATAATGTTATTGATAATTTATATATGATAATTTATATTGATAATATTAATAAATTGCTTCAAAACAAATTGGAGGAAAAAGAAATTTCGTTTTATCTTCGTGCTAATAATAATACGTTGCGTTCAGTAATTAAATGCTCCGAAAATATTATTTTTAGACAGGGCTCTATAGGCACATTGTTGGGATTTGAAAATCAGATTCTTGATTCAGGAGAAGTTCATATTTCTGAACGACCTGCAGAAATAATTAAAGTAAACTCTATAAATATCGATTGTAGTATCGCTGAAGGTTCATACTTAAATGGTGATCCTGTTCATATAATCCATCAATTTTTTCCCAGTGTAGCTCCTGGTTTTAAAATCATAGAATCACCCCAAAACGTTATATATTTTCCAGTTACTGCTAAAGTAATAGATAAAATTACTATTAAAATATTGGATCAAGAGGGGGAACGTGTTAATTTTAGAGAAGAAACCATAACGCTAAGACTACATCTTAAAAAATTAGATGAGCGATGGTGATCATTTATAACAGAAGTCACTTTGGTGGAAAGCTTAATAAGAATGAAATCAATCGAAACTTATTTAGTAATAAACCAAACTCGCGAAGACTAACACCTTCAAATCGTCAATTTCTATTAAGTTTGGGGTTTAAAGTTAAAAATGGAATTTTTAAACGTTAAAGAAAATGTTCTTATTGATGATTCAATACTAAGTTGGCAGGTATTTTCCTTTGACCCCTTTAATCCCACAAAACTTGGACCGAATGATGAAATTAGGATTGCTTTACAGCAGACTGGAAAGTATCCATTACCTTGCAAAAGTGAAATATATTTAGAATTACAAGTTACTAAAGAGGATGGTACTCCATTAAGAAACACTGTATTAATCAACAATGCCCCAGCATTCTTGTTTAAGGAAATGCGTTATGTTTTAAATGGTGTCACTATTGACTCTGTTAGAGATATTGGCATCACTTCAACACTTAAGGGATATACATCGTTTAATCAAAATGAGAGTGCAAAATTAGAAAATGCGGGATGGTATCCAAAAGCAAAAGCTGCAGAAAAAATTATGACTGACGACAAAGGGAGTGTTTCTTTATGTGTGCCATTAAAGATGTATTCTGGATTTTTTGAAGATTATAATAAAATTATTTTAAATGCTCAACAAGAACTTATACTCATTAGAAATAATGATATCACAGACGCTTTATTGCGCACCAGTGAGGAAAATGAAACATCAAAAATTGTAATAACGAGGCTTTGTTGGCGAGTTCCTCACCTTACTGTGGCAATCCCACAAGAATTAGCATTAACAAAACTTATCGATAGGAACAGTGACATACTAATTACTTTACGCAGTTGGGAGTTGGTTGAATATCCTGAATTATTGGAAACAACAAGACACAACTGGCCTGTAAAAACTTCCACTAAGGTTGAAACACCCCGTCATGTTTTAATCGCTTTCCAGAAAAATAGACGTGATAATATAAAAATGGATATGAGCAAATTTGATCATTGCGAATTAAGAAATATAAATGTGTTTTTAAACTCTGAAAGATATCCGTATAACGATCTTCAACTCGATTTCAAAAACAACAAATTTGCCACACTGTATGAAATGTTTTCTGATTTTCGTCAAGTGTATTATAACTCACCAATGGAACCAATTTTTAATCCTGCAGAATTTAAGAGTAATGCACCTATTACATACATTAATTGTTCACATCAAAGGTATTTGTTGCAAACTGGTCCTGTAACTATGAGGATTGAATTTGAAACAAAAGAAAAAATGGTTGCTAAAACATCAGCATATTGCCTCATAATACATGATAAAATTTTTAGCTATAATCCACTCACAAAAATTGTTAAACAACTATAATCCCCTCCCTTATAAACTAAGCTTATTTAAGTTTCTTAACTAGTACTTGTGTAGTCATAAGCATGTCTTCACCTAACATGCAACACATTGGAATTTTTATTCAAAAATTAAAGGTTTTAAAAAATCAAATTCGAGAGTATACATCTAAAAAATTTATCTTAAAGAAATTTTCATTGTTAAAAATATGCGATTAGTTTTGGATGTGCAGGGATTTAAGGATGAGCATAACAAGTTTATTCCAAAGGAGTTGGCTACATATGATGGGAATAGAATTGGCCACTATGTGTTTAAGCAACCATTTCCGTTACGTTTACTTTCACCAGATTTACACAAGCAAGCTTCGTGGTTGATGAAAAACTATCATTGCATAAACTGGAATGTTGGATATACACCCCTTCATTATTTTTCCACCATTATTAACGAGCTAACAAGAGATGCAACATTTGTTTTTATTAAAGGAGGTGAAAAGGTTGACTATATCAAGAAGTATTGTACCAAACCAATAGTAGAATTAAATGAAAAACCACTTCTACATTTATCAACACCAAAATGTTTTTTTCATACTAAGGCACCAGCTATGTGTGCTCTTTATAATGTATTTTATTTGTATGATAATTTTTTTATGAATGAATAAAAAAATCAAATTTTATTTATTGTTTTATTTCATTATATTTCGTTTTTATTACATTAATATCTTCATATAAACCTAACCTTTTAAGTTCTATAACTAATTTTATTAAATTCTTTGTCTTTAAAAAGTTCAAGCATGCTTTGGAAGCTTTTTTACACTGAGAAGCATGCTCCATTTAGTCTATGTACCACGAAAAATTTTGTGCTTCAGCATCATCATCATCGCCCACTAGAGCATAATAACGCGAACAAGCTTCTGACATAATAAAGTTTTCATACATTTCAGTAACTATTGTCTCCATGTTTAATATTTTCACTTCACTAATCACACATAACGAAATAACGGACTGGGACCCATCTCAGCAAGTTGCGCCTCTTCCACAACACTTAATATTAGTTTATATGCAGCCGTATCATTTGGTGACACAAATTCTTTGAACTCGAACAACTCTTCAATAAAACCATTTGTCCTACAATCTTCAACAAGCTTGAGCATATCTTCTGTTTCATAGTAGTTCTGTATCATTTCCACACCACGTCTAAAATAATCAGCATCAGCATTATACATATGACAGAACTCTGGATTACTCTGCATGGCCTTTTCTACACATTCATTAACTAGATCACAAAAATCATTTTCAATTTTTTTAAGAGTTTCAAATAACCCATCTCGTACAGAATCAGCCATAATTCTAAACTAACCTGAAAGATTTGTAACATCTTTTATATTGTGGAAATTTCCATCCTTGTTCTTTGAATGGTGGTGGTTGTGATTTTTTACTCTTCCTCCTCCTCCTCCTCCATCTCTGTTTTGTTATGGTCTGAAGCACATTTACTCCTCATCTTCCCAACCTATTCTTGGCGGTTTAAAGTAGATTTACTCATTTTACCTCCTCAATATCCCTTCTATATACTACTCTCACTGCAGGTGATGCCTCTGATAGCCGGAGCTCGCGATGTTTGGTGCGAGCGGACAAATGCCGCACTATCTGCCGCACTAGAGCTTTCCAACAGGAAAAAACCGGAGTTTGTGTGCAAGACAACAGTCGGTAGCTTGATAACTTACAATGCGTTTATGAGACGGTAGAGTCGGCCAGCCTTCCATCTGAGCATTTTTAACGTATCGTATAACCTGTGTGTACCTTGTTTGTCACGTGTAACGTTAAACTCTCTGTTTCAGGACATATACCCCGGGCTTTACCCCCCCCCCCCCCCCCCCCCGTCGGACCTAACCCATTTCAGAAGCTTTTTGTCTCTCTGGCCCTGCCTCCGTGAGGACTCGACTTGGGTTACTTGTATGGGGTATTTTTATTAATTGACCATTGTTTCTCCCTTCTATAAAGACGTTCACTGTTGCCTGGCTATAGGTCTCAGTGTGTCTCGAGACCTATACAGAATATATTGTCCTAACGGCCGGAATCCAACAAGACCGTTCATGCGCCCACTAGACGAGGCTTCGGCCGGCATGATGACGGGCGATGTCTCCTTCTAGTTGAGTACTAAGGGCCTTCTGACTTGCCAATGATATGAATGATATTAATGTCACGTGGAGCATTCCTTTTAGATACCAGGTTCGTCTAAACCTAATGATGACGTCTACGACCCACCCTCATCGCCATATTCAGATTCAGATTCAGTTTTTGCAACGCCACCAACTGTGGTAACCTACTTTGTGCAGTCGAAAAATATTGAGTTACAAGCACCGACTTCTAAAGATAAGGGCATGGGTAAAAGGAAAAGGCCCCGCAATATTGACTCACCCGATGACAGTTTAGAGCTCGAAACGCCTAGAAGACCTTGATTAGATACAACAACACCAATTGTTGCTAATTGAACATCAACCGGTGAAACAACTAAAGCCACAATTCAGGATATCCCACTTAAACCAAAAAAAACGGTGACTTTTGAAGTTCGCTCCGCCTCGCCTGAGGTTGTAGAAATTAATGAATCACCAATAAGCCCTTCAAACATACATATGGAAGCAACTGCTGAACTGCACGACATTAAATTATACTTGAATAGTCTGTTGCAGCACTTCTCCGAGGTTTCAAACAGGGATACTGACATGATAAAAATTCTCAAAAGCTGCCTTGAAGATTCTGATTATATATATTCTTAAATAATATCGAAGAATGGTTAGATAAAACTTCAAGACTAGAAAAACAAACAATGTAAATAGGACAAATAATGTAAATAAACAGAAAAGCAACAAAAAGCGAGACTTAAACAATAAAAACTATGGAATGGCATACACAGGTAGCAATCCTCGAGCATCAACCTATAAAAATGCTCAGGATCTATACAATAAAAATAAAGCCACTCTCGCGCGGACAATAATTACGGGAAAAAAGTTGAACGAAGCCATTGTCTACCGTAATATCACAGAGGTAGAAGAGTTCTATGGTAAGATATTAAAGAGCCCTTCACCGCCTGACGATGAGTCAATTACTAATTACAAGAAAGCTAGAAAGGGAATCAATGACACAATCACAGTAGCAAAAATATCCAGATTAAAATCAACATGGAAACCGTCTACCGCAGGGCCCGACGGCATTACAGTGTTTGCGGTCAAGGCCTTCGACAATAAAAAGCTCGAAGCCCTTTACAATATCATCTATTACAGAGGTATTACCCCGAAGATCTGGCGTAATTCTAGAACAACTATGATCCCTAAAGATGGCAATAGGTTGGATCCGGGCAATTGGAGGCCCGTCACAATATCTTCAGCAGTACAGAGACTATTGCACCGTATAATAGCCAATAGGATAAAAGCTTGTACCTCTCTAAATCTTAATCAAAGAGGTTATATTGACCTAGATGGTACATTGGCTAACTCCATAATACTAAGCCATTATATAACAACTAGAACGGCTACTAGAAAGGCATACAACGTGCTGTCTCTAGATATACAGAAGGCGTTCGATACGGTGTCACACCATTCAGTCTTGCGTTCCTTGAAGAGAATGGGTGTAACGAATCACATGGTTGGCTATATCAACAACACTTTGCTTGGAGCAACTACAATGATTAAGGTGGGAAGTGATAGCACAAGGCCACTGAAAGTCCTAAGGGGGGTCAAACAGGGTGACCCCCTAAGTCCCATACTGTTCAGCTGTGTCGTAGACGAACTACTCTGTTAACTTAACAACTCTCCCAATATATGCAGCACATTTGACATAAACAACGGTATAAGCTGCTCAGCGCTGGCTTTTGCCGATAATCTGGTGATTTTGGAGGATAATGAGTCTAAACTACCAGTAATATTAGACAAAATAACGACCTTCTTTAAAAGAAGAGGAATGGCTCTGAATGCCAAGAAATCCAACTTGCTGTCCGGTGCCCTGGTCCCAAGAGCAGGCAAAATCATATCAGGTCCAAACCATTCCTCTCCTTCCAAGGTGGATTTATACGCCAAGTAAATAACGTGGACCCATTCAAGTACCTTGGTCATATGTTTGGATCCACTGGTGTTAAGAAACCTAATATCACTGATTTAAATACTTGGTTAAATAACGTAAGTAGAGCACCCCTAAAACCAGATCAAAAACTTGACATTGTCAAGACTTTCGTGATTCCTAAGATACTTGCAAAACACAAAAATTACTGGGAAAATACTAAGGGAAGCTGATAGAACAATCACAAGCATCACGTAAAACGATTTCTACACATAAGCTCTCATACCCCGAATACAGCCCTACCCGCCAAAGTTCGATATCGCGGATTCGGAATTACAGAATTTGAGGCACAACATACCCAGGATTCTTCTTAATCGACTAACAAGTTTAAGCACTGTCGATGATCTAAACCTGAGTTGCGTAATGCAATCCGAGCCCATGCGGCACGCTCTGGGACGCCTGCAATCGCTGGCAGGCGAAATGCTGCCAGAGCAACACTGGCTGCAGATAATTAAGTCCAGTCCAACCCTGGCAGGAATAGAGAATGCTGAAGACAATCCTAGCAGCAGGACATGGATAGATAACAAGCCTTCAGGATGGACCGGCCGCGATTACGTATGTACAGTTTTGTATTTATTAGGTGATTATATTTTGTCACTTAAAAATTATTACGTAAAGAACCCACAGGGTCGAGTTATTGAAAGACATTAACAGTGACACTTTAGACGCGATAAGCGTGTGACCCGAGACCCTTTTTTTAAGTGGAAAACAGTTGGAGTTAGTTTTTAGGCAGAGAATAAGATTATGTTTATGTTTTTTAAAAACCTTCATAGACAACGCGTCGGAAGAGGCAAACACTCGCCCACCATTTTATTAAACTAAATAAAATGATTACACTTATACAGAGTATTTAATTTATTACAAAGGTAACGCGATCTGTTTGGATCCACTACACACCATTGGTCCTTCGAGCCTGGATAGTTAAATCGGCAAAACGGTCGGTAAAAACGGCTTTGTTCGGCAACACAACCGGGAAAGCTAATATACAAGTGCGACAAAACGGTCGTCAAAGGGACTTTTCGGCAACACAGTCGGAAAACCAAATACCTACAACAGTTTGTTTGGCAACACAGCTGAAAGAAAACCACAACCAAGGAAAATAGCGTCGATTGGTAAGTCGTCAATATTCCTTTTTACCATTTCCTTTACATATTCAATTGCATTATCTGATACTTTAGTGTGTTTAGAGATTAAAAAAAAAATATGGCTTCTGAAAATACTAACAATGCACTCGATTTAGCTGATATGTTAGCCAAATTAAAGTTAAAACGGGGACAAGTCAAATCCCAATTAACTAGATTTATTACATACCTAGATAATTTTGAATCTTTTTCGGGAAATTATGAAGAAGTTAGTGCTCGCGTAGAGAGAACAACGTTTCTTTTGGATCAATTTAATGACATCCAAACCGAAATTGAATACTTATCGGGAAATATTTCTCAGGACGCCGAGCGAGATGATTTCGAATGAAAATTCTTTAAGGCTATCGGTCAAGCCAAGAAAATACTTTCAGATTTTTTAAAAACGCAAGATACACCACCAAATCCTGGTGCAAGCATTTTTAGTGTTAATAATGCAATTGGAAATACAAATGTTAATTTACAAGGTCCGGTAAGATTACCACCGATTAGCTTACCAGAATTTTATGGGGCCTACAGTCAATGGATGACATTCTATGACATTTTTAATTCTTTAGTACATTCAAATGCGCAGTTAAATAATGTACAAAAATTCTGGTACCTAAAATCATGCCTGAAAGGCGAAGCTGCTCATTTAATTCAGTCACTTGAAATTTCAAATCAAAACTATCAAATTGCTTGGGATATGTTAAGGGATAGGTTTGAAAACAAGAGATTGATTGTACACACTCACATAAAACATATTTTGGATGGTTTCACAATGAAAAACGAGTCACATTCTCAACTAAGAAATTTATTGGATAATTTCAACAAAAATTTACGTGCGTTAAAGGCACTTGGGCAGCCCATAGATATGTGGGATACACTTCTCATATACATATTGGGTAACAAACTTGACATTGTAACTAAACGGGAATGGGAGGAACATTTAAATAAACAAGGAATTGACTTTCCTACGGTTTCTCAACTAACGGAATTTCTAACCAAGCGTTGCAATTTCTTAGAGACCCTGGAAAGCAAAAATAAGACAGACAGAGGACAACAACACAACAAAATTCTAACACACGTGACGACAGGAAAGATTTCTTGTGCCTTTTGTCATAAAAATCATTTAAACTTTCAATGCGAAAAAATACATACAATGCCGAAAAGGGATCTTTACACAGAAATTAAAAAACATAAACTATGCATCAACTGTCTAAGACCTTTTCATGATCACAATTCCTGCAATTCAGCAGGCTGTAAAAACTGCGGTCGAAAACATAATTCATTATTACATTTATTCTTTAATAACAGCGGTAACGTTGTCGGCGTCAATAGCTCTGTTAATAACCCAAACACTGTCGATCGCGACAATAATAACAAATCCCATGGCGGGTCACAAAGTACCCATAATACTCAAACTTTACTCTCAACGGAAATTAGTCGAGAAAATAAACAAACCTTAAATGATGCCTCAACTTCCAAGATCCAAGATTTTTCTAATCAAAACATAACAATGCATTGTTTATCGACTGGAAACAACAAACAAATACTTTTGGCAACAGCCATGATTAAAATTTTAGATTGCAATGGAAAAATAATAGAAGCTAGGGCCATTCTAGACAGTGCATCTCAAAGTAATTTTATTACCGATTCATTGGCTAGGCAACTCAATCTAAAAACTAAAAATTTTAGTATTCCCGTGGCTGGGATAAATAACTCTCTTAGCAAAATTTCAAAAAAGGTTGACGCCACATTTTATTCTGTCAGCGAAAAATATCAAATGAAAGATCCATTTTTAATTGTAAACAAAATTACCGAAAATCTTCCGCAAACCTCTTTTGACTTGTCTAACATAGACCTACCAAACAATATTGAATTTGCCGATAAAAATTTTAATTTGTCGCGCCCTGTAGATGTTTTGTTAGGAGTAAACATATTCTATGACATACTATGTGTAGGACAAATTAAATTGGGCAAAGGCAAACTAATCTTAAACAAAACTAAACTGGGTTGGATTTTTGCAGGAACCTTATTTTTTGATTACAATGCATCATATAAAAATAATGACTCCACCATTTGTAACCTTTCAATAACAAATAATGAGTTGCATAGGCAAATCGAAAAATTTTGGACTGTAGAAAATTGCGACACTAAAAAACGGGACATTTTACCACAAGATTTGGCATGCGAAAAACATTTCACTGAAAACTATAGACGCGTATCGCAAGGTCGTTTTGAAGTAAGTTTACCCTTATCAAATAATTCTTTCGAATTGGGTGATTCGAAAAATGCAGCTATCAGTCGATTTTACAGTCTCGAAAGAAGATTACAAAGGGACGAAAATTTAAAACGCGATTATATTAATTTTATGTCGGAATATGAAAAATTGGGACATATGTCACAAATCAGTTCGAATATAGACACGATTGACACGACATATTACTTACCACATCACGGTGTTGTCAAGGTTGACAGTACTACAACAAAATTACGCGTCGTGTATGATGCTTCGGCAAAAAGCGATAGCGGAGTGTCTTTAAACGACATCCTAATGACGGGTCCTGTCATACAACCAGATTTATTAACTATTATTTTAAACTTTAGACTTCATAATGTAGTTTTTACCGGGGACATTGAAAAAATGTATCGACAGGTCCAATTAAGGGAATGTGATCGACATTTGCAGCGTATTGTATGGCGTTCAAGTCCGAATGAGGATCTTAAGTTTTATACTTTAAACACTGTAACATATGGAACTGCACCTGCTTCATTTTTAGCGATTAGATCTTTAAATCAAGCCGCTATTGATAACGCTAAAAATTTGCAGAATGCTAGTAACGCAATTTTGAATTGTTTTTATGTTGATGATTTGCTAACTGGATCCGACTCTGTTAAAAATGCTATCACATTAAAAAACCAAATAATTCAGATTCTAAATGGTGCATGCTTTCCATTACGAAAATTTTATTCGAACAAGCCGGATGTGTTAGCTGATTGCGATCAGGGTCAGTTAGAAAATTATGATTTATCTGAAGATAAAACTCGCAAAACACTTGGATTATTTTGGCAACCAAATAAAGATGCTTTAGGTTATTCAATTAACTTTGAGAACTACGCAACGGTAACAAAACGTCAGATTTTATCGGTTATCGCAAAAATATTTGACCATTTAGGTCTGGCAGGCCCGATTACTGTGCGTGCAAAAATAATTATGCAACGTCTTTGGCAGTGTAAGTTAGGCTGGGACGAATCGATGCCCTTAGATATTTATACACTTTGGACTTCATTTTTTGAACAACTACCAATCCTTGACAAAATAAAAATACCGCGTCAAGTAGTCACTCCAAATTATATAACTATAGAATTGCATGGTTTTTGCGACGCAAGCGAAGCCGCGTACGGTTCTTGTATATATTTAGTTACGACAGATATTAACGGGTTACGTCATTCAAAGTTATTATGCGCTAAAGGTCGAGTTGCTCCTTTAAAAACAATCTCATTGCCTCGGTTGGAACTTTGTGGGGCTCTACTTTTAGCGTGCTTGGCAAAAAATGTAGAAAGGTCTCTCGAAATTGACATAAAAAATAAATTTTTTTGGTGCGATTCCACTATTGCACTGTCGTGGATCGCGGGTGAACCGAGTAACTGGAATACCTTTGTAGCTAACAGGGTAACACAAATACATGAATTGACTGACAAATTCCAATGGAGACACGTTGGCTCCAAAGAAAATTCAGCAGACGTACTTTCCCGCGGATTAAATCCGCAACAATTACTTGATTGTCACTTGTGGTGGCACGGACCAGAATTTCTGACAAAACATGAAAACTTCTGGCCCGTTTTAGATCAAATTAATATTGACAACATACCGGACAGAAAACGGACAATTCAACTATCGTTTATGACTAACACAACTTATCAGGATCAGGATTTTTAGAAGATATTCAAATTTCAATAAACTGCTTCGAATTTTTGCATATACAGGGTGTTATGGAAATGACTTATTATTTTTTAACCCGTAAATCTATAGGTCGAGCCGAATTGGGGAAAAATTGCGTTAAATGGCGCTCGAAGCTAGAAATTCGAGAAAAATGCCTTCAAAAATTTAGCTCAAAACACCTACGCGCCAATGATCAAACAGCTGATTCGTACTACTTGTCAAAAAAAAAATTGTTGACAAAAATCTGACAGTTACTGTCAGATAGTCTTTAGATATCGTCAGCCCAAAACATGTGTTTTGAGCAGTGTTGCCACATTTACTACATCAGTTTCATCAGATAACCTTTTTTGAATATTTAATTTTTTCTACTTAACTTTAATATGCTTTAGTTTCTACCCTATTACACGAAAAATTGTCTACGTATTGCTCTAGTTTTATTTGTACATACCTTGAAATAAAAAACATATCGGCAAGAAATCCACGTTATACCGTTACCATTTCAAATGATTCTAGCGGGACATTTATTCACTTTAACAACACATTAACTGTTCGGGACATTATCAAGTTATTAGCTCTTTAATTCTGTGTTATTAATACAAGAAATTACTAGTTATAGACTTAGAAATACTTTATAACAAAATCCGGAGTGAAAACAACGCGACACACGTTTCATACGGTTATGTTCTTTCTCTTCTTCTGTGACTTCTGTTCTTCTTGGTAATGATAATAGCTGGCTCATTGTCGTCAAGACAGGTGGCCATTGCAATTAAGAATAATAATTACGGTATCCAATCCAGTCCTCTTAACTGGACACACAACATTTAAACACGATAGTCCAGGGGGCGGGAAATGTGATTTGTTGCTGTTCTGTGATTGGGTACTGAGCAGTTCAAAGTCAACGAGCGCATTCGGGAGACGAAACTGCTCCGAAGCAGTTCCTAAATCGTCTTGTTGTGTCGACCGCTACTTTTACGACACTTTCCAACATGTTACGGAACGGTCGCCATTTTGGGTAGCATCTTTCACTTCCGCTGCTTGGAGAGAGCGGTTCGTTATGTCAATGGGGAAATGACGTATGCAACAAAAGTTTGGTTACGAAGAACGTAGTAAATAGAATGGAGGAACAAAACATATACATTAAACAGGAAAACGTACTTTTTAACTGCCACCAAAGAGTTTCAACCAAGGGATGAGTATATTGGTAAGCTTCACAAAACAAGAAAGGTTAATGTTTGTTACGCACAGCTGATATGGATTTGACATTTGAACCAAACGTGATGATCTTTTGGTCGAAATAGTCGAAATCCATGGAAGCCGACGAATCGGTAGCGGTTGGATCATAACCGGTAACCACTGCGGAGCAGTTTCGTCTCTCGAATGCGCCCAATGGCTTCATATGTGGCTTCATAAATTTGTTTTTAATATCATTTCTTATTATTCATTTACTTGCAACGGCATAAAATTTGTTTGCGTTTTGCTGCTGGAGTGTATAGTTGTTGAATAATGTGATACACATGTGATGGGAATGTTTTGTGATGTGATAGTTTATCTGTGTAAATTTCCAGACATAGGGCTTGTTGTTGGTATCTACGATTTTTACTCAGCGAAGTATTATGATAGCAATACAATTTCATGGGGTGAGTAAAAACTATACCTATTGAATAAGGCTTGTTTAATTGAAATCGCAGTATAGTTTTTGATTTAATCTTTTTTAAAAAACCTAAAAAAAAGATTTTCCCGAATACTTGGCAACGTCGCAAGGTAATCAGCTGTCTGTAGAAATTCCGCCAATTTGTCATGTCAAAAACACGTGTTTAGGGGTAATGAACTTTCATAGAGGCACAGATGGTCCGGTTTTAAGGTATTTTACAAAATTCAAAATACTTCCGATTTTAGAAAAAAAAACTATCAAGTGTAACTCTAGGCCACCCCAGGAGTGGCCCCTTAAAATATAATAAGTCATTTCCATAACACCCTGTATATTAAGATTTATGCTAAATATTAAAACAAAACATAAAACCAGCAGAATTTTTGCGGAAATATCTCAAAATGAGTTAGATCAATCATTAAACACTTTAATAAAAATGGTTCAATATTATGAATATTCCAAAGAAATTAACGATTTGCGGAAACACAAACAAATTTCTAGGGACAGTAAACTGTTTTCATTGAATCCATTTATTGACGAGCAGGGTATATTACGCGTGGGTGGAAGAATTCGACACTCGACCTTGACTCCTGATATGAAACATCCAATTTTATTACCTCCTTATCATGATTTTACTAGACTTCTAATTGAGCATAGCACAAACGAAACTTACATGCAGCAACTCAAGCTCTTTTGGTAATTTTGCGAAATAAATATTGGATTATTCATGGCAAAAATGCAGTAAAGCGTGCTATCAATCAATGTCTTGTTTGTTTCAAATCTAAACCTTATGTGAGCACTCCGATGATGGGTGATCTTCCTCAATCAAGACTAATGCCTTCACGTCCATTTTTAACTGTAGGCTGCGATTTTGCTGGTCCTATAATGATAAAGGATGGTAAACTACGTTCTCGCAAGATAATAAAGGCTTACATTTGTATTTTCATTTGTTTTGTTACACGAGCTATTCATATTGAGCTCGTTGGAGATCTAAGTACCGATTCATTTTTAAATGCATTAGAGCGATTTGTCTCTCGAAGAGGACTATGCAAAAATATTTACTCTGATAACGGAAAAAATTTTGTAGGAGCTAACTTTGCACTACAAAAACTTAGTAAATTCTTACAGGACGTTTCAAAGGGTCATAAAATATCAACATTTCTACTCGAAAACGATATTAAGTGGCATTTTATACCACCACGATCACCTTCATTTGGAGGTCTTTGGGAGGCTGCGGTAAAGTCTACCAAATTTCACTTAACCAGAGTCTTAAAAGAGGCTTACTTATCTTATGAATCTCTTTATACAGTATTGTGTCAGGTAGAGGCTATTTTAAATTCTCGACCTCTGACCCCATTATCCAATGATCCCGATGATCTTCATGTCCTAACCCTTAGCCATTTCCTAATTGGCGACCTACTTACCTCCATTCCACAGCGAGATGTCACCGAGGTACCTACTAACAGATTGGTTCTGTACGAACGTCTTCAGTAATTAGTTCAGCATTTCTGGAGACGATGGTCATCCGAATACTTAACATCTTTGCAGTCAAGAGCAAAGTGTGGACGCAACAAGGGGCCACCTATCAAGATCGGATCCCTAGTGCTTTTACGTGAGGAAAACCTTCCCCCTCAGCAATGGTCATTAGGCAGAATCATTAAAGTTCATCCCGGAAAAAAAGACAATGTCATCCGCGTAGTGTCCGTAAAAACTAAGACGGGAGTTTTTAAACGTGCGGTAACTAAAATAAGTGTTTTACCGATTGAGATGGACTAAAGGACTCTATTTTATTTTTTACTTTATGTTTACATTTTTTTTTATACATTAATTTTATATATTTTGTATGTTGGTATACATCTTGTAACCTATATCATTGAAATTACTCTTTCAAGGTGGGCGGGATGTACAGTTTTGTATTTATTAGGTGATTATATTTTGTCACTTAAAAATTATTACGTAAAGAACCCACAGGGTCGAGTTATTGAAAGACATTAACAGTGACACTTTAGACGCGATAAGCGTGTGACCCGAGACCCTTTTTTTAAGTGGAAAACAGTTGGAGTTAGTTTTTAGGCAGAGAATAAGATTATGTTTATGTTTTTTAAAAACCTTCATAGACAACGCGTCGGAAGAGGCAAACACTCGCCCACCATTTTATTAAACTAAATAAAATGATTACACTTATACAGAGTATTTAATTTATTACAAAAGTAACGCGATCTGTTTGGATCCACTACACACCAACGTAAGAGCAGTGCAATTGAGAACAAATAATTTACCTGTCGCGGGATTGGCCTACAACACCAATGAAAATAAAAAGTGAAGGGGCAACTGCGACAAAATTGAGAGCATTTCCCACGTCCTACAGGAATGTCCCATAACTCATTGGGAAAGAATTTAACGACATAACGAAGTAGCAAAAAAGATCGCTACACATTGCAGGACAAAGTTTTGGGAAGTAGAGGAAGAACCGCACATAAGACATCAAGACGGTAATTCACTATGGAAACCTGATCTCGTCATTCACCTGCCAACCCAAATTGTAATTTGGGATGTCCAAGTAAAATGGGAGGGAACAGTGCCCCTGAGCATGGGCCATCAGTACAAAAAGGCTCTTTATGAAAACGACGTCGTTTCATAGAATCCGCAAAGAAAAGATACCCCGATAAAGAACTTAATTTCCAACCAATTACCGTTGGTGCTAGTACCCTACCGAAGATATACTGAAATTAACTAATGGAGTCAAATCCAGCTGCGATCACAGCGTATTAAAATAATTAGCTTTCGCAATGTCCTGAAAATCATTCTAAATAGGACTTAGTACCTCATTATTTTCAAATCCACATTTCTAATTATGATCGATTTACTTATTACAATTAATTAATATCGTCCCTTTCCTTTCTCGAAAACATAGCATGCGTGTTTCTTTGAGCGGCGCAGGAGGGTTTAGGTGCCCCTACTCCTGTCCCCAAGGGCGATGCCCTTGATGTATTCCAAACAGCGCCTACAACACGAGTGACATCAATGAAGGACGCGACCAGTCCTGGCCTCTTTTGCGGGGATGCGGCTGCATCTCAGCAAAACACATCCTGATCTCTATAACCGTCAATTGGAAGAGAGATACGAGGACGTCGACGCCGCCCGACCGGGGTGGAGTGACGACGATATCTTGCGGATGGCTCGCATCGAGAGTCGCCACGATGGAATTAGCATCAACCAGAGACTGATTCTGGAGTTCCCGAATCAAACCATCGATTCGATTAAATATCAAAGGAAGAAGAAGACTTACCGAGATTTGCTTTTCAATCTCATGGAAGGCCCTGGAGATTCTTCGTTCGACTCTTCTAACGAGGAGGAAGGCGGAGATGATCCGATAATAGCGCAAGCTAGGCACGCTAGCGCCGACAGTGACGGAAACGAACAGCAACCCTACCCTCAAAGGATAGTGGAGATTGAGGCGTTGGGTGCTTTGCACGAGGATCGAAAGATTGCCTCAATTATCAACTGTCCTCATCTTGATCGTAGCCTGGAGGTGGTTGCTTCCTATGTCGAAGCGTATATCCTGCATCTAAAAAATTTCTTCACCGTTTTAGGTCGAAGAAATGGTCCTACCAACGCCAGGACACAGCCCGGTGGACGCTAGCCAAACCCGCCAAATAGGCGGAGGCGTAGGGCTTCCCAATTTAAACAGTTTTTCAAGAACTGTATAGCAGGAATACTGCCAAGGCGGCGGAGGCGATCATCGACGGAAAGTCGATCGAGGAGACGAACGTTACACCACCCATAGCGGAGGTCGAAGGGGGTGTATGGAGGCTTGTTCAAACAGGTCGGCCCGGTTGACGATGCTCCGTACAGGGAGGTACGCCACAGGGTCGATGTTGCACGCCCCTTCAGGGTTGACGAAATTGAGCGGGCAGTCAGAGGCGTTAGGTCGAACGTGGCTGGACCGGACGGAATTCGGATGTCTGATCTGAAACGCGTACCGGTCCACAAACTCTGCCTGCACTTTAACATCATGTTACTTACAGCGTACGTCGACAGTGACGGAAACGAACAGCAACCCGGCCCTCAAAGGATAGTGGAGATTGAGGCGTTGGGTGCTTTGCACGATTTTGTAGAGGCGGACGCTCTCCGACTACAGATCTTCAATGATGTGAGTGATATTAATGTCACGTGGAGCGAAGAGGATCGAAAGATTGCCTCAATTATCAACTGTCCTCATCTTGATCGTAGCCTGGAGGTGGTTGCTTCCTATGTCGAAGCGTATATCCTGCATCTAAAAAATTTCTTCACCGTTTTAGGTCGAAGAAATGGTCCTACCAACGCCAGGACACAGCCCGGTGGACGCTAGCCAAACCCGCCAAATAGGCGGAGGCGTAGGGCTTCCCAATTTAAACAGTTTTTCAAGAACTGTATAGCAGGAATACTGCCAAGGCGGCGGAGGCGATCATCGACGGAAAGTCGATCGTGGAGACGAACGTTACACCACCCATAGCGGAGGTCGAAGGGGGTGTATGAGCGGGCAGTCAGAGGCGTTAGGTCGAACGTGGCTGGACCGGACGGAATTCGGATGTCTGATCTGAAACGCGTACCGGTCCACAAACTCTGCCTGCACTTTAACATCATGTTACTTACAGCATACGTCCCCGCTGATTGAAAAAAGAGTCGGACCACATTAATACCCAAGTCAGGTGACCTGGGCAATGTCAATAACTGAAGGCCGATATCGATCCCCTCCACATTCTTGCGAACTCTGAATAAGGCACTAGCAGAAAGATTGGCGGCATTACCAATACATGGGAACCATAGGGGGTTCCGTAAGATCGACGGCGTTTTGGCCAATTCTTTAACCATCCAAGCTATAATAAAATCGCGAAGGAGCAAACTAAAGCCATACACCATTCTGACGTTCGATCTTCAGAAGGCATTTTTGACACCGTATCGCATTCGGCGATCGCAAGATCGTTGAAGCGGTTCGGTGTCGATGGGTGCTTATCGTTGAAGGCTACAACGGGGGCGAGACGACCATTCAGGTCGGTGGCTCGTCAACAAGGCCGATCCAGTTGAGGAGAGGTGTGCGGCAGGAAGACCCCCTCTCTCCCACGATTTTCAGTCTCGTCTTGGATGACTTTATAGCTGATTTAGAGACCCGTGAGGACGGGTTAGAGATCGGGGCGGGCTGCCGGTTGACCTGCCTGGGATATGCGGACGATCTGTTGGTCGTCTCTGGCACCATCGGCGAAGCGCAGCGATCGTTGGATGTCGCGGATGCTTTTTTTAAGCTACGCGGCATGAGGCTCAATTTAGGTAAGTGACACTGCGACAACTACCAGTGTAAACAGGGCGAACAAGCATTTGTATGTGTGTTCATCAGGCGAAATTTGATGGTTATTATGGTCTTTCGACTGATGAACAGGTTCCACGTGTGGTTAAAATTTAATTATGAAAAAGAAGAAAAATAAAAACGATGGTTAATTAACAAAATTTAAAAGTGGTTCGTCCCAATTGTTCGTCTTTTTACAAATTTACATGTTAATTGTTTTTTACATAATAAGTTTTTACAGTGTGCTGTTGATGGCCCACTCAAGAAAAGTAAATTTGACAATGAAGTTTCCTGTTTCCTGACAAAGAAGCACTGAAGATGGCCTAAGGCCGAAAGCGCTCTTCTAATTTAAATAAATTTCGAAATTATCCACTTAATACAAAAAAACGACTGTTGTTCCTTTTTATTTCAAAAAGTGTACACAGCCCTACCTCATCAATCTTCACATTTCTATTTATTTTCCAACTGGGGAACGGGCTGCGGCCCAGGTCAAGTGACCTGGGTAATGTCAAAAACTGGAGGCCGATTTCCATCTCTTCCACGTTTTTGCGAACTCCTAATAAGGCATTGGCAGAAAGATTAGCGGCTTTACCAATTCATAGAAACCAGAGGGGGATCCGTAAGATCGATGGCGTTTTAGCTAATTTTTTGACCATCCAGGCAATCATAAAATCGCGTAGAAGCAACTTAAAACCGTACACCATTCTGACGTTGGATCTTAAGAAGGCATTCGACACCGTGTCGCACGTTATTCAATCTCCTCTTGGATGAGGTAATTGCTGATTTGGAGACCCGTAGGGACGGGTTGGAGATCGGGCCTGACGCTTTTACCCACGCCCCTGCGAGGGAAGGTGGGCTGGGAGTGCTGTCACTGAAGGCGCATGTCCCAATAATAATGAAGGCACGTCTAGGTAAGATTGCTTCTTTCGGCGATACAACATTGCGTCATGTCTCGTCTTTGGCATAGGTGAGGGGACTTCGGGAGAAAGTCTCTCGTTGGGCCGGTGACCGGACCACGAGGGATCGTGTCAGGGCCCACTGGTCCGATGCTCTGCAGAGTGGTTACTCTGGCAATGGCCTTATTCAAGGCAGCCATAGCGGTGTGAGTGGTTCGTGGGTGTCGCGTCCACCTCCGTTCTGGTCGGGCGGCGACTACGTCCGGGCCGTCCAATTGAAGGCAAACATGCTCCCTACGAAGGGATTTCCGTAAAACCCGAGGGAAAAAAGACTGTGTCGTGTGGGATGCCAGCGGGTCGAGTCGCTGTCGCACGTCCTGCAGGGGTGCCCAGGCACACATGCGAATCGTGTGCGGCGGCACGACCGGCTGGTAGACCATCTTCGCGGTCTTACAGAAAAGCATGGCTGGATGTGTGAAGTTGAACCTCGGGTGCATCTGTATAACAGGGAAAATCGATTAATGAGACGGACGTTACACCCATCCCCCCCATAGCGGAGGTTGAGAGGGTGTATGGAGGCTTGTTCAGCAAGGCCCGGCTGACGATGCTCCCTTCAGGAAGGTACGTCCGAGGCTCTGAGGCAATCCTGGAAACAACCTATGCTAGACGGTTGGAGGAGCATCTATCTACTTGGTGTGAAAATTGTCGAACCAGTGGGGGGATTAAGAGAGGGTGGGCCGAAGAGCTCGACCGGGGATATAGCGGGAATGGGTTGGTACAGGGAAGTCGCTATAAGGAAAGCGGATCATGGGTGTCCAATCCCCCACCGTTCTGGTCTGGCAAGGACTTTGGAAGGGCGGTACAACTGCGCGGCAACCTATTACCGACCAGGGGAGAGCCCTCCAACCCCCCGTGTGAAAATTGTCGAACCAGTGGGGGGATTAAGAGAGGGTGGGCCGAAGAGCTCGACCGGGGATATAGCGGGAATGGGTTGGTACAGGGAAGTCGCTACAAGGAAAGCGGATCATGGGTGTCCAATCCCCCACCGTTCTGGTCTGGCAAGGACTTTGGAAGGGCGGTACAACTGCGCGGCAACCTATTACCGACCAGGGGAGAGCCCTCCAACCCCCCGTGTGAAAATTGTCGAACCAGTGGGGAAATTAAGAGAGGGTGGGCCGAAGAGCTCGACCGGGGATATAGCGGGAATGGGTTGGTACAGGGAAGTCGCTACAAGGAAAGCGGATCATGGGTGTCCAATCCCCCACCGTTCTGGTCTGGCAAGGACTTTGGAAGGGCGGTACAACTGCGCGGCAACCTATTACCGACCAGGGGAGAGCCCTCCAACCCCCCGGAGGAGCGCCTATGCAGGGCAGGCTGTGGCAGGGTCGAGAGCTTGTCACACGTCCTGCAACGCTGCTGGGTTGCAAAATCCGAGAGGATGAAGGGGCACGACTGTCTGGTCAACCACGCAGCTGGAATTGCCAGAGAGAAGTGCTGGACTGTGGACATCGAGCCATGAACTCGTGCTCGGAACGGACTTCTCAGAATTCCGGACATAATCCTCTCTCGGAGACAGGCCGTGATAGTCGCCGATGTCGCGGTAAGTTGGGAAGGACCAGACGCTTTACATCAAGTACTTTTTCTACTCTCTCTTTCTACTCCAACAAGATAGCGACATATTCTTACCCTGGATTTACTCAGACCCTTCAGGCGCTGTATCCAGATGCTCACTGCAGGTGATGCCTCTGATAGCGGGAGCTCGCGATGTTTGGTGCGAGCGGACAAACGCCGCACTCTCTGCCGCACTAGAGCTTTCCAACAGGAAAAAACGGGAGTTTGTGTGCAAGACAGTAGTCGGTAGCTTGATAACTTACAATGCGTTTATGAGACGGTAGAGTCGGCCAGCCTTCCATCTGAGCATTTTTAACGTATCGTATAACCTGTGTGTACCTTGTTTGTCACGTGTAACGTTAAACTCTCTGTTTCAGGACATATACCCCGGGCTTTACCCCCCCCCCCCCCGTCGGACCTAACCCATTTCAGAAGCTTTTTGTTTCCCTGGCTCTGCCTCCGTGAGGACTCGACTTGGGTTACTTGTATGGGGTATTTTTATTAATTAACTATTGTTTCTCCCTTCTATAAAGACGTTCACTGTTGCCTGGCTATAGGTCTCAGTGTGTCTCGAGACCTATACAGAATATATTGTCCTAACGGCCGGAATCCAACAAGACCGTTTATGCGCCCACTAGACGAGGCTTCGGCCGGCATGATGACGGGCGATGTCTCCTTCTAGTTGAGTACTAAGGGCCTTCTGGCTAGCCAATGATATGAATGATATTAATGTCACGTGGAGCATTCCTTTTAGATACCAGGTTCGTCTAAGCCTAATGATGACGTCTACGACCCACCCTCATCGCCAGATTCAGATTCAGATTCAGTTTTTGCAACGCCACCAACTGTGGTAACCTACTTTGTGCAGTCGAAAAATATTGAGTTACAAGCACCGACTTCTAAAGATAAGGGCATGGGTAAAAGGAAAAGGCCCCGCAATATTGACTCACCCGATGACAGTTTAGAGCTCGAAACGCCTAGAAGACCTTGATTAGATACAACAACACCAATTGTTGCTAATTAAACATCAACCGGTGAAACAACTAAAGCCACAATTCAGGATATCCCACTTAAACCAAAGAAAACGGTGACTTTTGAAGTTCGCTCCGCCTCGCCTGAGGTTGTAGAAATTAATGAATCACCAATAAGCCCTTCAAACATACATATGGAAGCAACTGCTGAACTGCACGACATTAAATTATACTTGAATAGTCTGTTGCAGCACTTCTCCGAGGTTTCAAACAGGGATACTGACATGATAAAAATTCTCAAAAGCTGCCTTGAAGATTCTGATTATATATATTCTTAAATAATATCGAAGAATGGTTAGATAAAACTTCAAGACTAGAAAAACAAACAATGTAAATAAGACAAATAATGTAAATAAACAGAAAAGCAACAAAAAGCGAGACACAAACAATAAAAACTATGGAATGGCATACACAGGTAGCAATCCTCGAGCATCAACCTATAAAAATGCTCAGGATCTATACAATAAAAATAAAGCCACTCTCGCGGGGACAATAATCACGGGGAAAAAGTTGAACGAAGCCATTGTCTACCGTAATATCACAGAGGTAGAAGAGTTCTATGGTAAGATATTAAAGAGCCCTTCACCGCCTGACGATGAGTCAATTACTAATTACAAGAAAGCTAGAAAGGGAATCAATGACACAATCACAGTAGTAAAAATATCCAGATTAAAATCAACATGGAAACCGTCTACCGCAGGGCCCGACGGCATTACAGTGTTTGCGGTCAAGGCCTTCGACAATAAAAAGCTCGAAGCCCTTTACAATATCATCTATTACAGAGGTATTACCCCGAAGATCTGGCGTAATTCTAGAACAACTATGATCCCTAAAGATGGCAATAGGTTGGATCCGGGCAATTGGAGGCCCATCACAATATCTTCAGCAGTACAGAGACTATTGCACCGTATAATAGCCAATAGGATAAAAGCTTGTACCTCTCTAAATCTTAATCAAAGAGGTTATATTGACCTAGATGGTACATTGGCTAACTCCATAATACTAAGCCATTATATAACAACTAGAACGGCTACTAGAAAGGCATACAACGTGCTGTCTCTAGATATACAGAAGGCGTTCGATACGGTGTCACACCATTCAGTCTTGCGTTCCTTGAAGAGAATGGGTGTAACGAATCACATGGTTGGCTATATCAACAACACTTTGCTTGGAGCAACTACAATGATTAAGGTGGGAAGTGATAGCACAAGGCCACTGAAAGTCCTAAGGGGGGCAAACAGGGTGACCCCCTAAGTCCCATACTGTTCAGCTGTGTCGTAGACGAACTACTCTGTTAACTTAACAACTCTCCCAATATATGCAGCACATTTGACATAAACAACGGTATAAGCTGCTCAGCGCTGGCTTTTGCCGATAATCTGGTGATTTTGGAGGATAATGAGTCTAAACTACCAGTAATATTAGACAAAATAACGACCTTCTTTAAAAGAAGAGGAATGGCTCTGAATGCCAAGAAATCCAACTTGCTGTCCGGTGCCCTGGTCCCAAGAGCAGGCAAAATCATATCAGGTCCAAACCATTCCTCTCCTTCCAAGGTGGATTTATACGCCAAGTAAATAACGTGGACCCATTCAAGTACCTTGGTCATATGTTTGGATCCACTGGCGTTTGTTACGGTAAAATTCACATTTACCATACCACCTCTAAATCTCAATATAAATTTTAAATTCAGTAATACTATCGCCACCTGTTGATACAGGATTGAATTTCAACTAGGGTATCTGCAACCTGGCTACGGTAGATATGGCGGTACCGGTTTTATTTCTTTTTAATTAAGATGGCACTGGTCAACCAGGGTGATCTTATTTTTAGTCCGGGTCATGACTGTCTCCTTCTAACATTAAAAGTATTCATGTTTAGCATTTTTCGTCTCTTTTTTGGCACTGTTAAAATTTATACAGTTTATCGTGCCTTTAGTGGGTTTTATAACCACGTTTATATGTACATAACCTGTTTTAATTTAATGAAATGTCTATCTAATGTGAAGATTGAGTCTTAATTATTTTTGATTAATAAATTATTAATTAAACTGGATGTTTTACCCGCGAGCGAATCGAGCAAGGTGTAGACTTTTTTGTGAAGTGCGTGACCTATAAAGTGATCTCTGATTGGTTCAAGTGAGGTCGCAGGGATATGTAGAGGGGATTTTTCTTCAGCAGGAGGACGAAAAGGTAATTTTTCTGGGGACTCTAGTGTTCAGGCTTTTGCACAGGCAAGTACTAAAATTCTTCTTTCTTAATTTTTTTATTTTTTTTTTTTGAGTTTCATCATAGAACCCCGAGCTCAGTTGTTTTATTTATTTTAAAATTATCTTTTAATGTTACCCTAAAGATTGATTAATCATTTTACCTACTTACCTTGTCTTAAAGAACATAAATTGTTTCTTTAAAGGCTTACCTGGTCGCCATTTTGTGCATAGGCACATGGGCACCCCTATCTTTGGTTTTGAATTTTTGAGGTTCATTACCTATTTCTTATTTTGGACAACTTAAAGAAAACTTCACTGCCCTGGTTTTTATTTTTTTTATAGATTTTGGAAAAGAGACTAATTGCTCTCTAGAGAGTCGGCGTATGCCATCTTTGTAGTTTCTGCCCAAGAATTCTAATTTAGAGAACCGAGCATAAGTTTTAAGTTGCCATTATACATTACGCTATCTTTGGTGATTGATCAGTGGGTACTGAGTTTTTTCTGATTTGTTAATATCTGAAGATTTGTCTCGGGGGTTCTATGATGAAATCTCACTGCATATCTCTTTAAATTTTCATTTATCTCTTGCTAATTTAGTACTTATTACCTGCCTTGCCTGTGCAGAAGTCTCCTAGAGCACAATTTACTATTGATTATTTTTACCGAAACCTGGTTCTGTGCAGTAGTTTATCCTAGAGCACTATTATATTTTTTTTATAAAATTACTATTACCTACTTATCTTATCTTAAAGGACATCAATTGTACCTGGTCGCCATTTTGTGCATAGGCACATGGGCACCCCTATCTTGAATATTAGAGGTTCATTACCTATTTTTTTTATTTTATGCTTGTATAGCTACAATTTTTTTTTTTTAATATTACCATTGAATATTTTTATCTAAACCTGGTTCTGTGCAGGGCTTTCTCCTAGAGCACAATTTCATTTTGTGTTTCTATAAATTGTATAGCTACTATCTGTTTTTATAAAATTACGATTAATTATTTTTATTTAAACCTGGTTCTGTCGAAATAGTTTGCACCAGAAAACTACCTTATTTTATGCTCTTATAGCTTTTATCTATTTTATAAAATTACTATCACTGTCAAGTTATTGATCATTTTATTTAAACCTAGTTCTGTTGAAAAGGAGTATCACTGCACTTTCACAATTCAGTTTATTATTACATTAATTAATTAATTAAAATTCAAATATATTCCTTTTTTTTTGTTCTGTAAATATTCCTTTTCAAGCAGAGCAAGGGAATTTATAAGGTTTTATTTGGTGAGTCTTAACACCTGGTCTTTTCTCGGTACCCAACTTCGGAACTTTATTATTGGAGCCGGACAACGTAGCTGACGTGACGTCACGACAGGGGCCCAAAGTCTGTTGAGCTCTACTCTCCTATACCTGTAGAGAGTCGATTCCTAAGCTTCACCCGAAGCTCTGACATAAACTGGTTATATCTCTACAGGGATCCGAAAACCACCATTAAAGAGAAAGGGTAAGGGTAACTGACGCCTTGTGTGTGATTCACCATAAAATAAATCAAAAACCTGTCAAAAATCTTTATTTAACTTTTGTTAATTTTTTTATCTGATTGGATACATCATCATTGAAACTATTATTTTATTTTTCCTTTGCAAAAATAATTGTTAATTCATTCAAACTACTTATCTTTAAAATTTTCCTTTTGTCAAAAATCTTTGTCATACAAATACTTATGTAAATAGACTAATTGTTAAGTTGAACTGAATGTGTTTTTATTTCATACTGGAAGGGACTGTTAAAATTTAAACTCGAACTTACCACGCCCTGCCTGAGCTAGCAAAGCAACAAAAGGTAAGAAATTGGCACTCAACGACTAAATAAATTTTCATTACAACTTTTCTGGTTTGAGAGCCAAATTTTTATTACAATTGGCGTCCCAACGTCATTAAATTAAATTTTCATTACAATTGGCGCCCAACGTTAATTACCAATTTAGTAACAAATTGGCTTTATTTTAACAGTCCTTGCTTGGTGTGAAGTAAAGCACTTCGTTATCCTTTCTGACAGTTTTTTAATTATCTAGTTTTCTGGTGACTTGCATTGTTTTTATTATTTTTTATCTGCATTTTTGGTATATTATCTTCAAAAATGACTTTGTTAGTATCGGTATTACATAGCCATGAGGTAGACTACGAACTTAGTATCAGAGATATAACTCCTACTGGTAACGTAGAGGAAAGAAAAAAAGTTTTAAAGGGTATATTGTCTCAAGAAAGTGCCAATCGTAGTTTTACTCAAATTAAAAATCCATATGCATTTGTTGATGATGTAAAAGAGATTAAATCCTCTTTGGATAACCTTAAAGTGAAAATTGACGCCTTTTCTGGTTTGAGAACTGACTCAAAATATAGAGAATTAACTTCACGTTTATTTCATGTATCTGGTAGAGTATCACGTATAAATACAGCCTCTAAAACAGAGGTTGATACCGGAAAAGACCTTAATTTGCAACTTTTGACATTAGAAGGCACACTTGACGACAAAGTATCCCCTGCTACATCAACCCCTGTTCAGTTTGCATCTAATCCTCCCAATACCTCTTTTTCTTATCAAAAATCGGTTCCTGTTTATAAATGGGATTTAAAAAAATTCACTGGTGAAGGGTCGGTTATGACTTTCTTGGAGAAAGTAGAAACCCTAAGAATATCGAGGAACTGTCATACCGATGAACTGTTTGCCTCAGCCAGTGATCTTTTCGATTCACAGGCTTGGACCTGGTGGTATAATAACCATATCAAGGGTCGTTTTACGGATTGGGACGATTTGGTAGTAAAACTTAAACAAACTTTCCTACGTGACAATTATGACAAGAATTTATTAGACGAAATTAAATCGCGTAAGCAAGGCAATAAAGAGTCAGTCTCTCTTTTTATTTCTTCTATGGAAGGTTTATTTAATAGATTAAATGTAGTTCCTTCAGAAAAAGAAATGGTGCAAATTATTCGTGAGAATATTTTACCTGATTATGTTAGATCTCTTGCCTTGCACGATATTGATAATATAGAAGACTTAACAAAGCTTGGTAAAAAACTTGAAAATTCCTTTCAGATCACAAACATATCTAGAAATTTAACCTATAAAAATCATAGATATATGGAACCAGATTTAAGTCGTCCTGGTCCATCTTTCTCCGGCAATGTTAATGCCGTTTATTTTAATGAAAACGTTACGTGCTGGAACTGCCTTAAACGGGGACATAAATATCCCTCTTGCCCTCAGCAACGTACAATTTTTTGTTTTGGATGTGGTCGGAAAGGAGTTGTAAAGCATAAATGTCCCAAGTGCAAAAATTCTGCTTATGGTTCAAAAAACGAAGTAGCTTCCGGCAGTACTATTCAAGGTGCTGTCGGCAATCAAAACCAAGCTCAAACGACATCCAAAAAGGACAAAAAGTCCAAAAACCAAAGTTAAATGTTTCTGAATGGAATTCCTGGCTTGCTTTTGTAAATGCTTTCTTAAAATCCAGCAACATGCAGCATAAGCAGGATTTCCTCAAGTCTCAAATGCCAAATGTCTGTCATAATAATGTCTCTTTATCTGGGAAATTACCCATAACTTTACCTCTACCTAAATCTCTGTCTAAGAAATTACCTATACCTAATAACTTATCTTTATCTTTGTCTAAGAAATTACCTATGCCTAATAACTTATCTTTATCTTTGCCTAAATCTACGGAGGATACTAGGAATATATCTCATACTATTAGTCCCTTATTTGTTATGAAAAAGTATGATGAAAGACCATACCTTGATGTAAATATTTATGACCATAAAGTGTTAGCTTTAGTAGATAGTGGCAGTTGTTCTTCAATTTTAGGATCTGAGGGCTTGCATCTCTTAAAATCTCTTAATTTGTCCTGGTCCACGGATTTTTCTTTTCTTGTCACTACAGCTGATGGCCAAAGCCAAAATGTCTTAGGTTATGTGTGGGTTCCTATAGCTTTAAATAATATTGTTCGTCCAGTTAAACTTTTAGTAATACCTTCCCTAAAGCATACATTGATACTGGGTATTGACTTTTTGAAAGAATTTAGTATTGAATTAGATTTTCAAAATTCTTCTTATAAGGCCAATTCATTTTCTACTTGTGTAGTAAATACTTTAAAAAGTGCTGAACAATTAACGAAGGAGCAGCAATGGCAAATTTCTGAAATTGCTGATTTATTTAAGTCTATCGGTCCTAGTGATAGATTGGGCTTAACTCATTTAATGACTCATACAATAGAAACTGGCTCAGCAAAACCTATTAAACAAAGACAGTACCCTTTATCGTATGCAATGCAAAAAGTTTTACATGAAGAGATTGATAAAATGTTACAGTTGGGTATTATAGAGCCTTCTAACTCCCCATGGTGTTCACCTCTTTGGCTGGTTAAAAAGTCTGATGGTTCTTCTAGAGTAGTTTTTGATGGGCGTAAGCTAAATGAGTGTACTCCTACTTCTGCATATCCCATGCCATTAATAGAATCTATAATCACTAAGGTTAGGGATGCAAAGTATTTATCATCCATAGATTTAAAAAAAGCGTTTCACCAAATACCGCTTGACGAGGAATCTAGGCCTAAAACAGCTTTTGCAGTTTATGGAAAGGGGCTTTTTCAGTATAGGGTTTTACCTTTTGGATTAAATAATAGTGCACAAGCTATGTGTAAGCTTATGGATATAGTTATAGGCCCTGCATTGGAACCTTATATTTTTTATTATCTTGATGATATAATTTGTGTGACCAGTGATTTTGAAACTCATTGTCGAATTTTGAAACAACTTTTCTATCGTTTAAAAGAGGCGAACCTCACCATAAATTTTGAGAAATGTCAATTTTGTAGACCTTCACTTAAGTTCCTTGGATATATGGTGGATCAACACGGTCTTAGAACCGACCCAGAGAAAGTTTCAGCTATTTTGGAGTACCCTAAGCCTCGAAACACTACTCAAATCAGGAGACTGGTGGGTTTAGTCGCTTATTATCGTAGGTTCCTTAATAATTTTTCTTCGTTGTGTAGCCCAATTACTGATTTACTAAAGGGTAGAAAAAAGGGTCAATCGATTAAATGGACTCCAGAAGCTGAAGAGGCTTTTCTTAAGGTGAAGCAATCCTTGACTACGGCTCCTGTTTTGGCTAGTCCGGATTATTCAAAACCATTTATACTTATGTGTGATGCATCGGATACAGGAGTGGGCTGCTGTTTGTATCAGGAGGCAGATGGATTAGAACACCCAATTGCATATGCAAGTAAAACTCTTAATAAATGTCAAAGGAAATATACAACTACAGAAAAGGAGTTGTTGGCTGTTATTTTTGGTATTGAAAAGTTTCGTGGTTATATTGATGGTTCACATTTTACAGTTCATACTGATCACTCGTCTCTAACTTGGTTGCATAGCATGAAAAATCCTAGTCCTCGTGTTGCAAGATGGATCGTTACTCTAGCTCAGTATTCCTTCACTATTGTTCATCGTAAAGGTTCAAGCAACACCGTTGCTGATGCGCTTTCTAGAAGCCTTGAAGATGTAACTATCTTAAATTTGACTTCCCTTAAACTGGATAAATGGTATGAAAATATGATTACGAAAGTTCGAGAGGATCCTGAAAAATTTTCTGCTTTTAAGGTCGAAAATAATATTCTTTATAAACATTTCTTTTCCAAGTATGATTTAGATGGTAATATTACGAATTGGAAAATTGTTGTGCCTGCTGCCCACAGGAAGGAAATGATTCGAAAGTTTCATGAAGATCCAACATCAGCGCATTTTGGAATATCTAAAACTTTGTATAGGCTTTCTGAGCTATATTATTGGCCTAATATGAGAAATAGTGTCTATAAATATGTTCGAAAATGTACCAGGTGTGCTGCTTGTAAACCCAGTAATTTACCACAGGCTGGTCTTATGGGTCAATATCGTGACATAAATTTTCCATTCCAGATGATTTCTGCTGATCTTTTAGGTCCGTATCCCCGAACTGGAAGAGGTTCCCAGTACCTATTAGTTGTCGTAGATTGGTTCACAAAATTTACTCTTGTTCATCCAATATCTAGAGCTACGACTAAAGCTATCACTAAATTTATTGAAAATCAAGTTTTCTTAATATTCGGTGTTTGTCAAATATTTTGTTGTGACAATGGTAGTCAGTTTATTAGTGCTGATTTTAAAAAACTTATGAAGAAGTATAATGTTCAGAAAATTTTCTATAATGCTAAATATCACCCTCAAATTAATCACACTGAAAGGGTAAATCGAAGTATTGTCACAGCCATACGAGAATATATTCATGAAAATCATAAAAATTGGGATCAAAATATCTTTCAGATTGCCCAAGCTATTTGTTTGTCTCGTCATGACGTTACTGAATTTTCACCTTCATTTTTAAATTTTGGTAGAGCCATTCCAGTTGATGGAAGTTTTTATGGCCTTATTTCTGATAATGCAAATAATAAAATAGAAATTTCTTCCAAAGTTCATAATCCACAAACAATTCAAGAACTCCCACAAATCTATGAGGATGTACGAAAAAAACTTTATAAATCATATTTAAAAAGTAAAGAACGTTATGACTTACGTAAAAGAGACGTAGAATATCATGGGGTGATTATGTTTGGAAAAAGAACTATGTATTGTCTAATGCTGGAAATAATTTCTGTGCGAAATTGGCTCCTAAATTTATACCTTGTGTAATCAGTAAAAAACATTCAAAGCTTGTTTATAGTTTAAAGGATAGGCAGGGTAATGACCTTGGTAATTGGCATATTTCTGACATTAAACCTGACGTAACTAATGATTTGGATTCCGACGATCAATCAGAACCTGAATCTGAGGTATCATGCTGATGCCTGCTTGTTTTTTTTTTTATTGTTTTTTTATTTGGTGGTATCGTTATCTTGCACCCTACACCCCTTTGTAGTTAACGATGCTATGGGTTAGTGGTGGGCTCTCTCTCTCATTCTTTATCTATCATCTTCTCGTCTCTCAATTTTTGCTGATGTATTAATTATCTCATTTTTTTTTAATGTTATCTCTGATTTAATATACCTTGCTCATTACCTCAATATTTCAAATTTTTTTTTAATATTAATTTTTTATTTACTTGTGATTTCATCACAATACTATGAACAGAGAGACAGATGATTTTAGAATATTCCGTGTAACTCTAAACTCCGGAATATTTTTCACACAACATCAGTGACATTTGCAAAGTTAGGCAGTTGAATTTATTTCCCCTAATTTATGCAATATCTCGTTTCTTCTAGCCAAAATCGAGGAATTGTCTTTTGCTGACTTGATTTTGAGCGCTAATACTATTTGGTTAGTGAGTACGTCTTAGTTTGTGTTAGACTTAGGAGTGCATTTCTTTGGAAATGATCTAACAAATTTAAGAATGTAGTAACTATAGAAGCGACGTTGAAATATCTTTCTTCCTCTTAAATCTCATTAAATTTCTGTTTAATGAATCCCTTATTTGTAATAGGCTTTTGATCCGCACAATTTATTGTGACCTATTAAAATAAGTCTATCTCTTTCTTATTTACCTGTTCCTTCTTGTCGTAATTTTATAAAGGTATATACAGGGTGTTATGGAAATGACTTATTATTTTTTAACCCGTAAATATATAGGTCGAGACGAATTGGGGAAAAATTGCTATAAATGGCGCTCGAAGCTAGAAATTCGAGAAAAATGCCTTCAAAAATTTAGGTCCAAAACACCTACGCGCCAATGACCCAAACAGCTGATTTGGGTAATTGTTTACTTTAGTGCAAATGTTGAATTTTTCGCTTAAATTTCGTATATAGGCTAATTAAGGGTAGCTGATCACAATTTTCCTTTTGCGTTTAGGCGGCAAATGCACTGGTTTTGAGAAAAAAAATGTTAAAGTTTGTCTAACTCACCGGTATGTTATTTTGCATGTAATCCTAAAATGTTGCTATTTTCAATAAAATATTACTTGTCGGAGTCATAGTATACACTTCTGAGTTGAAATAAACGAAATATGCCACAAGGAAACTCTGAAAAACGGGATAACTTGTAAGCGAACAGAAAACTCTACGTTATCTGGAAAAAGACGGGAGACAGCTCACTGACAGCTGGCCAAAAAAGCAGAAGCAAACTGCACGACCCATGTTGTCAGATTGTTAGTGTATTATAAATTGCCTATACTTTCAATTCATTTTTATTAATTGAATGAATCCTATTGGCTCGAGCTAGCATATCATTCTCCTGGATGGAAGCCATTAATAATTACAAGAAAAAGAAGAACAATCTGGCAACGTGAGTGCAATGAATCTGAAAAGAGACGTTTCTACTTTGTCGGCGTATTAACAACGAATTTAATTAAATTTGTGCCTTTTCCATTGTTTTTTTGCTAAAATGTTGTTCTTATTTTATGAACAGATAGTTTGGTGAAAGTTTTATCACATATTTTGAAGGGAAAACCATAAAATCTAGGAAATTGAAAGGAAAGTGAAACGCGACAGCCAAAGAATACCCTAACCTGTAAGTGAAAAACTTTAACATTTTTTTTTCTCAAAACCAGTGCATTTGCCGTAAAAACGCAAAAGGAAAATTGTGATCAGCTACCCTCAATTAGTCTATATACGAAATTTTAGCACAAAATTCAACATTAATTGCACTAAACTAAACAATTACCATTCCAGCAGTTTGTCTTGTCAAAACACATGTGTTCAGGGGCATTGAACTATCATGGAAGGCGCACATAGTCCGGTTTTAAGGTATTTTACAAAATTCAAAATACTTCCGATTTTAGAAAAAAAAACTATCAAGTGTAACTCTACACCACCTCAGGAGTGGCCCCTTAAAATATAATAAGTCATTTCCATAACACCCTGTATTATTACTTCGTCTTTTGGACGTCTGGATTTACCGATTGTGTCCTAGCTCGAGTTCAACCAGAACTTGTTTTTACCGATTGTGTCTTATTTATTTGCAGCCTTCTCTTTGTTATATACAGGCCGGAGGCGATGACGCTTCTCGGAACACCCTATTTAGTTTTTCATTAAAAGGCTGTGGTGAATTTAGATGTTTCAAACACTGATGTATGTTTTAGTTTTGTGTGTACTAGAATACACTTTATTTCGACCAGTGTAACATTTGGGTTACAATGATTTATCTTATCTTATCTTTTCTAATGGTTAATTTTGGTCTTCCACCCTCCGGGTACTGTTGTGTGGACGGTTTGCATGGGTTCTCTTGGTAGTATGAGGTAGGGCTTTGAATTTGCTGGTATGAGGTTAGTACACGAGATTCGCCAAGTCACATTTGGTGTAATGCAATGCTAACCTAAGTCCGTTTTCCATCATAGTTTTGTTTTATGCATTTTTATTAAGGATCTTTATTTCATGCAAGCGATTCGGGGTGGCATTCATCTGCTATTGGGGGAGTCCTAGGTTTGCGTATTGCGGAGCAGTTTCTGGGGTTGGGCAACTATTATTAATTATTTTGTACATTTGGAATGTACATGGCGCCCAATATTTGTAACTTATCGTAAACTATTGCCTGTTTGTTTTCCTGCCTCTATAAAATTATTGCCTCGACAAGATTGTCTATATCTCTGAATCACACTGGAGTGCTTTGTTTGCTTCGTTTTGCGGTGAAACATCATTTAAAAAAAAAAAAAAAAAAAAAATAAGTAAACTTATTTTTTTTTGCCGACTATTGGGGGTGTGTTACGGTAAAATTCACATTTACCATACCACCTCTAAATCTCAATATAAATTTTAAATTCAGTAATACTATCGCCACCTGTTGATACAGGATTGAATTTCAACTAGGGTATCTGCAACCTGGCTACGGTAGATATGGCGGTACCGGTTTTATTTCTTTTTAATTAAGATGGCACTGGTCAACCAGGGTGATCTTATTTTTAGTCCGGGTCATGACTGTCTCCTTCTAACATTAAAAGTATTCATGTTTAGCATTTTTCGTCTCTTTTTTGGCACTGTTAAAATTTATACAGTTTATCGTGCCTTTAGTGGGTTTTATAACCACGTTTATATGTACATAACCTGTTTTAATTTAATGAAATGTCTATCTAATGTGAAGATTGAGTCTTAATTATTTTTGATTAATAAATTATTAATTAAACTGGATGTTTTACCCGCGAGCGAATCGAGCAAGGTGTAGACTTTTTTGTGAAGTGCGTGACCTATAAAGTGATCTCTGATTGGTTCAAGTGAGGTCGCAGGGATATGTAGAGGGGATTTTTCTTCAGCAGGAGGACGAAAAGGTAATTTTTCTGGGGACTCTAGTGTTCAGGCTTTTGCACAGGCAAGTACTAAAATTCTTCTTTCTTAATTTTTTTATTTTTTTTTTTTTTGAGTTCCATCATAGAACCCCGAGCTCAGTTGTTTTATTTATTTTAAAATTATCTTTTAATGTTACCCTAAAGATTGATTAATCATTTTACCTACTTACCTTGTCTTAAAGAACATAAATTGTTTCTTTAAAGGCTTACCTGGTCGCCATTTTGTGCATAGGCACATGGGCACCCCTATCTTTGGTTTTGAATTTTTGAGGTTCATTACCTATTTCTTATTTTGGACAACTTAAAGAAAACTTCACTGCCCTGGTTTTTATTTTTTTTATAGATTTTGGAAAAGAGACTAATTGCTCTCTAGAGAGTCGGCGTATGCCATCTTTGTAGTTTCTGCCCAAGAATTCTAATTTAGAGAACCGAGCATAAGTTTTAAGTTGCCATTATACATTACGCTATCTTTGGTGATTGATCAGTGGGTACTGAGTTTTTTCTGATTTGTTAATATCTGAAGATTTGTCTCGGGGGTTCTATGATGAAATCTCACTGCATATCTCTTTAAATTTTCATTTATATCTTGCTAATTTAGTACTTATTACCTGCCTTGCCTGTGCAGAAGTCTCCTAGAGCACAATTTACTATTGATTATTTTTACCTAAACCTGGTTCTGTGCAGTAGTTTATCCTAGAGCACTATTATATTTTTTTTATAAAATTACTATTACCTACTTATCTTATCTTAAAGGACATCAATTGTACCTGGTCGCCATTTTGTGCATAGGCACATGGGCACCCCTATCTTGAATATTAGAGGTTCATTACCTATTTTTTTTATTTTATGCTTGTATAGCTACAATTTTTTTTTTTTTAATATTACCATTGAATATTTTTATCTAAACCTGGTTCTGTGCAGGGCTTTCTCCTAGAGCACAATTTCATTTTGTGTTTCTATAAATTGTATAGCTACTATCTGTTTTTATAAAATTACGATTAATTATTTTTATTTAAACCTGGTTCTGTCGAAATAGTTTGCACCAGAAAACTACCTTATTTTATGCTCTTATAGCTTTTATCTATTTTATAAAATTACTATCACTGTCAAGTTATTGATCATTTTATTTAAACCTAGTTCTGTTGAAAAGGAGTATCACTGCACTTTCACAATTCAGTTTATTATTACATTAATTAATTAATTAAAATTCAAATATATTCCTTTTTTTTTGTTCTGTAAATATTCCTTTTCAAGCAGAGCAAGGGAATTTATAAGGTTTTATTTGGTGAGTCTTAACACCTGGTCTTTTCTCGGTACCCAACTTTGGAACTTCATTATTGGAGCCGGACAACGCAGCTGACGTGACGTCACGACAGGGGCCCAAAGTCTGTTGAGCTCTACTCTCCTATACCTGTAGAGAGTCGATTCCTAAGCTTCACCCGAAGCTCTGACATAAACTGGTTATATCTCTACAGGGATCCGAAAACCACCATTGAAGAGAAAGGGTAAGGGTAACTGACGCCTTGTGTGTGATTCACCATAAAATAAATCAAAAACCTGTCAAAAATCTTTATTTAACTTTTGTTAATTTTTTTATCTGATTGGATACATCATCATTGAAACTATTATTTTATTTTTCCTTTGCAAAAATAATTGTTAATTCATTCAAACTACTTATCTTTAAAATTTTCCTTTTGTCAAAAATCTTTGTCATACAAATACTTATGTAAATAGACTAATTGTTAAGTTGAACTGAATGTGTTTTTATTTCATACTGGAAGGGACTGTTAAAATTTAAACTCGAACCTACCACGCCCTGCCTGAGCTAGCAAAGCAACAAAAGGTAAGAAATTGGCACTCAACGACTAAATAAATTTTCATTACAACTTTTCTGGTTTGAGAGCCAAATTTTTATTACAATTGGCGTCCCAACGTCATTAAATTAAATTTTCATTACACGTTAAGAAACCTAATATCACTGATTTAAATACTTGGTTAAATAACGTAAGTAGAGCACCCCTAAAACCAGATCAAAAACTTGACATTGTCAAGACTTTCGTGATTCCTAAGATACTTGCAAAACACAAAAATTACTGGGAAAATACTAAGGGAAGCTGATAGAACAATCACAAGCATCACGTAAAACGCTTTCTACACATAAGCTCTCATACCCCGAATACAGCCCTACCCGCCAAAGTTCGATATCGCGGATTCGGAATTACAGAATTTGAGGCACAACATACCCAGGATTCTTCTTAATCGACTAACAAGTTTAAGCACTGTCGATGATCTAAACCTGAGTTGCGTAATGCAATCCGAGCCCATGCGGCACGCTCTGGGACGCCTGCAATCGCTGGCAGGCGAAATGCTGCCAGAGCAACACTGGCTGCAGATAATTAAGTCCAGTCCAACCCTGGCAGGAATAGAGAATGCTGAAGACGATCCTAGCAGCAGGACATGGATAGATAACAAGCCTTCAGGATGGACCGGCCGCGATTACGTAAGAGCAGTGCAATTGAGAACAAATAATTTACCTGTCGCGGGATTGGCCTACAACACCAATGAAAATAAAAAGTGCAGGGGCAACTGCGACAAAATTGAGAGCATTTCCCACGTCCTACAGCAATGTCCCATAACTCATTGGGAAAGAATTTAACGACATAACGAAGTAGCAAAAAAGATCGCTACACATTGCAGGACAAAGTTTTGGGAAGTAGAGGAAGAACCGCACATAAGACATCAAGACGGTAATTCACTATGGAAACCTGATCTCGTCATTCACCTGCCAACCCAAATTGTAATTTGGGATGTCCAAGTAAAATGGGAGGGAACAGTGCCCCTGAGCATGGGCCATCAGTACAAAAAGGCTCTTTATGAAAACGACGTCGTTTCATAGAATCCGCAAAGAAAAGATACCCCGATAAAGAACTTAATTTCCAACCAATTACCGTTGGTGCTAGTACCCTACCGAAGATATACTGAAATTAACTAATGGAGTCAAATCCAGCTGCGATCACAGCGTATTAAAATAATTAGCTTTCGCAATGTCCTGAAAATCATTCTAAATAGGACTTAGTACCTCATTATTTTCAAATCCACATTTCTAATTATGATCGATTTACTTATTACAATTAATTAATATCGTCCCCTTCCTTTCTCGAAAACACAGCATGCGTGTTTCTTTGAGCGGCGCAGGAGGGTTTAGGTGCCCCTACTCCTGTCCCCAAGGGCGGTGCCCTTGATGTATTCCAAACAGCGCCTACAACACGAGTGACATCAATGAAGGACGCGACCAGTCCTGGCCTCTTTTGCGGGGATGCGGCTGCATCTCAGCAAAACACATCCTGATCTCTATAACCGTCAATTGGAAGAGAGATACGAGGACGTCGACGACGCCCGACCGGGGTGGAGTGACGACGATATCTTGCGGATGGCTCGCATCGAGAGTCGCCACGATGGAATTAGCATCAACCAGAGACTGATTCTGGAGTTCCCAAATCAAACCATCGATTCGATTAAATATCAAAGGAAGAAGAAGACTTACCGAGATTTGCTTTTCAATCTCATGGAAGGCCCTGGAGATTCTTCGTTCGACTCTTCTAACGAGGAGGAAGGCGGAGATGATCCGATAATAGCGCAAGCTAGGCACGCTAGCGCCGACAGTGACGGAAACGAACAGCAACCCGACCCTCAAAGGATAGTGGAGATCGAGGCGTTGGGTGCTTTGCACGATTTTGTAGAGGCGGACGGTCTCCGACTACAGATCTTCAATGATGTGAGTGATATTAATGTCACGTGGAGCGAAGAGGATCGAAAGATTGCCTCAATTATCAACTGTCCTCATCTCGATCGTAGCCTGGAGGTGGTTGCTTCCTATGTCGAAGCGTATATCCTGCATCTAAAAAATTTCTTCACCGTTTTAGATCGAAGAAATGGTCCTACCAACGCCAGGACACAGCCCGGTGGACGCTAGCCAAACCCGCCAAATAGGCGGAGGCGTAGGGCTTCCCAATTTAAACAGTTTTTCAAGAACTGTATAGCAGGAATACTGCCAAGGCGGCGGAGGCGATCATCGACGGAAAGTCGATCGAGGAGACGAACGTTACACCACCCATAGCGGAGGTCGGGGGGTGTATGGAGGCTTGTTCGAACAGGTCGGCCCGGTTAACGATGCTCCGTACAGGGAGGTACGCCACAGGGTCGATGTTGCACGCCCCTTCAGGGTTGACGAAATTGAGCGGGCAGTCAGAGGCGTTAGGTCGAACGTGGCTGGACCGGACGGAATTCGGATGTCTGATCTGAAACGCGTACCGGTCCACAAACTCTGCCTGCACTTTAACATCATGTTACTTACAGCGTACGTCCCCGCTGATTGAAAAAAGAGTCGGACCACATTAATACCCAAGTCAGGTGACCTGGGCAATGTCAATAACTGAAGGCCGATATCGATCCCCTCCACATTCTTGCGAACTCTGAATAAGGCACTAGCAGTAAGATTGGCGGCATTACCAATACATGGGAACCATAGGGGGTTCCGTAAGATCGACGGCGTTTTGGCCAATTCTTTAACCATCCAAGCTATAATAAAATCGCGAAGGAGCAAACTAAAGCCATACACCATTCTGACGTTCGATCTTCAGAAGGCATTTTTGACACCGTATCGCATTCGGCGATCGCAAGATCGTTGAAGCGGTTCGGTGTCGATGGGTGCTTATCGTTGAAGGCTACAACGGGGGCGAGACGACCATTCAGGTCGGTGGCTCGTCAACAAGGCCGATCCAGTTGAGGAGAGGTGTGCGGCAGGAAGACCCCCCTCTCTCCCAAGATTTTCAATCTCGTCTTGGATGAGTTTATAGCTGATTTAGAGACCCGTGAGGACGGGTTAGAGATCGGGGCGGGCTGCCGGTTGACCTGCCTGGGATATGCGGACGATCTGTTGGTCGTCTCTGGCACCATCGGCGAAGCGCAGCGATCGTTGGATGTCGCGGATGCTTTTTTTAAGCTACGCGGCATGAGGCTCAATTTAGGTAAGTGACACTGCGACAACTACCAGTGTAAACAGGGCGAACAAGCATTTGTATGTGTGTTCATCAGGCGAAATTTGATGGTTATTATGGTCTTTCGACTGATGAACAGGTTCCACGTGTGGTTAAAATTTAATTATGAAAAAGAAGAAAAATAAAAACGATGGTTAATTAACAAAATTTAAAAGTGGTTCGTCACAATTGTTCGTCTTTTTACAAATTTACATGTTAATTGTTTTTTACATAATAAGTTTTTACATTGTGCTGTTGATGGCCCACTCAAGAAAAGTAAATTTGTCAATGAAGTTTCCTGTTTCCTGACAAAGAAGCACTGAAGATGGCCTAAGGCCGAAAGCGCTCTTCTAATTTAAATAAATTTCGAAATTATCCACTTAAATACAAAAAAACGACTGTTGTTCCCTCTTATTTCAAAAAAGTGTACACAGCCCTACCTCATCAATCATCACATTTCTATTTATTTTCCAACTGGGGAACGGGCTGCGGCCCAGGTCAAGTGACCTGGGTAATGTCAATAACTGGAGGCCGATTTCCATCTCTTCCACGTTTTTGCGAACTCCTAATAAGGCATTTCACAAATTGTTTCATTAACCCTACCTGTATGTGCAAGGGTGGCAGTAATATTTTTTCACTTGAGACCAAATTTTTTCTAAGAATGTTTTTCTCTCCTGTGGCCATTTTTGTTCGGGGAGGCCAATTTACCACTGTTCAATGCGTATCACGAGCTCTACTATCCCATTCACAAAGAAAGCATGGCATCTTTGTGAAGCCTGTCTGCTGTCCCAAAATCATGCTTACAATCTTAAGATCGCCACATATGTACCACAAGTGTTCTTCATATTCTTTTGTTCTTCATATTCTATTTTTCTTCATGTGAATTGAATGTGCCACCAGCAGAAAGATTAGCGGCTTTACCAATTCATGGAAACCAGAGGGGGATCCGTAAGATCGATGGCGTTTTAGCTAATTTTTTGACCATCCAGGCAATCATAAAATCGCGTAGGAGCAACTTAAAACCGTACACCATTCTGACGTTGGATCTTAAGAAGGCATTCGACACCGTGTCGCACGTTATTCAATCTCCTCTTGGATGAGCTAATTGCTGATTTGGAGACCCGTAGGGACGGGTTGGAGATCGGGCCTGACGCTTTTACCCACGCCCCTGCGAGGGAAGGTGGGCTGGGAGTGCTGTCACTGAAGGCGCATGTCCCAATAATAATGAAGGCACGTCTAGGTAAGATTGCTTCTTTCGGCGATACAACATCGCGCCATGTCTCGTCTTTGGCATAGGTGAGGGGACTTCGGGAGAAAGTCTCTCGTTGGGCCGGTGACCTGACCACGAGGGATCGTGTCAGGGCCCACTGGTCCGATGCTCTGCAGAGTGGTTACTCTGGCAATGGCCTTATTCAAGGCAGCCATAGCGGTGTGAGTGGTTCGTGGATGTCGCGTCCACCTCCGTTCTGGTCGGGCGGCGACCACGTCCGGGCCGTCCAATTGAAGGCAAACATGCTCCCTACGAAGGGATTTCCGTAAAACCCGAGGGAAAAAAGACTGTGTCGCGTGGGATGCCAGCGGGTCGAGTCGCTGTCGCACGTCCTGCAGGGGTGCCCAGGCACACATGCGAATCGTGTGCGGCGGCACGACCGGCTGGTAGACCATCTTCGCGGTCTTACAGAAAAGCATGGCTGGATGTGTGAAGTTGAACCTCGGGTGCATCTGTATAACAGGGAAAATCGATTAATGAGACGGACGTTACACCCATCCCCCCCATAGCGGAGGTTGAGAGGGTGTATGGAGGCTTGTTCAGCAAGGCCCGGCTGACGATGCTCCCTTCAGGAAGGTACGTCCGAGGCTCTGAGGCAATCCTGGAAACAACCTATGCTAGACGGTTGGAGGAGCATCTATCTACTTGGTGTGAAAATTGTCGAACCAGTGGGGGGATTAAGAGAGGGTGGGCCGAAGAGCTCGACCGGGGATATAGCGGGAATGGGTTGGTACAGGAAGGAATACTATAAGGAAAGCGGATCATGGGTGTCCAATCGCCCACCGTTCTGGTCTGGCAAGGACTTTGGAAGGGCGGTACAACTGCGCGGCAACCTATTACCGACCAGGGGAGAGCCCTCCAACCCCCCGTGTGAAAATTGTCGAACCAGTGGGGGGATTAAGAGAGGGTGGGCCGAAGAGCTCGACCGGGGATATAGCGGGAATGGGTTGGTACAGGGAAGTCGCTACAAGGAAAGCGGATCATGGGTGTCCAATCCCCCACCGTTCTGGTCTGGCAAGGACTTTGGAAGGGCGGTACAACTGCGCGGCAACCTATTACCGACCAGGGGAGAGCCCTCCAACCCCCCGGAGGAGCGCCTATGCAGGGCAGGCTGTGGCAGGGTCGCGAGCTTGTCACACGTCCTGCAACGCTGCTGGGTTGCAAAATCCGAGAGGATGAAGGGGCACGACTGTCTGGTCAACCACGCAGCTGGAATTGCCAGAGAGAAGTGCTGGACTGTGGACATCGAGCCATGAACTCGTGCTCGAAACGGACTTCTCAGAATTCCGGACATAATCTTCTCTCGGAGACAGGCCGTGATAGTCGCCGATGTCGCGGTAAGTTGGGAAGGACCAGACGCTTTACATCAAGTACTTTTTCTACTCTCTCTTTCTACTCCAACAAGATAGCGACATACTCTTACCCTGGATTTACTCAGACCCTTCAGGCGCTGTATCCAGATGCTCACTGCAGGTGATGCCTCTGATAGCCGGAGCTCGCGATGTTTGGTGCGAGCGGACAAATGCCGCACTCTCTGCCGCACTAGAGCTTTCCAACAGGAAAAAACGGGAGTTTGTGTGCAAGACAATAGTCGGTAGGTTGATAACTTACAATGCGTTTATGAGACGGTAGAGTCGGCCAGCCTTCCATCTGAGCATTTTTAACGTATCGTATAACCTGTGTGTACCTTGTTTGTCACGTGTAACGTTAAACTCTCTGTTTCAGGACATATACCCCGGGCTTTACCCCCCCCGTCGGACCTAACCCATTTCAGAAGCTTTTTGTCTCTCTGGCCCTGCCTCCGTGAGGACTCGACTTGGGTTACTTGTATGGGGTATTTTTATTAATTGACTATTGTTTCTCCCTTCTATAAAGACGTCCACTGTTGCCTGGCTATAGGTCTCAGTGTGTCTCGAGACCTATACAGAATATATTGTCCTAACGGCCGGAATCCAACAAGACCGTTCATGCGCCCACTAGACGAGGCTTCGGCCGGCATGATGACGGGCGATGTCTCCTTCTAGTTGAGTACTAAGGGCCTTTTGACTAGCCAATGATATGAATGATATTAATGTCACGTGGAGCATTCCTTTTAGATACCAGGTTCGTCTAAACCTAATGATGACGTCTACGACCCACCCTCATCGCCAGATTCAGATTCAGATTCAGTTTTTGCAACGCCACCAACTGTGGTAACCTACTTTGTGCAGTCGAAAAATATTGAGTTACAAGCACCGACTTCTAAAGATAAGGGGATGGGTAAAAGGAAAAGGCCCCGCAATATTGACTCACCCGATGACAGTTTAGAGCTCGAAACGCCTAGAAGACCTTGATTAGATACAACAACACCAATTGTTGCTAATTGAACATCAACCGGTGAAACAACTAAAGCCACAATTCAGGATATCCCACTTAAACCAAAAAAAACGGTGACTTTTGAAGTTCGCTCCGCCTCGCCTGAGGTTGTAGAAATTAATGAATCACCAATAAGCCCTTCAAACATACATATGGAAGCAACTGCTGAACTGCACGACATTAAATTATACTTGAATAGTCTGTTGCAGCACTTCTCCGAGGTTTCAAACAGGGATACTGACATGATAAAAATTCTCAAAAGCTGCCTTGAAGATTCTGATTATCATCATCATCATCACTCAGCCTAGCTGCGTCCACTGCTGGACATAGGCCTCTCGTAACCTCTGCCACACATCTCTATTCTGCGCGGCCTGCATCCAATTTGAACTTATGCGCCGTATGTCATCCGTCCATCGGGTCGGTGGGCGTCCTCTATTCCTATATGCATCCTGTCTTGGTCGCCACTCTAGAATCTTCTTAGTCCATCTGTCATCCGTTCTTCTAGCAACATGACCAGCCCAATTCCACTTTAATGTGGCTACTCTCTCCACACAGCATCCACGACCCCTGTTCTCCTTCTTATTTCATTATTAGGGATTCTGTCTCTTAAGCTTATTCCCAGCATTGATCTCTCCATGGCTCTTTGCGTGACTCTGATTCGGTTTATTGTTCTCTTCGTCAATGTTAGTGTCTCTGCTCCATATGTCATAACAGGGAGTATGCATTGGTCAAAAACTTTCCTTTTCAAACATATTGGTATGTCCGATTTAAAAACGCTGCGAAGCCTTCCAAAGGCGGCCCAAGTTAGACTCGTTCTCCTACAAATCTCCGTTGTTTGATTGTCTCGGCCTAATCTAATCTCATGGCCCAAATACTTGTATTTTGTTACCTGTTCGACGTTATGGGTCCCTACCTGTATATTGTCGCTTATTACAAGGTTCGTCATAAACTGAGTCTTCGATATGTTAATCTTAAGCCCGACCGCTCTTGGAGTTCGGTGGAGGTGTTCCAACATTTCTCTGGCTTTATCTATACTATCCGTCATTAACACAATGTCGTCCGCAAATCTTAGGTGGTTTAGATTTTCTCCGTTTATATTTATTCCCATGTCTTGCCAGTCTATTTGCTTACACATATATTCCAATACGGCCGTAAACAACTTTGGAGAGACAGTGTCTCCTTGTCGAACTCCACGTTGTACCTCAAATCTGTTTGTATCTTCGTGGAGTCTAACGCAGGCTGTTGCAGTATCATAGATGTTTTTGATAAGTGCGATATAGCGGTGGTCGATTCTGCAGTCTGCAAGTGCTAGCAGCATTTTATGTTGATCAATGGTATTGAAGCCTTTTCATAGTCTACAAATATAAGGATTAACGGCTTGTTGTATTCCACACACTTTTCAATTAGTGATTTAATGACCTGTAGATGCTCGTTCGTTCCATATCCTGAGCGAAAACCGGCTTGTTCGCGGGGTTGATAAGCATCCAGTTTATTTGTAAGTTTGTAAATATATATATTCTAAATAATATCGAAGAATGGTTAGATAAAACTTCAAGACTAGAAAAACAAACAATGTAAATAAGACAAATAATGTAAATAAACAGAAAAGCAACAAAAAGCGAGACACAAACAATAAAAACTATGGAATGGCATACACAGGTAGCAATCCTCGAGCATCAAACTATAAAAATGCTCAGGATCTATACAATAAAAATAAAGCCACTCTCGCGGGGACAATAATCACGGGGAAAAAGTTGAACGAAGCCATTGTCTACCGTAATATCACAGAGGTAGAAGAGTTCTATGGTAAGATATTAAAGAGCCCTTCACCGCCTGACGATGAGTCAATTACTAATTACAAGAAAGCTAGAAAGGAAATCAATGACACAATCACAGTAGCAAAAATATCCAGATTAAAATCAACATGGAAACCGTATACCGCAGAGCCCGACGGCATTACAGTGTTTGCGGTCAAGGCCTTCGACAATAAAAAGCTCGAAGCCCTTTACAATATCATCTATTACAGAGGTATTACCCCGAAGATCTGGCGTAATTCTAGAACAACTATGATCCCTAAAGATGGCAATAGGTTGGATCCGGGCAATTGGAGGCCCATCACAATATCTTCAGCAGTACAGAGACTATTGCACCGTATAATAGCCAATAGGATAAAAGCTTGTACCTCTCTAAATCTTAATCAAAGAGGTTATATTGACCTAGATGGTACATTGGCTAACTCCATAATACTAAGCCATTATATAACAACTAGAACGGCTACTAGAAAGGCATACAACGTGCTGTCTCTAGATATACAGAAGGCGTTCGATACGGTGTCACACCATTCAGTCTTGCGTTCCTTGAAGAGAATGGGTGTAACGAATCACATGGTTGCCTATATCAACAACATTTTGCTTGGAACAACTACAATGATTAAGGTGGGAAGTGATAGCACAAGGCCACTGAAAGTCCTAAGGGGGGTCAAACAGGGTGACCCATTAAGTCCCATACTGTTCAGCTGTGTCGTAGACGAACTACTCTGTTAACTTAACAACTCTCCCAATATATGCAGCACATTTGACATAAACAACGGTATAAGCTGCTCAGCGCTGGCTTTTGCCGATAATCTGGTGATTTTGGAGGATAATGAGTCTAAACTACCAGTAATATTAGACAAAATAACGACCTTCTTCAAAAGAAGAGGAATGGCTCTGAATGCCAAGAAATCCAACTTGCTGTCCGGTACCCTGGTCCCAAGAGCAGGCAAATCATATCAGGTCTAAACCATTCCTCTCCTTCCAAGGTGGATTTATAAGCCAAGTAAATAACGTGGACCCATTCAAGTAGCTTGGTCATATGTTTGGATCCACTGGCGTTAAGAAACCTAATATCACTGATTTAAATACTTGGTTAAATAACGTAAGTAGAGCACCCCTAAAACCAGATCAAAAACTTGACATTGTCAAGACTTTCGTGATTCCTAAGATACTTGCAAAACACAAAAATTACCGGGAAAATACTAAGGGAAGCTGATAGAACAATCAAGCATCACGTAAAACGCTTTCTACACATAAGCTCTCATACCCCGAATACAGCCCTACCCGCCAAAGTTCGATATCGCGGATTCGGAATTACAGAATTTGAGGCACAACATACCCAGGATTCTTCTTAATCGACTAACAAGTTTAAGCACTGTCGATGATCTAAACCTGAGTTGCGTAATGCAATCCGAGTCCATGCGGCACGCTCTGGGACGCCTGCAATCGCTGGCAGGCAAAATGCTGCCAGAGCAACACTGGCTGCAGATAATTAAGTCCAGTCTAACCCTGGCAGGAATAGAGAATGCTGAAGACGATCCTAGCAGCAGGACATGGATAGATAACAAGCCTTCAGGATGGACCGGCGGCGATTACGTAAGAGCAGTGCAATTGAGAACAAATAATTTACCTGTCGCGGGATTGGCCTACAACACCAATGAAAATAAAAAGTGCAGGGGCAACTGCGACAAAATTGAGAGCATTTCCCACGTCCTACAGCAATGTCCCATAACTCATTGGGAAAGAATTTAACGACATAACGAAGTAGCAAAAAAGATCGCTACACATTGCAGGACAAAGTTTTGGGAAGTAGAGGAAGAACCGCACATAAGACATCAAGACGGTAATTCACTATGGAAACCTGATCTCGTCATTCACCTGCCAACCCAAATTGTAATTTGGGATGTCCAAGTAAAATGGGAGGGAACAGTGCCCCTGAGCATGGGCCATCAGTACAAAAAGGCTCTTTATGAAAACGACGTCGTTTCATAGAATCCGCAAAGAAAAGATAACCCGATAAAGAACTTAATTTCCAACCAATTACCGTTGGTGCTAGTACCCTACCGAAGATATACTGAAATTAACTAATGGAGTCAAATCCAGCTGCGATCACAGCGAATTAAAATAATTAGCTTTCGCAATGTCCTGAAAATCATTCTAAGTAGGACTTAGTACCTCATTATTTTCAAATCCACATTTCTAATTATGATCGTGTGGCGTAATTCTTTATCTTTAGGTTATGTGTATTCATAAAAAAAAAACAAATTATATATTGTTGACTAAAATAGAAAATTGTTGTACTGAATGGTTGCCGCCAGCCTTTAATCAGTGGAGAAGGGCTAGGTTCAAAAGTATAAAAAAAAAAAAAAAAAAAAAAGGGCGCCACATAGTTTAAACCACCAGTACCAACCAAAAGAAACTTCGTAAAACCATGAAACCGGAACCTCTTTTTATTCCCTGTTTATTTATTTTATAGATACACAATCCAATCCTTAATTATAGGCACAACAAGATAAAGGTAATGAGACACCGCATTAACTTTAAAACATTGGGTATTTATTTCCACTATTACTTTAGACAAAATATTTTCCAACATCCAAATCTATCATCTAAAGCGCAGTATGTTAGTAGAAAGACAAAAAAAAATAAAAATAAAAAAAAAATTCTAGCGCACCTGTGAAAGCCTTAAACAACTTATTAAATCACTATTTAATACTATTACTATTTCAAAAGGTTTCGTTGGGACAGGTGAATGAATAGTCACCGCTACCGCAGCTTACGTAAGCGTAGAGGAAGGGGAATGCCATATTTTAAATATATTATATACCGATATTATTAGGTTATGCCCATCCACATGCAATTAATTGCTGGCATACGGTTTTCTCACTTTCACTTTGGGCTATTACATAGAAATAAATTTTATATTACCCTTACGTCTAAATAAAAATTTCTATAACATTTCGCGGCACAACCATCATAATATTGCTAGCTACAAACCGCAATAATATTATAAAGACTTATACGATGGAAAATAAATAGTCATCCCATAAACATGGCCAGTGGAAAACTATTTTATAACTATGGTCCCATCGTACTTCAAGAAATGAATGTCCCATCAAGACTGCTTATAAAAAGAAACAAATGGGCTATTCCATGAAACTGTTTTTTTTTTCTTTTTAAAAAAAAAATGGGCTGTTCCACCAAACCCTGAAAAAGTACAGGCCATAAATAAAAAGGAACGAACTTACTCAATTATGGTAGTCCAAACCTCCTTAGTTTCGGTGAGGGTCCATCGTATGATTTGTTCACGACAATCGGGATAATTGTCACCACCCTTAATAGAACCTAGTTGAACCCTTAAAATAATAGAAAAACCCCAATAAATTCCTAGTGATTGTACTAATGACGAGACACAATATAACGATGTACAAAAATAAAAGAAAATAGAGAAACATACCTGTGGATAATTATTCTAAACCACGCTTGCCGAGCCGTTGATGAAAATGGCGGCGTCCGTCACGACGAATTTCAATATTCAAATAGAGGAAAATGCTTCTGCAGACGATAAATCTCCTTCAAAATTCTCCCAAACAAACCACAAGAAGCACTTATTATAAAAAAAACTGTCTTCTAGATCCCACAATTCGCGGACGAACTTAATTCGTTAAAGATTACAGTCTTCTTTCGTCGTAATTTATTGAAAAAGAAGGCCACTCCGTTCTCCAGGAATCGACAATGCCTTCGCCCAAAAGCAGTCACCAAATTTCTTAGTCGCGTTACGCAAATACCTCTATCCTAACGCTAACGTTATTTATCTTTCATAAGTTTCCGGTCTATTATGATACTTATATTCAAAAAGAGAGTAGTTTTGGTCAACCACTACCACTTGACCAACTCTCAAGCAGTTCTTAAATAATTGCAACATCTGTTCCGGTTAATTAAAATATTTATAAAGAGAGAGAGAGCGCAATAGTGTTATTTAGCGTAATGCTGAAGATCTTTATATTTGCTGATTTTGGGTTCAGTCCTGAAACCTTAAAGGAACTAAATTTTCAGAAAGTGTTTGCCAATTTGTGCAAATAATTGCAACTAAAGCGAAATATCCATGACGTCATACTCCAAGGTTCCCATTTTCGACCTAATTATCCACAACCAATACAATTAAACATTCGATACACAAAAAAAAATCGTAAAACTTCCACGGAAGATTTAGGGAAAAGAATCTGAATTTTACTTAATTTCTAGATATGGAAACGATATTACATATTGGAAACAGCCAATCCTGCTAAAATAAATTGTTAATAACAATAGCAAGGAAATCGGGCAACCTGCCGTGTTATCAGTGATTCTCGTGCGTAGATTTATTTCGCGCACACCTTGAAGGTAAATTTGACATTCCGGTTTCAACAATGGCCAGTCCAAAACAACTAATTTGTGTGATGTTAATAACAATAATTTATTTCTTAAAGTATTCTTAGTTTTAGAATAGTAAAGTGATGTGGACAATATGCTGGAATGATTGTTTTGTTTGTTTTAAATACTTGCTTCTCGATGTGGTAGGTGATTATTTTGCAAATATTAATTTAAAAATTGCCATTGACAAGATTCATATTTTTGGCTGAATTTTATTTTGACTAGACCCCTTTTACGATGAATTTTGATAGCTAAATTGGGTGCTTATTGATTTTTTTTCCGATGTCGTAAATATATTAATACTTGTAACGCCGAAAAAGGTCGTTACAAATTCCACCCTAACCTCCCAAAGAAAATTTCACAATTTTCGTCAACACCCTATACAAATTTTTCCTAATCTTAACCGAAATACTAATACCTACGAATCATCATCTATATACGGTTTTAGATCTTTCACATGCCAAACACCCCGGCTTTTCCCGTCCAAGTCGCTTAGTTCATAAGTCCATGGCGATACTTTTCTACTAACTATAAACGGACCAACATACTTATCTGCTAACTTAGCTGAAAAGAAATTAGGTGCATTTGACAACACAAAGTTTTTCCTATAAACCCTAGCACCAATATCATATTTCACGTCGCGTCGGCGTAAATCGTAAATACGTTTATTACGCAATGACGCTCTTTCTAAATGTTTCCTAACATCAGCGTAGAGCTTACTAAAAGCTTCTGCTCTATCTCTGAATAATTTATTATCATTTGCAAGAGGTTTTGATTCCTGCAAGCCTTTATCATGGACATCCAAATTATTTGGCATATCACGACCGAAAACAACAAAATAAGGACTATGCTTGGTGGATTCATGTACTTGAGTGCGAATGGCACATGCAAGTTTAGAAAGATTTTGATCCCAAACACGGTGATTTTCGTTGACATAGCATCGAATCATCGTACCCAAAGTTTTATTTCCTCTTTCAGTGGGATTGGCTTGCGGATGGTAATTCGCTGTGAAAGACATTTTGATTCCATATGATGCCATTAATCCACGAAATTCCTTCCCTCGCAACTGAACACCATTATCACAAATTATACGTCTTGGCTGTCCATATATTAGAAGCCAATTGTCTTCAATTGCCTTACAAACAAAATTTGCTGTTGAATTTCTCAACGGAATAGCTACCATAAACTTGCTAAAACTATCTATAATAACTAAAATAAATTTGAACCCACGGGTTGAACGTGGTAAAGGTCCAATCAAATCACATGTAATTACTTCAAAAGGTTTATTAGCAACTTGGTGAGGTTGCATAAGTCCAGCTGGTTTACTTTGTTCCGGTTTATTCTTTTGGCATACCGAACATCTCCTTACATAACGAGTAATATCAGACTTCATCTTCGGCCAGTAAAACTTTTGACTTGCCCTATAAAAAGTCTTTAAAACACCGGGGTGACCAGCGCATGGGTCGTCATGACACTTACGCAAAATATCTGGTCTTTCCGCTCTAGAAATTACCCGTTTCCAATAGTCGTTTTCATCAGACAACACAGGATATGTGCCAATTTTATTATATTTATACAAAGTCGAACCCACGACTCTCCAAGAGGAAAATTTGATTGGATTCTTATTAACTTTAATGATCATATCGCGATACCACCTATCTGGAGTGAACGATTCTTGCTCCTCCTCAGAAGTTTTATTCTCGGACGAAATATTACCCAACTGAAGGAAATCTACAATTGGAACGGATCGAGATAACATATCTGGAACATGATGGTCTGCACCTTTCCTATGTATAACATCAAAACTATACTGCTGTAGTTTCACGGACCAACGAGCCAATCTGCCATTGGGGTCTTTTAGACTAGCCAGCCACTTTAGACTCCAATGATCGGTAATGATAGTAAAGTGTGATCCTTCAAGATACGGACGTAATTTTTCGATGGCCCATACCACTGCCAAACATTCACGCTCCGTAGTACAATACTGTCTTTCACACTTTGTAAGGGATCGACTCAAATAACATACAACTTTCTCTCCATCGAGATGTTTTTGACACAAGACTGCTCCGATGCCGAATCCACTTGCATCTGTCTGAACACAAAAAGGCAAATTAAAGTCAGGACAAGACAACACTGGTGCCGAAACCAAGTGTTCCTTGACGGTACGAAAGGCTTCCTCTTGACGTTCCGCCCAACGGAACTTACTATTCTTTTTCGTTAGTTCAGTCAGTGGAGAATTTGTAAAATTGCATTTACTTTGTCGGGATCTACATGTAAGCCATTTTTGTCAACGACGTAGCCTAAATAGCGTAACTCGGTTCTACAGAATTGACATTTGTCCTTATTTAGCGTCAATCCTGCAGAAATTAAACGGGAAAAGACCTCAGACAATACCTCTATATGTTTTTCGAAGGTTTGAGTTACTATGATCACATCATCCAAGTAAACAAACAGATAGGGTTTCAAGTCCATGCCAAGCACTCGATCTATTAGTCGTTGCCACGTTGCCGGAGCGTTATGGAGGCCAAATGGCATCCGCTTAAATTGAAATAGTCCTCTAGAGGGGACAGTAAAAGCAGTTTTTTCCTTTGAGCATTCTTCCAAAGGGACCTGAAAATACGCTGATTTGATATCTAGCGACGACAAATAGTGAGCATCACGCAACCTATCCAAAATTTGTGACACATAAGGGAGGGGATAGCTATCACGAGTCGTGACATTATTAAGTTTTCTAAAATCGCAACAGAATCTCCAGCCTCCTTCTTTTTTAAGAACCATGACTATAGGACTAGACCAGGGACGACGTCAATATGCTGCATTATCGCTGGGGATACCGGATAATATCTCTGTTTTATAGGCTAGTAGTAAAGCAATGTGACTCCCAACTCAAAATCCCATAAGAAATAACATGGGGGCTGAAATCTGCATTTTTCGTGCCATTTTAGGGCGTGGCACTTTTCCTGGAAGCCACCATCCTCTCTTAACCTAAGTGGAACCCAGCTACTATCCCACCTAGTGAGTGACGTCATAACTGCTCGATGCCGGTAATATAGGGCCCTATTGGCCTGTGTGGAACCCTCCACTGCTGCCACCTAACCACCCACCCATTATTCTAGCCTAACTTTTGCCCCAACGGAACCCAGATCACGTGTTACCCCGATTATATAGTAATATCATTGTAGGGGTACCACCTAACGGGGAGAGATGTACGTACCTGTAATCTTGAGACCTGTAGCGCCACCTGCTTTTCATATAAGACATCTTGTTTACCGCGATGGTAGGTATGACGTTGTAAATCAGTTAAAATATTTTAAAATATAATAATACCATAAAAAAGTTTTTGTCCTCGGCGGGATTTGAACCAGGAACCTCTCGATTCCGATCTAAAACCTTATAAAATACACTACGAGAGCGTATACATTAAAAGAGTTGATCAATGTTGACAAGCTAAAAATATGGGGGACCCGTCAATTATAACGTATAGGTGGAACAAAGGACCCAAGTGTGGAGACGATGGCAAAATGGCGGCAGCCATAGTTGTTTTTGTCTACATAATATTGGAGACCATCATCTGTTGCAGTATGCATGCGCCATAACATGTCATCAATGAACATTGTTAGAGGCCGCGTGGCATGTAATTAGACAACCGGGGATCTAGTATGTCCTTTTGGCAAACAGTATTTTCAGACGCCATCTATAATTACGTTCGCGCATACTCCCGCTATCTGGGTACTACCTGAACTTATGCAACCAGAAGCCCCTATCAGCAAATATTGCCTTCACCAATTTATTAACAAACCTTAAGTGTGGCGATGATGACAAAATGGCGGTAAACCTAGCTTTTATAATGCATTCACCATTTTATCGACAAACCAGTACTAATGGCGTTGCCAAACCAATATTTCCCCTTATTCAACATAAAAATTGTCGAAACGGCAACACCGCCGTTCCAATACTGAAAATTTAAGAAAATACGCTTAGGCCATATTGTAATAGCCGTTCGCAACAGTAACTAGGTAAAACAAAGAACCTTAAGTGTGGTTATAGGGATATATTATTATCGACACCAATTTATTAACAAATCTTAAACCTTAAACTGAACCAGGGTTCCATCAATTTATTAATAACTCTGGGGTGCAGGGATGCCGCTATCTACACGGGAATGCCACCCCCTAGGCAAATGTAAATTATTAGGTATATAATGTACTCTCAACAGCCCCCCCATATAAACACACCATCGGAATACCATTCATGATTGTATAATTAAATAAAAATCAATCAATTTTAAAACTTTTTTATTCACAACATAACAATATCACTTACTATCACCCTGGTATATTACATTAAAGGAATAAAAAAATCGGCGTAAAATAAAAAGACATATCTGTAATTATTTAACAACGTTTTATGCCAGAAATATATGCAGTTTTCAAGTCAAATACACTATTATGGTAATATATAAAGGTCATATCGGAGAAAATAAGACATTTTTCGAATTTTATTATGTTTATCGCAGTGAAAAACGACTTTAAGAACATGTTTACCGAACCGTGCAATAAAAAACAGAATACATAATTAATTATCTTTCAATAAAATAATTGATATTGTATGCAAATTTTAGCAACATTGTATGCCGATCGCTTTAAATGTAATTTTGCATTTAAAGTAATTACCCTTTTAATAAATAATTAATGCATAATGTGGACGAATAAAAGCAATTAATGGGATCTGTATACAGGGGGTATGAAACACTTTTAACCGTTAAATTTCACCTTTAAATTACAAATTATATCTATAAAACTGCCATAACATTCAGCCCAAATGGTATATTTTAGTACAATGGCGTAGCTAAAGACCAACTACATTTTAACTGATTGTGCGTATTTGGGGGATATATTTAAAATTAATCTTAGAAGAGAACATATAATAATTATTTTCCGTTTCCCTCAAGACCCCGGCTAGGCGGATCAAACCCCGTTAAGCTGTGTAATCTACCATTAACCCCGTTTAAAATATTCCAACAGAGTAGTTATCACCAGTCTCGTATATGTATTTAAAATCAGAATAAACAAGCCTATTATCTACATTTTCAAAATGCCCTGTATATGATGATATTATATTAGTGTTTAAATTAATTAGTACGTACTCCAATCGACATATATTTATGCATCATAAAAATTAATTCTTTAATAGTAGGAAAAACTTATATAAATATAGATTGAACTCCCGTTTAATGGTAAACGTGAAATAATGTCAACTGGTAAGTTCTTTTTATTATAAATATTTTAAATTTTAAATCGGGGCTTTTCTTTTAGCAAGTCAAATCGTTAACTATATAGAGTTTTTGGTGGGAGAGATGTTTCCCGGCGAGGCGGTATGATTTTAAAAAATATAATTATGTGTATATACCTAATTATGGTATTTTCAGATGATATACGCGTTCCATAACTTCCCTCCAGGGTATGCCACCCCGGGGGGATACATCGAGCTATGGAACGGTCCCCTCTATGGGCGCCAGGTGATCGTCTGGGGAGACCCAGACGGTAAAATTATTTTTGTATATTTTACATAATTTTTCACATAATTAAATGTTTTAAAATTAATTTTTGTGTTTCATTTTAAATGGGGCTGTGGGAAAATTAAAAAAAAAACATTTTGAAATCCCAAGGTATATTAGCAAAAATAACTTTACAATTTAAAACGTTATATCAATTTATAATAAAAACTAATTTTAAGATAGGTTTTGATAAAATATTAATTAATTTTAAAAGAAGCCTGCATCTGAAAAAAGAACGGGCTAATGAAGTATTGAATTGATATAATATAAAAAAAACTCACCAGAACTTCAAAATGTCCATTATAGGGGTAGTGCATCCGTATTTCTCTACAAAATGTTTGCCAGTACGGACAAGGCCTAATTGGCTGCAACGTATGGTAGCCACTTCTGCCTCGGTTTTGGTCATCCTTTTAGGGAGATGTACCATTTTATCGTCTTCTAGATAGATGATTGTAGAAATGCCAAAGGGCCCGTCCTTGTTCTCGATGTCAAGAATACGGTAAAGTTTACCCTCTTCCAGGTCTAGACCGTTTACAACATCAATTTTAGCAGCCATTTTTAGTTTTTTCAGGCTCTTAATTTGAGAAAAGAAGAAATCGGTGAACTAACTTTCCTGCAGTGGTTTCTGGTATTTATAGCTTTACCTCACCATAACAGATAATATTCTAGAACGACCGAAAAGTAAAAATTCAAGTAGCCCCACTCCAACAAAACGTTCAAGGATTTAGCGTCACCCTAGAAGGGCTTATAAATAGTGCAGAAATGGTGAGAGCACTTAATTGTTTCTGTTATAAGTTTGCAACAGGTAAGTTTTTGAATTTTATTATGGTGTCGGGGGTTTTTAAACCGACTTGGTATTTTTATTCAAAGTGTTTGTATCTTTTGGTTTTCTTTTTAGTGTATATTTCGGGGGCCACCCTCAATGTTTGCGTGTCGATTTTGTGATAAACCCTTTAAGTTTAAATGTGAAGGGGTGTATGATTTTAATTATATACCTACTATCGCTATATGGTTTTAAATACATTTAAAATGACCCTGTGATAGAGCGTATTAACAAGACGACAATAGGTCTTTTTATAGTTTTATGGAAATTGAATTTATATGAACAATTTTAAAATGTTTAATTGTCATTTATGCGAAAAAATTTTTACATATAACCTTAAAAATGAGACATTATTATCGGTACCCGAGATTGATTTTGAAAATTATTTAGAGCTTTTTGAAATTTCATTTATTTATAATGATTCTATACCAGAGGGCCTAAACAAATTATCGCAAGGGTTTTCTACAGATAACTTTTTCTTAAATATTTCGTTTATAAGAAATTTAAACATCTGCTTTGAAAAGTGCATACGTTTAAAGCGTGATGCTCAAAATTGTGTGCCTATATGTAAAATCTGTATTAAAACGCTCGAAAGTTAAGGTAATCTTTTTTATTTTGAATAAAATTTTTTATAATATTGACCATTCATATTTATGCTATTTATTTTCCTAAAACGATATTAGTATACCTAGGTCATTTTTTAAAACGCGTCTCATATAGACACGCACCCACATAAGCTATTGTTTTTATTAAGAATTCACGAACCCTTCTTCGTTATTATGTAGAATACAACTACTTTATATAGGCATTTGCACCAAGTAGTTTGGGTATTAGTTTTTCAAAACAGCCCTAAAAGAAATGAAAATTGTTTTTAATTTTTTTTCATACCTGTATAATAGTTTGTTTTAACATTTTATCTACAAGTGGGTTTTTATCAGTATAATATCCGACACATTTAATATTATATTGCTTTTTATATCTTTTTTAAATATTATAACTCAATTCTTGTAACTTGAGTATGTACGTTACAATATCTGTGCAATCAAACTTGCAGTTAAATAAGGCATTATTTAATAGGGCCATAGACCAAATAATCCTGCAAATATAATTAATTTTAAAACAGCTGTTCTACGCCAGTGTGTCGTAAAAGTTAATTTAACAAGGGGCGGCAAGCTAGTAAATTACAATGGCCATAACACTCCGTCTGCATCGAAAAAGATATAGGGAAAGTAATTTATTTTACAACTTGTATAGGACTTGGAACATAGGCTGATTAAAGAAAACGGGTTTGGTATAGGTTGATTAAAGAAAACGAGGGCTCTATTAATAATAATAATATATTTTTATTAGGTTTATAATAATATACATTTTATTTATTTTTACATAACTAAAATTTTATATTACGAGATATAATCTTATGTAATAAATCTTTAAGCTGCGCCAAAACGCCTACATTAGGGCAAGATATACCAAAAAATGAAAGATCCATTTTACCGGTGCGAATTAGGCCCATGCTAAATTCATTATATTCAAAAAACATGTCGTTTTGAATAAAATAAAGGCGGCCGTCGGTGTAACGAAATACACTGTCTATCTTTGCGGGGATTCCGTTAAATAATTCTGACGTTATATGGTAATTGTCTGGCATAAATGAACATTCGTCAATACCCCACACCAAAATATCATTGAAAAATAAATAGGTTTTTCCCTTGTTTGTGTTCACGACAGCTTGAACTCTGGTTTTTACATTTGTGGCAGCGAGACTATCTATTGATTCCGTTTTTATTAACGCAAACGTGCCGTACTTCACAAAGTAAATTAGATCACCAACAAACAATACAATGTCTCCATTAGGACGTTCATATATGGCAGTTATTTTCTTAAAATTTTTTGGTAAAAATTTAAAATAATCTGTTAATAGAAAAGGGGTATTAGAAATTTGTTTCGTCTCTAAATTCAACATCCAAACAAATGTTTCATAAAAAATAAATAATTTGTTTTTAACGATTAAATAAGCTTTATTTGTTTTTGAGTCCAAGTCACATAGAGTCGAAAACTGCGCCGCATCGGGTACCGAGGGTGCGTCAGGGGTCGGCAGTACGCTGAGGATTGTTGTTGCAGCTTTTGTCTGTATAGTTGTGGTTCTTGTCTGTGGGGTGGTTGTAACTTTTGTAGGTATAGTCGTGGTTTTTGTCTGTGGGGTTGTATTCGGTGACGTGGGTATTTTTGTTGTGGTCAAAGATTTTTTGCCATAAAGGTACTCGATACCATAAATATCATCCTGAGTTATTTTCACATTTTCCGCTTTGTAATACGGGTACATGATCGCGCTCTCGTCAGCTGTGTGGGCGAAACCTAGAGTATGCCCGATCTCATGTATTAAAACGCTTAGTAAATTTGTCCCACCATTTTTGGAAGAAAGACTCCATGGTTCTTTTGAATGCATATGAATCTCTACATTGGCACTTCCATCTGGAAAAAATGCGTGCGCTAAAGTAGGTTTATCTAATTTGTAGGGACACCAGGTGAGATCATTTTTCATTTTATGCCGTTGGTCGGCAAACGAAATTGTAATATTATGGATGTTTCTATCATATTTAAAGCGGAAATTAGAAACATCCCCCCATGCTTGAAAAGCTCTTTCAGCAACTGTTCTATATGGATATACTGAATAATTTGGAGGGTAGATAGACCAAGATAGCTTTAAATCTTTCCATAAGTAGTTAGAGCCTCTTCTCCAATCTGCAATATCTTTGACGCCACAGCGAGGTCTTTGCATTAGAGCAATAGTTTCGTCATTTAAGGTTCCATCTTCAGGGAGACCATAAGTTTCTTGAAATGCCCGTAACCCATCTAATATCGACACTAAGGCATTATCTGTAGTATTTTCTTCCAAGTAACCATAGTCTGTTAAATATTGGCGGGCAGCTGTTTCGTCTGTTACCTGTACAGCTGTAGTAGTAGTAGTGAGAAATAAAATGAGGCAAATTAACACACCCATTCTGCTCGAGGGGTAGATATATACTGAGATCATAAATAAGGGGTAGTGTATTTATTTTTAAAATTCGATTACCCCAAGTTTTTCCAATTCTAGTAATATAGGCCATATTTTATCATCGTTTTTATGATTAAAATAGTCGCTCTCTAACTGTTTAAACATTTCCACTAGCTTGTTAACGTCATTATCGTAATCAAGTTCTAAATCATTCAAAGTAGGAGGAATAGTACTGTTCAATTCAAGGTTTTTGTTTATCATACTCACTCTGCTTTTCTTTAAATAAGTCCTTTTTGGCGGAAAAAGCTTAGAAATAATGTTTGTATACTTCCAGCTTCTGCTAGAATTTATGTGATTTTTACTATTAAATCCCCTTCGGTGTGCGCTTGATAAAAGAAGGATTTCTTTATATTTATCCAGCTCTGTATTGGAATAGCCCATAGGGCGTTCTTTTGTCAATAAATTCAGAAGTCCTACAGTTAAAGTATATTTCTCATTATCAATCACTAGGGTGTTATTTTCAAATTCTACGGGCTTATTCCCAATAAACCAGTCATTTTCAATCATTTTAAAACCAAAATCTAGACCGTTCGGTAAAGACAAAAGCGCTAATTTAATTTTTCGATTTGCCATCTTATCTCGCAGAACTCTGACATTCGAATGACGTACTCATCGACGGAACGGGTGTTTAAAACACTACCTAAAACACAACACTAAGATAACAATATCTTAACTGAAACAAAACAGTGTCTTAACGGAAACAAAACAAACATATAACGCTTATATATCAATCACAACGTCAACACTGAAAAAACAAAACAGGTCTTATATACCTATAATATTGTTTCAGATCATCTGAACACAAACAAAAACACTAATATAACACTGATACGTTAATCATAATGATGACGCTGTATACCCATAAACAGGGTGTAGTTCTGAGAAGCCCTAATATATTTTCTAGTAAAACACTGTTTCTTTTGGGTAAAAATGATACGTATGTAATAATATTAATACGATTGTAAATATGCATAATCTTTATTAAATACATCTAGATACACTTCTATGAATAATTTTCCTAATCGTTTTAAGTTTATCTGGAGCTTTTGAAAAAGAAGCTGTTTTTGTTATACATTTTTACGGCGATTAAACTTATCGCCGGCTTCACTTTCAGTCAGTAAAATATTAGTGTTTTCGGCAAGTAATATATTCTAAAAATAATAACGCGTAAAACTGCCTGTTGTATATACATCTACTGCATAGTAAACCTTGAATATTAATTCTGAACGCACCTTATTTTTTCAAAGGCGTGCTACTTTTCTGAACGCACCCCAACCGAGGTTATAAATAGGGGCGCATTATAGGCAGGACGCAGGAGCTCCAGAGCCCCTTCTGTCTTTGTACGTTAGAGAGAGCAGACGTATTTTGAGCCATATTTATTTTGTTACAGAGCAAAAAAAAATGCCGTTCCCAAGTGAGTACGTCGAGTTAATTAGGGCCCAGATGGATACCCCTAACTTAACAACGGTTACCTGCGGTAAGATATTGCAGGACTGTACTCGTGCAATTCGCAATTTAAATAAACTTTTGAAACGCGCTGAGTCTGTGTCTGAAAAGTCTCATATAATAGCGTGTTTAGCCCAAATTAAGGGTTTTCAGAGGCATTTAAAGGATAAAAAGGTTGGTGGAGGAAGCGGTGTACGTCGGGCTGATACAGCTACCCATAGGGTTAAATGGGAAGATTTACATTCAGCATTCCAATCGAGAATCAGGACTGGTGTTATTATTAACAAACATCATACTGATGTACGATCATTTTTAGAAGACTGTTTGATAATTTTTAAGCGGCGAATTCAAAACGCATTAAAAAAAACTACTGCCCTCAAAGTTAACACCACTCTTTGTGGGGATTTTGAAATTAGTAAAGCAGACGAAATTTTAAAGGATACAAAGTACATTACTACTCCGAATGCCCCTATTTTAGGTAACACAAACTTAAATGAGTGGTTTGCCGATCATGTTAAGAACCCTATTTTAGTTGAATTAGACACGTTCCAGGAAAGAAATTCTGGGTGGGCACTACGCAAAATTACACATTTAATGGTATCTATTAATCATTATAATCCTCTTCGGGTCGGAACTTACATCGAACTTCCAAAACAAATAGCTAAAAGAAATGCATGCATCAATGTAAAAAACAGTGATGAAATGTGCTTTGTGTGGTCCATCGTTTCCGCTTTATATCCCGCGTTCAGAATTCTGAACGAACATCGTCCTATCCAAACCCTCAGTCAGTTCTAAACTTGGAAGGTATTAAGTTTCCCATGACAATTAATCAAATTTCAAAGTTTGAAAAGCAAAACCTAATATCCGTTAACGTATATCGACTACAAAAAATTGGAAAAAATTATCTGGTTGTGCCATATTATATACCTGAAAATAAGCATCCTAACCATATAAACTTACTACTTTTACAAGACAGCTACTTTTCCTCAGATGTAGATATTGATTTAAGCCCTATAAAATACCATTTTGTTTGGATTAAAGACCTTTCACGCTTACTATCAAGGCAATTGAGTCTTAATAGACAGCGAAAATTTTTTTGTGATCGCTGCCTTCATTATTTCCACACGCAGATAACACTAGATAAGCACACGTCCGAATGCTCTAAAAACAAGACCTTAGCAATACCTCGGATGCCTGTAGAAGGCAATAATATTTTGGAATTTAATAATTTTAAACATAAGGAAAAAGCCCCGTTTGTTATATTCGCAGACTCGGAAAGCTTGCTAATACCTGTAGTCGATGATATAGAAAAAAACACTCAAAAGGAACAAGAGCATGTCCCTTATAGCGTCGGTTATTATGTAAAATGTAATTATGACGATTCTCTATCATTTTATAAAAGTTACACAGGCCAAGACTGTATGCAGTGGTTTATGCGCGAGCTTCAACAATTTGCTGAAGACGTCGAGACGGTCTTTTTATGTGATTTGCCCATGGAACCGCTTACGCCTGCTCAACAACAAAGTTTTTTAGCCGCTACTCACTGCCATATATGTGAGAAGCCATTTACGGAAGACGATAAGCGTGTTAGAGATCACTCGCACTTCACCGGAAAGTATCGAAACGCTGCACATGAGCACTGCAATCTACAGTACCAGGATTCACACACCATACCTGTCCTATTCCATAACTTGAGTTGCTATGATGGGCACATGATAATACGGGCACTATCTGAAATAGAGGGAAAGATTGATATATTACCTGTAAATAAAGAAAATTACATCTCATTTACGAAGCATATAATGGATAGTACTGTTCATTTTCGATTTATAGATAGTTTTCGCTTTCTTGCTAGCGGTCTGGATAAGCTTGCATCATACTTATGCGAATATCCTAACCTAAAAGCAGAGTTTGAATACCTGGGAGAAGAACTGAACTTACTTACTCGAAAGGGCGTTTTCCCTTATGATTATATGAACGCTTGGGAAAGATTGAATGAGACTGAACTCCCTCCTAAAGAGGCGTTTTATAACAGCTTAGAAGATGTAGCTATAAGTGACGCGCAATATTTAAATGCACAGAAAGTTTGGCAAACTTTTAATTGCCGTACCATGCAAGACTACTCTGACTTATATCTTAAAACGGATGTAATGCTTTTAACGGATGTATTTGAAGCATTTAGGGATATATCGCATAGGACATATGGCCTTGATCCTGCATGGTCGTATACCCTACCTGGTTATGCCTGGCAATGTTTATCGCTCTTAATTCATCGAGAAGATACGATAAAACTTGAGCTGCTTACTGATTTAGAGATGCTAACATTCATAGAAAAGGGAGTTCGCGGGGGGCTAAGTCAGTGTTCAAAGAGGTATGCAGAAGCCAACAACAAGTACATGCCAAATTATGATCCGACTAAAGAAGACTCCTATCTCATGTACTTTGATGTCAATAATCAATACGGCTGGGCGATGTCGCAATATCTACCTTATGGCGGCTTTAGATGGCTTTCAGAAAACGAGATATCTCACTTAAACATTAGTGAAATTTCAGATAAATCTGCCGAAGGGTTTATTTTGGAAGTGGACTTGAAAATACCTGAGAATTTGCATGATAAGTTTTCCGATTTTCCATTATGCCCTGGCCATGAAAAACCGCCTGGGGCAAAGAATGAGAAACTTTTGGCTACGCTACACAATAAAACAGAATACGTAATACACTATAGAAACTTAAAGCAAGCTCTAACTTTGGGTGCAAAATTGGGTAAAATACACCGAATATTAACCTTTAAACAATCTCCTTGGTTAAAATCATATATCGACCTCAACACGGGGCTGCGCTAAAATGCCAAGAATGAGTTTGAAAAGAATTTTTTTAAACTTATGAACAATGCCGTATTTGGAAAGACGATGGAGAATATCCGGAACCACTCTGACGTTAAACTTATAACAAAATGGGACGGAAGATATGGTGCTGAAGCCTTAATATCCCGGCCAGAATTTAAAAGCAGCACAATTGTTTCCGAAAATTTAGTAATTGTAGAGCTTGCAAAAACACAAATTTATTTTAATAAGCCGATTTATGTTGGCATGTGTATTCTTGATTTAGCAAAGACTACGATTTATGGCTTTCACTACGAGTACATGGTTCCACGTTTTGATGCCTGTAGTGTATTGTATATAGATACTGATAGTCTTATTTACGAAATTAAAAACCATGATGTGTATCAGATAATGAGACGAGACTGTAACGATTATTTTGATACCTCAGATTATCCCCGTGATAACGTTTATGCGATTCCACAAGTGAACAAAAAGGTGCTGGGAATGATGAAAGATGAGAACAATGGCCGCATTATGACCCATTTTGTTGGCCTTAGGTCTAAAATGTATGGTATTAAACTGCTTTATACTCCAGACGAGATTGAGCAAGAACGGGTTAAACTAGAGAATTTAAACAAAGAGCGGGCGGAAATTGATAAGGTTTTATCTAACTTGGGCGTTACCAAAAAGATAAAGGGCATTAAAAGGTCTGTGATTAAAAATAAAATCACATTTGAAGATTACGTCACCTGCCTTGAAACTTGGTTGGAAAAGCCTATTTCGCAGCGCCTAATTAGATCCCAACAACACGAGCTACATACTATAAAACAAACTAAAATCGGTCTCAGCCCTTATGATGATAAGCGACAAATATCGAAATCTTCACCCGGCACATTACCATGGGGGCATTATTCACTTATGCATGTGGATGACTAAGTTGATCAGGGTCTGTTCAACAGGGTGTTCAGTTGATCAGGGTCTGTTCAACAGGGTCTGTTCAGTTGATCAGGGTCTGTTCAACAGGGTCTGTTCAGTTGATCAGGGTCTGTTCAGTTGATCAGGGTCTGTTCAGTTGATCAGGGTCTGTTCAGTTGATCAGGGTCTGTTCAACAGGGTCTGTTCAGTTGTTCATTATTAGTATTATAATTATTCATATTATTATAACATTAGCATTCATATTATTATTAGCATTAAAATTATTTTTATTACTATAATAATCTACTAACGCACATATATTATATCCTAACCTGTATAACTTTCAAAAGAGCCCATATTGGTTGTACAGTAAAAAGAAGGCCAAAATACTAACGCACACATATTATATCCTAACCTGTATAACTTTAAAAAGAGCCCATATTGGTTATACAGTAAAAAGAAGGCCAAAATACTAATACACATATTATATCCTAACCTGTATAACTTTAAAACGAGCCCATATTGGTTATACAGTAAAAGAAGGCAAAAATTCCCCCTGTATAACTTTAAAAAGAGCCCATATTGGTTATACAGTAAAAGAAGGCAAAAATTCCCCCTGTATAACTTAAAAAAGAGCCATATATTATGTTATATATAGAACTGTTTTCTGATTTCAAATCAGATAACGGAAAAAGATGCCACTCTAAAATGGTTTTGCTTTGAAATTTCGTTTTTCCATAAAAATCGAATGGGGACAATATGGGCCACGTTCACGTCGTGTCCCTGTTTAAACCGAGTGCCCTCTGGTAAGTGTAGTGTTTTTCAGGTATTTTTGCTCTTACCCTCGTTTCATTTTTCAGCACCTAAACTGCCCCTAAAGTGGCTTTAGTAGCTTTGTAGAAAGTGTATATTGTTTTTAGTAGTAAATATGTGCTTTAATACATTGTTCTTAAGGTTGCTTGCGAAACACCGTCTTACGTTTTTATTATGAGGTACACTTGTTGAAACCCCCCCCCCCCCCCGTGAATTATGGCGTCTAATATCACTGTATTCTGAGGGGCGTCTTTTGCAATGTATAAGTTAAGGATAATATTCTATCTATAAGCGAATATTGCACATTACTCCTACTCTGTTCAAAATGCCCATACCCGCCAATATCTTTTTCCATTCATTTTTTTGTTAGTTTTTAAGTTTGTATATAGATATGCCTTCTTGTGCGGTAATGTTCCTAATATAAATGTTTCTAGTCCTAGTTTTTTAATTGTATGTAGATATGCCTATTCTTGCACGGTAAATGTTTCTAATCCTTAGTTTTAACTGTAAATATTTTTCGCTAAATTTTGAACTTATAATATATTGTACCTATATACAAGATTGGCGATAAGTGTCTTGTGTCAAATTTTTATTTCGTTCAGGTATTATTTTTGATGCAAGATACTTGTCTTATTTAATTATTTTTGCTAACTAGTGCTGTAATAGTGTATTTGACTTGAAAACTGCATATATTTCTGGCATAAAACGTTGTTAAATAATTACAGATATGTCTTTTTATTTTACGCCGATTTTTTTATTCTTTTAATGTAATATACCAGGGTGATAGTAAGTGATATTGTTATGTTGTGAATAAAAAAGTTTTAAAATTGATTGATTTTTATTTAATTATACATTCATGAATGGTATTCCGATGGTGTGTTTATATGGGGGGGCTGTTGAGAGTACATTATATACCTAATAATTTACATTTGCCTAGGGGGTGGCATTCCCGTGTAGATAGCGGCATCCCTGCACCCCAGAGTTATTAATAAATGGATGGAACCCTGGTTCAGTTTAAGGTTTAAGATTTGTTAATAAATTGGTGTCGATAATAATATATCCCTATAACCACACTTAAGGTTCTTTGTTTTACCTAGTTACTGTTGCGAACGGCTATTACAATATGGCCTAAGCGTATTTTCTTAAATTTTCAGTATTGGAACGGCGGTGTTGCCGTTTCGACAATTTTTATGTTGAATAAGGGGAAATATTGGTTTGGCAACGCCATTAGTACTGGTTTGTCGATAAAATGGTGAATGCATTATAAAAGCTAGGTTTACCGCTATTTTGTCATCATCGCCACACTTAAGGTTTGTTAATAAATTGGTGAAGGCAATATTTGCTGATAGGGGCTTCTGGTTGCATAAGTTCAGGTAGTACCCAGATAGCGGGAGTATGCGCGAACGTAATTATAGATGGCGTCTGAAAATACTGTTTGCCAAAAGGACATACTAGATCCCCGGTTGTCTAATTACATGCCACGCGGCCTCTAACAATGTTCATTGATGACATGTTATGGCGCATGCATACTGCAACAGATGATGGTCTCCAATATTATGTAGACAAAAACAACTATGGCTGCCGCCATTTTGCCATCGTCTCCACACTTGGGTCCTTTGTTCCACCTATACGTTATAATTGACGGGTCCCCCATATTTTTAGCTTGTCAACATTGATCAACTCTTTTAATGTATACGCTCTCGTAGTGTATTTTATAAGGTTTTAGATCGGAATCGAGAGGTTCCTGGTTCAAATCCCGCCGAGGACAAAAACTTTTTTATGGTATTATTATATTTTAAAATATTTTAACTGATTTACAACGTCATACCTACCATCGCGGTAAACAAGATGTCTTATATGAAAAGCAGGTGGCGCTACAGGTCTCAAGATTACAGGTACGTACATCTCTCCCCGTTAGGTGGTACCCCTACAATGATATTACTATATAATCGGGGTAACACGTGATCTGGGTTCCGTTGGGGCAAAAGTTAGGCTAGAATAATGGGTGGGGGGTTAGGTGGCAGCAGTGGAGGGTTCCACACAGGCCAATAGGGCCCTATATTACCGGCATCGAGCAGTTATGACGTCACTCACTAGGTGGCGATAGTAGCTGGGTTCCACTTAGGTTAAGAGAGGATGGTGGCTTCCAGGAAAAGTGCCACGCCCTAAAATGGCACGAAAAATGCAGATTTCAGCCCCCATGTTATTTCTTATGGGATTTTGAGTTGGGAGTCACATTGCTTTACTACTTAGGCTCTGCGTCAGTACTAATTTTATGTTCCACTAACCTAGTACAACCTAAAGTCGTACCCATTTTCATAAAAACACGGCTCACCAACTCATCCAAAACTAAAGCCTCTTCAGAAGTCAGAGAACTCCGCGACTTTAGAACTTCAACCATGGCCAAGTTTACATTATCAGGATTAGTAAATTGCCATTCACCGGAACGCAAATCTGGAACAATTCCCATTCTCCGCCAAAAATCGATACCTAATATCAAGGTCTGTGGAAGATCAGGAACTACTAAAATATCTACAAGCTTTGCTTTACTTCTCAATTTTATGGGGACCCGTAAAATACCTAGACAACTACATTTTTGTCCATTGGCAACAGTTACCTGCATAGAACATTTCTCTAAAGAAACTAAACCTATACTTTTCAATATATCCCAGCCTTTACCTCCAATTAAAGTACTATTACTTCCGGAGTCTAAAAGCCCAAAAATACTCTTACCAAAAATAGAAACATTTACATACGGTCTCTCATCGCCATGGGCATGTGAAAGAACAAAATCTAAAACATGACGATATGACATCCTTTCAATATCGGCCATATTGGATGCGTTAGGCAATAGGTGGCCGTTTCCTATTGTCTCGCACTCCCGTTTCCCTGCCGGTTATTACATTTAGGACAGTTACGGATAGTTACATCAGCATATCCACACCGGTAACAATAACGCTTTTGGGGTTCTTGGCAATTAGAAGAAAAATGCCCACTTCCATTACAATTCCAACACTTAAGATTAGAGGAAAAAGGTTTGGTCGACGCTGCAAATACTTGGTGTGAGGGCTTACGATGCTGTGGTCTACGATACGAAGGAGCCATTTGATCGTGTAGATCTACATTGCTGGAATGTGAAGTCGATGCTGTACTCGATGTCTCTGCATAAGCCAAATCAGGTTCCAAACACTTACTTTTCCTAGGTGGGGGCACGTAGGAATGAGCTAAAAGTCGTTTTGCATCAAGTTTGCGACACAATGTTAGTAACTCCATTACAGACAGAATTTCTTTAAAAGCCAAGTGTGGTTGATAATAGGGAGCTAAGTTATCTAACAAAATTTTTAATTTAGCCTCATTTGGAATTGGTTGCTGAAGACGAGAAAACAACCCATTCATAGCAGCAATATAACTACCTATACTTTCATTCTCACCCTGAGTACGATGCTTGATTTCTTCAAAAAGCCTTTTATCATAATCTGGACCCTGAAATTCTTCTCTTATGGCCTCGACCAAAGAATCCCAATCAGTCACCCAATCTCTTATTAAATTATACCATTTCTTTGCCTCACCATCAAAAAGATCGCCAGCTTCCTCGAATAACATTTGACGCGAAACATGCCTAGAACGCCTCAATTCATTGACACGCTCAATAAAATAACTAAAAGACAAAGCTTTATCTGATTTGTCTCCCGTAAATTTCAAACCCCAATCACGCAAAGGGACAGGTTTTACTTTATTTTTGTTCCTATTATTATCGTCATCATCAGAACTAGACTCATCGTCGCTTTCTGACGAAGAACCCGAAGGTGTCGAAGTGTTCATGACGGTTAAATCGAGTAAAGTTACATTTTTATTCTTTTTATCAGATTTTATCTTAGAAACAAAATTATCATAAGCTAGGAGAAGCTTAAAACGCATTTCAGATTTTTCTTTCTTATCGGTATCATTTTTAGGAGCCGAATTATTTAATCTACCTAAAGCATAAGCAATTTTTGTTGAAATTTTCTTGTTTGCTTTTAAATCATCACCGTCTAAGCTATCTATAATAGTTTCTAACTCAGTAAAAACAGCGTTTAATGCCTCCAAATCAGCCGCAAAAGTAAATGGATATGCTGGTTTTTTATATGCAAGAGAAGACTTATCTAATCTTAAAGATTTTCTTAAAACTTTTCGCAAGTCATCGATGCCAGTCTCATCGGGATGAGAAACTCCCCTAACAGCTAATTCGTATAAAATCTCAGGCTTCGAAAGCCTATTTACTTCAAGTTTCAATTTTTCAGCCATGATAACTACAATAAACTGAAATAAATATAATATATATTTTTAGTTCTACCTCTACTAAGTTCAGTAGTACACCACAATATCTCAAAAAAAAAATTTAAGCAACAAAGCAATATGCACAGGGGTAACTATACTACGTAATTACTTAAGAGTGAAACTTATCTCGAAACATTTAAATTATTAAATTACCTTTATCTTGTAAAGTGCAAAAAAAAATTATACTGTAAAGTCTCAAAAAAAGTCAAAGTTTTCTAACCAAACAAACAATAGGCCCCACGTTGTAGCGTCACTTTTGTGTGGCGTAATTCTTTATCTTTAGGTTATGTGTATTCATAAAAAAAAAAAAAATTATATATTGTTGACTAAAATAGAAAATTGTTGTACTGAATGGTTGCCGCCAGCCTTTAATCAGTGGAGAAGGGCTAGGTTCAAAAGTATAAAAAAAAAAAAAAAAAAAAAAAAGGGCGCCACGTAGTTTAAACCACCAGTACCAACCAAAAGAAACTTCGTAAAACCATGAAACCGGAACCTCTTTTTATTCCCTGTTTATTTATTTTATAGATACACAATCCAATCCTTAATTATAGGCACAACAAGATAAAGGTAATGAGACACCGCATTAACTTTAAAACATTGGGTATTTATTTCCACTATTACTTTAGACAAAATATTTTCCAACATCCAAATCTATCATCTAAAGCGCAGTATGTTAGTAGAAAGACAAAAAAAAATAAAAATAAAATTCTAGCGCACCTGTGAAAGCCTTAAACAACTTATTAAATCACTATTTAATACTATTACTATTTCAAAAGGTTTCGTTGGGACAGGTGAATGAATAGTCACCGCTACCGCAGCTTACGTAAGCGTAGAGGAAGGGGAATGCCATATTTTAAATATATTATATACCGATATTATTAGGTTATGCCCATCCACATGCAATTAATTGCTGGCATACGGTTTTCTCACTTTCACTTTGGGCTATTACATAGAAATAAATTTTATATTACCCTTACGTCTAAATAAAAATTTCTATAACATTTCGCGGCACAACCATCATAATATTGCTAGCTACAAACCGCAATAATATTATAAAGACTTATACGATGGAAAATAAATAGTCATCCCATAAACATGGCCAGTGGAAAACTATTTTATAACTATGGTCCTATCGTACTTCAAGAAATGAATGTCCCATCAAGACTGCTTATAAAAAGAAACAAATGGGCTATTCCATGAAACTGTTTTTTTTTCTTTAAAAAAAAAATGGGCTGTTCCACCAAACCCTGAAAAAGTACAGGCCATAAATAAAAAGGAACGAACTTACTCAATTATGGTAGTCCAAACCTCCTTAGTTTCGGTGAGGGTCCATCGTATGATTTGTTCACGACAATCGGGATAATTGTCACCACCCTTAATAGAACCTAGTTGAACCCTTAAAATAATAGAAAAACCCCAATAAATTCCTAGTGATTGTACTAATGACGAGACACAATATAACGATGTACAAAAATAAAAGAAAATAGAGAAACATACCTGTGGATAATTATTCTAAACCACGCTTGCCGAGCCGTTGATGAAAATGGCGGCGTCCGTTACGACGAATTTCAATATTCAAATAGAGGAAAATGCTTCTGCACACGATAAATCTCCTTCAAAATTCTCCCAAACAAACCACAAGAAGCACTTATTATAAAAAAAACTGTCTTCTAGATCCCACAATTCGCGGACGAACTTAATTCGTTAAAGATTACAGTCTTCTTTCGTCGTAATTTATTGAAAAAGAAGGCCACTCCGTTCTCCAGGAATCGACAATGCCTTCGCCCAAAAGCAGTCACCAAATTTCTTAGTCGCGTTACGCAAATACCTCTATCCTAACGCTAACGTTATTTATCTTTCATAAGTTTCCGGTCTATTATGATACTTATATTCAAAAAGAGAGTAGTTTTGGTCAACCACTACCACTTGACCAACTCTCAAGCAGTTCTTAAATAATTGCAACATCTGTTCCGGTTAATTAAAATATTTATAAAGAGAGAGAGAGCGCAATAGTGTTATTTAGCGTAATGCTGAAGATCTTTATATTTGCTGATTTTTGGTTTCAGTCCTGAAACCTTAAAGGAACTAAATTTTCAGAAAGTGTTTGCCAATTTGTGCAAATAATTGCAACTAAAGCGAAATATCCATGACGTCATACTCCAAGGTTCCCATTTTCGACCTAATTATCCACAACCAATACAATTAAACATTCGATACACAAAAAAAAATCGTAAAACTTCCACGGAAGATTTAGGGAAAAGAATCTGAATTTTACTTAATTTCTAGATATGGAAACGATATTACATATTGGAAACAGCCAATCCTGCTAAAATAAATTGTTAATAACAATAGCAAGGAAATCGGGCAACCTGCCGTGTTATCAGTGATTCTCGTGCGTAGATTTATTTCGCGCACACCTTGAAGGTAAATTTGACATTCCGGTTTCAACAATGGCCAGTCCAAAACAACTAATTTGTGTGATGTTAATAACAATAATTTATTTCTTAAAGTATTCTTAGTTTTAGAATAGTAAAGTGATGTGGACAATATGCTGGAATGATTGTTTTGTTTGTTTTAAATACTTGCTTCTCGATGTGGTAGGTGATTATTTTGCAAATATTAATTTAAAAATTGCCATTGACAAGATTCATATTTTTGGCTGAATTTTATTTTGACTAGACCCCTTTAACGATGAATTTTGATAGCTAAATTGGGTGCTTATTGATTTTTTTTCCGATGTCGTAAATATATTAATACTTGTAACGCCGAAAAAGGTCGTTACAATCGATTTACTTATTACAATTAATTAATATCGTCCACTTCCTTTCTCGAAAACATAGCATGCGTGTTTTTTTTGAGAGGCGCAGGAGGGTTTAGGTGCCCCTACTCCTGTCCCCAAGGGCGGTGCCCTTGATGTATTCCAAACAGCGCCTACAACACGAGTGACATCAATGAAGGACGCGACCAGTCCTGGCCTCTTTTGCGGGGATGCGGCTGCATCTCAGCAAAACACATCCTGATCTCTATAACCGTCAATTGGAAGAGAGATACGAGGACGTCGACGCCGCCCGACCGGGGTGGAGTGACGACGATATCTTGCGGATGGCTCGCATCGAGAGTCGCCACGATGGAATTAGCATCAACCAGAGACTGATTCTGGAGTTCCCGAATCAAACCATCGATTCGAATTAATATCAAAGGAAGAAGACTTACCGAGATTTGCTTTTCAATCTCATGGAAGGCCCTGGAGATTAAAGCCATACACCATTCTGACGTTCGATCTTCAGAAGGCATTTTTGACACCGTATCGCATTCGGCGATCGCAAGATCGTTGAAGCGGTTCGGTGTCGATGGGTGCTTATCGTTAAAGGCTACAACGGGGGCGAGACGACCATTCAGGTCGGTGGCTCGTCAACAAGGCCGATCCAGTTGAGGAGAGGTGTGCGGCAGGAAGACCCCCTCTCTCCCACGATTTTCAATCTCGTCTTGGATGAGTTTATAGCTGATTTAGAGACCCGTGAGGACGGGTTAGAGATCGGGGCGGGCTGCCGGTTGACCTGCCTGGGATATGCGGACGATCTGTTGGTCGTCTCTGGCACCATCGGCGAAGCGCAGCGATCGTTGGATGTCGCGGATGCTTTTTTTAAGCTACGCGGCATGAGGCTCAATTTAGGTAAGTGACACTGCGACAAGTGACACTGCGACAACTACCAGTGTAAACAGGGCGAACAAGCATTTGTATGTGTGTTCATCAGGCGAAATTTGATGGTTATTATGGTCTTTCGACTGATGAACAGGTTCCACGTGTGGTTAAAATTTAATTATGAAAAAGAAGAAAAATAAAAACGATGGTTAATTAACAAAATTTAAAAGTGGTTCGTCCCAATTGTTCGTCTTTTTACAAATTTACATGTTAATTGTTTTTTACATAATAAGTTTTTACATTGTCCTGTTGATGGCCCACTCAAGAAAAGTAAATTTGTCAATGAAGTTTCCTGTTTCCTGACAAAGAAGCACTGAAGATGGCCTAAGGCCGAAAGCGCTCTTCTAATTTAAATAAATTTCGAAATTATCCACTTAATACAAAAAAACGACTGTTGTTCCCTCTTATTTCAAAAAAGTGTACACAGCCCTACCTCATCAATCATCACATTTCTATTTATTTTCCAACTGGGGAACGGGCTGCGGCCCAGGTCAAGTGACCTGGGTAATGTCAATAACTGGAGGCCGATTTCCATCTCTTCCACGTTTTTGCGAACTCCTAATAAGGCATTGGCAGAAAGATTAGCGGCTTTACCAATTCATGGAAACCAGAGGGGGATCCGTAAGATCGATGGCGTTTTAGCTAATTTTTTGACCATCCAGGCAATCATAAAATCGCGTAGGAGCAACTTAAAACCGTACACCATTCTGACGTTGGATCTTAAGAAGGCATTCGAGACCGTGTCGCACGTTATTCAATCTCCTCTTGGATGAGCTAATTGCTGATTTGGAGACCCGTAGGGACGGGTTGGAGATCGGGCCTGACGCTTTTACCCACGCCCCTGCGAGGGAAGGTGGGCTGGGAGTGCTGTCACTGAAGGCGCATGTCCCAATAATAATGAAGGCACGTCTAGGTAAGATTGCTTCTTTCGGCGATACAACATCGCGCCATGTCTCGTCTTTGGCATAGGTGAGGGGACTTCGGGAGAAAGTCTCTCGTTGGGCCGGTGACCTGACCACGAGGGATCGTGTCAGGGCCCGCTGGTCCGATGCTCTGCAGAGTGGTTACTCTGGCAATGGCCTTATTCAAGGCAGCCATAGCGGTGTGAGTGGTTCGTGGATGTCGCGTCCACCTCCGTTCTGGTCGGGCGGCGACTACGTCCGGGCCGTCCAATTGAAGGCAAACATGCTCCCTACGAAGGGATTTCCGTAAAACCCGAGGGAAAAAAGACTGTGTCGTGTGGGATGCCAGCGGGTCGAGTCGCTGTCGCACGTCCTGCAGGGGTGCCCAGGCACACATGCGAATCGTGTGCGGCGGCACGACCGGCTGGTAGACCATCTTCGCGGTCTTACAGAAAAGCATGGCTGGATGTGTGAAGTTGAACCTCGGGTGCATCTGTATAACAGGGAAAATCGATTAATGAGACGGACGTTACACCCATCCCCCCCATAGCGGAGGTTGAGAGGGTGTATGGAGGCTTGTTCAGCAAGGCCCGGCTGACGATGCTCCCTTCAGGAAGGTACGTCCGAGGCTCTGAGGCAATCCTGGAAACAACCTATGCTAGACGGTTGGAGGAGCATCTATCTACTTGGTGTGAAAATTGTCGAACCAGTGGGGGGATTAAGAGAGGGTGGGCCGAAGAGCTCGACCGGGGATATAGCGGGAATGGGTTGGTACAGGGAAGTCGCTATAAGGAAAGCGGATCATGGGTGTCCAATTCCCCACCGTTCTGGTCTGGCAAGGACTTTGGAAGGGCGGTACAACTGCGCGGCAACCTATTACCGACCAGGGGAGAGCCCTCCAACCCCCCGTGTGAAAATTGTCGAACCAGTGGGGGGATTAAGAGAGGGTGGGCCGAAGAGCTCGACCGGGGATATAGCGGGAATGGGTTGGTACAGGGAAGTCGCTACAAGGAAAGCGGATCATGGGTGTCCAATCCCCCACCGTTCTGGTCTGGCAAGGACTTTGGAAGGGCGGTACAACTGCGCGGCAACCTATTACCGACCAGGGGAGAGCCCTCCAACCCCCCGGAGGAGCGCCTATGCAGGGCAGGCTGTGGCAGGGTCGAGAGCTTGTCACACGTCCTGCAACGCTGCTGGGTTGCAAAATCCGAGAGGATGAAGGGGCACGACTGTCTGGTCAACCACGCAGCTGGAATTGCCAGAGAGAAGTGCTGGACTGTGGACATCGAGCCATGAACTCGTGCTCGGAACGGACTTCTCAGAATTCCGGACATAATCCTCTCTCGGAGACAGGCCGTGATAGTCGCCGATGTCGCGGTAAGTTGGGAAGAACCAGACGCTTTACATCAAGTACTTTTTCTACTCTCTCTTTCTACTCCAACAAGATAGCGACATACTCTTACTCTGGATTTACTCAGACCCTTCAGGCGCTGTATCCAGATGCTCACTGCAGGTGATGCCTCTGATAGCCGGAGCTCGCGATGTTTGGTGCGAGCGGACAAATGCCGCACTCTCTGCCGCACTAGAGCTTTCCAACAGGAAAAAACGGGAGTTTGTGTGCAAGACAATAGTCGGTAGCTTGATAACTTACAATGCGTTTATGAGACGGTAGAGTCGGCCAGCCTTCCATCTGAGCATTTTTAACGTATCGTTTAACCTGTGTGTACCTTATTTGTCACGTGTGACGTTAAACTCTCTGTTTCAGGACATATACCCCGGGCTTTACCCCCCCCCCGGACCTAACCCATTTCAGAAGCTTTTTGTCTCTCTGGCCCTGCCTCCGTGAGGACTCGACTTGGGTTACTTGTATGGGGTATTTTTATTAATTGACTATTGTTTCTCCCTTCTATAAAGACGTTCACTGTTGCCTGGCTATAGGTCTTAGTGTGTCTCGAGACCTATACAGAATATATTGTCCTAACGGCCGGAATCCAACAAGGCCGTTCATGCGCCCACTAGACGAGGCTTCGGCCGGCATGATGACGGGCGATGTCTCCTTCTAGTTGAGTACTAAGGGCCTTCTGACTAGCCAATGATATGAATGATATTAATATCACGTGGAGCATTCCTTTTAGATACCAGGTTCGTCTAAACCTAATGATGACGTCTACGACCCACCCTCATCGCCAGATTCATATTCAGATTCAGTTTTTGCAACGCCACCAACTGTGGTAACCTACTTTGTGCAGTCGAAAAATATTGAGTTACAAGCACCGACTTCTAAAGATAAGGGCATGGGTAAAAGGAAAAGACCCCGCAATATTGACTCACCCGATGACAGTTTAGAGCTCGAAACGCCTAGAAGACCTTGATTAGATACAACAACACCAATTGTTGCTAATTGAACATCAACCGGTGAAACAACTAAAGCCACAATTCAGGATATCCCACTTAAACCAAAAAAAACGGTGACTTTTGAAGTTCGCTCCGCCTCGCCTGAGGTTGTAGAAATTAATGAATCACCAATAAGCCCTTCAAACATACATATGGAAGCAACTGCTGAACTGCACGACATTAAATTATACTTGAATAGTCTGTTGCAGCACTTCTCCGAGGTTTCAAACAGGGATACTGACATGATAAAAATTCTCAAAAGCTGCCTTGAAGATTCTGATTATATATATTCTTAAATAATATCGAAGAATGGTTAGATAAAACTTCAAGACTAGAAAAACAAACAATGTAAATAAGACAAATAATGTAAATAAACACAAAAGCAACAAAAAGCGAGACACAAACAATAAAAACTATGGAATGGCATACACAGGTAGCAATCCTCGAGCATCAACCTATAAAAATGCTCAGGATCTATACACTAAAAATAAAGCCACTCTCGCGGGGACAATAATCACGGGGAAAAAGTTTAGTTACCGTAATATCACAGAGGTAGAAGAGTTCTATGGTAAGATATTAAAGAGCCCTTCACCGCCTGACGATGAGTCAATTACTAATTACAAGAAAGCTAGAAAGGGAATCAATGACACAATCACAGTTGTAAAAATATCCAGATTAAAATCAACATGGAAACCGTCCACCGCAGGGCCCGACGGCATTACAGTGTTTGCGGTCAAGGCCTTCGACAATAAAAAGCTCGAAGCCCTTTACAATATCATCTATTACAGAGGTATTACCCCGAAGATCTGGCGTAATTCTAGAACAACTATGATCCCTAAAGATGGCAATAGGTTGGATCCGGGCAATTGGAGGCCCATCACAATATCTTCAGCAGTACAGAGACTATTGCACCGTATAATAGCCAATAGGATAAAAGCTTGTACCTCTCTAAATCTTAATCACAGAGGTTATATTGACCTAGATGGTACATTGGCTAACTCCATAATACTAAGCCATTATATAACAACTAGAACGGCTACTAGAAAGGCATACAACGTGCTGTCTCTAGATATACAGAAGGCGTTCGATACGGTGTCACACCATTCAGTCTTGCGTTCCTTGAAGAGAATGGGTGTAACGAATCTCATGGTTGGCTATATCAACAACACTTTGCTTGGAGCAACTACAATGATTAAGGTGGGAAGTGATAGCACAAGGCCACTGAAAGTCCTAAGGGGGGTCAAACAGGGTGACCCCCTAAGTCCCATACTGTTCAGCTGTGTCGTAGACGAACTACTCTGTTAACTTAACAACTCTCCCAATATATGCAGCACATTTGACATAAACAACGGTATAAGCTGCTCAGCGCTGGCTTTTGCCGATAATCTGGTGATTTTGGAGGATAATGAGTCTAAACTACCAGTAATATTAGACAAAATAATTACCTTCTTTAAAAGAAGAGGAATGGCTCTGAATGCCAAGAAATCCAACTTGCTGTCCGGTGCCCTGGTCCCAAGAGCAGGCAAAATCATATCAGGTCCAAACCATTCCTCTCCTTCCAAGGTGGATTTATACGCCAAGTAAATAACGTGGACCCATTCAAGTACCTTGGTCATATGTTTGGATCCACTGGCGTTAAGAAACCTAATATCACTGATTTAAATACTTGGTTAAATAACGTAAGTAGAGCACCCCTAAAACCAGATCAAAAACTTGACATTGTCAAGAATTTCGTGATTCCTAAGATACTTGCAAAACACAAAAATTACCGGGAAAATACTAAGGGAAGCTGATAGAACAATCAAGCATCACGTAAAACGCTTTCTACACATAAGCTCTCATACCCCGAATACAGCCCTACCCGCCAAAGTTCGATATCGCGGATTCGGAATTACAGAATTTGAGGCACAACATACCCAGGATTCTTCTTAGTCGACTAAAAAGTTTAAGCACTGTCGATGATCTAAACCTGAGTTGCGTAATGCAATCCGAGCCCATGCGGCACGCTCTGGGAAGCCTGCAATCGCTGGCAGGCAAAATGCTGCCAGAGCAACACTGGCTGCAGATAATTAAGTCCAGTCCAACCCTGGCAGGAATAGAGAATGCTGAAGACGATCCTAGCAGCAGGACATGGATAGATAACAAGCCTTCAGGATGGACCGGCGGCGATTACGTAAGAGCAGTGCAATTGAGAACAAATAATTTACATGTCGCGGGATTGGCCTACAACACCAATGAAAATAAAAAGTGCAGGGGCAACTGCGACAAAATTGAGAGCATTTCCCACGTCCTACAGCAATGTCCCATAACTCATTGGGAAAGAATTTAACGACATAACGAAGTAGCAAAAAAGATCGCTACACATTGCAGGACAAAGTTTTGGGAAGTAGAGGAAGAATCGCACATAAGACATCAAGACGGTAATTCACTATGGAAACCTGATCTCGTCATTCACCTGCCAACCCAAATTGTAATTTGGGATGTCCAAGTAAAATGGGAGGGAACAGTGCCCCTGAGCATGGGCCATCAGTACAAAAAGGCTCTTTATGAAAACGACGTCGTTTCATAGAATCCGCAAAGAAAAGATACCCCGATAAAGAACTTAATTTCCAACCAATTACCGTTGGTGCTAGTACCCTACCGAAGATATACTGAAATTAACTAATGGAGTCAAATCCAGCTGCGATCACAGCGTATTAAAATAATTAGCTTTCGCAATGTCCTGAAAATCATTCTAAATAGGACTTAGTACCTCATTATTTTCAAATCCATATTTCTAATTATGATCGATTTACTTATTACAATTAATTAATATCGTCCCCTTCCTCTCTCGAAAACATAGCATGCGTGTTTCTTTGAGCGGCGCAGGAGGGTTTAGGTGCCCCTACTCCTGTCCCCAAGGGCGGTGCCCTTGATGTATTCCAAACAGCGCCTACAACACGAGTGACATCAATGAAGGACGCGACCACTCCTGGCCTCTTTTGCGGGGATGCGGCTGCATCTCAGCAAAACACATCCTGATCTCTATAACCGTCAATTGGAAGAGAGATACGAGGGCGTCGACGCCGCCCGACCGGGGTGGAGTGACGACGATATCTTGCGGATGGCTCGCATCGAGAGTCGCCACGATGGAATTAGCATCAACCAGAGACTGATTCTGGAGTTCCCGAATCAAACCATCGATTCGATTAAATATCAAAGGAAGAAGACTTACCGAGACTTGCTTTTCAATCTCATGGAAGGCCCTGGAGATTCTTCGTTCGACTCTTCTAACGAGGAGGAAGGCGGAGATGATCCGATAATAGCGCAAGCTTGCTTTGCACGATTTTATAGAGGCGGACGCTCTCCGACTACAGATCTTCAATGATGTGAGTGATATTAATGTCACGTGGAGCAAAGAGGATCGAAAGATTGCCTCAATTATCAACTGTCCTCATCTCGATCGTAGCCTGGAGGTGGTTGCTTCCTATGTCGAAGCGTATATCCTGCATCTAAAAAATTTCTTCACCGTTTTAGGTCGAAGAAATGGTCCTACCAACGCCAGGACACAGCCCGGTGGACGCTAGCCAAACCCGCCAAATAGGCGGAGGCGTAGGGCTTCCCATATTAAACAGTTTTTCAAGAACTGTATAGCAGGAATACTGCCAAGGCGGCGGAGGCGATCATCGACGGAAAGTCGATCGAGGAGACGAACGTTACACCACCCATAGCGGAGGTCGGGGGGTGTATGGAGGCTTGTTCGAACAGGTCGGCCCGGTTAACGATGCTCCGTACAGGGAGGTACGCCACAGGGTCGATGTTGCACGCCCCTTCAGGGTTGACGAAATTGAGCGGGCAGTCAGAGGCGTTAGGTCGAACGTGGCTGGACCGGACGGAATTCGGATGTCTGATCTGAAACGCGTACCGGTCCACAAACTCTGCCTGCACTTTAACATCATGTTACTTACAGCGTACGTCCCCGCTGATTGAAAAAAGAGTCGGACCACATTAATACCCAAGTCAGGTGACCTGGGCAATGTCAATAACTGAAGGCCGATATCGATCCCCTCCACATTCTTGCGAAATCTGAATAAGGCACTAGCAGAAAGATTGGCGGCATTACCAATACATGGGAACCATAGGGGGTTCCGTAAGATCGACGGCGTTTTGGCCAATTCTTTAACCATCCAAGCTATAATAAAATCGCGAAGGAGCAAACTAAAGCCATACACCATTCTGACGTTCGATCTTCAGAAGGCATTTTTGACACCGTATCGCATTCGGCGATCGCAAGATCGTTGAAGCGGTTCGGTGTCGATGGGTGCTTATCGTTGAAGGCTACAACGGGGGCGAGACGACCATTCAGGTCGGTGGCTCGTCAACAAGGCCGATCCAGTTGAGGAGAGGTGTGCGGCAGGAAGACCCCCTCTCTCCCACGATTTTCAATCTCGTCTTGGATGAGTTTATAGCTGATTTAGAGACCCGTGAGGACGGGTTAGAGATCGGGGCGGGCTGCCGGTTGACCTGCCTGGGATATGCGGACGATCTGTTGGTGGTCTCTGGCACCATCGGCGAAGCGCAGCGATCGTTGGATGTCGCGGATGCTTTTTTTAAGCTACGCGGCATGAGGCTCAATTTAGGTAAGTGACACTGCGACAAGTGACACTGCGACAACTACCAGTGTAAACAGGGCGAACAAGCATTTGTATGTGTGTTCATCAGGCGAAATTTGATGGTTATTATGGTCTTTCGACTGATGAACAGGTTCCACGTGTGGTTAAAATTTAATTATGAAAAAGAAGAAAAATAAAAACGATGGTTAATTAACAAAATTTAAAAGTGGTTCGTCCCAATTGTTCGTCTTTTTACAAATTTACATGTTAATTGTTTTTTACATAATAAGTTTTTACATTGTGCTGTTGATGGCCCACTCAAGAAAAGTAAATTTGTCAATGAACTTTCCTGTTTCCTGACAAAGAAGCACTGAAGATGGCCTAAGGCCGAAAGTGCTCTTCTAATTTAAATAAATTTCGAAATTATCAACTTAATACAAAAAAACGACTGTTGTTCCCTCTTATTTCAAAAAAGTGTACACAGCCCTACCTCATCAATCATCACATTTCTATTTATTTTCCAACTGGGGAACGGGCTGCGGCCCAGGTCAAGTGACCTGGGTAATGTCAATAACTGGAGGCCGATTTCCATCTCTTCCACGTTTTTGCGAACTCCTAATAAGGCATTGGCAGAAAGATTAGCGGCTTTACCAATTCATGGAAACCAGAGGGGGATCCGTAAAATCGATGGCGTTTTAGCTAATTTTTTGACCATCCAGGCAATCATAAAATCGCGTAGGAGCAACTTAAAACCGTACACCATTCTGACGTTGGATCTTAAGAAGGCATTCGACACCGTGTCGCACGTTATTCAATCTCCTCTTGGATGAGCTAATTGCTGATTTGGAGACCCGTAGGGACGGGTTGGAGATCGGGCCTGACGCTTTTACCCACGCCCCTGCGAGGGAAGGTGGGCTGGGAGTGCTGTCACTGAAGGCGCATGTCCCAATAATAATGAAGGCACGTCTAGGTAAGATTGCTTCTTTTGGCGATACAACATCGCGCCATGTCTCGTCTTTGGCATAGGTGAGGGGACTTCGGGAGAAAGTCTCTCGTTGGGCCGGTGACCTGACCACGAGGGATCGTGTCAGGGCCTACTGGTCCGATGCTCTGCAGAGTGGTTACTCTGGCAATGGCCTTATTCAAGGCAGCCATAGCGGTGTGAGTGGTTCGTGGATGTCGCGTCCACCTCCGTTCTGGTCGGGCGGCGACTACGTCCGGGCCGTCCAATTGAAGGCAAACATGCTCCCTACGAAGGGATTTCCGTAAAACCCGAGGGAAAAAAGACTGTGTCGTGTGGGATGCCAGCGGGTCGAGTCGCTGTCGCACGTCCTGCAGGGGTGCCCAGGCACACATGCGAATCGTGTGCGGCGGCACGACCGGCTGGTAGACCATCTTCGCGGTCTTACAGAAAAGCATGGCTGGATGTGTGAAGTTGAACCTCGGGTGCATCTGTATAACAGGGAAAATCGATTAATGAGACGGACGTTACACCCATCCCCCCCATAGCGGAGGTTGAGAGGGTGTATGGAGGCTTGTTCAGCAAGGCCCGGCTGACGATGCTCCCTTCAGGAAGGTACGTCCGAGGCTCTGAGGCAATCCTGGAAACAACCTATGCTAGACGGTTGGAGGAGCATCTATCTACTTGGTGTAAAAATTGTCGAACCAGTGGGGGGATTAAGAGAGGGTGGGCCGAAGAGCTCGACCGGGGATATAGCGGGAATGGGTTGGTACAGGGAAGTCGCTATAAGGAAAGCGGATCATGGGTGTCCAATCGCCCACCGTTCTGGTCTGGCAAGGACTTTGGAAGGGCGGTACAACTGCGCGGCAACCTATTACCGACCAGGGGAGAGCCCTATTATTTTTTTGCCATCTCTGTAAATACAGCTGTGAAAAAATTAAAACCTAAACGAGAATTTCCGTTATTTTCCCAATATCTTCGGAAATAGGTAACAATTCTGAATTTTTCAAATTTTTGAGGGTCCTAACAAAAGAATTACTGCGTTTTTATGTGGTTGAAATTTAATAAATAATAACGTTGCCTGAAATATTGTGCCTGTGGCATATTTCTTTTTATAACTACCTTTAAACATGAGTTGACAGACAACATCCAGCCAAATAGGACTCCTAGTACGTCAAGAAATGTATGGACATCCTAGGAAGTAAAATTTTTGTTTTAAATATTTGACGTCTGACAGAATAGATGTCGTGCGTCAAAGTTTTAAAAGCGGTTTTAAATCGAATTGGAAACGATTGGGTATTCAAACCGGAAAGTATACTCAAATCGATTTCGAATCTTCATGAAAACGTAGTAAATATGTCTAACATCATATTCAAATTGCACAACTTTTCGCCAATTCAATCTAGCTGTATCTCTTATCAGTTACGAGATACCTACCAATGGTACGAGCATTAAACTTGTAACACCCTCTATATATTGTTCTAGCGCAGTGATATGGCGAGTATTTAAGGACCATGACAAAGTTAGGTGAAGGGAATGCTTATTAATAATTCCCGGTTTTTATTTAATGAAGAAATCTGGTTAACCTGACAACTCTGTCTATGAGTAAGGTGCCACAATTATGGATATCGTAGGTATGTACTTTACACACCCCAAATTGTGGAAACTTGACCTTGCCACGTCAAGGAAAAACTCTCCATTGTTGCCAATTTTTTTCAACGGTTTTAATACTATTACATGCTTCATTTGAAAATTTCCGTTAAAGATGCCATTAGTTAAAAGGTCAGGGTGTAGTGCGAATGTGTAAGTGATGGCCTCCCGATCCCGATCCCGAATGATGTTATCCATGGTGGCTAAAGACATTGAGAAAGAAAGAAGCAATCTTTTTTTGCCAAAATATGAAACAACTGGGGGGTTAGCTGCCGAGGATCAAACAGTTGTTCTTGACGGTAAGTTAATAAGTTATATTCGTAATAATTTATTTCAGGTTAGTTTAGGTTAGTTCATTTTCATTTCAATTTATCTAGGGATAGTTATATTATAAAGTATAAGTATGTAGGAGAAAAACTGAAAATAAGTCTTTGTTGAATAAAGGATTACATAAAAAGAAATGTTACACGGTTTTGCTTACAATGGCGGACTAAGGGGCTGCGCTCTACTTGTTGTCTGTTGATATTTTATTTTTCTTGAATAAAACATCTGCTGGTGTTTTACCTATTAAAACTAGTCTATCAGACTCGCCAATAATTTTTCCAACATGAAAAAAATATTGCTCATAGATCCTTTCTGTCATTTTGGAATTGAGAATTCCTAGTTTATACTTTGTTTTATTAATCTCATTACCCTCTAAATCACACCCTATTATTTAAGGGCTTCACCCAATTACAGGGTAGTTTTTTATTAATATAAACCAGTCAACCTTATCTTGTGTTTGATTTGCCTATTTGTGGCCTTTGGCTATATATTTTATATTCTTTTTGGCAGTTTTGCTTATAGAAAAAAACTGTCTGGCGCCCTTTATATGTTGTAACTTGATGTTCCATGGTCTGTAAGAAGTAAGTATGGTAGTATCATGGTATTGGACAGATCCGGATATGAGATCCAGTGAACCCACCCTGATGAGTTAGCTTGGGTAATTAAAAGGGTAAAGTTGGTAAAAACATTTTAAAGTCTCATTTCATCTTACCATCCCTTCAGGTTAATGCCGACCCCCGTTTGAGGTATAACATAGGCTTTGGATTTATGACGCAAGAATCAAAAGAATTATTGTCAATAGTTATTGTTATTGTCAGTTTTATGTGTATTTCCCTAACGTTTTACTAGTTTTCAAAAGACTCATTTCGTTTTTTCATAACTAAATTACATTAAAATGCGGCTCACTGAGAAACAGCGCATAGAAGTTTTGATGATGATGGGCTACGGTGATAGAGTTAGAAAGCAGCAAGAAGTTTGTGAGCTATTTAATCAAAAATACCTCAATCGTCCGACAATATCACAATCAACCGTAAGCAAAATTGAGTACAAGTTTAGGCAATTCGGTCATGTAAGAGATGTCCTTAGATGTGGTCGTCCTCAAGTTGATGAAAATCAACAATTAGAAGTCTTACAGGCAGTTCAAGATAACCAGCATGTGGTGTCTAGGCAGGTGGCAAGTTGTAACGAAGTTACCAATTTTCCCCGACTGTTATACACATTTAAAACTGGGCTCCGAATGAATTTAAATATTTTAGTTTAAATCCATTATTCGACTATAGAAAATTTTAATTTTTGGGACAACCGGTATAGCGATAATTTCCTGCTAAGATAAAACAACCATGGTAATTAAACTAATCCGCAAAAGTGATCAAACGATCACCCGAAACAACGATAATTAGTACCGCATCACCGTCCAGCCAAGTACCTAAATGGATCGCCAAGACGCGCCAGACAGCGGGAGACGTTCCGGAGGTCAATCGAGGCTTGCTGGAGCTCGATGCGACGAACGGACTTCACTTCTTATTCCGCCTAACAGAAATCCGGTCTGCTCCGTTAAAGTGAAAACCAGCCATCCGAAAAATTTCCGTTTTTGTGTGCAGTAAGGTAAATAGTTTTTTTTTTTGCTTTATCACAGTGTTTATTTTAACAAAATTCCTATTCGCTGATAAGGGCCCGTTCAATAGCAAATAACAACCGAAAAATCATTTTAAAGAACACCGTATTTTAAATATGTTTTAGTTGAAGACATTTATTTTTTTAAGGAAAAAATTAAATTTAAATTTTCAAGAAGTATTTATCAACCGACATTTTAAAGAAAATTATCACGGGTCTGAATTTATTTTATTCAAGGGACATTACCGTATTATTCTCTTATATTAAAACCAATTTCACCGAAACTCCGATATCTCTTTTTGGGACCCAATCCTCAAGCCACGTGTGCGCTATCACTTGCTGGCGGTGTACAGTTCCGTAGGTGATAGTTTTCTACGTGTTTCACGCGCGGTGGATAAACCCGTGTGAACTAGGTGGTTGGAGGGTTTGCCCGAAGGGTTATTGAAATCGTTTGACTTTATTTTCTCCACTTGGTCAAGTTATTTAAAATAAAACCGTTCCAGTATATAGTTAGCTAGTTTGGGGCTGAGTCACGTGTGCGCTATCACTTGCTGGCGGTGTACAGTTCCGTAGGTGATAGTTTTCTACGTGCTTCACGCGCGGTGGAAAAACCCGTGTGAATCAGGTGATTCGGCATTCAAACGGGGAATCATTCAAATTAAATTCACGAAGTACTAAGGGAGGGAAAGACCTACAATAACTCCGGATAGAAATAGCTCAATTTGTCGTGATTGTGGGAATCGACTAAATTGGTGTTTAATTAGCGAAATTGAACGGCACCGTAATTAGCGGCATTCAAATCATTGCATTGTGTGACCTTACCATTACCGCACGCATTTCTACCTGGCTAGTTTTCTCCGATAACCGCACCGTCTCATACCGCTTGCATGAGTTTATGGCAGACTTTATCACCGTTTTACTAGAGCTTTAAACTGACCGCTTTTGCACGAATCATATTGTTTAACATTTTACAAAATCAATTTTTCCAGTTTCCGGCTTAGATTTTCAGAAAATTTCAATTATTACGATTTAATAATTTTAAGGCCTATTATACCACTAGCGACCGTATATAGTCCGATTTAGTTCTAAGTACCGAATAGTTAATTTTTTCGTTATTAATAACCGAAGATTAAGAATAATCTGGTTTTACCTAGGAGTTTCTTGACTCCAGATTGAGGACTGTTGTTTGATTTCTTTTATAAAGTTTATTAATTAGAGTAAGTTACTATATCATTTGATCGTAATCATTTTTTTTTATTTTCATGTACATTTTATTTAAGTAACACGACCTGTTGAATTTAAAATTAACTATTTAAAAGTGTTTTCTTTTTCAACCAATACCCCTGGCTATAGAACCGCTTCCGATACCAGGCTGCGCTTACCGGCAGAAGTAGTAAGCGTCGGCACTCCATCGAACACGACTGGAACCTGTTTATTCTCCTCTGTCTAAAGGCTACCTTGAGGTATAGTGGGTCCCTTTTTCCCACTAAAAACATTAAAAAGGGTGGCGCTCGAGAAATTGTAACTAAATAAATTAGTAACCACCGTCATTGAGGGCCACACTGTAAGAAACATTAAACCGAATCAACCTCTTAATACAAAGATATCTCCAAATTCTTACAAGCAATCTTACAAAGTGACGTGGATATTGGAAGAACAACAGTTCTTAAAATACTGAATAGAAATAAATACCATCCTTATAAAATGCAAGTTCTCCAAGAACTTTTGGAAGGGACTTTGAGAGGCGCCTTGAATTTTCTAAGCGGTTACAGGATATGTGTTTCGAAAACAGAAATTTTTTAAAAAATATAATTTTTTCCGATGAGTCCACTTTTTGCTTGAATGGTGACGTAAATACCCAAAATTATCGATATTGGTCCGATGTAAATCCACACTGGATGAGGGAAGGACACACACAATATAATCAAAAAATCAATGTGTGGGCTGGCGTTGTTGATGGCACTGTTATAGGGCCTTTCTTTTTTGACGAAAATTTAACAGGCGAGAGATACTTGAGTTTTTTAGAACAAGAACTTGTTCCAGCCCTGGCCACCCTTTTTCCTGAGTTAGAACGTCCCGATTTGCCACATCATAATATCTGGTTGCAACAAGATGGTGCTCCCCCACATTTCGCTGTGGGAGTTCGTACTTATTTGGACGATACTTTTCCAAACAGGTGGATTGGAAGAGGTGGTTCTATTGAGTGGCCGCCTAGGTCACCCGATTTAACACCACTCGACTTTTTTTTATGGGGATACCTTAAGGAAAGAGTATTCAAAAGTCAGCCTGCAAATTTAGATGATTTAAAACATCGCATCCGGCAACAAATTCGGCAAATTACACCCCAAATGGTTCGAAATGTTCAGCAAGAATTTGAAGATCGGTTAGGCTATTGTCAGTTGACCAACGGAAGACACTTCGAACATTTACTTTAGTAAAATTATTTTTAAGTTCACCAAACTGTTTTTTCTATAAATAAAACATTTTTAAAATAATTGTATTCTTTGTTTTCTCCATGACTTTTTTCCACTTTTCAAATTTTGAATGAGAATAACTTCAAAACGCTTCGGCTAAGGTATAGCACATGCTCCATAAAAAATGTTTAGAATTTTTCGAAGAATCCGAACATGCAATAATATACAGGGGGTTCCATTTAAGAAAAAAATATTTTTTCTGGCACTCTTATTTGGAACACCCTGTATATCTACATTTTATGTCAGAATATGCGCGATCAAAAAACAAAATCTACGGGTCCAAGCGTTTTTTTTTTAAATTGTAGTTTCCGAGATAATGAATTTATTCCTTACTTTACGTCGACCCGTATAATCATTCTAATAATTTTAAAATATTCACATTACTTTTTTCTGTAACTTTAATCAATTTGAAAGCACTTTCCATTCGAAGACTAGTACAAACTTTAATATTATTAGTGTGGTACCATCTGACGCAATGAAAGCTATCCTATACAGGGTGCCCTACCGTGAACTCCATAGATCGATTGTGGAAAAACTATAATTAAGAAAAATCTGAAATTTTGGTACTATACTAATATCGATGGGAGTCATTTACCTGAAATATTTTCAAGAACTTGGCACTTTCGGTTATATGGAAAGTAGATGTAAAATTTTAAATAGAATACCCTATACATTATATCAATTTAAAATTACCCTAAAATGTTAATCACAACTGAATGACATTTGCAGACCGAAAAATTATTATCAATTTTCCCTGTACGGGAGTTTTTATTGTTTAATTTGGATTGGTTTCTTTGTGGAAAAAGACCTCCTTTAGTCGACTTCGTATAATATTTTGATAATAATTAATACAGGGGGCTCAAAAATGAAGAGAGAGACTGTCAAAAGTCAGTTTTTTTTTAATGGAAACTATACCTATTTTTATAATTTAATCTTATTCAGCAGCAAAAATGTATAAGCTGATCTTGATCGAATCAGCCGATACTTGGTGGAGATCCATAATTAATTACGGATAAACAGAAAAACAGGAGTTTTACTGGTAAATTTCCACGGTATTATATAATAATGGAAATTTACCAGTAAAACTCCTGTTTTTCTGTTTACCCGTAATTAAGCTGATCTATTTCGAAAATTGATAGTTCTCGAAATACTAGCAATGTAATATTTTGCTATTGTAAAAACGCTATGGCCTCTAAGTTTAGTTACTATTAGTTGGCCATGACGTCGTTAAAAAACAATCAAAAACTAACTGTCACTTAAAAAGTTATTAGTTAACAATCATTCGGTGTTCAGGTGACGCTTAAATTATTTAAGCGAGGATTACCGAAATTAATTTTTTATGAAGAATATGATAAAGTAATAAATAAACACATTTAAATAATCTTCGCGTGAATAAGTTGGCCGTCCTGGCATTATAGATATTTTTAAGTGACGACGGTGACCATTAGTTAGCATTTGGTTATTTCTAGCGCAGGAATGGCCAACTAATAGTAACTGAACTTAGAAGCCATAGAGTTTTTCAATAAAAAAATGTTAAGTTAAGAATATATCGAGAACTATCAATTTTCTAAATATATCATTTTATATAGAGTTATCTTTATTTTTTATTAGTAATGGGTTCCATTCAGTAAAAATTGATAATTAGCTTTCGGTCTGCAAACGCCATTTTTGACATAAAATTTAAAATACTTAAAAATGGTTAGTGAGACTTAGCTATAGAGCATTGTAGATAAAATATGGATAAAATTTGACGGAAAAGTCAAAAATAAATTAATATAGGGTGTCCCGTTTAAAATAAGCAAGTTGGCATCTCCGTCCGGTGTAACCGGAAGTATCAGATTTTTGAAAATATTTTAGGCGAAAGACATTCATCGATATTACTATACCGCCAACTTTTCAGATTTTTCTTAATTATAGTTTTCCCATAATGGATCGATGAGATTCCCGGTGGGACATACTGTATAATAAGCAGTTCCGATGTTCGATTCCCTACCAAAAATATCGCGAAAACCATAAGGCCTAGGAAGCTTATATTTTGCATGCGCTAAAATGTGTCAATTTTGAACGATTATTTTTATACGCTAGTTTAAAAACATAGTGGCCAAAAATGCCCAACTTTATTTACTAAATGTTGTATTTTTTTCGCCTTATGTATAACGCCATTGGATAGCCTAAATTACGACGTTTTTGGTATTTCTTCTTTATGGACTAGGGCAAAAATAGTAACACGATTTTTGGAAAAACGGGTATTTTTGATACGACCATTCAAATATGGGTAATTTCGAGCCATATTTAATTTTTTTCTTTATGTTGAATCGCATATCGTTTTCAGACTGAGACCAGAAACCTAACTTTTTCTTAAGGCTAGGCGCACATGGACGATAAAACAACCGATACATCTATTGGTTAGTTAATCTTCGAGAAAGTTGAAAATGGTACACTGAATGACCTCGACCTGAGATTCGAGTCGCTTGTTTACGCATATTATTATCGCTTCTGCCATCGACTAACAAGGTTACAGCTCTGAATAGATTCAGAAGACTTTTCCCCATGGCCTCTTTCTGGGTAGCGGGCATAAATAAACCACTGAGAAACTTTAGTCGACGCCATATTGTGTACCATTTTGAGCACCACGGTATCAAACATAAAAGCGCGCAGGTCTGAAACGATTTCGAAATCGTTCTATGCGCGCGATAATGATCGGCTGGCAGAACAAAACGTTCAATGCTCGGTTACTCCCACTATCGGTCAACTGTAATCGGGCAATTTCTCTATCGTTCATGCGCGCCTAGCCTAACATGGGTTAAAAAAATCAAAGAGAGGGGAAAGAGGGATGAAAAATGTTCTTTTTTAATGCTGGGCCATCGTTCCTAGTGTTAAAAATAATAAATTAATAAGTGTTCCAGTGAAACATAGTATATACCGAGTATGTTCTTTCAATTTATACTATTAAATTGTTTCATTTAGAGCCAACCGCAAACTCCATAGAAATTATTAGACGCGACATATTTAACAATGTCATTGGTCTCTTCATAAATTAATTACATCTTAATAATAACCCACTGAAGATGAAGGTTTATGCCTTCGAAACATGTATGGGCATATAATATGAACTTATTTTATTAAATTAGTGGAGCAGACTTTGTGTTTTATTCCATAAATATTTATTTTTGATCAATAAATGTAGAAAAGAGGAAGACGAAAGGAGGAAGAGGTCAAATAAGAAATTCTTCAAGAACGTACATTAGTATAGGTTAGTTTTCAGGGTCACTAAGATCAGTAATGTTATATTTAATAAGATGAGAGAAATGAAGTGAAAATGAGTAAAATTTTTTTCCAAAAATATGTTGTTTTTGGGGTTAATACGGTCGGAAAATTAAATTTTTGACGAGTAGAATTTAATAGTTATAATTAAATAGAAAGGTTTATCCTTCTTAGGCTATGCCCTAGGGAGCTTAATTAGAAGTTCAAACCTTAATGATGACTCTACTCTAACTTGGTAGAAGCCGCAAAAATGCTCTGCGAGACACATTTTCTGCTTTCTAATCACAGAAAACACCAAATTTACCCTTCCGTAAATGAAGCAGCAGCTCTTAAGATAGCCACAGAGGCGAGGTCAGACACCTGGCTCTTCGAAGCGGATTTCAGCCAAAAGTCCAAAGACGCCCAGGCGATACAAAAGACAGCAGCTGATCTGGGCCTAAACAAGCCGTCAAGGAAGGTTATCCAAAAACCTGGCACTTCATACGGTTCTTTAAACTCCAGGCGTCAATTTCCCAAGCCCAAGATGAAGTTCTTCACCCAGAAGTTTACGAAGATGAACCGCACAAAGCCACATCCCAATCAGGAACGTTATCAGCGTTATCGGAAGGACAGGAGAAATTAAGCCAAGTATGTTCACCTAAATTTTCAGGCAGAATCTCGCTTTTTAGAGACAACTGGCTAAAAGTAACCCAAGATCCTACTATTTTAAGCTGGGTTCAGGGCTACTCTATTCCTTTTGTCTCGTTGCCCACTCAAACATCAATACCTGCCTCGAGACGCTTTTCTAAGAAAGAGATTATGGCTTTAAGAAACAGTATAAGTAATCTAGTTTCTATTGGGGCTATTGAGAATTGTAAACATAAACAAGGGGAATTTTTATCACCATATTTTTTGGTGCCTAAAAAGAATGGTGGTTCAAGATTTGTTTTAAACCTCGTGGCATTAAATAAATATGTTAAAACGGTTAATTTCAAACTAGAAAATCTTAAAAATATTAAAGATCTGCTATTCTTAAATGTTTTCATGTGCAGTATTGACCTTAAGGACGCATATTATGTCGTTCCTGTCAACAAAAGCAGTAGGAAATATTTACGATTTATTTTTGAGGGCATCCTTTACGAGTTTACATGTTTACCATTTGAACTATCAACTTCTCCTTACGTCTTCTGTAAATTATTTAAACCAATTGTTCATTTTCTGAGATCTAGGTGTCTTCTCTCTGTTAACTATCTAGATGATTTTTTATTGATATCTAACACTAAATCGGAATGTTTAGAGAATCTTAGAGTTACCACTGATCTACTCTTATCTTTGGGTTTCATAATAAATCAAGAAAAGTCAAGCCTGGTGCCTTCTCAGAAATGTAAATTTTTGGGATTTATTTTAGATAGCAGTAAACTGATAGTACGACTTCCTGATGATAAAGTCGTTAAAGCCCTGACTTATATTGACATTATTAGGAGAGCAAAACAATTTAAGTTGCGTGATTTCGCTAGACTGATTGGGTACTTAGTCTCTATATGCCCAGCTTTTACATGTGGGTGGCTTTATACTAAAAACTTGGAGCGCCTAAAATGTAGGATGTTTAAGAAGTCAAAAGGTAATTTCAATGCTCGTATGTCTCTTGACAAAGATTCCCATAATGACTTAGATTGGTGGGCCAACAATATGTCATACTCGGGATCTAAGGTTCGGCACACTAATTATATAATAGAAATTTTTTCGGATGCATCTAAGACTGGCTGGTGTGCCTCCTGCGGAGATAAAAAGACTCACGGCTTTTGGGATAACTCGTTAATAAAAAAGCATATCAATTTTTTAGAACTTTTAGCAGCCTTTTTATCTCTAAAAAGTTTTGCCAAAGACATGTCAGATTGCAATATTTTACTAAGAAGTGACAATAAAACTGTTATTGCTCTTATTAATAGGATGGGCAGCTCAAAATTTTTACATCTTCATAACCTCGCTAAAGAGTTTTCGCAATGGTGCCAAGTTAGAAATATTTGGGTATTCGCTTCTTATATACCCTCGAAAGAAAATTGCATTGCTGACAACGAATCTCGTATCACGTCCTTCGAGACTGAATATTCATTATGTACGAAAGCCTTCCGTAAGATTACTGAGTCCTTTGGAGTATCCCAGGTTGATCTTTTTGCATCTCATTTGAACAAAAAATGCCTCATTTATATGTCATGGAAGCCGGATCCCGGGTCACTTACTGTGGACGCGTTCTCTGTGTCTTGGTCATCTTTCTATTTTTATGCCTTTCCACCTTTCACAATTATTGGGAAGGTGCTTAATAAAATTATTTGTGACCAAGCTGAAGGCATAGTGGTGGTGCCAAAATGGAATACACAACCATGGTACCCTCTTTTTCTTAGAATGGTAGTTTCGGAGGTTCTCTTTCTTTCCCCGAAATCTAATTTACTTTTGTCCCCTTACAGAAACAGTCACCCACTTTGGAATCACCTTACCCTGGTTGTAGGGAGGTTATCCGGAAAGCGTATGAGCTCCGAAATGTGAGTGAAGAATGTATTCCAGTACTGTTGAAGTCATTAAGTCCTAACTCCCTCAATCAGTATAACTCTTCATTTTCCAAGTGGTGGAAATTTTGTGTAGTAAATAAAACTAACCCTTTTAGACCTTCCCTCAACAGTTTTCTTGAGTTCCTACATGCAGAGCTCTTAGCGGGGGCTTCTTATCATACATTAAACTGTCATCGGTCGGCCCTTGAACTAATTTTTGACATTGAGGATGCAGGAGGTTTGATTAAGAGATTCCTCAAGGGTTCCTTCAGAATACGGCCAGTATTTCCTAAATATAACCAAACTTGGGATCCACAGATAGTCTTACGCTACCTGTCCCTCTTTCCTTCTTTAGATTCTTTAAATCTGACTGATCTTACTTTTAAATTGATTACTTTGATGGCCTTGATAACATCCCATCGAATTCAAACCTTTTCTGTTATAAAGCTCTCTAATATCAGGAAAGAAGGATACTCTTTTAGGATTGCCATTGAGGCATTCATCAAAACGTCGGCCCCTAACAGGCCACAACCGGTTTTAATAATTCCAAAATTTTCACAAAACCCAGAGTTATGTGTAGCATCACTTTTGGAAAAGTATATTGAAATCACAAGAGTTTTAAGGGGCGATATACAAGAACTTTTTATCACTCATAAAAAGGCTCACCGTAGAGCGTCTGCACAGACTCTGTCTCGTTGGATAAGATCAGTTTTAAGAAGCGCGGGTATAGACGCATCTATGTTTTCGGGGTATAGTACGAGACACGCATCCACTTCAGCAGCGCTGTCTAAAGGCTTAGACATAGAGACCATCAGAAAGGCTGCTGGGTGGACCCCGGGTTCGAATACATTTGCAAAGTTTTATTGTAGACCCCTAACAGATGATAGTTTATATGCCAAAAAGTTAGTTCTTACTTAATTAGTCTTAAAATAAGATTATAAGTTCTGTTAAATGCTACCAAGCAAGTTTATATTTGTTATAGTTTATGAATACTTTATGCCATAACCAGATTCCTATATTTGAATAATATACTACCTACTGAATTTAAATGTTATTATTATTATTTTTTTTTTATTATTATTCAAAAATTAGAGGCTACTTTAAACATCTACAAAGTGTTCTATATAAGGACGTGGTTCTGAAGTATAATATAAGATTAAACGACTTACCTGTAAGGAAGTTCAATCTTTATTATACGAGGAACCACGTCCTTATATAGAACAATCCCCCCCCCTTTTTCTCCCCTTCCCCTGTTTCTAATTTTTGAACATATAGATAGCACTTCAACGTAATGACGACCTATGATGGCGGGGACAGGGACTTCGTTTTCTTTCAGTGCGTGGTGTAACACCAGAGGCGTTACTACAAAATGTTCTATATAAGGACGTGGTTCCTCGTATAATAAAGATTGAACTTCCTTACAGGTAAGTCGTTTAATCTTATATTATATAGTTTGTTAAAATTTTTAGAATTACTCAGCAAATCCCCACCATTATCTGAAAGCGAAGATGTTTCCCACAGCGAATATATTCCGTCTGAGAAATCAGTTAGCCCTAGGCCTTTATATACCAACAAAGCTGCAGTTCGTAGAAAACAAGTAAAAAATCCTAAAAAAAAATATAAAAAAAAACTGGCAAAGAACAAAAAAAATTTTTATACTGGAAAATAAGGTTTTGCCACAAAGTACACACAGAAAATTTACAAATACGGATTACTTAGATAATATAGAATCTCATAAAGACCAAGATACTCGTATATGTTTAAATAATTTCGATATGCTAAAGGAATCGGTCAGCTCAGAAATAGAAAAGGGGTTTATTATTAATAAGCATCTAAGCAGTATGAACACAGATTTAGCGAATGACCAGATATCTGTTGAAATTACAGAACATGAAATTCCATTAACCAACTATCCAAACGATGAGAGGCAAAGACCAGATGACATTAATAATTATTCAGATTTACCTCAGTTAGCAACAAATACTAACATGCAGAAACGTAAAAGCGACGAGAGTACTGACCGATCAGAAACGGAATTGTTTAGGAAAGTAAATTGCAATAACAACATTGAGATTTCTGCGGCGTGCAAGAGGCAGGAAAAGCGAGTCAGAAACAAAAGTCATATTTTTACTATTGCAACAAAAAACTCCTAAATATGGCTAGACACTACGAAGTAGTTCATTTCAAAGAGGCTGAAGTAGCCAAATGTTTAGCGTACCCAAAAAAATCAATTGAGCGTAAGAGAGGTTTTGCCGAAATTAATAAAGTGGGCGATTTTTACCATAATTGCAATGTCCTGGCTACTAAAACTGGGGAACTAATACTGGTTCGAAGACCGACCGGAAACGAATTAAAAGCAGTTACCGAGATAGATTATGGTCCATGTCCGAACTGCCTTGGCTTTATGTTAAAAAAACATATTTGGCATCACTTAAAATATGGCTGCAAAGAAAACATATCTCTCGAAGACACTGAAAGTACTAAAGATGTTATTGCTGAAAGTAATGCACTCATATCTGATATTTTTGGGTATGGTTTTACTAAAGAGTACCATAAATCAATAATATTAGCATTCAGATCAGATGAAGTTGGTCCTGTGTGTCAAAACGATATTCTAATATTAAAATTTGGGGCCATGCAATTTGAAAAATATGCTGACTCTCAGGCGGAATTCATCCGACAGACAATGCGACAATTGGCGAGGCTCACCCTGTCGCTAAATGATATCAGCAAAAACTCTTCCAAATCATTGGCAGATTACCTTACCCCAGAAAAATTTGATATTGTTATTCAAGCTACCAAGCAAATCAGTATGGTTCCTGTTAAAGCAGATATGATTACAATACCAGAGTTTCATACTCCTAGTTTGGCATTAAAAATTGGATACGCTCTCAAGAAGTGTATTGCCATACAAAGAGGTAATGCTTTAAGAGCTGGAAATTTAAAAGGAAATAAATTATTATTAGCATTCAAGGATCTAATGGAAATGGAATGGAATATAAGAATATCATCGAACGCCCTTTCAACCCTCTACAAGGGAAACTTTAATTCTACCCAAGTTGCCCGTCCGTGACAATCAAAAATGGACACGACTAGCAACGTTATGTCTTGCCCGCATTATATTATTTAATAAAAGACGTTCCGGAGAGGCATCAAAAATGAAAATGAGTGATTATATTTCGAGACCGTCTTGGGCCGAACAAAACACTCAAGAGATAAGAGAATTTTTAACCCCTATCGAAAAAAAATTAGCCGAAAATATGACAATAGTTGAAGTAGAGGGAAAACGTGCGAGGCGAGTGCCAGTTTTACTTCCACCTATTGTGAAAGAATCCATTGACCTTTTAATAAGACATAGGGATGAGTGCAAAATTTCTTTTTATAACAGATACGTATTTGCGAGATCCAATGAGTCTAAACGCTTTTTAAGAGGGCATAATTGTCTAAAGAAAATTTGCGAAGAAATAAATTTAGAAAATCCTGATGCTATAACCGGTACAAAGTTGAGAAAATATGTCGCTACCGTTTGCCAGTTATTCAATATGCCAGAAAATGAATACGACTGGCTAGCCAGACATTTAGGTCATCATATTACCGTTCACCGAGAGTTTTACCGAATGCATGATTGTGCAATAGAATTGACTAAAATCAGCAGAATATTAATGGCCGTGGATCAGGGTGAAGCCCACAAATATGTTGGTAAACAAATAGGCGAGATTAATATTGACGGTAAGCATTAAAGCACGATTGTATAATAAATAATGGCTTGTGTTTTTTGATATTTTAAATTTTACTTATTTTTACGTCAATTTTTAGATCTTCCTGGCCTAGAAACCGAAAACAAAGATGACGTGGAGAGCGAGGAAGATGATAGAGAAGAAATTGAAGAAGTAGAAGAAGTTGAGTTAAATAGAAAGGATACCACGGGAACTATAAAAATTAAAAAAGTCAAAGCAGGTACCATCGTGCCGATAAAAAACTGGGACAGGAAATTTTTCTATTTTCTCCTAGACTATTAGGAATAATTTTACATCAATCCTGGTACCAGTAAAATGTCATGAAAATTTGCATTTCAATAAAGATTGTCACTTTATGATTGACTCGTCAAACATACAATCATATATTATTTGTAAATATGCCACAATTAACCCCCCAGCAAAAGGCAATTATTTATAGTCGGTTGCGAGATAGTGTTAATATTAGGGATATTGCAGACGAACTGGGAGTTAGCAAGAATACCGTGCTATTGGCAAAACAAAAAATAGCAAGACATGGGGCTATTATTAGGAATGCAGGTTCTGGTCCCCCTAAAATTTCTACTGATGATCATGATAGAAGACTGGTTAACTACCTAAGGGATCATCCCTTCGAAACTGCAATCAAGGCAAAAGAAGAGACGAATTTTCCAGGTTCTGTAAATACCGCTAGAGACAGGGTTCGAAATTCCGATATACGAAGCCGTTGTGCTGCCAATAAAATTTTTTTAACGGAAATAAATAAACAGGGCAGGTTAGAATTTGCACATGAATATATTAATCAAATAAACTTATGGGAAACAGTTATATTTTCTGACGAGAAAACTTTTCAGTCATGCAATAATGGGAGAATTCGGGTGTATAGGCCTTCCGGCATGCGCTATGATGAGAGATACACCCACAAAACCAACCAAAGTGGGCGTTTCTCCATAAATGTTTGGGGCTGGATTAGCGCTAGAGGACCAGGACTTTGCCAAATCGTCGAAGGAAGACTAACTGCAGCAGTATACGTTAATATACTAAACGAAGTGATGATACCATCGGTAAACGCTATATACGGTCAAAATTACACATTTCAGCATGATAATTCTCCAATACACACAGCACGCATTGTACAAAATTTTCTCCAAGAAAATAACATAGCAGTTCTTCCCTGGGCTTCGAAGAGTCCCGATTTGAATCCGATAGAAAACATTTGGGGTGCCATGGTCAAATCTATGTATAAACATGATTTTCGACCTAGGAACAGGGATGAATTACGCCACAGGATAAATCAAGCTTGGGATGAAATAACTGGCGAATTATGCAGACCCCTAGTTTTAAGTATGCCACAAAGGCTTCAAGAAGTAATAAACAGAAATGGTTCTATGACCAAATATTAATTTTGTGTTGTTTTGACAAACTTTGTGTTTGCAATTTTTTTCTTTTTAATAAATGTATTTTATTACCTGTATTAGCTTTATTTATTATTTTGTGGTAATGGTAAATATAATAATTTATTAAATATTTGACTTGAAAAAAAAATCTAATAAATTTACTTTATGCATATTATAGAATGTCTCGAAAATTTAACCACCCCGTATCGCAAAATACAAAACGTTCCATTATGTAACCGAGGTGACTTTTTAAATTTTGGATCTTTTTACCTTTTCAGCTCTAGACACCTTTTATAGTCTAGGAGATATGTATTTCTTACCTAGTTTTTGTAAATCTCTTGTCCCAGTTTTTTATCGGCACAATAGTACGTATCTCTGGACCCTGTTCTGTCAGTTTCGAGTTATTGAACATAAATGGGATTTAGGCTTAAATAATTGTTTAATTAAAACTGGTAAATGCTACTTTTTGGAATTGATGCATAGTTGTGGCCATCAACTTGCTACTTAGCGGTTAAAGTATTATAATTATTTTATACATCTAACAAAATTCGCTAAAAACGTTAATGTGATTTGTTTTTTTCATGTTGTCTTTTGAACGTTCTAAACTTTCCATTTGCATTTAGTATTTATAGTATAAGAGGTGTAAAAGTGTAGTTTAAAAGAAAATAACTCTATTGGATCGAACTTTTTAGACACCCTGTATAAATTACAATAATTTTAAAATATGCATACTGCGGTTGGCTTTGCACAATCATGAATATGCCGTAAATAAGCACACTTAAAACAGTAATACCACCTATCGTAAAATAAAAATTTTACACTTTAGGTTAGTATGCAGAAACAGGGAAGACGTGCTTTCAGAATGTTTTTAAGATGTTACTTTACTAACCTTAGTTAAAAAAGTTGTATTTTTATACCTGTTTATTATATTTTAGGAAAAAAGGTAACAACGAAAGAACCATGGTCAAAAGGCGAAATGGAAGCAGTTTTAAAGTTTTTTGCAGTTCACATTAAGAGAGAAAAGGTTCCATCCAAAAAAGACTGCGACGAGTGTGTCGAAAAATATCCTGTACTCTCTAAAAGAGCATGGAAAAATATAAAATACTGTGTAAAAAAACAGATTTAAAAAAGGAAAAAAATTATTAAAAAATAATCTATAATTATATTTTTTATAGTTAGGAGGTTTAAGAGGTTTTACCTTCATAATTTTCAATTTCTAATTTTTAACAAAACCAGATATCTCTAAGAAAAAGCATGCCCGTAAGCAATATATTATTATATAAATAAAAATATTTAAAATACCGTTAGTTATTTTAATTGTTACCGAACAACGATAGGATACGAATTTAAGGAATAAGTTGGATATCTAGCAACAGCGCAATTTACACCCAACTCGTAATTCTATTATAATGGCAACCTACCTCGCACATATTCTTGTATCCACATATGTGTGGCACCTTAGTTACACTTAAACAATTATGGCGCCAGATGCCAGAAATGATTTTCCGTTACAATTCGAATTGTATGATCGGGACCGATCCTGATCTGAAGGACAGAAGCAATTCTGTCCACCCACTTCATATGTCCCCGGAACAGACGCCTCCCAAAACAACATCACCACCCGCCGCCAACCAGATTATCTACGACGAGCTGGAAGATAGATACCGACTTTCAAGAATGGAAGAAACACCACCACCTTCTTGCCGCACTTCGCCATCTAGTTACGGTCTTGCATCCCCGAGGATCAACCCTGCTACTTCCTACTCCTGACCTCGTGGACTGCATGACCCTATCCAGTGCGGGCATCCCTACGGATCCGGACCATCTCCTTCCTCTCGTCACGGCGGCCTGTCAGCGGCGGAAAATCCAATTCGATATAGAGACTATTTATAAGGACCTCGTTAAGGCACATGGTAGAACAGCATTCGACCCTGCTATGAAGTACACGGACTGCTACATCACAACGAAGCAACCATGAGCCCCCCGACGCCCTGCCCTCGGCCACTATGCGAAGCAGAGGCTCACACCGCAAGCGGTTTTTATTTTGCCCTGTTGGTTCTTCCCGCGTAATAGATAAACTTTTTATTTATTCCCTCTACAGGTTTTTAAAAATTCCAAAAACCCGCCAACCGGCCACCATCACAGGATGTCTTCTATACCTCCACCAAACAACGAGGGGACCTTTCCTTGTCCACACTGCGAGAGGTCCTTTAGCACTCGGAGTGGACTTGGCCTACACATCCGTCATCACCTAGCAAACCCTGGAGTCGACTTTGAGCAGCCTCGTCCTTGCCCTAACTGCCAAAAGCTGTTTCCAAACTCTAACAGCTTGCAGCAGCATAGGCGCAACTACTGCCGCGGGACCATGGAGGGTCCGCCCTTCCACTGTGAGATCTGCAACCGGCCTTTTCCCACATATGCTGGCATCCAACAACACAGAAGGAAGGCTCACCCCAACGAATACCATCAGGAGGCGGAAGCTCAGGACAACAGGCGCAATCAGCCCTTCAGCCTTGCTGAAGAAGCTGAGATTGCGCGACACGAGGTCCTGTATCAAGGCAGTTCTCCAATAAATGTCCACCTTTCTGAAGCATTCGACTGCACCGTGGGTAAAATTAGGAACCTGCGCAAGCTCAAACGATATCTCGAAACAAGAGCCCAAATCGAGCGTCAACAGCGCCGCCAGCCTACTCCCCGAGCGGCAGCTCTTCCTTTACAAAGAGCACCCGCCACCAAAGCGCAGACCACAGGACCTCGCCTTCCGCCTCCGTCCCCGGCAACGGATGAGGCACCACCTCCTGCGCGTCCCTCCAGGAGCCAACCACGCACCAGGCCTCCAACCGCCCCCACGGACCGACAACAGCCTCCTCCACATCCCTCAACAGCCGCTGAAGTATCTCCGCGAGCAGGACCATCTGGCCATTCATCTCATATGCTGCCACTTCTCGCATCACAGATCTTCCCTCTACTGGCTCAGTGGCTACCCCCCCCCCCCTTCCCCAACACCCTCTTCTTCCTCAACAGGAACTACACCACACGCAGGCGCCCCCAGGAGTCCGCCCAGCTCTCAACCAGCCATCACACCAAAGGACCTCCCTCCATGTGTTCGACTATGGCGACCTCCTGCACGCTCTCCGTCAACATCCTCCTCTTCATCGGAAGCACTACCAGGGGCTAGCTACTGTTGGAATTCGCCTGACACACCATCTTCCTTCTCGCAGCAAAGCACACCTCAGCAGAAATCACCTCAGCGACCTACCCCACTCCCTCAATCAAACTTCTCTTCCTCAGCTGAAGCATCGCCGCAGAGTAATCGTCCTAGATGTTCGCCTGGCCTCCAGCCGCCTTCTTCACTGGAAGATCCGATGGACCTGCGACCACAATGGCGCCCTCATCCACCCTCGCCAACAACCTCGACTTCCTCGACCGAAGCCTCTTTACGGACGAACCTGCCTAGAAGCCCGCCTGGCGTCCAGCCACCTGCTGCACTTGATGACCCACTCGACCTTCGTCTGGAATGGCGACCCCTTCCCAGTTCCCCACCTTCTTCCACTTCTCCAACAGAAGCTTTAAATGGGGCCAGCCCTCTCAGAAGTCCGCCCAGCACCCTGCCCTACATCGCACCAGAAGACCTGCCTCGGCGACGACTGCAATGGCGACCTGCCCCACGCTCCCCACCTGCATCTACCTCTTCGACTGGAGACCCTCCAGTGGTGAGCCCCCTAGGAAGTCCACCTAGCCCCCAGCCTCCTACTTCGCTGGAAGGCCCATTCGACCCTCATCCAGAATGGCGACCCCTCCCGAGCTCTCCACCTGGTTCTACCTCTCCAGCCGAAGCACCTACTGGGGCCAGCCCTATCAGAAGCCCGCCTGGCACCTTGCCTTACATCGCACCGGAGGACCTGCCTCGGCGACGACTGCAATGGCGACCCGCCCCACGCTCCCCACCTACATCGAGCTCCTCGACTGATGCTTCTCCACGGGCAAGCCCCCCTAAAAGTCCACCTAATCTACAGACACCCACTACGCTGGAAGGCCCATTTGACCCCCACCCAGAATGGCGACCTCTTCCGAGCTCTCCGTCTGCTTCTACTTCTCCAGCCGAGTCATCGACTGGGGCCAGCCCTCGCAGAAGTCCGCCCAGCACCCTGCCGTACACCGCACCAGAGGACCTGCCTCGGCGACGACTGCAATGGCGACCCGCCCCACGATCCCCACCATCCCCTACTTCTTCGGCAGAAGCTTCTCCACCGGCAAGCCATTCTAGAGGCACACCGAGAATCCAGCCGTCTACCATACCAGTGGACCAACTCCAACAAGGGCAGCAATGGCGACACCCCCCCCCCCCACCCCATCCTCTTCTTCTTTTTCAGCTGAGGCATCACTGCAAGCAAGCTCCCCTACGAGTCCGCCCGACACCCAGCAACCTATGGTACTCGAGGACCCACCCGAGCGACGACTGCAAAGGCGACCACCCCCCACCTCCCCTTCGACCCCATCTTCTCAGTCCACCTCGCTCTTCTCCACCTCCACAGAGGATGATGATGACGACCCCGGCAACAACACTCCGGCTCCCGACCCAGTTCCTGCGCCCGATCCATCTCCAGCGCCAGATGATGACCCTGTCAGAGCTTATCTTCTAGAGCTTCTAACCAACCCAAGGGTCTGCGATCAACTGAAGGAACTCATACACCAGCTTATGGCCAATCCGAACGACGCTCTTCCAACACTAAACCAGATGCTAAACCTCATCTGGACACCTAAGGCACAGCGCCGGCTGCAGCAAAACCCGGTACCCACCAACAACAACCGGGTCCTTTCTACAAGGGAGCAGCGTGCCTATAGGTACAAAAGGTTCCAAGAACTATACTCTAAAGATAGAGCGTCGCTAGCTGGTCTGATCACTCAAGGTCTCGAGCCCGGAGTTCTAAATGAAGTCCCAGAAGCGGATGCCGTCCGCGAGCACTACGAGGCTGTGTTCTCCGCCCAACCCAATCCGGACCAAGCGGAGATCACCGACGCCAAACCTCCCACCATCGGTCTATACCAACCAGTCACCATTCAACAACTTAGGTTGGCTGTCAAAGACCCCAAAGCCTCAAATGCCGCTGGACCAGATGGAATGAATGCAGCAGACCTACGCCGGCTACCAGTTGAGCACGTCGCCGTCCTATACAACTCGATGCTGCTAACTGGTCGCACCCCCACTTCTCTTAAGGCGTGCCGCACTACACTTATACCAAAAGGCGATGCCAATCCTGCTGCCGTCCCTCCTGGCGCCCAATCACGGTGGCTAACATCCTGGTGCGAACTTTACATCGTATCCTGGCCTCCAGAATGGGTGCCCTTCCGCTTCATCCATCACAAAGGGGTTTCATCTCACTTGACGGCACCATGGCTAACTCCATCATTCTCCAAACCGCCGTCAAGGAATGCCGTGGATCGTCGAAGCCATACTCTATCGCCTCCCTGGACCTGAGGAAGGCCTTCGATACAGTGCCCCATTCATCTATTGAGAGAGCTCTACAACGCTGTGGGGTCCCCCACAAACTTCAGACCTTTATCATGAACGGTCTGACTGGTTGCCACACTACCATCAACGTAGGCAAAACTTCAGTACCAAACATCCATATCCGACGGGGTGTGAAACAGGGAGACCCCCTCTCTCCTTTGCTGTTCAACCTTGTATTGGACGAGCTGCTCTGCAAGCTTGACGACATCCCCACTGGCCTCAAAGTTAATGACACAAACATCAACAGTCTGGCTTACGCCGATGATCTGCTGCTTCTCACCCCCTCCTCCAGAGAGTTGCAGATCCTCCTGAATCACACGACCAGCTTCTTTGAGGCCCGCCAGATGGAGTTAAATCCCCAAAAATGCTCCTCCCTGGTCTTCAAGCTCCTTCCGAGGCAGAAGAAACTCTACCTGTCCTCGCGAAGTCGACTATTTATTCGAGAAGACGAGCTTCCATCACTCGATGCAGACTCCTCGTTCAAATATCTTGGACACAAAATCGGATTTATGGGCACTGAGCTACCGACCATCGACACCTTCAAGGTAGCCCTCAGGAACCTTCAGAAGGCCCCACTAAAGCCTCATCAGAAACTTTGCCTGCTCCAGGTCTATATTATCCCTAAATTCCTCTTCAGCCTGCAAAACCCCAAAACAACTCAACAACTTCTCCAGCAGGCTGATAAGGCAATAAGACGGACAGTAAAGGCGTTCCTCCACCTTCCATCACAGACGCCCAATGCACTCCTGTATGCCCAAAAGAAGTCTGGCGGACTTGGACTGTTTTGCCTTACCGCCAGAATTCCCGACATACTGCTTGGACGCCTAGAACGCCTAACTATTAAGGGAGACCAACAACTCGTCAATCTACTGAGAGCCCCCTACATCACACGACTGCGCGCTCGTCTTCAGCACGCCCTCACAACCTTTGGGCGGCAGAACGAGCAAACAACCTTCTGGCGCAATAAACTCCAGAATTGCTTCAGTGGCGCCGGCCTACCAGATCACTCAGGCAATCAGGGCTCTCACAAGTGGATTACCGACCCCCCCTCCATCATGGACAGGCAGAGACTACGTTTTGGCTATGCAGCTTCGAACCAATACCCTTCCAACCATTGGAGGCTTGCATAATGTCCGACTTCCCATGGCCACCAGACACTGCCGGGCTGGCTGCAGCCGCGTGGAAACAGTATCACATGTCCTCCAGCGATGCCCCTTTACACATCACGAAAGGATACGTCGGCACGACCACGCTGTCAAGGTCTTCGCCAAATCCTGTTCCGACAAAGGGCTCCAAGTCCAAATCGAGCCCTCTATCCGTGGCACCGACGGCCGACTCCATAAACCTGACCTCATCATCAGAGGTCAGGACCAGACGTATGTCATCGATGTCAGCATCTGCTGGGAAACTCCACGTCCACTGCAAGATCAAGCAGACAATAAGGTAGCAATTTACTCCGCCCCGCCATTCCTGGAGGCTATGAGGAGAACCTATCCAGACAACCCGATCTTTATCTCTGGTCTAATTATCGGAGCAAGAGGTACATGGTGCGCATCTAACGATACCATCCTGCAACGTCTGGGCCTACCAAAACCCCTTTCCGCCGCCCTTATCTCTGGCGTCCTGCGCGGAGGCACACAAATCCACAAAAGCTTCTGCGTAGGGGTTTGGAACCGACGATGACTGCACATCACCAACGATCCCGTTTGCTGGCCAACCCATCCTGACTGCTGACCGCCTCTTTTACACACCTACTTTGATGAAGACATCTTGTACATTTAATTATATTTTTATATTATATATCTTTTTATTACTAGTCACGGGGACTTTAACTCGAAAAGTTTATTTATTGAATTATTACGCTTACCATCACTTTTTACCCTTACCTTAAGTCAAATATATTGTACTTATCTTATGCTAGACTTAAGGAACTTATGTAATATTCTTGAATAAATGTGTTCTTAGCTGGGTGGGTTATTTATGTATGTACCCTAATAATGCTAACGCCTGTTTCTCCACCATTTATTCAATAGTTTCCACCCTTAAACTCAACTTCTTATTAATTAACAGCTATTATTTTACAGTTTACAATTTATATTTTATATTTAGAACATTTATCCACCTGCCATTTTGGCCTAACGGTCGATTTTACCTAATGCCTTTTTGGCCACCCCGTTAGTCCTGCTACCTCATCACTTTTTCCGCGCCTAAATACGGCATTATCTTTGATTTTAAACGAGGCCGCCTGCCTGATAAATTGTTCTAATTTATTTCACCACCTTTGCTCAATAATTATTACTGCCAAAATGTGCAGCCCTCTGTATACACCCTAATAGTACTAATGCCCGTTTCTCCTATATCAATTCAATAGTTCCCACCCTTAACTTAACTTCTTATTGATTAATAATTGTTAATTAATGGCTATTATATTACAGGTTATATTTTATATTTACATTTAGAATATTTATCTCACCTGCCCTCCTGACCTAACGGTTGATTTTACCTAGTGCCTTTTGGCCACCCCGTTAGTCCTGCTATTTTATCACTCTGCACCTTTACACTGCAGTGACAGCGCCTCCTTCTGTAATATGTTCAGAACTACTCCTCCCCTCGTAGCCCTGTTCATCCCCCCATTGATTGCCTGTTTTTCGGGACTTTTTCCACCCCTAAATACGGCATTATCTTTGATTTTAAACGAGGCCGCCTGCCCGATAAATTATTCTAATTTATCTATACTATACCACCTTTTTCTAATAATCATTACTGCCAAAATGTGCAGCCCTCTATATACACCCTAATAACGCTAACGCCCGTTTCTCCCCTATCTACTCAATAGTTCCCACCCTTAGACTTAACTTCTTATTAGTTATTAATTAATGGCTATTATTCTACAGTTTATATTTTATATTTATATTTAGAATATTTATCTCACCTGCCCTTCTGGCCTAACGGTTGATTTTACCTAATGCCTTTTGGCCACCCCGTTAGTCCTGCTATTTTATCACTCTGCACCTCTACACTGCAGTGGCAGCGCCTCCTTCTGTAATATGTTCAGAACTACTCCTTCCCTTGTAGCCCTGTTCATCCCCCCAATGAATGCCTATTTTTCGGGACTTTTCCAACCCCTAAATTCGGCATTATCTTTGTTTTTAAAAGAGGCCGCCTGCCCGATAAATTATTCTAATTTATTTCACCACCTTTGTCCAATAATCATTACTGCCAAAATGTGCAGCCCTCCATATACACCCTAATAATTCTAACGCTCGTTTCTCCCTTATCTATTCAATAGTTCCCACCCTTAAACTTAACTTCTTATTAATTAATAGCTGTTATTTTACAGTTTATATTTTAATTACATATCTAGAACATTTATCCCACCTGCCCGTTTGGCCTAACGGTTGATTTTACCTAATGCCTTTTGGCCACCCCGTTAGTCCAGCTATTTTATCACTCTTCACCCTTACACTGCAGTAACAGCGCCTCCTTCTGCAATATGTTCAGAACTACTCCACCCCTTGTAGCCCTGTTCATCCCCCCAGTGATTGCCTATTTTTCGGGACTTTTTCCTCGCCCCTAAATAAGGCCTTATCTTTGACTTTAAACGAGGCCGCCTGCCCGATAAATTGTTCTATTGCTTTGCTTATCACATCCCCCAAAAATACTAACGCCTTCTTGACTACCGCTGCTACAAAACCCCTTTTGTAGCCTCCCAATCATCCCCTTTATTGCATATGCCACTTCTACCCAGTATACTCAATAGATCTCACCCTTATTTTTCAACTACGCAACATTGACCATATTATTTGGATAACAATAACAACGCACGCCCTTTTGGCCTTACGGTTGACTTTAAATAAGGCCTCTGGCCCCAACCCCGTTAGTCCTGCTATAACATTACTCTGCACACTTCACAATGCATACGACAGTGCCCCCCCAATAAATAGAGCAGTGCTACTCCTCCCCTTGCAGCCCTGCTCATCCCTCTGATAAATGCCTATTTTACGGGATAATTTTTTGCCCCATAAATATTGCATTATTTTATTAATTCATTGAACCTTAAAAACGAGGCCGCCTGTCCCAGTTTATTGTTTGATTGTTTTGCATTTCGACAAACACCGACCTCGATTTCTTAATTACCTTGTTTTCATTAACAAGCAATATTGCAATAACCTACTAACCAAGTTAAACAATCCCAGATTCTTTTGCATAGTTGCGTGTCAGCTTAATTATATATTTATTTTAAATCAATTATTTTTCAAGTTCAAATTTAACTACTTAATCACCGGCAAATTACAAATAAACTCATTAAATTTCAAGTTCAACTCGTGTTAGATATACAGGGTGATATTTTCCTTCTTGCTTCTTATACAACATTAATTGTCTAAATTGCCGCCACTTACCCCCTGCAATGAGTCAACCCCCGGTGCTTTATCAACGAGGAGAGTCCACTAAGGACACTAACCCGGGCACCCTCCAACAGCCCTTAAAAACCACCCCGGGAACGAATTCAAGGAGTAAGTCAACTTCAAGGCTTGCCAGAGACGCAAAAAGAGCATCTGAGTGGCGGAAGCGAACCACCATCCAGGATCCATTCGTGGTCTCCCCAAAACCGGCATCCGGACAGAAGGACCCACTCCACTACCAGGACAACGACGACCTAGGACACTATTATATTCCGGCGCCGAGAGCCTGGCCCAACCTGCGGATCCAACAGAAAACCAGACGCTTCTTCCGCTTAATCCTCCATCTCGCTCTCCACTTCTCTGGATAGAAGCAATTCAATCCATCCCGACAATCGGACCCCCGACCAAGACGTCCCTATCGCAGCCCTCCATCCAGCCGACCCTAAACCAATGTACGATGAACTGGAGAATCGCTATTTAACTTCCAGGATTGAAGACCAACATCACTTACAGCCTGCACTACGTCACCTGGTTCTAACCCTGCACCCACGAGGCTCAACTCTTTTACTTCCATTCCTGGACCTCGTGGATTGCATGACACTATCTAGTGCCGGTCTTCCTTCAAACCCAGCTCTTCTCCTACCCCTTGTTGAAACGGCATGTAATCGCCGGCAACTCCCTTTTGACCTAGAAGCAACTTACAGAGGCCTTGCTCGGACACATGGCAGAGCAATGTTTGACTCAACGAAGCCCTTTCCAGAATGCTATTCCATCACAAAGCAGCCATAGCTCCCCTTCACCCACCCTTGGCCGTCCATCGAAGCTGAGGCCCCCTCCGTTTGCGGATTCTTTCACAGCCCTGCCGGCGCTACCCTTCTTTTACTTAGCTTCTGAAAATTCCAGTCGCTTTCCGGCCGGCCCTTCCCTGTAAATCACTTCTTCTATACTACTATGTCTAATTCTGACTCATCATCACACTCTGAAGACGAAGCACTATGGCACCCATGCCCTTCGTGCCCCAAAAAATTCGCTACTGCTGGCGGCCGTACAACTCACATGCAACGGTACTGCAAGAGCAAGCTTACGGCTACCGGCGCTGCACCCGCCCCAGCACCATCTGACAGAGATGCACCCAAAGCCAAATCCAACTGGCACGAATGCCCTACATGCCTCCAGAAATTCGATACCTCCGGCGGTTTGAAAACCCATATGGGGCGTTACTGCAAGGGAAGAACAGTCGATCCTGGCATCCCCGACAACTTCCAGTGCACAGACTGCTGCCACAATTTCCAGTCTGAAGCCGGCTTCAAATTACATCGCTCCCGGCACTGCGCTAAAGCCCCCCCTGCACGAGCAGAAGATCCAATCGCCTGCCCAAATTGCAAAAAACAATTTCCCTCCAACAACAATCTCGCTCAACATATACGTCTCTACTGTAGAGGTAATAAAGACGGCCCTTTTGTCTGCTCCATCTGTAACCAGCCCTGGCCCTCCTTCCCGGGTCTACAACAACATCGGCGTAAAGCCCATGCTGTAGCCTACAACCAGGACGCTGAGGATGCAGACGATAGACGAGCAGATCCCATCTCTGCATTAGAGCGACGTGACATTGCGCAGGCGGAAGCTACCTATAATGGCTCTTCTCCAATCAACGTGCATCTAGCCACTCAGTTCAACCGCCCCTTAGATGCCATTAGGAACCTACGCAAGCTACGCGCCTACTTGGACTTGCGCAACGGACTTATTCCTGCCACCCCACCTCCTAGAGCCCCTCCAGCGGTAGACGTCATCAACCTCGTCTCCTCTAGCTCTAGTGATTCTGCTTCTTCACCTACATCTTCGTACGCTTCAGCGGCCTCTCCAACACAGCCGCCCACTCTGAAACACCCTCGTCTCCATCCTCTGACGATTCAGAGGACTTGGATGACCCGATTAAGCAGTACCTCCGAGAGCTGCTTGGAGACCTGTCCCTAAGTCAAATCTCCAGGGACTTTCTGCAGCAGTTTCTCCAAGAAAACTCCCATCAAAGACGATCCCTTCTCATCGAGAACCTCTACTCAACGCTTTGGAAGCGCAACACTACCCCGAAGCGCCCCAACGCCACTGCAGCCCCCACCATCGCTGCCCCCACCTCCCATAGAGCTCGTAGGGCTTATCGCTATAAGCGCTACCAAGAGCTCTATACTAAGGATCGTTCTGCGCTGGCGAATCTAATTACTGCAGGACTGGAACCAGGGACCGCCAACCAGCACCCCTCCGTTGAAGACGTCCGAATTCACTATGAGGGAATATTCTCAAGCGAATCCCTCCCTGATCCAGAAGCTGTCCAGGAACAAAAAGCACCCCTTCCTGGACTATATTCCCCGTTCAGGAGCGCTGACATAAAGACCGCCATCAACGACCCAAAGGCCTCTAACTCTGCGGGTCCTGATGGCATGACAGCCGCCAACCTCCGGAGCCTGGACCTACTCGACATCACTGTGCTCCTAAATTCGATGATCTTCAATGGATCCACCCCTCCCTCAGTGAAGCAATGCAGAACCACCCTAATCCCAAAGGGGGACGCCGACCTCATAAACATTACATCATGGCGTCCTATCACAGTGGCAAATATTCTCGTCAGGACCCTACATCGCCTTCTGTCTGCCCGCCTATCCTCCCTCCCCCTCCACCCATCCCAACGAGGCATCACTTCACTAGACGGCACCATGGCAAATTCCATCCTACTCCAAACGGCCATTAAGGAGTGCAGAAGCAAATCAAGGCCATATGCGATTGCCTCCTTGGACCTCAGAAAGGCCTTTGACACGGTCCCTCACACCTCCATTCGAAGAGCCCTGGACCGATTTGCTGTGGACCCCCGTCTCATTCACTTCATCATGAGTGGTCTCACCGGCTGTCACACTACCATAAACGTAGGCAGCGCGTCCGTCCCTAACATTCAAATCACTAGGGGTGTCAAACAAGGAGACCCCCTCTCCCCGCTCTTGTTCAACCTGGTGCTTGATGAACTACTATGCCGACTGGATTCCCAACCCACTGGAATCAAGGTAAATGAGACACCCATCACCTGTCTAGCATACGCGGATGACCTACCCACTACTGAGGCTCTAATCTCATCACTGAACAACCTCAAGAAAGCACCGTTAAAACCCCACCAAAAACTATCCCTTCTTCAAACTTACATCCTCCCTAAATACACTTATTCCCTCCAAAATCCCAAAATAACGAACTCTATTCTCAGCAGGGTTGACCGCTCCATCAGGAAAACCCTAAAAGAGTTTATACATTTGCCGTCACAAACCGCCAACGCACTACTATATGCTAAACGTAATTGTGGCGGACTGGGGTTATTCCACTTCTCCTCCCGCATACCTGACATCCTCCTGGGCAGACTTAACTGATTGGGAGCCTCCACTGATCCGCAGATTCAGGCGATAATGGCATCCACCTACATCACTTCTCTGAGGGAAAAATTGAACCGACTTCTGGCAACCTACGGCACTGGCAACCAGCAACCTAACTACTGGAAGACGCGTCTCCAGAACTCAGTCAGTGGCGCCGGTCTTCCAGACCATTCCAAGCTCACGGCTACCAACAAATGGATCCTGGACCCACCACCGAACTGGACTGGTAGAGACTTTGTCTTGGCAGTCCAGCTCAGAACTAACACCCTTCCCACCACTGGGGGCCTGCACAACGCTAGGGTCCCCGCGGATCAGAAAAAGTGCAGAGCAGGGTGCGATCGCATCGAGACTCTATCTCATGTACTCCAGCGATGCCCTGCCACACACCAACCTAGGATCAGGCGACATGACCATGCCGTCAGCGTCCTAGCCAAATCCTGCACCTCGAAGGGCCTTTCCGTTCAAGTAGAACCCAGCGTCAGAGGCACAGACGGGCGTCTCCATAAGCCCGATTTAATCATCCGGGCCAACGGAACTACCACCATTGTCGACGTCTGTGTCTGCTGGGAGACCCCAAGACCTCTCCAGGACCACTTTGATAACAAGGTGGCCACGTACTCCACTGAGCCATTCCTGGGAGCCATTCGCCGTTTGTACCCGGACGATACCATCCACGTCTCCGGTCTCGCCCTGGGCGCACGAGGCACCTGGTGTAGCTCCAACAACAGCTTGCTGACCAGACTTCAGCTGCCTCCATCTGTAGCCACATCCCTGACATCCGGAGTCCTGCTTGGAGGCATCTTAATCCACAAAGCCTTCAGCGCCAATGTTTGGGATCACCGCCATCCATAACCCGACCTAGTGCCACATCGCCGTCTTCTAACTTCCGACCTTTTGCTTTTTTTTTTGATAATTATATATATATATCATATTATTATTTTGTCATTTATCTTAAGTGAGTCAGATATCTTAGTTTTATCTTTAGATTTGATTTATACACCTTTATTTTACCTTTTACTTAGTCATAGGGACTTTAACCTATAAAGTTTATTCTCTGTTAACATCGTCCATTTTTTGTATCTTACTTGAATAAATGTGTTCTTAGCTGTGTGGGTTATTTATGCTTTGCCGTGATTTTCTAGCGAGTCATCGAGAGGAATAGCGAGCCGTCTGACGCACGTTGGACGAGCAAAACCAAACTAAGCACAGCTTTAGGAGATTACAGATTATAACCTGGTGGTTCCGGTCGCAAGACCAACCGAGAGTCGGGCAACATGAGTGATCAATCACCCGTGGCTAAACCAGGTAGTAAGACGCGATCGAGGACAGCACGAGCATCACAAGCTCGAATTAGCCCCGATCGCGCCAAGTTAACTCCCACTAACAATGGGAGTAGGGCTTCGGGAAGCTGTGCAGGAGCCCGTATGACGCGAAGTGGTAATACAGTTCAAGTTATTACGAGGTCCGCGGGCACCCGGACCGCGGGAGCCTCTACCGTCGCTGCGACCAAGATCAGCAGCACGGGGCAGAGGGATGCAAACAAGGCCCCGTCACTAAAACCAGAGCCGGTAGTTCCCTCAACTGCCGGCTCAAAGTCCGCAAAGACCGTATGCGGACGGCGAGAGGAAAAGGGTGGGAGTCGAACTAAGGCTAGCCCTACAAACGAGCCCTAGAAATCAAATCCCGGTGCTCAACCCACCCGAAACCTTTACAGATGCGACGTGTGCAGCGAGGTGTTCACCAGTCAAAGCAAGCTTGCCAACCATATTTTTGCGAGAACTTGCCAAGACAGGGAGAAATGCGCCTACTGCGAAGCGCGGTTCACTACCTTCAATGGTGTGAAACTGCACGAGCGGAGGGCGCACACTGAGCAGTACATGGCTGAGCGCGAACGGCACGCCCCACCGCCTGAGGCCGAACTACTTCAGTCTATGGCTGAGTTCGAGGCTTCATACAGGGGGGCGCGTATTCGCGTGGACATGGGTGCGGCTGTCGGGTTGTCGGTTGATCAGATCAGAACCAGGCGGACCAGGCCGGAGTATGGGCGCTTCCTTGATATTGCTAAGAGAAATCTTATCACTCAAGTAAGGCGCCCTTCGCCGCGCCTGACACCTCCCGCACAACCACGACGTCCCCCATCGGTCACTACTGCTAAGTCACCTATCGTGCGACTCGATTCCAACAGAGATACGCCGTCTCCCAGTGGTCCACCGACTGCTGAAAAGAGATGTGTAGCCGTAACTCGTCCCACGTTGGAGCCCAGCGCTACTCCGAAGGTCTTGCATCAGAGGAAGGAGACTGGCGCCGAGTGCAGCGACAGACCACTTCGTCGTTCCCGACGAGTGAATTCTGCCGCAGCACCGGGCGCTTCTCTTGCCTTAGACTTGGCCAATCGAAGCGAGCCTGGAGGCATTCAGCCCGGACCTTTGCTCCGGAGAACAAACACGACATACAAGGACAGTCTCCACGTCTCACCTGAGGCCGGGACCAGACGACGACTACCCGTTAACGTTGAACCCGAGCCCAATGAGCACAGGATAGATGCAGTAGTTACTACTCCTACAGCGTCTCCTGCTCCACTTTTAGGCTTGCCAGCTGCTAGCCCGCCACCAGATTCACCGGGGAACTCCCCTGACAAGGAACCACGTCCGGCGCATGCCCCCGCAATGCCTCGACCATTCGTTGAGCTTGTCGAGGAAGCACGCGTAAGGCTCCCACCCGGATCTGGTACAGTGAGTCGGATTCTGGACGCTGGTCTTGGAGAATCGGATGCCCAGTTGGAGTTCACGCTCAATCACTGGCTTTCGACACTTTCCGGGCCGGCACGAAAAATCCGTCCACAAAGACCTCGAATGAATAAGCCAGAACACAACAGGCACAATGGAGCCACTACCGGCGGCACAGGAAACCGTGCAGCCGAGCACAAAAAGGCGCAGAAGCTGTATGGCAAAAATAGAGCAAGTCTAGCGGACCTCGTTATATCCGGAAAGCGGATGTACGAGGACCCCGTACTACCATCGGTGGAAGACGTGGAGGAATTGTTCGGAGGAATACTCGAGTCCCCGTCGCCTGAGGACAACGAGCCAATTAGCGACCCAAAGGAGGTGCTGCATACCTTCCGACCAATAACTGTGGAGGACGTTAAGGCTGGGATAGTTGGGTGGCAACACTCAGCGCCTGGCCCGGACGGAATCACCGTGGAAACGGTGAAGAAAATGCAGCCCTTAGTGCTCAGTGCCATATTTACGGTCATTCTTGGTCGCAACGTTCACCCGCCCTCCTGGCGAACGTCGCGCATAGTGCTAGTTCCTAAGGATGGAGACAGAAAAAACGCAGGTAACTGGCGTCCGGTTTCGATCGGTTCTGCCGTTCAGCGTCTGCTCCATCGCGTCATACAAAGTCGACTCCGGAGAGAAATGCGAGACAGTGTCCACCAGCGCGGATTTAAGGACATTGACGGGACGCTTGCCAATGTGGTCATTCTTAACCACTACATTGGCGAGCGGCTGAGCGCGGGCAAGGGGTACAATGTTGTATCACTTGACCTGCGCAAAGCCTTTGATTCCGTCTGCCAGAGATCCGTACTGAGGGCACTGGAACGAATGGGAGTCGAAGCTGAGATGAGAGCCTACGTCGAGAAGTCGCTGACGGGATGTGATACGATCATCCAGGTCGGCGATAGATCGACTGAGAAGCTCAACCTTCAGCGAGGAGTGAAGCAGCATGATCCCTTGTCTCCGCTCCTTTTCAACATCGTAATTGACGAACTTATCGAACGCATAAACACTAGTTACACCGGGGGTGCGCTAGAGAATGACTGTAATGTGGCGCTGATGGGTTTCGCTGATGATCTGATCTTGCTTAGCGATAAGCAGACAGAGGTTCCGCTCATGCTGGACGACATATATCGGTTCGTTAGTGCGAGAGGTATGGCTGTCAACCCTGCAAAGTGCGCCGCGCTTGCGACGACTACTTTGCGGGGTGACAAAAAGCCATTGCCCGTGCAACGGCCGATATTTAGGATCGGACAAGAGTTCATTCCCGCCATTACGGCGATGTCGGCGTTTAGGTATCTGGGACATCGGTTCGGTGCTGGAGGCATCCGGAAACCGAACATCCCAAACCTGGCCACTTGGCTGCGGAATGTGGAGAGAGCGCCCCTGAAGCCGGATCAGAAGGTCAACATCATACGAACCTATTTGATTCCGCGTCTTCTTCATGGTCTTCAGACAACTAAGACCACGGGGCTTCTCTTGAAGAGGTGTGACAGAACGATAAAGGCATCGGTAAAACGGTGCCTGCATCTGCCTAAGACCACCCCGGACTGCGTTCTGCATGCCAAGGTCCGAGATGGCGGTATCGGGATCACCTAGTTGCGGAAAGTCGTGCCGGCAACGCTTCTGAAGCGTATGTCGAACCTTCTGACCAAAACTGAGGACCCTATCATAAACCGCGTCTTGCAAACGGACAGGGCTGGGTTGGTTTTTGCTCGCTTGCAGAATTTGGTGAACAAGTCTGGAGGGAGGCCTTGATGAACGGTCCTCTAACCTCCGGAATGCAGGCTGTAGCTGAAGACTCCGCTAGCCGCGATTGGGTTACCGATCGACCAAACGGCTGGAGCGGTCGGGACTTCGTCAGAGCCGTTCATCTTCGGTCTAACACTCTCCCCTGTAAGGGTCACCCGTCAGTACCGCGCGAACAGCGCGGCTGCAGACACCCGGGTTGCACCGCGGTGGAGTCCCTCTCGCATATACTTCAGGCCTGTCCTGCTGTCCATGCTGAGAGGATCCACCGGCACGACGATATCGTGAAGAAGGTCGCAGCCCACACTAGAACTAGGTGGCCCACAGAAGTCGAACCCCACGTTCGACATCGAGACGGCCGGCCGGTTATACAAGCCGGACCTGATCGTCCACAAGCCCGACGGACCCACCGTCGTGTGCGATGTGCAGGTCTCGTGGGAGGGTGTGAACGGCTTAGGCGACGCCTGGGCAAGAAAGAGAGACGTGTATGAAAATGCACACTTTATCGAGGCAGCCACAAATTGCTGGCCCTCAAGAACTCTCCTCTTTGTTCCACTAATACTTGGAGCACGTGACATATGGCCGCGATGTAATGCTCCCACAGTTCAGGCGCTTGAACTGACCAAGCAATTCAAAATGAATTGTGTTCATAGCGTCCTGAAGTGGGGATCAAGCATAGACGCTGTATTCATGAGGAGAGCTTGGGGTGCCGCGCGTGGTCCACCCTATGTGCAAGGGATCGCAGCGAGGGGCCGTTTCTAACGGCTGCGCCAATATGTGCGTGATTGGGGGATTCTCTGATCCCAGTCCTAAAGATCTTTGAGGCCTAACCATCGGCTTCCCATGATTGGTGAAAGCTTTTGAACGCTGCGCGATTGAACAATTTTTAATTGTACACGCCCCATAGGGGGTTATTCAATAGCCAAATGCCTCGTCATCTAAATAGTGACGCGCATGAATGGATTAACGAGATTCCCACTGTCCCTACCCACTCGGTGAAGAGAGTGGACGTGTTTGGCTGAGCTCCGTGGATTTTGGTGTTTATGGAGGAATAACAGGGTGTTTAGTGTAGTTTTGAGTTCTCGTATGTCGCGAAGTATGCGTAGTATGTTTAGGAACCCGAACCCTGTATCAGGGACCTCGGGGTAGGAGCCTGGGTGTGCTCACATTCGTAGGGGGTGAAACTTAAGCAGAATTAGACTCTCTGCTTAAGATAGCCGACTTTGGGGTGTTTTTTGTGAGGGACAGAGAGGGGGTACGAAGTGGACAATAGCTTGGGAAGATAGAGGACTTCATTGGGAAAATTTTAAGGGGTGATAGGACTTTGTGCGTTACGGGAGTGCCGAGTTATAACGGTTCCAGTGGGACTCTGCATTTTAAATTTATCGTATAAAGACATATAAATTATTTTAAAGTACCAAGAGTACAGAAGTGCTATGATGGTAAATTTCTGTGGATTTTTAATAAAATTTTAAATAAAAATTAGGCTTCTTGAGTGCGAGAGAGATAGTTTAAGTCTTAATATCGGACATAGTGGTATGATGGATTTTGTGAATTAGAACAAAAAATCTAAGTATAGTGTGTGACATATCAAACAACAGTGTAAAAATAGTATAGTGCAGACTAGGTTATATAGGTATAGGTGTATATGCATATGCATATATGGATAATTAGTATAAAATTTGACTAAGTTGATTTACGGACAAATAACGTTTAACGGGACTAAAATAACGTGGTTAAAGACAAAAATAGGGAAAACAAGGGAAAATTCGGGACTATAAACAGGGGACAGATAGTGTATAGCAGGATTAAGTGAAAAAAGGGCATTAACATATATAGGGGACTCTTAAACTGGACTTCTGGAAATTTAAAGGAGCAAAAGTATCAGGAGCACAGAAGTATATGGTAAAACTACATATACGAGTGCGAGAGAGAAATCCAAAGCTCCGAAAAGTGGGACAGAAAATTAAAAATTTTTAAGAGTGAGCTTTCAAATAAAATATAGGTGTTAATCGCAAACACAGACTTAGCGTGAAAATAACGTTTAACGTAGGAAAATAGCGTAATTGGGGTATTTTTGGGGAAAAAAGGGTTTTTAGGGATATGTTCGAGTAGGGGATGTCCAGTGGGGGTGTTTTGGACAAATTTAATTTGTGACATGCGCAGTGGGGAAAACTTAGATTTTCTATAAAAAAAAGTGAGATAGTGATACTATTGTTGTGGAAGTCAGTTTTTGCCTTTTAAATTTTCTTTATAGAATATTTTTTCCCCGTTCAAAAAGTGGAATCACATAGCCATTATCATTCTACGTAAGGCCGTATATCGGTTTTTCAATTCAGATAAGTAATTTTTGCAAAATCTTGAAGAAACTAATTGTAGGAAGGCCACGCCTCCGTGCTATTCTCTAATGCAAAATAATTCAACCAATCAGAACCGCCGCAGGAAATGGCCGGAAAGTATATAAGCGCGGGATTTCCTGCCGTCGGCATGAGAAGCCATCTGCTCTTACTAGTTGCAGCAACGTTAAGAAGCCAGCTTTATTTCATCATTATCACTCAGTTAGTACCTAGCATTTGCACAAAGCTAGCGAAGGGTGTTTGATAGTCGAGGGGATCGCAATACTCGCTTTGAAGGGTCAGCATTGTGATCATCCGAGAAGAACGAAACATTCAGTACTCTACCGCGGTTAGGGCGAAGTGTTTCATAGTGTGTTTTTGGGGATAACTTCGAACCTTGCGTTTTCCCCGCAAGTTAAATAAAGGGCGAAATTCACTCAACACCCCAGAACGCACTTAAAAAAAAAAAATCGCAAGCCAAACGAAATCTTGTTGCTCTGAACCAGTCGGACGCAGGAAACTAGTTGGCATAGAAGCCTACATCATAAACTTTTAAACATTAACGTACCAGTGAACGCTGCTCAAAAGACTTTCTAACAACACCAATATCGTCCGTGATTTTTAGTTCTTACTAAAATCCATTGGTCAAGTAGGAATTAAGCTTGATTAGATAAACATATCTAATTAAGGTAGTTGCAGCATAATTATATTTTTATTTAACTTAAATTGGATTATTATCTTACCGTCGTTTTCCAACGTTACTTAGGAATTATTTGGATTATTATCTTACCGTCGTTTTCCGACGTTACTCAGGAATTATTTAGAGTATTATCTTACCGTCGTTTTCCGACGTTACTTAGGAACTTTCATGGTTGAGTATATCCCTAAGCATCGCCTTCCAGCATTGTGGTTGGTGGAATTATCCGTATAGTCGTAACAAAAATAGATCCTCCAAACTAAACAATGGCCAAATTTCGCTTTGAGCGATCATTTTGGTGGTTTCTTGCTCGAATATGATTGTCCGCCGCGGGCAGTCATCACTTCAGGCCTTGTGTATTACCCATTTAAGCAGGTTTTTTCCAATTTTTTCTGCAGACGTCTGTTTCCCGTAGCAACTCCAGCGGATTATAATCGTATGTGACGGAACTAATTTGAGCCATTGGCAATCACGCTCCCTACTTGCACGATGAGGTCTCTGACCGGAGCGAAGGCAGAAACTATTAAATAAAAGTGTGCGTTAATTACCAAAAGGGACAAACATCGTCCCGGTGATGGCTGTGCCATCACTTCAGGGGCAACTAAAGCAAGCAATGCATTGCATTGTAATGCATAGGTGCCACCAACTCTAATGTATATAGTTAAGGTTTAGTTTTAGGTTTAGTTTTAGTTTTTTTTTCCCCTTCTCTTCCTTTCTTCATTAATCTCTCCTCCTTCTTTATGTATATATATCTACTAATTTTAGGATCTTGTACATACTGTATATAAGGAATTGTAAATATGTATATTTGGGGATGAGTGGGGGGGTTCTTGTAAGAGAGCGAGGAGAGTTCAAGGCTTGGGGGGGACTATATCTGGGGCTATGCCATTTAACTGTATATGTATTATAACCACGCAATTGAATGCATTATAACAATAAAGATTGTTTAAAAGTAAAAGTAGTATAGTCGTAAGAGAATTGTTTATACGTTAATTTTTGTTATTCTTAAATAGCAAAAATATTAATACCACAATTAACTTTTTCGTTACTTAGCCCTTTTGTTGTTAAATCAGTTTTTAATAGTCGTGGGGCGCTAGGATTAGTAAAATCGACTATTTTGATTTATTAAAATATTGTAACTTAATCAGTAGGAAGCCAGTGGCTATTTTTAAATAGTATATAAGTTAGAGCGACTTTTTTGAATTGTAAAAAAGCGCTGACAAGACTAGACATACTGAAAAGTCCGGGGCCCCCGTCCTAACCTCTAAGCAAACCCTAACCAAAAAGAAGAACATAACCGCAAACACTGACGAAGACGAACAGATGGATACCACAGATGAGCACAGCGGCAAAGAGCCGCAAGCCAAACATAGATACAGGGTACCGTCAAGACACAAAGACATGGTAAGACCGATGGCCATCCAGGTGACCATCGACCATCACTCACCTGGGCAGGTGAAAGGTGAAAACCAGTCAACACCTGGACAGGTGTCTCAGGTAAAAACACCTAGCACTGAAATGCCTGCTCAGGTGACTCACCTGGCACAGGTAAAATTGCAGGAGACAAAAATACCTGGACAGGTGACTCACCTGTCTCAGGTTAAATTACAGGAGACAAAAATACCTGGACAGGTGACTCACCTGTCTCAGGTAAAATTACCTGAGAGGAAAACACCTGAACAGGTAACCCACCTGTCACCTGTACCTGTTCAGGTAACACCTGTTCAGGTAAAAAATACAGGGGAAAAGACAAAACAACCGCCAACACCTTCCCAAACACAGGTGGACCGATTCCAGGCACCTGGAGGGACAACCGATCACCCAACAACATCCAGAGGAGGGGGTTTCACGCTGGCCAATTACCTAACCATGCCATTGCCATACAAGGCAAAAAGGGCACGAATCGTCAACTCAGACAGCGAAAGCGACACCTCCACAAAGGAAAAGAAAATGTCGCAACCAAGAAAGAAACTAAGTGCAAGCAGAGAACCAAAACAAAGGAAAGATGAAACTTTCCAACTAAGCACCCAAAACAGATATGCAGCCCTGACACCACAGGAGGAGGAAGAAGTGATGATTGTCAGTGACGGCAATACTTCTGACACAGAAGAGGACGCTATTCCTCCCGAACAACCACAACAACTGCACAAAACTAAGGAGAAGACGAGTCATAAACAACAACCGCAACAACAACAACAAAAAAGACAAAGTCAACAGCCGGTCAATAATAAACAGCTGACAACCGAGAAGACCACTAAAAAGATAGTCCCACCGCCTATTGTGCTCGAAGGTGTGACTAAGACGAATGAAGCATATAAGAATTTTAATGAAGAACTTCAAAAGCATATTAAGAAGGGATACAAACTAAAATTTGCAAAAAAGACGATGATACTCAACATAGAAGACATCGATGAGTACAATAGGTACCTTAAGACACTGAGGGATATCCCAGGTAACCTTTACCATACGTACGCCTCTACAAATGAAAAGACTCATGCATTTATCTTGAGAGGATTGGACCATGGGCCTGATGCAGAAGACGTCAAAGCCCAGCTCATTGACGAATATAAGCTAATGGTGCATCAGGCCTACAAACTCAGGTCACAGTTCCGTCCACTCTACATGGTAGTCCTAAATGGAGACGTGAACCTTACCAAATTACAAAAGGAAATAAGGTACGTCCAAAATGTAAGGATATCATGGGAGAGGCGTAGGAACACCACGGAGGTTATTCAGTGCAAAAGGTGTCAGCTGTGGGGCCATGCGACCTCATACTGTAGCAGACAGGAGAAATGCCTAAAATGCGCAGGAAACCACCCAGTCAGATTATGTACTGCTACAGACAAAAAATGCGCAAACTGCGGAGGTGGTCACATGGCCAATGACCAACAGTGTCCCGTTTTCATATTTAAAAGAAATAAATTAATGGAAAATCAGAAAATGAGGGTGGCACAAAAGCCGCAATATGTGCCGGCGCCACTCCCAACAACAAATGTGTGGGGCGGCAACCGCGCCAGTCAAGCCAGTCAAGTGCAGCAACAGAACTTCCCCGCCCTGAGACAGCAACAGCCAGTTCAACAGCAACAGCAGCAGCAACAGGGCGGCATGCAGCGAAGTGCTGTACAACAGGCCGTTGTGCGGCCAGTCGACTCACCAAGGCAGCCAGCAGCTGACATGCAGGGGCAGGTGAGAGACCTCATGAATGCAATGCGGGACGTGCATTCCTCCTGCTCAAACCTGTCAGAAGTTATTCGCCTAATAAAAGACTTTGTTCAAGTACTCAAAATACAGGACAAGCAGGAGAAGTGTATGGCCATAATTGGTTTCGCCACTAATTTCGATCAATACAATGTCTAAGGACATGATTATAATCAACTGGAACGCTAATGGCGTCAAAAATAAAATTGGAGAACTCATCCAGTTCTTGCACATTCACAAGGTCGACGTGATGGCTGTTACCGAGACCAAATTGACGGAGAATGACTCTTTGAAAATACGCAACTATATCATTTACAGGGCGGATAGGAATGTGCGAGGCGGCGGCGTTGCCATTCTCATCAAACGCACCATTCCGCACAAACAAATTCAAAATTACATTTCAGCAATTGAGCACGTTTCAATAGAATTTCGGAATGGTGTGATTTTGAGCGCGGTATACGCCTCGCCCCGCACACGCCTAGTGCAAAGAGACTTGGAGCCATTCTTCGTCAATAATGGCAGGGTGCTCGTGGCGGGCGATCTAAATTCGAGACACATTATGTGGCGAAACCACCAGAATAATCGACATGGGAATCTGCTGTATGACTATACACTTGACCAAAATTTACAGGTGATCGCGTCAGACAGACCAAGTCATCATCCAGTCAATAGGATGACTCCAACATTCATAGACTTATTCATCAACAAGAACATAGTTGGTCTGTCTGACGCGATCGCCTTAAACGAACTAAACTCTGATCACCTACCAATTAAAATTATATGGTTTGTACAGATGTTTTCCGAATCTCCTTCTTGGACAACTCTTTTAAAAGACGTAGACTGGCCGCGCTACAGGGACTTTCTGAACCGAAACACCACAATAAATAACAACATACAGAACATTGAACAATTAGAGGACGAAGTACTGAAACTAACGACCAACATACAAAATCCACGTGACTTGGTAGGGAGACGAATAAAAATTAAGCACAAAGAAGACAGACTGCCAAACGAAATTTTAGACCTGATTAAATTCAAAAACAGAGTACGTTGCATGTGGCAAAGGTACAAAAGACCAATTGACAGACAAATACTGAACGAGCTGCAACGTACGATAAGAGACAAAATTAATAAACATAAGAATGACGCCTGGACAGACATTATAAATGGACTGTCGGTTCAGGATTGCTCCCTGTGGCGTATGACGAATAGACTAAAGAAAAAATTCCACAAAATCCCCACCCTTAACGACAACCGAGCACAAACGGACAAGGAGAAGTCAGAGTGCATTGCCGATGCCCTGGCGGCAGTCTGCACTTCTCCCGACAATATCTCCCAAGATCAGAATCACATAACAAACAGAACAATTAACTTTACAAGACGCAAATACCCAATTCCTCCGACGGTTCTATCACACTTAATCATCAGGCCCGGGGAACTCTCTGAAATAATCAAGGGCTTGCCGCTGCACAAGGCCCCGGGACCTGATGGAATATCAAATATTTTACTTAAAAATCTTCCTAGGAAAACATTTGTGCAGGTCATGTACATTATCAATGCTATGTATGTCATGCAGCACTTTCCCAAAAAGTGGAAGGAGGCCATTATTATACCTTTATTGAAACCGGACAAAAACCCGACATTGCCAGACTCTTACAGACCGATTGCTCTGACAAACACCTTGTCGAAAGTCGCCGAAAAGGCCATACTTCGACAAATAAACCGACTAAACTTACTCAACAATATTCCGGACGAACAATTTGGCTTTCGACAAGGGCACGGAACAACTCAGATCGTGACGAAGGTTCTCTCTGATGTCAAGAGCAAGTTTAATACACAGCAAAACACGGTCATGCTGTCGCTTGACATCAAAAGAGCCTTTGACACGGTCTGGCACCACGGACTCTTATTTAAATTGCTGACAATTCATAATTTCCCTTTGCATCTGATCACACTAATACATACCTACCTGACAAACAGGACATTTTTCGTCAGGGTAGAGGGCGAGTTATCGACACCGAGAGTGGTGAATGCGGGGGTGCCGCAGGGAACAGTATTGTCTCCAATACTGTATAATCTTTACACGGCGGACTTCCCCCGTTACCCCCTCACCAACCTGGCTCTCTATGCCGATGATGCGCTCATCTATGCGCACTCGTTTTATGCGGAAGCGGCAAAGAGGCAAATCCAAACGCAATTCAACATGCTGACCCCATACTTTGATAAATGGAAGATTGCCGTAAATCTGCCTAAGACGGTGTGTGCAATACTGACGAAGAAATTCACAAATAATAAAATTTTCATTCCCATAAAAATTAATGATCAATTCATCCGCCCTCAGCGAAGACTTACATACCTTGGCGTGACGGTAGATGAAAGAATGTCATTCAAACCGCACATTTCGAATGCATTGAAAAAGGGTTTTGCAGCAATGCAAAGCCTTTATTCAATTTTGAATAAAAAGTCATCGCTTTCTCCTCAGAATAAGCGCATCATATATCGTCAAATCATTAGACCTGTCTTGACATATGCATCCCCAGTGTGGTGCAGCGCCTCGAAGACTCAAATGGATCGCCTGAAGAGATTCGAGAATAAAATTCTGCGATGTGTGACTGCCTCCGACCGGTATACACGCATCGTAGATCTGCACCAAATGGCGGATGTCGAGGACATCACAACACTCATAGCAGAGCAATCTATTAAATTTTACAATACCAAACTTCAGGCTTCACCACTAACAAGAAATATTACAAACGCTAGACATGACGACAACATAGTTGTCAAACATAAACCGCTCTACCATAAGCTGCCCATATACTTCTTGCCGCCCGATGGTGGCCCTTGATCCCAATATTTATTTATTATTTATTATTTATTATTTATTATATTTATTATTTATTTAATAAAATGTTGTGAATAGCGATCCCATTGGGCCGGTGGGACGTGCGGGTAGCTTAAGACTTGACAAATCAAAATTGACATAAAACGACAAAAATAGACCCCCCAATCTAAACAATGGCCAAATTCCGCTTTGAGCAATTATTTTGGTGGTTTCTTGCTCGAATATGATTGTCCGTCGCGGACAATCATCACTCTAGGCCTTGCGTATGTTACCTATTTAAGCAGGTTTTTTCCAATTTTTCCTGCAGACGTCTGTTTCTCATAGCAACTCCAGTAGATCATAATCGTATGTGACGGAATTAATTTGAGCCATTGGCAATCACGCTCCCTACTTGCACGACGAGGTCTCTGACCGGAACGAAGGCATAAAATTTATTATTTAAAGTGTGTGTTAGATACCAGGAAGGGACAAACTGTAGTATAAGGTGTAGTGTAAGTAAGGTATAGTATAAGGTAAAATTAAGACAGTTAGTATTTTACAGTATTTTACCTATTTTATTAAATTAGTTTATATTATTAAACATTGGTTTAGATTGACAAGGTTACAACCATGAACGTAAGGTGCCAGCTTTGCTTGTAATTGATAAACATAAACATATAACATATAACAAACCGTACCATAGTTTAAGGTTACCCAAACATATATATATTTTGATGAACTAGATTTAAAATAATATAAGTTAAGAGATGATGATTTGATAATTTTAACATTTTGCTACTATTGTACTAATACCGTAATGAATATACGTCATTTTCGTTATCCAAAACCTGTGTGCTAATTTCGAACCAGGTAATCATCTTACATGGCGATCCTGCCAGCGGGCTTAAGTTAAGCCCTTGGTAAATATAAAGTGACTACCTAAGTGAAAGCAAACAAGTGAAACAAGTGAAGTGAAACAAGTGCAGATGGGGACAACAAATTCAAAACACGCAGAAATAACAGACTCTGGTGTCGTTAATTCGAATTTCATTGTGGAACAAGAGGCGATCCAGGCACCCTTGGACATTCGCATACTGTTGTATATCCTAACTGGAGCAGTCGTCCTGTTGTTGGTGTTGAAGCTCAAACAGATGTACCGCAGAACACTGAAGAAGGATTTATCAAGGAGTATGTACCTGAGGACAGCACCTAGGGATCCTGAAGCAATCTAAGTTCTTATAAACCCCGCAGATAAGCCTAAAGAAGAAGAAAAGTCACTCCATTTCATTTTGACCGCATTTGCATATGCGTAGTAGCAGTCCCAAGTCGAGCAACAGCCAAGCAGAACGTACTTGTGAGGTCTTAATGGAAGGTGAGGCAAAAGCCGCTCGTACGCAACGTGGGATTAGTTCATGGGCATCAAGGAGTTCCAGTACTTGTTAGAAGAGGCAAGGGTACTGTATAGGAATCTGAAAAAGGACTCCATCGAAAGGCGCAGCTCTAGGACTGTCACCGTAAGCAACTTAGGAAAACTAGAGACACTTGTAAGTGAGTTTAGCAATTTAAAAAATGAATTTAATAGGGTCCCCGTCCCCACTAAAACCGTATTAATAGCCCAAGTCAAAGATTATGCCACACAGTTAGATAAATATTTTGAAGCTATTAATGAAGTTTTACAGGATAGGCTAAAAACCGCCGATACGAAAGAAACAGAATCTGTAGCAAAAAATCCCGATTCTGATTGTTTTGTTGAAGCTAGAAACATGAGTGAAAAATTTGATTTGAAAACGGCCGCGTCTCTGTTGCCGCGCATGGACGGCACTGAGAAAACGACAAAAGAGTTAATTGACGGCATCGAGTTATATGACGCATTGCTTGACGAGGCAGGGAAAAAGAGTTTAACGAATTATGTCCTTAAGGCAAGATTATCGGGTAATGCAAAAATAAGGTTGCAGAGCGCATACGCAACGAATGAAGCCCTTATTACTGATATTAAAGCTCTTTTTCTCACCAAAAAGTCAGCGGGAGCATTGTCCGCCAGATTGAACGGTGCTAAGCAAGGGGGTAAATCAATCGAGGAGTTCGGTAGAAATATTGAAGGTCTACTCCTGGACCTTACTATCGCACAGTCCGACGGGAATGACGAAGCTGTACGGGTGTTAACTTCCGTAAACGAGAAGCTTGCTATAAACGTATTTGCCAATGGGTTGCAGAGTAGCGACATGCGCACTATTGTTAAAGCACGTAATTACGACCGATTAAGTGATGCGATAAGGGCAGCAAAGGATGAGGAGCTTGGAAAAAGTGACACAGGCTCTCATCGGGTTTTTCATATCCAAAATAGGCACGCGAGTAATAGGGTCTTCAGAGGTCGAAATAATCGAGCAAATTTCAGTTCTTTTTCAAATAATAGGTCTCGTGGTCGGAATTTTTCAGGTCCCGCAGGGAATAACAGGTATAACAGTAATAACAACAATTACAGGTTTCAAAATAGGTCACCGAATTTTAGGGGTTTCCCAAATCGCGGAAGAGGTTTTCGTGGTAATAATAATAATAATAGGTCATATTGCATTAGGGACGAAAGTACTAGCGAGTCTAATCAATCAAGCGAAACATTAGAAAATCAGTTTTTTCGAGTCTAATAATGAATTTTTTATTTTTAATTTAAATGGTCTCAATTTTATTCAAGTCAAGTACAAAGGTACCAAATTAAATTTATTAATAGATACAAGTGCTTCAATTAGTGTAATATTTAAAACCTGTGTTGATAAACACGAATATGTAAACACAGCAACTAAAATAAAAATTAATGGAGTTACCGGCTCCACACTGTCTCATGGCGTTGCGAACTTGAAATTTAATATTAATAACAATAACAATAACAATGTAATTAATTTAAATCATAATTTTCACCTAATAGACAGTTTTGAGAATAAAATAAACGGAGTCTTAGGCTCTGATTTTTTCCAAAAATATAATGCCATTATAAATTACGAAAATTTTAATTTTTAATTTTTTCTAAAAAATAAAAATATCTCGGTACCAATGTTTTCAAAAGAAAAATCTTATTTTAAAATACCAGCTAGATGCGAGGTAATTAAATTTTGCAAAGTGAATAAAAATGAGGACTGTATTGTATTACCAGAAGAAATCGGAGACGGTATATATATAGCCAGTACTTTAGTACGACCACAAAGCAATATGATTCCAATAAAAATTTTAAATACCCGTGACATGGAAATTTCATTGACAAATTTTTATCCAAAGCTTGTAAATTTTAGCGATTACGAAACATGTTGTTTTTTAGAAACGGAGAATAATTCAGTAGGGCGAGTTGACAAATTGTTGAAATTAATTAATACTAAGCATTTAAATAAGGAAGAAAACTTTTCAATACAAAAAATTTGCGCTAAGTATTCGGATATTTTTCATTTAGATAACGATCCTCTTACTACGACTAACATCTACAAACAGACATTACGACTTAAGCCTGACGCGTCACCGTCATACGTAAAACCATACAGACTTCCTCACGCACAAAAGGCAGAAATACATAAGCAAATCGAAATGATGGAAAAACAAGGAATCATTGAAAAGGCTAAAAGTGAATGGTCCGCACCATTGTTAGTTGTACCTAAAAAAGCCGACCAAACAGGCATTAAACGCTTTAGAGTTGTAATTGATTTTCGTTTGCTCAATAAAAAGTTACGAGACGACGAAAAGTTTCCATTGCCATCTATTACTGAAATTTTAGATTCATTATCTGGAGCTATGTATTTCTCGCATTTAGACCTGTCCCAAGGATACTACCAAGTGCCTTTGGAAGAGTCTAGTCGACCGTATACAGCATTTACGACCGAAAGAGGACAGTACCAAATGACACGACTTCCGATGGGTTTAAAAATTAGTCCAAGTGCTTTTTCTAGAATAATGACTATTGCAATGACAGGGTTAAATTATGACAGTTGTTTCGTTTATCTTGATGATTTAATTGTTTTTGGAAACAGTTTAAGGAATCATAACCAAAATCTAGTGAAAATTTTTCAGAGGCTTAGAGACGTAAATTTGAAATTAAATCCAAACAAGTGTGAATTTTTGAAAAAAGAAATTTTGTATCTTGGGCATGTGATTTCGGAGAAAGGTGTTTTTCCTGATAGGGAGAAAATAAAGGTCCTTCAGAGTTATCCCGTACCCAAGGATGCAAATGAGACTAAACGATTTGTTGCATTTGCAAACTATTATAGAAGATTTATTCCAAATTTTGCAAAAATTTCAATTCCATTAAATAATTTAACCAGGAAAAAAGTAAAATTTTGTTGGACAAATGAGTGTCAAAAATCTTTCGAAAAATTAAAAACCGCACTTATAAGCCCTCCAATCTTAGAATATCCTAATTTTGATAAAGATAATATTTTCATTTTAAAAACCGATGCATCAGGGGGTGCAATCGGAGCAGTTTTGTCAAATATGGACGATAAGCCAGTTGCTTATGCCAGTAGGTCTTTAAATAAAGCAGAACGTAATTATTGTACAGTAGAAAAGGAACTTTTAGCAGTAGTATGGGCAGTTAAGCATTTCAGACCTTATTTGTATGGACGAAAATTTTCACTTGAAACCGACTGTAAACCTCTTATTTCACTTTTTGGTATGACTAACCCTTCTAGTAGACTCACTAAATTTCGATTAGTTTTGGAAGAATACGATTTTGATATTAAACATGTTAAAGGGAAAGAAAACGTCATAGCGGACGCGCTTTCGAGAATAGAAATAAATAATGAGGAGCTTAAAAGCTTAAGTAATAAAAATAATAATGAATCTTTATTTGCTACGACTAGAGCAGCCGCGAAGCGACAGACAGACAAAACAGATGACGTAGGTTGTAGTTCGGGTACTTACGAACGGATTGATCACCCGGGAGTAACAGAAGTACTGAAACGGCCTAAAGAATCGTGTGAACTCTGTCCAGTGTCAAACGCGAAGTTTATTGAATTATGTAAAAATGAAAATTACGATTGTAATATAGAAAATTTCGTCTATTTCAAAAATAAAAACGTCATTTATATGGGCCAGGATTTTCGATCGACGTTGACCAGGAAGGCATCGTTGAGAAACCTGAGTTCCGACGAAGCGGAATTTAAATTTCAGAACATCCGATCGGCGTTACCCTTAAGTGGATCGTTGAGGATACTGAAAGCTATATGTGATAAATATAATATCCGCGAATTAATAGTAATTAAAGACGGAAAGAGCGCTCAATTCTTAAGAGAATTATTAAAATATAAAAAGTTGATAAATGAAACCGGTATAAAAATATGTGTTATTAAAGACGTGCAAAAAGTATACGATCGTGAGACAAAGCAAATAGTGCTTAATGATTTTCATTTACTGCCGACAGGAGGTCATGCAGGAATAAATAGGATGTATAATAATGTTAAAAAATATTATTCATGGATAGGTTTAAGACAAGACGTTGAGGACTTTGTTAAAAAATGCGATGATTGTCAGAGGTATAAACATTTAAAACTAAGTATAGAGCCAATGACTATTACGCCTACAGCTGATTCAGCATTCCAGAGAATTTGTTTAGATTTAGTTGGTCCTTTAGAATCAGATGTTGATAACAATAAATATGTTTTAACGTTACAGTGTGATCTCAGTAAATTCGTGGAATGTTATCCTTTAAAAAATAAGGAAGCTGTAACAGTAGCCCAAGCGTTCGTTGAAAATTTTATTTTGAGGTTTGGAATCCCAGATGAGATAGTGTCAGACCAAGGCACTGAATTCTTAGCTGCAACCCTTACGCAAACGTGTAAATTGCTTCAAATTAAAAAACTTAATTCAACGGCCTACCATCATCAGACCATAGGCGCATTAGAAAACTCTCATAAAACATTAGGAGCATACTTACGAATGCAAATAGCGAAAAACCCAACTAATTGGAGTAGTTGGATACCTTTTTGGTGTTTTTCCTATAACACTAGTGTTCATACTGAAACTCGGTATACCCCGTATGAGTTAGTATTTGGCAAAACGGCTAATTTACCTTCGAATTTGTTACGAGAAGTTGACCCTCTGTACAATTTTGATAGTTATCCTTTAGAGTTAAAGTATAGGCTCCAGCAAGCATGTGCTGATGCAAAAAGTAACTTGATGACGTCAAAAGGTAAAAGAAAGACTGTATATGATAGGAAAAGTAGCATAGTTAATTATAAGAGTGGTGATAAAGTGCTTTTGAAAAATAATTCGGGAACAAAAATGGACGCTTTATACAATGGACCCTTTACAGTGATAAGTGAACAGTCTCCAAATATTTTGTTAGATATAGAGAATAAGCAAGTTTTAGTTCATAAGAATAGAGTTAAGAAATATTTTGATTGATATAGATTGGTTGATTATTTCAAAAAAAAATTCAGCATTAGCATTCGATTTTTTTTTCTGCCGGCCGGAGGTGTAGTATAAGGTGTAGTGTAAGTAAGGTATAGTATAAGGTAAAATTAAGACAGTTAGTATTTTACAGTATTTTACCTATTTTATTAAATTAGTTTATATTATTAAACATTGGTTTAGATTGACAAGGTTACAACCATGAACGTAAGGTGCCAGCTTTGCTTGTAATTGATAAACATAAACATATAACATATAACAAACCGTACCATAGTTTAAGGTTACCCAAACATATATATATTTTGATAAACTAGATTTAAAATAATATAAGTTAAGAGATGATGATTTGATAATTTTAACATTTTGCTACTATTGTACTAATACCGTAATGAATATACGTCATTTTCGTTATCCAAAACCTGTGTGCTAATTTCGAACCAGGTAATCATCTTACAAAACATCGTCCCGGTGATGGCCGTGCCATCACTTCAGGGGCGCCTACAGCAAACAGTGCATCGCATTGTTAAGCATAGGTGCCACCAACTCTATTGTATATAGTTAGGTTTAGTTTTAGTATTTTTTCCCCTTCTCTTCCTTTCTTCTTATAATCTCTCCTCCATCTTTATGTATATATGTCTACTAAATTTAGGATCTTTGTATATATTGTAGGAAATTGTAAATATGTATGCTTGGGGATGAGCGGGGGGGTATTTGTAGGAAAGTGAGGAGAGTACAAGGCTTCTGGGGGGACTATACCTTGGGGCTATACCACATAACTGTAACAATTAATGTATTGTAACCATACATATGAAAACATTAAAATAATAAAGAATGTTTAAAAGTAAAAGTAGTATAGTCGTAAGAGAATTGTTTATACGTTATTTTTTGTTATTCTTAAGTAGCAAAAATATTAATACCACAATTAACTTTTTCGTTACTTAGCCCTTTTGTTGTTAAATCAGTTTTTAATAGTCGTGGGGCGCTAGGATTAGTAAAATCGACTATTTTGATTTATTAAAATATTGTAACTTAATCAGTAGGAAGCCAGTGGCTATTTTTAAATAGTATATAAGTTAGAGCGACTTTTTTGAATTGCAAAAAAGCGCTGACAAGACTAGACATGAACCGTGAATCATAATTACGACATACAATTTTTAAATTGCCCAGCCCTCCGTGAACTTAAAGAGACTAACGTTCATAATAGAACTATAATGTTTCGCTCCCCTATTCATCAACCTCTCGCGGACAGTGAGGCGGTGAGAGACTCTCTCTCGCCGGGTGGAAAGGTGGGTCCTCTACAAGACAAGACATTTTTGCCTAAAAAACTTTTTAATGACTTAACAGCTATACACTTAGCTCAAGATAGACGGGCTCGCGAGCTGACTCGCTCCATAAGTCAAAAAATTAATAAGTATTCGGTATTTGACTTACCAAATAATCATAATGATATAAATTTTAATGCGCGAAAAGCACTGAGCTGTAACTCTCTGGTGGCGCAGCCCCCCTTTGGAAATTTATATACGGGACACAACGCTGGCGACAACATAAGTTGTAAATCGCAACCTGCTACGAATATTTTGCGTAATATCAAGCGTACTTTTAATATTAATGCCGAATTAAAATCTAGCAAACCGATTCTACAATATGGCATCCCTGGTGGGGACTTTGTTCGCGAACAAAATAACGATGACTTAGATTTTCATATTGACAATCCACCTCCAAGCGTTAGTTCAAAAGGCGATCAAGAAAGCTTTGATATAAGCTTCAACCCACGAAAAACGCCAGCTAATAAAATCCATACTCCAGAACCTATAAGCATTGCCAAAACTCAAGTACAACGCGATACCGAGTTACTGACACAGTTAGAATTGGCAAAAACATTAAAGTTATTAGCTAATAACTTAGAAGGGCAAAACAAAGTACGTAAAACCCCCTTACGTATACAATTCGCGGGATTAGAACACGAAGACCCTGTATTGTTTATTCATGAACTGAATGAATGGTTCCCTATAAATAATATAGAATCCCCGGAAAAAATTTACTATGCTCGAGAGCAGCTGTTCGGACAAGCTAAAAAATGGTTTGAGCCATATAAACTATTCATAAAAAATTATCAAATATTTGCTTCCCGACTTTGCGCTAGATTTAACAGTAATGAAAATCTAGCCGAATTAAAAGCTAATTTATATGAAAAAACCCAAGGTCCTCAGAAAACGGTGGATCAGTTCATACTTAAAAAACAAGCACTCTTTGCGATAGTATGCCCTCTCGGAGAGGAAAGTGAGTTAATATATTTATTAATTTCACAGCTACGGCCCGAGTTACGTTCTAGAGTAAGGACTACAACTTTTGACAACATTGAACATCTTGCAGTTCTAGTCGAAAGATTAGAGCAAGACCTTAAAGAAGAAATGACTTTAATAAAAAGTCTGGCATCCCTGAACCTAAACAGAAATCCAGTAACTAATATAAATAAAGTTCCACAATTTAATAATAAAAATAATTCGGCTCCTAGCCAACAAAATAATAGCTTTACGAAAAATAATCCTGCTAAAATAGACCCAAAACCAATACTTAACAAGGAAAAAGCAAAAGAAGGCGGAGTTAAACGGTCACGTCCTTGCCGAATATGCCAGGGTGATCACTGGGATAGCGATTGCCCTAAGATTCAGGAACAACACACTCAAGCTGCAAAAAATCGACTTAAAATTTTGCAGCAAGAACAACGGACAGACGATTTAACGGAAGAAGAGTACGATAGTGACTTAGAAGCCATTAACTCAGAAGAAGTCTATGCAAAAAGCTTGGGTCGGGCCAACATAAACAATTAAATCGAAAAAACATATCTGTCTACCCAAACAACGAAAACGTCTATGTTGGTCCCAGTAATAAAAAATTACAGAACTTATCAAATACTTCACAATTAAATCAACCACTAATTTCGATAAAATATAATAACAAAAAATATGAGGCCCTATTCGATACCGGCGCGGATTTTAATATTATCTCGTCAAGATTAGCACCTCGCGAACTTACACCTATTAAAACCAAAACCGTACAATTAGCATGCGTAGGGCTGAACTATCAACTTCTCCTTACGTCTTCTGTAAATTATTTAAACCAATTGTTCATTTTCTGAGATCTAGGTGTCTTCTCTCTGTTAACTATCTAGATGATTTTTTATTGATATCTAACACTAAATCGGAATGTTTAGAGAATCTTAGAGTTACCACTGATCTACTCTTATCTTTGGGTTTCATAATAAATCAAGAAAAGTCAAGCCTGGTGCCTTCTCAGAAATGTTTTTGGGATTTATTTTAGATAGCAGTAAACTGATAGTACGACTTCCTGATGATAAAGTCGTTAAAGCCCTGACTCATATTGACATCATTAGGAGAGCAAAACAATTTAAGTTGCGTGATTTCGCTAGACTGATTGGTTACTTAGTCTCTATATGCCCAGCTTTTACATGTGGGTGGCTTTATACTAAAAACTTGGAGCGCCTAAAATGTAGGATGTTTAAGAAGTCAAAAGGTAATTTCAATGCTCGTATGTCTCTTGACAAAGATTCCCATAATGACTTAGATTGGTGGGCCAACAATATGTCATACTCGGGATCTAAGGTTCGGCACACTAATTATATAATAGAAATTTTTTCGGATGCATCTAAGACTGGCTGGGGTGGCTCCTGCGGAGATAAAAAGACTCACGGCTTTTGGGATAACTCGTTAATAAAAAACCATATCAATTTTTTAGAACTTTTAGCAGCCTTTTTATCTCTAAAAAGTTTTGCCAAAGACATGTCAGATTGCAATATTTTACTAAGAAGTGACAATAAAACTGTTATTGCTCTTATTAATAGGATGGGCAGCTCAAAATTTTTACATCTTCATAACCTCGCTAAAGAGTTTTGGCAATGGTGCCAAGTTAGAAATATTTGGGTATTCGCTTCTTATATACCCTCGAAAGAAAATTGCATTGCTGACAACGAATCTCGTATCACGTCCTTCGAGACTGAATATTCATTATGTACGAAAGCCTTCCGTAAGATTACTGAGTCCTTTGGAGTACCCCAGGTTGATCTTTTTGCATCTCATTTGAACAAAAAATGCCTCATTTATATGTCATGGAAGCCGGATCCCGGGTCACTTACTGTGGACGCGTTCTCTGTATCTTGGTCATCTTTCTATTTTTATGCCTTTCCACCTTTCACAATTATTGGGAAGGTGCTTAATAAAATTATTTGTGACCAAGCTGAAGGCATAGTGGTGGTGCCAAAATGGAATACACAACCATGGTACCCTCTTTTTCTTAGAATGGTAGTTTCGGAGGTTCTCTTTCTTTCCCCGAAATCTAATTTACTTTTGTCCCCTTACAGAAACAGTCACCCACTTTGGAATCACCTTACCCTGGTTGTAGGGAGGTTATCCGGAAAGCGTATGAGCTCCGAAATGTGAGTGAAGAATGTATTCCAGTACTGTTGAAGTCATTAAGTCCTAACTCCCTCAATCAGTATAACTCTTCATTTTCCAAGTGGTGGAAATTTTGTGTAGTAAATAAAACTAACCCTTTTAGACCTTCCCTCAACAGTTTTCTTGAGTTCCTACATGCAGAGCTCTTAGCGGGGGCTTCTTATCATACATTAAACTGTCATCGGTCGGCCCTTGAACTAATTTTTGACATTGAGGATGCAGGAGGTTTGATTAAGAGATTCCTCAAGGGTTCCTTCAGAATACGGCCAGTATTTCCTAAATATAACCAAACTTGGGATCCACAGATAGTCTTACGCTACCTGTCCCTCTTTCCTTCTTTACATTCTTTAAATCTGACTGATTTTACTTTTAAATTGATTACTTTGATGGCCTTGATAACATCCCATCGAATTCAAACCTTTTCTGTTATAAAGCTCTCTAATATCAGGAAAGAAGGATACTCTTTTAGGATTGCCATTGAGGCATTCATCAAAACGTCGGCCCCTAACAGGCCACAACCGGTTTTAATAATTCCAAAATTTTCACAAAACCCAGAGTTATGTGTAGCATCACTTTTGGAAAAGTATATTGAAATCACAAGAGTTTTAAGGGGCGATATACAAGAACTTTTTATCACTCATAAAAAGCCTCACCGTAGAGCGTCTGCACAGACTCTGTCTCGTTGGATAAGATCAGTTTTAAGAAGCGCGGGTATAGACGCATCTATGTTTTCGGGGTATAGTACGAGACACGCATCCACTTCAGCAGCGCTGTCTAAAGGCTTAGACATAGAGACCATCAGAAAGGCTGCTGGGTGGACCCCGGGTTCGAATACATTTGCAAAGTTTTATTGTAGACCCCTAACAGATGATAGTTTATATGCCAAAAAATTAGTTCTTACTTAATTAGTCTTAAAATAAGATTATAAGTTCTGTTAAATGCTACCAAGCAAGTTTATATTTATTATAGTTTATGAATACTTTATGCCATAACCAGATTCCTATATTTGAATAATATACTACCTACTGAATTTAAATGTTATTATTATTATTTTTTTTTTTTATTATTCAAAAATTAGAGGCTACTTTAAACATCTACAAAGTGTTCTATATAAGGACGTGGTGTTTTGGATCTCGACCTTGGAAACACCTATAAATAGCGTGATTTTCAAGGGAGAGATCAGTCAGTGCAGAACCATAAATGGATGAAGGCCAATTGAAAAAGTGTTGAGCATTTGTCCCGGCTTTAAAATCTGCATAAGTCTTTTCTTTGGACGACCGTCACCAAGCGAATTGCCAGTTGATCTTGGAGATTCTGAGACCTGGGTGTGCCAAGGCGGCATACGTGAACCTGAAGTTAAAAGCAAGGCGTGCTGAAGAAGCACCGGTGGAGGACGCCGTAGTCGAGCCCGATACTGTGAGGAAACAGTGGTTCCTAGTCGATCCGAGGAGTTTGTCCTAAAATGGACGGGGAAAAGAAAATTAAACAAAACAACCTCAGGTTAGAAAAAATAAAAAAATTAGCCATACGGATGAGGGCTCCTTTTAAAAAAATAAACACTTAGAAAAATTAATAGTAAAAATCGAATTGAACCGCCTTAACCCCGAATTTACCAAAAAATTAAAAAACCACCTACCGCCACCACTTCCAATACCAATCACCATAGCCGAGGCCCAAACAAACAACCTCACCGAAACAGACCTCCCTCACTCCCCATGCCCACCAGTTCGACAAGCTCAAAAACGTCCACACATGAGCAACCGAACCGTGATGACTGCAGAAGGGGAGCACCAACTGGCCGAGGAAATTTTATCTTCACCAGATTCCGCCACCTGGACACCAGAAATCAAGAAAAACATCGCTAAATTCAGGGTACTACATACCCTTAGCAAGAGGATGCGACACAATATCTTTACCCGCGACGGGAAAATGGTTAAAATCCGTTTATAACCAGGAAAAAAAAAAAAAAAACAAACAGAAAATCTTTTCATTTCATTTTTCTTTCCCTCTTCCGAAAGGGAACGAGAAGAATTAACTTTATGTTTTATTCCTCTTACCGCCTCAGTTTGGGCTGTTTTCTTTGTTTTTTAAAAATAGGGCTACCGTTTAATTTTAATTTAAAAAAACAAAATTTTTATAAAGAGAGTACCGATTATTTTTTTTTATTTAGAAAACAAACAACAGAAGGGTTATTTTTAATTTTATGTTCGGCTGTGAAATATTGTAAATTCCGCTGTGGTATAACAAAAGATATATAGAACAGTTCCGGTAGTAAAAACCCCTAAAGGAAAAATCACACTACAAAAATAAAAATCTGCGCGGCGTGTGTTGGATGAACAAATAATACAAACAGTTACACAAAGTCCTATAAGCAAAACCTGAAGAAAACCCCATTAGTAAAAACTTTATTTTCAGTAAAACAAGCGAACTATGGCCAGTCCAATATTAGATATTTCAACTTCACCATTCCGAGCCTCACGAGAAACCTCACCTAGAACCGAATTAGAACAACCAACCGAAAGACTGACAAACGAGAATTTCCTGAATAAGAACATTGTCCAAGCCTTAACCGACGCAATTGAGAACACTACCGAACATCACGCTACAACCTCAGCACCCAGTATATCAACTTCACAAACTTCAAAACCGATTGCTCACACCGATCTAAACCAGAAAGAACACGATGACAGGGACGCCATCGACAGGGGCGATGACCCTTTTAATCCACCTAAATCTACCCGAGAATATCCCATACCGCTGACAATTCAAAGATGGCGACTAGAACACGCAAAGCAACAATCACAAGCCTTCATAAAAATAACCAAAGATACCTGTTGGCGTTGTGGAAAAACCGGTCACGGGAGAAGTACATGTGAAAATTTACCCGTTTTATTCTGTTCCCGCTGTGGAAAAACCGGGGTGATGTCTCGTCACTGCTTTTGTAATAGACCCCACAATACAAACCGAGAAAAAGGATCATGGAGAAACCACACCGTATCCACCGCAACTCAATGTTGCCGTCACCGGGATATTGTCTGCGTACCATGTCCAACATGTGGCTGTCCACACGCAATTAACCGCAAACCTCGCCGACCAAAACTATGAAGAAAAGCAAGAATGTTTTTCATCTAGTATTTTTGTAACGCGATTTCTGGCTCTAAGATTGTTCGGGTGCCATTTTATAATGGCATACGGACATCGGTTTAGACGGACGGTATTACTTTAATGCGGCGGAGTTATGGTCGGCTGGTGGATTCGGTTCGGTCGGATTTGCGGTTGCCTCGAGCGCCACCCTTTATTATTTTGAAGTGGTAAAGGGATCCACTATGCTCACGGGGTAGCTTTTATACAGTGGAGAAGGGTTCTGAGCATTTAAGTCGGTTTTTGAAATGGTGGGATTTTAGTTTAGTAGTTGGTAAGATCCAGGACTGAGGAATAAAACAACTATATTTTTTTCTAAATCATTTACAGGTCGTGTTTATCAAAAATTTAAGTATAAAGGTAATGTCTTAAAAGCTAATTGCTTATTCTAATATCTAAGTTTATTTATTTTCTTTTTGATAAGTTCTTTCTAAAAAAAGGCGGATTGGTATTATGAGCGGGTTTTTATGGTTTTACTAAAAGCGGGGAGAGCGGTGGATAATTTTAAGCGGGCGTGCGGGTTGGTGTACTGAAATGGTTTTATGTTATGTAAGCCGGGCTAACGGGCCAGGATGGTAATGCTAAGTTTTGATCACGTGTTTTATACACTATCTAGGGTGTTTTTCGGGGTGATTCTTTTATAAAAATCGCGGTGTGCCGAGTTTCTAATAATACAATGGTAAGGTTACTGTCGGTACCGTTGGTTCTTTGTGGAGGGTTAGTATCAGAAACAACTATGCCTCGAACTGTGCCAGGATTCGTTGACTGAAAGGGGAAAGCAAATACAGTTAATTCCCGAACTGTGCCAGGAGTTCGCTGTTTTTGTCGGGAAAATCAAGGGGGTGTTTAGAGTCAACTATTTCCCGAACTGTGCCAGGACTCGTGGACTATAGAGTTTTGAAATTATTTTTTATAACGGGGAGGGCTTTTATAAACTGAAAACAAGTACAACTATTTTCCCGAACTGTGCCAGGACTCGTTGTTTGTTTCGAGAGAATAACGGGGGTGTTTAAAGTCAACTATTTCCCGAACTGTGCCAGGACTCGTGGACTATAGAGTTTTGAAATTATTTTTTATAACGGGGAGGGCTTTTATAAACTGAAAACAAGTACAACTATTCTCCCGAACTGTGCCAGGACTCGTGGACTATAGAGTTTTGAAATTATTTTTATAACGGGGAGGACATTTAATTTTTGTCAGGTTCATTTACAAGAGGATAGGTTCCTTCGGTAACACTTATGGTTTAAGCAAGATTATAATAAACACAACGGATTTAAATTTTATGGTAAAGAGACACACCCTAGATAATGTAAAGATTCTTACCCACGTGGCGGTTGTCTACCTTCGAGAGGTCGTAGCAGAAAGGTCCCTACTCGGGCGCCATTTTTGTAACGCGATTTCTGGCTCTAAGATTGTTCGGGTGCCATTTTATAATGGCATACGGACATCGGTTTAGACGGACGGTATTACTTTAATGCGGCGGAGTTATGGTCGGCTGGTGGATTCGGTTCGGTCGGATTTGCGGTTGCCTCGAGCGCCACCCTTTATTATTTTGAAGTGGTAAAGGGATCCACTATGCTCACGGGGTAGCTTTTATACAGTGGAGAAGGGTTCTGAGCATTTAAGTCGGTTTTTGAAATGGTGGGATTTTTAATTTTTTGGTAAATTCGGGGTTAAGGCGGTTCAATTCGATTTTTACTATTAATTTTAGTGTTTATTTTTTTTAAAAGGAGCCCTCATCCGTATGGCTAATTTTTTTATTTTTTCTAACCTGAGGTTGTTTTGTTTAATTTTCTTTTCCCCGTCCATTTTAGGAATGTATAAGTGGACTAGTTTTGACCCTTTCGGCGGTGCGGTGATATCTTTAGGCATCATCTGAAATAGATAGATGCGCCGGTTTGAGGTCTTTGATATGTATGCGGTGATGGATTTTACCATTACCATCCTTTAGATCGTAAATGACAAGTGAGTGTATTTTTGTAATTGTGTGTGGACCGGAGTATTTAGGCGCTAGTTTGGCATTAAAATGGTGGACGGCAGACGAGAGATTATGTTCCCGTTTTAAGACCTTGTCCCCTATGTGGCATTTCCATTCTCTTCGTCGAAGGTTATAGTGTCGGCTTTGGGTTGTAAAGGCACGGTCTAAGTTTATTTTAACGAGTTCATATGTTTCTTTTAGTTTTTGCAAGCGTTTGGTCGTATTTAAAATTTCTTCGGCGGTGATTGCGATTGTAGTGTCGGTTTTTTGGTCCTTTTTAAATAGGGATATGGGCGGTTCCAATTCGCGGCCAAAATTAAGAAATGCGGGAGAGAATTCGGTACTGTCATTTCGAGAAGTATTATAAGCAAATGTTAAATCTGGTAAGTATACATCCCATTTTCTTTGGTCGTTGCCACAGAATTGGGCAATCATTGTTTTCAAGGTTTTGTTTGCCCTTTCTACTGGATTTGCCTGTGGGGTGTAAGGTGGTGTGAGGCGATGTTGGATGCCATATTCAGTTAGCATATTGGTAAATAGCTTTCCTGAGAACTGACTGCCATTATCGGAAATGACTGTGTGGGGACATCCAAAGCGGGTTACAATTTGCTCGTAAAATGCTTGACTGACTGCACGGGCGGTGGCTTTCCTGATAGCTCTGCATTCGATCCATTTAGTAAATCTATCCTGAAATACTACCAGGTAACTATTGCCTTTGGATGATCTTGGTAGCGGACCTACCAAGTCGGTGCTGACGGTTTCCCATGGTAGGTGATTTCTGGACGGTTGCATTTTCCCCGGCGCCTTTTGTTGGGAGGATTTGTATTTTTGACATGAGTCACACCCTCTGACATATTTTGCAATGTCACGGAACATGCCTGGCCAGTAATATCGGTTTGTAATACGGCTTGTTGTTTTTGCTATACCCAGGTGACCGGCAGTCGGTTCGTCATGGTTTTCCTGTAGGACAGTGTAGCGGGCGGGTTTCGGGACGCAGAGTTTCCATGGGTCTATCATCTCGGATTCCTTCATGTCAGATGAGTTCCAAAAATGGCGGTACAGTTTCCCATCTTGGATGCAGTAATCTGGGTAAGTTTCGGCGTTTTTCTCTACTTCTGTCATCTTGTTGGTATACCAGGAGCAATGTGATTCACTAATTAACGTATTTAACGGATCGGCTTCTTCTTCGGTGCTGGTGCCAGGTAGAGGGTCGCGGGACAGTGCGTCGGCAACTCGATTTAACACCCCTTTTCGGTACTTGATTTCAAAATCATACTGTTGTAAGAAGATGCTCCATCTAGCAAGTCTGCCACTGGGATTTTTTAATGAATGCAGCCAACGGAGGGATTGATGATCGGTTAGAACGGTAAAGTGATATCCTTCCAGGTAGGGGCGCATTTTTTCTATTCCCCATACGATAGCTAAGCATTCTTTTTCTGTGACTGAATATTTTGTCTCTGCTGTCGATAGACTCCGGCTTGCATATGCAATTATGTGGTCTCCGTCTTGGTCGTGCTGGATCAATGCTACTCCTAGGCCTTGGTTGCTGGCGTCGGTCTGCAGGACAAATGCTTTGTCAAAGTTGGGACAGGTTAAAACGGGAGTTTGTGTTAGATATTTTTTTCAGTTCCTGGAATGCGTTTTCTTGCTCGGCGGACCATTTCCAGCGTATTCCCTTTTTCAGTAGACCATGAAGGGGTGCGGCGATTTGTGAGAATCTTGGCACGAATCTTCTATACCAGGAAGCAATTCCTAGAAATCTTCGTAGGCTACGTATGTTTGAGGGTGGTTGTAACTGGAGTATCGATGCTATTTTGTCAGGATCGGTACAAATACCGTCTGCGGTGACTAGGTGGCCTAGATATTTCAGGGAACGGCGGCCAAACTGACATTTCTCGGGGTTGAGTTTTAAGTTTGCTGCCCGAAGTCGGTAGAACACCTCTCGTAGAATGTTAAGATGCTCCTGGAATATTCCTCCGAGAACAATTATATCATCGAGGTATGCAAAGCAATACGGATCCATGTCTGGGCCTATTATTTGATCCATTAACCTCTGGAATGTCGCGGGTGCAGAATGTAGACCAAATGGCATAACCTTGAATTGAAAAAGGCCTCTTGAGGGTATGGTGAACCCTGTGATCGGTCTGCTTTCTGGTGCCAGAGGTACCTGCCAGTAACCTTGTTTTAAGTCTATGCTAGAGATGTAACGGGCTTTCCTGAGTTTATCTAATATGGAATTAATGTATGGTAATGGGTATGCATCTTTTCGGCTTACTTCATTTACTTTCTGAAGATTGACACAAAATCTAAATTTCTCATCTTTTTTCCGGACCATTACGATCGGTGAACTCCATGGGCTGCTGGATGGTTCTATTATCCCATCCTCCAGTATTTTGTCTACTTCGGCGTTTATTATTTCCTGCATTCTCGGGTTTTGTGGATAATAACGTTGTTTAATTGGTTCGGGTTTTGTAAGGTGGATTCGGTGCTCCACTAGAGGGGTGGTTCCTTTAATTTCTTCGAAAGCGGCTAGTTCTTGATCCAAAAAAGTTTTTAATTCAGCCTCTTCATCCGGAGTCAGCGTTAAGGGTGGTTCGGTCGTTACTTCTGCTATTTGACAAATCTGTCTAATCGGATTAGGTTTCGGAATTTCTTTTCCATTGATAGAGACAGTAGCGGCGTTGAGATTAATGACGAAGTTATGTTGTTTCAGGACGTCCATACCTATGATAACGTCTACAGCAAGTTTCGGCAAGTGATTGAAGGTTTCCTGGATTGTTTCGGGACCAATTTTTAATTTTAAGTGGTATGCTTCGGTGACTGAGGTTATATGGCCATCGGCTAGCCTTGCGTTAGTCACTGTCGGGGTTGCTTTTTTGTGTCGGGATTGACGGCATTGATTGGCCACTAGGTCGCCTATGTAGGAACTGGCTGCTCCGGTGTCTAGGAGGGCTGTATATTTTTTATTTTGAAACATAATGGTTATGATCGGTCTGTTGTCGGTGCTAGTTGTTAAAATTTGTTCGGGCGGGGCTTCGGCATTATTCTGGGCTGGCCTCGCAGCAGTACAGAGCCTTTTTAGTTTCCCTGGTTTGTACATGGACAGTCTCTTGACATGATTCCTTCCTTGCCACAGCGGGAGTAAAATAGCTTTGATGGGAAGGTACAATTTCCTCTTAAGTGTCCCATTCTTCCGCACCTCCAGCATGTCGGTTTTCGGTTATCTGTCGTCTGTCTTCCCGGGTTGGTTTGTGTTGGCCTGGTGTATTCCTGTATGGGTCTTGAGGTGCTTGTTGTCGGTGCAATATCGGCTGATTGTTGCGGTGCGGTGATAGATACAAACGGCTGATAAGACACTGGCGGTGTAGTGCCCGGAGTTCCAGCATTCCTGGGTAATCGTGATTGGTAACCTGGAGATGACTGGTTGTACTGAGTGCGTCTGACTTCTCGTATCTCTTTGTTGAGAATTTCATATTCTCTTACTGCCTTTGAAAATGAGTTGCTGTCATAGAAATCGCTTCTTCGTATAAATTGTCGGTACTCTGCTGATAGATTTCGGTAAAGCCATTGTAATTCTTGCTCTGGAGTAATTTTCCCATGCCGCCGGATTAATGTTTGCAGCTCGGTAATATATGCGGATGCGGGTTCATTCGGTCTCTGGGTTCGGCGGCTTATGGCGGCTTCTAGGTCCACTTCGTAGTTGACAGGAAAATAAAAAATGCGAAATGCTTCTCTGAAATCGTTCCAGTTTCTCCAGTTATGCCGGTTATTTCTAAACCATAGAGCGGCTTCTCCTTTAAGGATATCTGGTAAGTGAGGTAGTACAAGGTCTGGGTGGATATTTTGTGAAATGTAGATTTCTTCTAGCCTTTCCAAAAAAGCAGCGGGATCGTTCTGACCATTGAAGTAGAGACCCCACTTATATACTTGTAAAGGTGGCCTATCTGTCGTGGAAATCGGGGTAGCCGGAATTTGTGCGGTGGTTGGGTCATATCTCGGCGGTGAAAAAAAGATTGGATTACTGTTTATCGGCTTAGTCCCTGGTGTAGCAACACTAAAGTTCGGTATTGAAGTGAGCGGTTGCGGTGGGTTATTTATAAATGCTATCTGTGTTATTGGCCCTTGGTTTTGACTAGCTAATGCCCATGTTGGTACTGGTATTGTTACTTGTTTTCCTTCGGCAGTAGTGATGATCATTGGTATGGTTGAAATCGGTGTTTGTCTTACTGACAATTGCGGGTGATTTGGGGCGGAAGCAGTAACAACCGTACATCCAGGTGTGGAGGCTACGGAATTTACCCCTGGCCAAGTACGTGCATGTTTCGGTACTTCGTACATTGTTGTGGTTATCGTTGTTGTAGTTGTGGTAGTTAGTGACAGCGTCGGTGTTGGTGTTGTCAAAGGTTTTTCTTGGTTGTCGGCAAAAATTGTGTTCATTGACGTACTTGGTTGTGGTAAGACTCTTCCCTCTCGGAGAAACTGCGTCAATCGTTTTCGCATGGCATCTACTGTACCTGTGGTATCTAGTTTGAATTGTTGTAGTCGGGCTGATAGATCATCTTTCTTCAATTGATATATCCAACTTGTACGGAGATTTTCAAAATCTTCGGATAGCGTGGGTGGTAGCGGTGGTGCTGGCGGGATAACCTCGTCGCTCAAGAGCGTTTAAGATTTTATTGGTTCATTACTATCAGCGGTAGCCATCGTTATTAGTTTTTACCAGGTTTATTTTATATCGGTTAAATGAGAAAAAAAAATGGCACTTTTAAATTTTTCCTTTTATAAATGTTACTTTAAAATTTACTCGGGTTTTATTAAATTCCCTTAAATTAAAAGTTTCTATGATCGGGTTAAAAAAAAATACAATGCGGTTTTTCCTATTCTTATTTTTATAAAATTGGTTTGTTCGATTTATTCCTCAATGGATCTTACTGACTTGTTTTTTTTTTTTTTTTATTATTTTTTTTTTGTTAACGGGGTATACCGGTGCGGGTCACGGCAAACTTAAATGCAAATTTGCTCGGGCGCCATTTTTGTAACCTTGGATTTTTGGAGATTGGATTCCCGCTCCACCTATCATCATGAGTAGACGAGATTACCGCAATAGCGCAGCAGACAGAGAAGACTACAGGCGAGCTCATGCTTCTCACGACTATAATGAGAACTATGAACAGGCTCGACAGGTTGTTCAACGAGGCGGACAACGCAGAGGCTTTCGTCAGCGAGGATCACGCGCCCGTGGACAGTATAACCAAAATAGACAGGAAGACCATAGAGTAAAGAAAAGTTTAATAACAGAAATGGATTTAGCAGAAGAACTTAGAAAGAAGTTGTTCCCTGGCATTAAGAATGCACAGGATGCTCAAAATAAACTGGAAGCCATACAAACCGTGAAGGCAATTACTTTAACAATAACTACCAGACAGATCGGTTTTGGCACAGTTCAGATATTCGCGGCACTGAGACAATTTAATAACATTCCGATAATTGGAAATATATATCAGATGTACCGTGTAAATTTGGCGATATTGGAAGCCAAGATAATAGTGTCATCCCGCGGCATGGTGTTGCCGCAACTCACCGACGCCGATTACCAGACGTTTACGGCTCGAGAAGATTTTATCGTCACAGCGAAGACTATGATGGTTGTCCCTGAACCCATATCCTCAGTGATTAATGCGATAGGGCAGATTAAAACAGGAGACAGGACCTATATTCCTAAAATAGGCAAAGTAAACAGAACAAGAGGAGGATTGTTCATACCTCAGGCGGAGCAAATCACTTACTCCAATTTGCGAGAAACCGTTGTAAGCTTAGCAGCGGCAGAAACCCCGGTCGAATACAGGAGGAGGTTTTATAGAAATAACCCCATTCCTGGAACCCAGTGGCAAGGATTACCTGACAATCCCTTGCTGGTAAATCCGGATGAGATAATGCCTGTAGGTTTTGAAATAGGAGACCTAGATACTGATATTGCGGACATAAAAACTAAATTAAATTTCCTCAACCGCAAGGCTTCTAAATATTTTACGAAGCCAGTGAGCTATGATGTGGAAGGCTCTAAAGCCATGTTTGTATGTAATGAACAGGAGAGTCTCAAGGTATCAGACCGTCCACCAAATCAACCAGTTGCAGAGTATGAAGCAGCTGTTAGAGTCGAGGGTGACATAACAGACTTTCATAATATTGAGAGGCTGACTGCTGATGAGCAGATAACAGGATGCCTCTGTTTGCTTGGGGAGGTCCCGACGACGAATAATTTAGAATTCCCTGTGTATATATTAAGAAATTTAAGAAATGCGTCGGAGACAAGTAGTTTGCGATATAAAGCAACACTGAACATGAAGTACACTTAGTACTAGTGTTAAAGCATGCCAACACCGGAGTATAAAATGTGTTGGACTAGTGGTTAGAGGAGACCCATGCTAAAGGAGAAAAAAAAAAAAAAAATGTGTAACGAAGTTACATAAAATTTATTTATTTTTATATCCATTTAAAGCTTAAAACATAGTTAGGAGTAAGAATAGGCACTTAAGCAACCGCCCAGAAACTAAAGTTTATTTTATTTAACTATTTTTCAATAGAAAATTTCCATTCTTGTTTTAACAACAATCTAAGGTAATATTCCGGTACTTAAATTCAAGAAACAAATCCGAACCAATCCGTAAATACTTAACAAATTATAAATACAATACACATTTAATTATTGTCCCCGCATGAAACAAACCGCAGTACCGAGTCGCCAGCGCGAAGTCATCCGCCGCGCGCCGCGATGGTACCACGTCATACCGGGTGCGGGCAGTGGACCCAGCCGCTTCGATCGGCGCACGGAAGGATATTTAAGCGAGTGCTGTTGTGGTATTCGCCATGTAGAAATCGGCTATAAAAAGCGCGATTTCGCTGGGAATAGCCAGTCGGTGCAGAACCATGAAACAGTAAATAGCTAAAAGTATTGTGGAGCATTATTTCTGGGTTTTAAAATCTGCATAAGTCTTTTTCTTTGGACGACGTCACCATAAAATTTGCCAGTTGATCTTGGAGCTTCCGGAGACCTGGGTATGCCAAGAGGGCATACGTGAACCTGAAGATTAAAAGCAAGGCGTGCTGAAGAAGCACCGGCGAGAGAGACGCCGTAGTCGAGCCCGATACTGTGAGGAAACAGTGGTTCCTGGCCGTCTTAGAAGTTTGTACCTGGAATACGGACAGATTTTGCAAGCACCTAGGGGAAAGAGTCCGCTCACGATCGTCGGAGGAGGGCCAATCGTTTCGAGCACCATTCCACCTAGAGAATTAATTTTAAGAAGCAGTAAAACTACGAAAGCCGATATAGCCGACGTTGCCAGCATTGGACGAACTGTGCCATACCTGCAGCAGTCGACGCCATCGCCGAGAAGGAGAATACAATAGTTTACCACCTGGGCATAACCTGCACCAGGTCGGCAAGACGTGAAAACCACGTGGCAAGATAATTAAAAGAAGTGAATCGACGGACATCCGACATAGCCGGTGTTGCCAGCATTGGACAAGCCGTGCCATAACCATAATAGCTGACGCCATCGTCGGGGAGGAGAATACAATAGTTTACCACCTGGGCATAACCTGCACCAGGTCGGCAAGACGCGAAACCTACGTGGCAGACTAATTTAAAAAAGAAATACTACGATAATCCGACATAGCCGGCGTTGCCAGCATTGTACGGACCGTGCCACATCTACAGAAGCCGACGCCATCGCCAGAGAGGCGTGTGCAAGCGAATACCACCTGGGCATAATCTGCACCAGGTCGGCGGAAGACGAAAACCACGTGGCAAACGTGATTTTCGATCAAATAACGAAAGACAGGCGACGCCAAGAGCTGGACGGTGAGGCCACACCTCCAGTACCTAGTGCCGACCCCAAAGCACCGAGTACAAGGATCTACCACCTGGGCATAACCTGCCCCAGGTCGGCAGCGAAGAAGCCGCGTACGGCAAACATTGCAGTGGCCGAAATTATGGCCCTAAACAATGTAACCCCTCCAGCCCGGACGGCGGAGGACGAAGAAGAACACGACATGCTCTCAACTACCGAGGCCGTCCCCAGGAAAGGACCTGGTGCGGTCTCAAACTGCCCTACACAGATCGCCGCCCCTGAGATATTGACTGAGCCTAGCCGCGGAGCCGCCAGGGATATGCCCCTTGAAGGAGGAAGCGAAGGCGAACTGTGCCAGGACATGGCGCCCAACTCGATGACTTACTCGAATAAAAGGAGTAACAAAGAACCCTGTGACGACGTTAGGCCCGCTGGCCTAAACGATCGTAAATCATTTACATACCTGCCCATGGAATGCCCAGCTTTTAATACAAGAGCGAAGCGCCGATTATGGGAGGAAAGACATAAAATAGACATGGAAATTCGCAGCAAGTCTAAAGAAGACTTGGCTGGGGGATTTATAAATACAATGATGGAAGAAGAGATGCCGTCATGGAAATGGCGATTGCCGCCTCGATGGGAAGAAGAAGATGGAATGCCAAGCTATGAGGACGAGCCTAGAGGTCCGGCGCTGCCACCATTGAGTCGGCAAATTCCGCCAACTCAAAGGGGAGTCCGGCAGAAGCGAGACAAGAAAGGAAGAAATAAACAAAGATGGATGCCACCCTGGGAGGAGGGGTATCGTCGATATGTTTATGACAGAAACGAGCCCGAGCAGCGGACAGAGCCTAAAAAGACACCTAGAAGGAAGAGGAAAAAATGGAATGGAAAACACGGAATAGCGAATACGCTGTTAAATATGAATTCGGCGACATTGCCAAGAATTGATGTAATAGTGGAAGGAATTCCAGTAAGAGCCCTGCTCGATACTGGGGCCAGCAGAAATATTATTAAAAGCACGCTCCTACCCCTGACGGTTAGGAGTAGAGCTCCAAGGGGCGAAATGAGACTCGCCTGCGGTGAGACCCACCATTCAACAAGAGGAGATATACAGCAACGTGTGAAGATTAAAAATATGACAACGCTAACTAAGTTTACAATTATGGACGAACTAAACGAGGACGTCATTTTGGGGATGCCATGGTTTAAGAATAACGAAGTAGTAATGGATATTAACCGATGCTGTATATACCTTGGAAACACCACCAGAGACATCGTATACTGGGGGAAACGGGACGCAGACGAGGAGGATGAGGATAGTATCACTATTCCTTATGTACCGGAAATAGACAAGGTGGAATATACCCAGATTTTGATGGACTTTGGGGAATTATTTAAAGAAAGTATCCAACAGAACACAACGAAGGCTACCCAACACCGAATCCGTTTGACTGATACAAAACCAATCCGAGTGAGGCCATACGCTTTATCGGAAATCAAAAGAGTGGCAGTTCAGGAGCAGGTAGCAGAGATGCTTCGGTCAGGAGTAATCTCGCCAAGCACATCTGAATATTGTGCACCAGTGGTAGCAGTAACTAAAAAAGATGGTACCATGAGATTCTGTTTGGATTACAGAAAGTTAAATGAAGTAACCCAAGAGGAAGTGGCAGCACTGCCAGTAATTCCAAACACGTTGAAAGAAATTGGAGAAGCCCGAGTTTTCTCTACCCTGGACCTTAAAGCCGGATATTGGCAGATACCAGTGGCGGAAGCAGACAGACACCTAACGGCATTCGGTTTATTGGATGGAAGCACTTACGAATTTAATGTAATGCCTTTTGGCCTCAGGAATGCGCCAGCTACGTTCCAAAAACTGATGTCGGAAGTTCTGAGTGGAGAACTGCAGAAGTTTACGAGAGTATACTTGGATGACGTGATCATTTTTTCACCAGATCACAGAACACACCGACAACACCTCCGAAAAGTGTTGGAAAGACTCTCGACGTATCAGCTGAGATGCGGGGCAGAGAAATGTGTCATTGGGGTTAATGAATTGGAATACTTGGGATTTAAAGTCAAGGAAGACTATAATACCCCACAGAAAAAACATTTGAATGACGTGGAGAAATTCCCTCCACCAACGAACAAGCGACAACTGCAGTCATTTTTGGGCCTGGTGAACTGGCTGAGAGAATACATTCCTCAGGCAGCAGAGCGTTTGGAGCCGTTAACGCTACTTTTGCAAAAAGAAAAGCCTTTCCGGTGGAAGGCCAAACAGCAGGAAGCATTCGATGATGTAAAGAAATTTATGGCACAACCAATGCAGCTATGGAGACCGCATCCAGGGAAACAATTCTATTTGCAAACAGACGCCTCGAAAATAGGAATAGGCGCAGTGCTATACCAACTTAATGACCAAGAGGAACGACGTATCATAGCATACGCGTCCCATAAACTTAATAAAGCAGAACAAGCATACCACGCGAATGAACAAGAGTGTATGGCAGTAGTCTGGGCGATTAAACACTTTCGACAATATTTAGAAGATGCCCCATTTATTTTAAAGACCGACTCCCAGGCATTAACGTGGTTGCACCGTCTGAAGGACACAAAAGCAAAATTGACGAGATGGGCATTACTACTTCAAGAGTATTCATTTCGGGTTATCCACTGTCCGGGAAAAGAAAATGCGCTTCCAGATTACCTATCACGGAACCCAGAAGATACAGTGAGAGATCCTGAGACATTCAATGAAGATAGAATGGTCCCACCGATGAAAGAGGAAAAACTTAAAGATGTAATAGCAATGTTCCAGCCCCAGAAGATTCAGAGCCTGGAAGAGCGAGTAAAAGAGGGACAAGACGAAGAGATGAAAGAAACCTAGAGACAATGGCTACAGGAAGCAAAGAAACCTCCAGAACAGCAACCATCATGGTGGAATTACTATATTGTCCAGGACGATTACCTATTTAGACTACACTTGGATAGATTGTGCTTAGTAGTGGGAAAATTTGATAAACAAGATGTTTTTGAGGCCTATCATTCATATAGTGAAGCCCTCCATCCAGGAGCACAAGAGACAAGTAGAGCTATTGGCCGTTACTACTATTGGAGTAGTATGGAAAAAGAAGTCCGGAAATATACAAGAGAGTGTGATATTTGTAAGCAGATCAAGGCAGGAGCACCTCAGAAGAAAGCTGCGCTGGGGAGTATTCCAGCAGAAGCACCGTTCCAAGTAATCGCATGTGATATAATGGGTCCATATGAAGAAACTGGCAGAAAGAATCGATTTCTGATAGTGGCGATGGACGTATTTACTAAATGGACAGAAGCTATTCCGGTAGCTAGAGCAACCGCATCAAAGATCATCAAGTTTTTGAAAGATGAAGTGTTTAGTAGATATGGATATCCAAAGGAGATAAGATCAGACGATGGTGCTCAATTTAGAGGAGCAGTATTCGAACAGTTTTGCAGAACGAATCATATTAAATGGACATCCTCCCCCATTTATCATCAACAAGCGAATCCAACGGAACGAAGATGGCAGGAAATGAAGAAAGCCTTAAGCGCCGCCATTTTAGAACGACCTACTACAGTATGGGATACGCAAATTCCGCAAGTCCTCTATGCGTTACGGACGCGGAAGAACGAAGCTACCCAGAAGACACCAGGAGAACTATTATTAGGATATGAGTTGAAGAGACCAGGGGAATGGGCAATTGTGCGTGAGGAAATCGAAGTAGTCCCACGTCCCGAAAAGATGGTTCAAGTTAGACAGAAGGCGAATCAGAACCAGAAAGCGTATCAGCAGAAGTACGCCCCCACCCCAAGAATACCAACTATCAGATTTAGAGTTGGAGAAAGGGTTTGGGTTAGAAATTTCGCCCCAAAAGTTCCGTTTGCACCAAAATGGATAGGTCCATATGAAATTTTGGAGGTCCTGGGATCTTCAACATATCAAGTTGATAAGGATGGAGCGTCCTCAAAAATCCATCTTAATAATCTAAGACGTGCCACAGTCCTGAGCGTGAGCGAAAGTAGCAGCTCAAGCACTGAGGAAGATAGCAGTCCAAGTGAGGAGGAAGAGCTGCATAGCCAACCCCGTGAAGTCCCTGTAATTCCGGCCCCTCAGCCCGAGGTCGCCGAGGTACCATTGAGGCAGCCTAATGAGAAGCCACCAGACGTGGAAGAAATTACGGCCCCTCACCCCGAGGTCGCCGTACCAGCAGTGAGGCAGCCGAGAGAGAAGCCACCTGAAGCCTCCAAGGAGTCCCCCAGGTCGCCGGAGAACTGTCCACAGGAGGCCTATGCCAGGTCACCTGGAGAAGAACCACCTATCGAAGCTAGAGCTACGGAGGTTGAGAAATCGCCTCGGACGAGAGAAAAAGAGAAATCATCTTACGAAAGAAAGTGATTTTAAAACGTGTTTATTTAGACTTAGGTATTTTGTATATTGTTGTTGTTATGAACTTAGGTATTAGTTTTTATTGTTGTTTTTGGACTTAGATATTTGTTGATTTTAGATTTAAGTTATTTTTAAGTTGATGTTGTAAATAGAGTATAATTGTACCAGATGGGTACAGTTAAATAAACGCCCCATAATTAATGCTCTTAAGGGGGGGGGGTGTTGTGGTATTCGCCATGTGGAAATCGGCTATAAAAAGCGCGATTTCGCTGGGAATAGCCAGTCGGTGCAGAACCATGAAACAGTAAATAGCTAAAAGTATTGTGGAGCATTATTTCTGGGTTTTAAAATCTGCATAAGTCTTTTTCTTTGGACGACGTCACCATAAAATTTGCCAGTTGATCTTGGAGCTTCCGGAGACCTGGGTATGCCAAGAGGGCATACGTGAACCTGAAGATTAAAAGCAAGGCGTGCTGAAGAAGCACCGGCGAGAGAGACGCCGTAGTCGAGCCCGATACTGTGAGGAAACAGTGGTTCCTGGCCGTCTTAGAAGTTTGTACCTGGAATACGGACAGATTTTGCAAGCACCTAGGGGAAAGAGTCCGCTCACGATCGTCGGAGGAGGGCCAATCGTTTCGAGCACCATTCCACCTAGAGAATTAATTTTAAGAAGCAGTAAAACTACGAAAGCCGATATAGCCGACGTTGCCAGCATTGGACGAACTGTGCCATACCTGCAGCAGTCGACGCCATCGCCGAGAAGGAGAATACAATAGTTTACCACCTGGGCATAACCTGCACCAGGTCGGCAAGACGTGAAAACCACGTGGCAAGATAATTAAAAGAAGTGAATCGACGGACATCCGACATAGCCGGTGTTGCCAGCATTGGACAAGCCGTGCCATAACCATAATAGCTGACGCCATCGTCGAGGAGGAGAATACAATAGTTTACCACCTGGGCATAACCTGCACCAGGTCGGCAAGACGCGAAACCTACGTGGCAGACTAATTTAAAAAAGAAATACTACGATAATCCGACATAGCCGGCGTTGCCAGCATTGTACGGACCGTGCCACATCTACAGAAGCCGACGCCATCGCCAGAGAGGCGTGTGCAAGCGAATACCACCTGGGCATAATCTGCACCAGGTCGGCGGAAGACGAAAACCACGTGGCAAACGTGATTTTCGATCAAATAACGAAAGACAGGCGACGCCAAGAGCTGGACGGTGAGGCCACACCTCCAGTACCTAGTGCCGACCCCAAAGCACCGAGTACAAGGATCTACCACCTGGGCATAACCTGCCCCAGGTCGGCAGCGAAGAAGCCGCGTACGGCAAACATTGCAGTGGCCGAAATTATGGCCCTAAACAATGTAACCCCTCCAGCCCGGACGGCGGAGGACGAAGAAGAACACGACATGCTCTCAACTACCGAGGCCGTCCCCAGGAAAGGACCTGGTGCGGTCTCAAACTGCCCTACACAGATCGCCGCCCCTGAGATATTGACTGAGCCTAGCCGCGGAGCCGCCAGGGATATGCCCCTTGAAGGAGGAAGCGAAGGCGAACTGTGCCAGGACAGTGCTCGGCGCTCCACAGGCACCTTTTTGCTACGACCTCTCAAAGGTAGACAACCGCCACGTGGGTAAGAATCTTTACATTATCTAGGGTGTGTCTCTTTACCATAAAATTTAAATCCGTTGTGTTTATTATAATCTTGCTTAAACCATAAGTGTTACCGAAGGAACCTATCCTCTTGTAAATGAACCTGACAAAAATTAAAAGTCCTCCCCGTTATAAAAATAATTTCAAAACTCTATAGTCCACGAGTCCTGGCACAGTTCGGGAAATAGTTGACTTTAAACACCCCCGTTATTCTCTCGAAACAAACAACGAGTCCTGGCACAGTTCGGGAAAATAGTTGTACTTGTTTCCAGTTTATAAAAGCCCTCCCCATTCTAAAAATAATTTCAAACTCTATAGTCCACGAGTCCTGGCACAGTTCGGGAAATAGTTGACTTTAAACACCCCCGTTATATTCTCTCAAAACAAACAACGAGTCCTGGCACAGTTCGGGAGAATAGTTGTACTTGTTTTCAGTTTATAAAAGCCCTCCCCGTTATAAAAAATAATTTCAAAACTCTATAGTCCACGAGTCCTGGCACAGTTCGGGAAATAGTTGACTCTAAACACCCCCTTGATTTTCCCGACAAAAACAGCGAACTCCTGGCACAGTTCGGGAATTAACTGTTTTTGCTTTCCCCTTTCAGTCAACGAATCCTGGCACAGTTCGGGGCATAGTTGTTTCTGATACTAACCCTCCACAAAGAACCATCGGTACCGACAGTAACCTTACCATTGTATTATTAGAAACTCGGCACACCGCGATTTTTATAAAAGAATCACCCCGAAAAACACCCTAGATAGTGTATAAAACACCTGATCAAAACTTAGCATTACCATCCTGGCCCGTTAGCCCGGCTTCCATAACATAAAACCATTTCAGTACACCAACCCGCACGCCCGCTTAAAATTATCCACCGCTCTCCCCGCTTTTAGTAAAACCATAAAAACCCGCTCATAATACCAATCCGCCTTTTTTTAGAAAGAACTTATCAAAAAGAAAATAAATAAACTTAGATATTAGAATAAGCAATTAGCTTTTAAGACATTACCTTTATACTTAAATTTTTGATAAACACGACCTGTAAATGATTTAGAAAAAATATAGTTGTTTTATTCCTCAGTCCTGGATCTTACCAACTACTAAACTAAAATCCCACCATTTCAAAAACCGACTTAAATGCTCAGAACCCTTCTCCACTGTATAAAAGCTACCCCGTGAGCATAGTGGATCCCTTTACCACTTCAAAATAATAAAGGGTGGCGCTCGAGGCAACCGCAAATCCGACCGAACCGAATCCACCAGCCGACCATAACTCCGCCGCATTAAAGTAATACCGTCCGTCTAAACCGATGTCCGTATGCCATTATAAAATGGCACCCGAACAATCTTAGAGCCAGAAATCGCGTTACAAAAATGGCGCCCGAGCAAATTTGCATTTAAGTTTGCCGTGACCCGCACCGGTATACCCCGTTAACAAAAAAAAAAATAATAAAAAAAAAAACAAGTCAGTAAGATCCATTGAGGAATAAATCGAACAAACCAATTTTATAAAAATAAGAATAGGAAAAACCGCATTGTATTTTTAGTAGTAGTTAGGTTTCCTATTTTGTAAACCATTCCAAATCCATGGATTCACCCCCCATTCCCAAAACTCAATTCCCCCTTCTACAACTACACAATCCCCTTTCTACAACTGCTCTGATTCCTCCCTCCAAACCTACCACCTTGACCTTCAACCACTCCACATGCGCAGTAGGTATCAACTTTTCAATCCTATTACCTCCCCTTACCTACCCTCATTTCTTTCTTAGATAAATAGTAGTTTAATATTCATGTCTACATCAGTTTCTGTCGAGATCTCTTAGGACAATCTAGTAGAATACATCAAAAATAATTTAATAATTTGACAGACGCTCAAGTATGACGTGTGCATCATCAAACATTATGTTGGAGCATCTAAATGGGACAAAAAACCTTTCCAGTTTTACAGCTGAAGAACTAAAAATGCTCCCTCTGGAATATTTGATTTACTATGGTGAACCAATCGAAATTTTGGAGATATGGTCGAAACTACCAATACCCTACAAACAATCGTTTGATCTACAAGTGCGTTTGCCCTGTTTTGTTCATTATAACAATAGAAATTCAAGAAGTCATTTCGACGGACCACCAAGTTCCCAATATAAATGTAGTTTTTGTAAGACACTATAAATCGAAATAAAATATTAAATCGAGATTAAGAAAGTATATTTTATTTTAGCACGTCACTGGTATTGCAAAACAAATAGCGATTAATTTACTCCTAAGTTATCAAACTTTTAGAAGTTTGGGAAAATTACCAAACAGTTATAAAAAACAATTTTTAACTTCGAATTAAATTACCTTGCTTTGTGCATTATAATAATAATAATAACGATGTGGGTTTAATTAAAACTTTTTATTTTGATTCAGTATCCTTATATATGTCGTTGACTTTTAGTTCTCACGTTCTACAATGTGCAATTGTAATTTAAACGATAATATCTTATGAAGTCGGTAACTTTTAATGAACTTTCTCGTTTTAATTTAGTTTGGTTTATTTTATTTGTGATATGGAATTTATAAAGACGATGCGGGTTTAATTAAAACTTTTCTGCATGTGCAATTGCAATTTAAACGATAATATCTAAGAGTCTAAGACTGCAGTCTGGTTAATTAAGTAATCTAGAGTCATTAAAACCTATTAAAACCTATTAAAACTGTAATAATATTCTGCAGCGCTAATGACCTGAAGTGGTTGATGTGTTCTTTGAAATAAAAAATCGGAATGAATTTATTGACCAGTGTTGTGGGAAAAAATACATATATATAAAGTACCACTAATGACATAGGCAAGACATGTGCAGGAGTTTTGTTCTTTTTTGAACAGAAAAAGGCCTATATATTATCGAGAGGAATTGAAATTATTTAGTCTTTACAACAAGAATCAAAACAGTGACCATGTATTCCAAACCTAGTATAAATCAACTTGCGCGTTTGTGCAATGAAAATCAAATTAACGTTATAGAAAATATAGTGTTGGCACCCGCAAGGGATGAAGTAGAAATTGCAGTGGAAAATATGTTGAGACAAAATCTCCAGGAAGAAGATGACAATATTTTGGGTGATGAATTGAATTTTGAATATTTAATCAACGCCGAGCAAGAGGTTCCAATAAACCAACCAAACATCCCACTTCAGGACGAAATTCCAGTACAGGACGAAATTCCACTACCGGACGTCCCACAACCGGACGAAGAGGAACGACTCGTTCTAAACGACGCGGATGATTTTATGGAAATCTTAGATGAAGATGCAGAGCGACGTATTTTCCTGGATTTGGAACTAGAAAACAACCTTCAAGAAATTAGAATTAGAAGGGTGGAAATGCAGAGAAGATTGGTAGATCATGAAAACGTAATTACAAATATTCGGGAGTTACTTATGAATTTGGACCAAAGAGAACAAAGTTTACTAGACAATCATAGAGCTATAATCGAAACCGATCGGCTTTTAGCTATAATCAATGGTGATATATAAGTGCACATTTCTAGTTTTAGAGGTATATTTTTTTGTAAATCAGTAATATTTTGTTTTTTGTAATTTTTTAAAATTTATTATATTGTATTTTTAAATAAAACTGTGACCAACCTCTGTAAAACTTAACCTAAAAGTAATTAAAAGTAATTAAAAGAACCTAAAATTTTTTATATAGTTTAAAAAATCATCTTAGTGACACAAGGTTTTATTTTAAATAAAAATAATACTGGGTTTGGAATACATGGTCACTGTGTTTTTCAAAAATGATTCTTGTTGTAAAGACTAATAAAAAAAATAAAATATATGTAAAGGTGGATTTTTTTATTTTTAAAGTTTATTATAATATCCTTAACTTATTTCGATTAGTTTAATTATCAATAATTGGGTGTTATGGAATTTGAAGCAGTTGAATATCATTTACGTTAATAAAATAATAATAATTCTATAAACAGAGCTTTTTACAACGCAGGGAAATCCAAAAATATTAAAAATCGAGAAATGAATGGACTCTTTGTTACCTCGAATACTGTGGAAATTTTAGACTCACATAAAATTTTCTAAATAGTTTAAAAATCAATCTTAGTGACATATGTTTTTATTTTCAAATAGGTAGAAAGGGACATAATAAACAAAAATTACGTGTGATTTCATTGAAATTCATAGCATATTAACTCACCGTTGAAAAATCCAACATTTTTTCAAACTACACACACATTCGAACAATATTAAAATTTCTTTTCAAGAGACAAAGTTGCAATAAAATCATATCACTAACTAAATATTTATTCGCACTGGAAAATTACGAAATAACTGAAGTAAACAACAACTAGTAAGCGTAACAGTGCACACACAATGTAATATTCTTACGTAAATTGTTTGGCTGGAGCTGTCGAGTTCCGTTCAATCGGTAGTCCTACTATGCATGAGTTCGGCCGGGGTAATGTTTGTAGCGTAATGGAATTATTAAATATGTATTCTGATTGTATTATAGAAGATGTTGATTCATTTGCTTGTAATGAGTTTGTAAACAGTTGTATTGGAAAATAAAAAAAAATTTTTAAATAAAATATATGTGTAATTCCCCACATCCATCATTAGTAGATAACATATAGGGGTTCAGTAGAAACATTAGTAGATAACATATAGGGGTTCAGTAGAAACATTAGTAGATGGTATACGGGGTTTATGACCACATCAAACATCATGAAACAGGTTACTTTTAACGAGAAACTGAATGAAAAGCACATATTACATACATGGAGCTTTGCCTATCGAAAAGCAAGAGAAAATAATTTCGAGCGATACGTATTAGACCGATATCGTTTCCAGAATCGAATCAAGTATACAGAAAATATTTTAAAACCTATCTTGGAGGAAAATCATAGAAATAAAATTTACAAAGAACGTTTTATATGTCCTTTATTTTTTAAATAAATTATAACAAGTCACTTTTTAATATCCATGAGTTATGTGTTTTATCCATTCCAAGCCATTTAACATAGACTTTATTGGCTTTTCTTCTTAAAACCCTTTCAACTAAATAGACATTTGGATGTTTGACTTTCTGCAACTCAAGTTCATAAAAACCGCCTTGAATAGCTTCATTTCTTTCATCCTGCAGCAAGTATGTTCTCGGAAATGTTGCCTTAACTTCTTTAATTTGAAATATTTCATTTGACCAGTTTGGTGTATATCCTTTTTGAAAGGCTTCCCTATGTTTACTGATTCTAACATAGTCACCTACAGCAAATTTCGGAGTATTAGGATCAATTATTTTTATATTGGTGTAAGTTGATTTTAGGACTTGTTTTTCATTTTTTTCGTTTATATCAATGGGTTTTAAGCCTGTTGTGCTATGTATGGTCGAGTTATACTTGACAACTATATCTTTTAATATATTCAACCACTTATAATTTCCTTGCAAACTAAATTGTTTCCACATTATATTTTTTAATGTCCTATTCACTCTTTCAACGATGCTAGCCTTTAAGTTGGAAAATGTACTATAGTGATTCACATTGTAGTTGTCCATTAATTTTTTAAACTCTCTATTATAAAATTCCTTTCCCATATCCGATTGAATATTTTTTGGTGGTGTCTTAACCTCTTCTAAAATGTTCTTCATAGCCAAAGTTACATCTTGTGCACTCTTTCTTTTAACGGGTTTTACCCAAACATATTTTGAGAAAGCATTTATAACAACCAAAATATAACGATATCCTTTATTAAATTTTGCATACGGTTGCATTTCCACTAAATCAATTTGCCATAAGTCGTGTAATCCTTTAATAATAACCTTTCTCCTTTGATAATTTTTTCTAGCAGGTTTATGTAATTCATCGACAACCGTCTCCTTAGTTGGAGACATTACGATTAATCAAATGATTTAACAAAATAATTATCCCAATAGCTTTTATACGTATCATCCCATTCTTTAAGCTTTTGAGGTAAAATTACTGTATCTTCTTTGAAATATTCCTTAATTTTATCAATATTCTTGCTAACGTCATCAAGATTATCTTTAATTTTAGTGTTTAGGTATTGTAGTGATGTAGGATTAAGTATGGTATCTAGTTCACCCATTCCTCCGTCTATTTTATTTATTTCTTCATGTAATTTCTTAACAATGCTTTGTAATAAAGAATTAATACTAATTACAATCCGCCTTTCTGTTAAAGGCAGCTCATAAATTTGTCGACCATTAAGGAAATGATCCACTACATCTGCTTTAGTTGTATTTAAATTTTCAACATCCATTCTAAAGCCTTTAATTTTTTCTTTTGCATTGAAAAATACTACTTCCTTAATTTTTGTTCTCATTATTTCGTTTATTTTTTCAATACTCGTTTTTAAAAATATATTTTCATTTTTAACGAATTCTTCTAATGATTTAATATCTTTAATAATTTTATTAATATTCGCATTCATATTTAAATCTGTACCAGAGTTCTTTATTTCAGCAACTTCTTTTTCAAGGTCTGAAATTTTTAATGAAACATCGTTATTATCTAGTAAAGCTGCTTTAAATTTTTCCATTTCTTCTTTATTTAAATATTCTATAGATTTTAATTCTGAAATTTGTTGTGACATAATGTTAAATTGCTCTTTTAATGCTATTAATTTTTCATCATCCTTTTTATGAACCATTAAGTGTAAATTCAAAATTCTTTCAATATTTTTTGTATCCTTATTCATTCCATCATGGACATCTTTGAAATGTTCCACCTCCGTTGAAATCCTATCGTAAACCATACTTGAAAATTTTTCGAACCTTGTTATAAGATCACTTCTTAACTTTTGTTGAATGTCATCAGTATTTAATACATCTTTTATATCGGTTTGTAATTTAAGTATCCTATTCTGAGTTTCTTGATGTAAACTATCAAGCGCACTTATCTGTTTCTCTACAAGACCTACTTTAACCTCTGAATTTAATATTATCTTGTCGATATTTTTTATAGCTTCCTTCCTAAAGTTTTCTTCCTGTATATATTTTTGCTCTAATGTTGTTACTTGATCTTCGCAAAATTTTAGTTTTTTCGTCACGTTTGTAATACTTTCGACGTTGTCAAGTGATCGTTTATTTTGCACCGTTAACTCTTTTTTAAAATTTGAAATTTCTAAGTGTTTTTGTTGCAAACCATGTTTAAAATGTTCAACTACTTTGTTTTCAATATAATTTAAATTTTTTGTAATATTATTGGATACTTCACTTTCAACTTTCTTGACAAGATCTTTAGTATCTATATCATTTATTTTGGATTGTTTTGAAATGTGACGACCAAATTTGTCGATAGTCATTTTGTAAATGTTTTGAAGCACTTGTGTACGTTCTCTTATATGATAATGTTGGCTTCTTTAAGTTCTTCTAGAATAGAGATAACTTCATTATTATGACCGGTATGACCAGCATTCATTGAAGCCACTAATAAACGAAGTCTGTTAACAAGCTCGTTAACATCGTCCCAATATACATAATCAGTATTGTTTTTATTAACTTTTAGAGTTAAACCCGATCCTTGTGTAGTCGGACCGCTCCTTTGAACTCTATATGGAGCTTTACGTCTGGTGAATGCTGAACTGGCGAATGCTGAAATTAGATTTTCGGCTGCTGGGTTAAGAGCTCTTGTTTTTGTTATTCCTTTTTTTTGTAAGTATGGTCCAATTATTGTAACATATTTTCGTGAACCATTTCCTTGTACTTGTCCTTCAGGACTGAAATTTCTACGATATGCATTAGTTCGGGCTAGAATATCCATATAATTATCCAAGTCTTTAGTACTATAACCTTTTGGATCCTTTTTAAATATCAATTCGTATAAACCGGGGGTGCCTTGATATGTAATCTCCTTTACTATAATATCTTTCCCAATAATTTCTACAGGTTCTTGTGTTAGTCCCAAAAAAAATTTTTCAGTTTCCAAGTCATGAACTATACCATAATGATGATCAAACGTATGTTCTAAATCCTTGACACCTTCATCAATGTATTTACGAGGTAAGTCGTGAAAGTCGTTTAGCCATTGTTGATACCCAGGCATACCAACATAAGTCTGAATTGATTGTCTAGTTTGTTCCAATAGATCTGAAAGATTCCCTATCGTTGAATCGGATGATGAAGATAATGGCTCTGTTTCAGCTATAACGCTCGTTTCTTGTATGGATGGGATATGACTCACTGATGCGACGCTAGTATCAAAAAAGGATGGTATTTCTGTTGGCAGAACTGGGGTTTTTCCAGTTTTTCTTACGTTTTTTGTTCTTTGAGGGGTTGATGTTTTATAAAACCTTGTAAATGACGGTTCCTCTTCTTTTATGTCAACAGGTTCATTTTTACCAATTGTTGAAATTAATTCTTGCAAGGGTTGTGTTATTGGTTTATAAGTTTCTTCCAGTCTCGAATGAGACTCAAATTCTGCATTTTTTAAAGCCTGATATTTTTTTTAACTGCCTTTCTTGCTTTAACAAGTTGTAATGCTAATTGTTCATTCATGACTGAATATTTTGAAATAGCTGTTTTTGTCAGGTGATGTTGTTTTTATAAGTAAATGTATGAATCGAAACCTTTTCGATATCTACCTGAATTTATACTGGTCTCTTTATCTATTACCAAAAATCCAAATTTCTCTTTCCAACACAATAAACACATTTCTTTAAACTGATTAAATGTCATATCAACGTTGACGTGATCATCATAAACATGTTTTAAATTTGTATTGTCTTGTTGAAAAATAACAATTAAATTTGCATTATCACGAATTAGCTGCTTCGGAATAGAAGAATATGTTTGACACAAATAAAAACAATCGGTGTTTCTATGTCTTCCAAAACAAAAGTAATCCTTTACAATTGTCTGATTACAACAAACTATGTCATCAAAAATTATTATTGCGTTTGGTAATACTTCTTGGGGTGAAATTATATTTTCTTCATCCTCGGATTCGTAATAACCAATTTCTTTTATTGGCTTAAAAAGTGTTCTTAAATATTCATACTTCGGTTGATATAAAGATTTTGAATAAATATATAAATTTTCAAATCGTAAACCGTTGGGATCTTCAATTAAGCCAATTAGAACATTCGTTTTACCACAACCTGACGGACCAATAATCAAACCTCTTTTGCTATTTCCCTCGAACAATTTTCCATGTTTTCTAAATTTATTTGTTGATGTATCATGATTCTTGATTATTATAGAGTATGGTTGTTTTTCAACTCTCATATTATATAAAAGTACTTAAGTTCACTGTCAAAGTAAAACTAATCATTCTATGTTCAGACTTTAACTATATAATGTTTCAATCACACAACAAACGTATTACTTACAAACCAACCAACAAGAAAAGAGGATCTGGTCTGCTAAACACTCTTATCAATAAATTACCCTTTGAATTACACCTTCCTGGTTATAATTTTTGTGGACCTGGGACAAAATTAGAAAAGAGATTATCAAGAGGTGACAAGGGAATAAACTTATTAGACGACGCTTGCAAAGAGCACGACATTGCATATTCACAATCGAAAGATATAAGCAGCAGACATACTGCTGATAAAATTCTCTCTGAGAAAGCTTTAGCACGGTTCAGAGCTAAGGACGCTGGTTTTGGAGAAAAAGCGGCCGCGTTAGGTATTAGCGGTGCTATGAAAGTGAAAAGAAAGTTTGGTATGGGATTAAAGCGAAAAAAGACAAAAGGGCGAGGAATAACATTATCTCAAGCCATTGCTCAAGCGAGAAAGGGAATTAAGGGGAAACAGTTTAAAAGTTTACATGAGGGTATTAAAGCAGCTATGAAATCAGTTAGGAAAAGTGTGAAGGTTAGAGCACCTAAGAGAAGAGTAATACCTATTCCAAAGAGTGGTGGATTTTTACCACTTATACCATTATTTGCGGGCCTGTCAGCTTTAGGTGCTCTAGGAGGAGGGGCCGCAGGAGTAGCAAAAGCCATCAACGACGCAAAAGCAGCCAAACAAAAATTAGAAGAAGATAAAAGACATAATCAAACGATGGAGTCTATAGCAATAGGACAAAAAGGAAGCGGACTGTATTTAAAACCATATAAAACCGGATGTGGTTTGTATTTGAAGCCATATTCAAAAAACTGCTAAAACATATACCTCTGAAAACTCTTACCAATTATGACTTAATTAAATATATAAAATTTTTACAAATTCCCAGTTTTAGAGGTATATTTATGCGAAACAAGCTACCTAAAAAAATAAAAGAAAATGAAAGTGCTATTATTAATCTAGATGACTATAATGGTAATGGGACTCATTGGACTGCCTACATAAAAAAAGGAAAACAAATAACATACTTTGATAGCTATGGTGATCTGCGACCTCCAGCTGAATTAATGAAATATTTTTTCAGCGATAAAAATAAAAACGTTATAAGTTACAATTACAACAAGTATCAAACCTTTAACACCACAAATTGTGGACAATTATGTCTAAAATTTCTATATAATAATACATGAAAGACAATAAAAATTTATTCGTTGTTGAAATATTAACACAACATGTCCTATAGTTTTGTTATTAGCGATAATTCTGCAATATTAACGACAGAATTTCACCCTCCCATATATCTAGAAGAGAATATCGACTATGTTATAGGACTTGTAAATTTTGAAACATTTAATGCAATTCCCAACATTGATGAAAGTAATAATCGTTTCTTTTACGGTGAAACTGGTAAATTTATAACTATTCCACCCGGAAGTTATGAAATTGATAATATCAACAAAGTACTACAAGAGAAATTGGAAGAAGAACAAATTTCATTTTATCTTCATGCTAATAATAATACGTTGCGATCAGTAATTAAATGCACCGAAAATATTATTTTTAGAGAGGGATCTATAGGTGCATTGTTGGGATTTGAAAATCAAATACTGGATTCGGGTCAATTTCATATTTCTGAACGACCTGCAGAAATAATTAAAGTAAACTCAATAAATATCGACTGTAGTATTGCTGAAGGTTCATTCTTAAATGGTAATCCAGTTCATATAATACATCAATTTTTTCCCAGTGTGGCTCCTGGTTTTAAAATCATTGAATCACCCCAAAACGTTATATATTTCCCAGTTACTGCCAAGGTAATTGATAAAATTACTATTAAAATATTGGACCAAGAAGGAAGAACTATTAATTTTAGAGAAGAAACCATAACATTAAGACTACACCTTAAAAAATTAGATGAACGATGGTGATTATTTATAACAGACAACAACGATTTAGTGAAAAGCTTAATAAGAAAAAACACAACCATAGTTTCCACAGTAATAAATCAAACTCTCAGAGACTAACATCTTTAAATCGTCAGTTTCTTGGACATGGATACCCTAAATGTAACACAAAATCTTTATATTGATAACTCAATCGTACATTCAGAATATCATGGTTATGAACCCTATCTACCTACAAAATTGGGAAATAACGATGAGATTATAATTCCTGTTCATGAAATAGAAAAATATACACTTCCTTCTGAAAGCTTTCTTTACATAGAAGGTAAATTAACAAAAGGTGATGGAACTGTTTCAAATACATTGAAACTAATTAACAATGGGATAGCTTTTCTTTTTAAAGAGATTCGTTATCAACTAAATGGTGTTACTATAGACTCAGTAAGAGATGTTGGCTTAACATCAACAATAAAAGGATTTTTATCCTATAACAAAAACGAATGTAACAAATTAAGAAACGCTGGTTGGTTTCCCATGGAAACGTCGCAAGTGGTTGATGCAACGACAGGATTATTTAATGTTTGCATTCCACTTAAATTTTTAATGGGTTTTTTTGAAGACTATAAAAAAATAATTTTAAACTCTAAACAAGAACTTATCTTACTTCGAGACAATTCGGATAAAAATGCAACTGTTAATACTGTTGATGAAATCCCAAAGATTGAACTTACGAAATTAACTTGGAACATACCACACATTTCTGTAGCGATCCCTCAAGAACTGGAGCTAACGAAAATTATTAATAAAAATACTGATTTATTAATGGCATTTAGAAGTTGGGAACTAATAGAATATCCTGAATTACTGAAAACAAGTCGTCATAATTGGCCTGTCAAAACTTCAACCAAAGTGAACACTCCTCGACATGTAGCAATCTGTTTTCAAAAAGATTTAAGAGATAAATCCACAACTGACATGTCTAGATTTAGTGATATTAAAATGCGGAACATAAAAGTATTTTTAAATTCTGAGAGATATCCCTACAGCGATCTTTATTTAGACTTTGCTAAAAATAAATTTGCATCAGTATATGAAATGTTTTCACAATTCCAAATGTCATATTATGGATTAACACCGAAACCGATTTTTTCACCAGCAGAGTTTAAAACATATGCACCCATCACATACATTGATTGTTCTCATCAAAAAGAAACAATTGAAACTGGACCCATTGTTATGAGGGTAGAATTTGAATTACATGAAGATCTTACAGACAAGATTTCTGCTTATTGTTTAATTATGCATGATAAAATTTTTAGTTACAATCCTCTAACCAAAAATGTTAGACAAATTTAACGTTATATAAAATCAAATGTTTATATTTCTTGTCTATCAGTATGAATGAGGAATTAGAACAACGCTTATCAATCCTTTTAAGAAATCTTACAAAACTAAAACAACAAATACAAGAGTATTCCAACAAGAAATCCATGATTAAACAGTTCTCTCTTATGAAATTATGAGAATGTTAACTCTTGATGTACAAGGATTTAATGTAGAAAACAATAGGTTTATTCCAAAGGAGTTAGCTGCCTACGATGGAAAAAACGTATGTCATTATATTTTTAAATCGCCCTTCCCTATAAAATTTTTATCACCCAATTTACATAAACAAGCTGTCTGGTTAATGAAAAATCACCATTGTATTTCATGGGATGAAGGGTATACTCCAGTTCACAAATTCTCCGAAATAATAAAAAACTTAACAGAAAAGGTCGATTGTGTTTACGTAAAAGGAAAACAGAAAGCTGAATACATCAGGAAGTACTCATTAAAACCTGTAAGAGAATTTGATGAGGATCCACCTTTACAAAAACAAGAAACCTGCTGTTTTTACCACTCCCAAGCAGAATGTATATGTGCACTTACTAATGTATATAATTTATATAATAATTAGTTAATGAATGAATAAAACACAATAATAAAAATACATTGCTTTTTATTTTCAAACTTAGGTATCAAATACTTCTTGAATAATTTCAGGTGAAACAAACTTTTTCACTTCATTTAACTGTTTCTCAAATCCCATATCTTTTATTGTATGGAGAAAACTTCTTAGATTAGATGTATGTAAAAATATATTACACGCTTCAGAAGCTTTTTCATATTTCCTGGCTATTTCCATACATTCATAATAAGTATAAAATCTATCAAATCCATATTCAGCTTCATGTGCTGCATCAAACTCTAAATTGTTAAAATGTTGCGCTAAATTCTCCACAGCTGTGGTTAAATTGTATGCTGGTCTCTCTCGCTTATATGCTAACCACATCTTATGTGTAAATGTTAAAACTTCAAATGAAACATAAGCTTTTAATATACATTTATTCTAAAAGGGGTGGGGGAATAAAATACCCATTTTAACATTTTTTTTTTATTTTTCAATGCAACTTTTTACGAATTCATTACAAGCAAATGATTCAACATCTTCTATAATACAATCAGGATACATATTTAATAATTCCAATACACAACACACATTTAAGCTAACTTTGATAGGTGAAACAATATCAAAAACATTTTTTATTAAATCACCATTTTTACTTGAAACACTCCTAACGAGTATATTGTAATACTTTGCAAATTCTTGCGATTGGAGAAGATCAAAGCGGTATTTGATTAAATTCACCAAGTTCACCAACTCATTTATGGTGTCACCAGCTAGAAATATTTCGTTACCACCATCTTGAGTAATCTTGATTATTCTAGAATTATTAATAAACACGTAATGAATTTCATATCCATTTCCCTGCATGGGTTGCCACCCAAACCCGTTGGAGTAAATAAAGCTCAACATTGTTCCTTGATTGTTTAGAAAGGAAATCCACTGATCTTCATTAAATATCACATTTTGATTATTCTTGGATCCACAGAGTTTAATAACCGGAAAATATTTTCTCTCCAAAGAGAATCCAACACTGACCCATTTGGATTTGGATTTGTTTATGTAGTATACGGATTCACCTATAAGAGCAGCAACTCGTTTTTTACTAAACTGATTATTGAATTGTTGGTGAGTTGTTGATTGATTCATTTTAAGGTTTCTGAAACTAATGCTGCTAGCGCTTAAAATCATTGCTTAAATATTAAATAAATGTGAAGTAGTTGTGGTGGGGGGTAGGTATTTGGTGGAGGGAAGCATTTATATAAGAGAAATTTAAATTTAAACTTCATTAACCAACCATGGATCAAACAAACATTTTCATTGATATCCAAGGTTATCACTGCTCATTTGGATATGTTCCAAAAGAATTAGCAATTTATGATGGGATTCGTTGTTCAAACTACTTGTTTAAACCTCCATTTAAGAAAAACATGTTATCTGTTATTGATCAAAAAACTGTCAATTGGGCTGAAGAATATCATGGAATGGAGTGGGGTTGTGGAAACATAGAACAAAATGAAATTGATGATATTTTTACACATCTATTAAAATTTTATCAATCACCTAAGATTTACGTAAAGGGGAACGAAAAAGCAATCTTTATAAAGAAGTTTGTAGATGAGGAATATATAAACAATATTCCTGTTGCTCGTGAACCCAAGCTAAGTAAATTTAAAAAGGTTCCAGAATGCTATTTTCATAAAAGTGAAAAACCATGGCATTGTGCATTAGCAAATGTTAAATTATTATACCACTATAAAAATTGTTGTGAATAAAACTTTAACAATAAAAATGTGTTTTTTAATAAAACACAAATGTTCCTTTACCCATTTATTTATAATACATATATGCTTTAAACAATATAAATCCTAACATACATATAAACAATAGAAAAAATATAATTGATAATATAATACACATATATAAATGACATTCTGTCGAGCTTCTATATAACTCCTTCCATTCTTTTGTTACAACATTGGTTTTATTAAAATAATATAATCTTAACTTATATTCTACAAGAGAAGATTTAATATAATCATCAACATTGTATAAAAATAACCCACTGCTAAGATTCATTCTTCTCCATGTTGATGGCCAAGTGTCATTCTTTACATTATCAACTGATAAACAAATAAAAGCTTCTCGAACTCCTGGGTCAACTTGTATGTACAAAGTATTGTTAATGTAGGAAAAAAAAAACAACACTCCTACTGGTAACACTACCATTTTAAAAATAAACTTGACTTGTGTTAATTTCTAGGTTTTATACTGATCATGAACTAAATTTTGAAGAATCTTAGAACAAATATTGATATCCTCATTATCAGTCTTGGATTTATCTTCTAAAATATCTATATGTTTATGCCCCCAAGCTAGGGTTCTAAAAGATTCGGGTATAATGTATCGTTTATCATCTTTCGGAGATAATGCAACTTTATTTTTTAATTGTGTAAACATATCATGCAATATGGATTGAAATATATTCATTTTCCTAAATTTAGTTTCGAAATTTTCTACTACATCTTTATAATCTTGTTTTGTAATAGAATTTTGAATAACATACTTTTTTACACCCTTGGCTTTCTTTTCAGATTTGTCTTCTAAATTCACACAATATGCTTTTGCACCTGTTCCGTAAAAACTTAAAATTGGTTTACCTGCGAATTCGTCTTTCATACATCCTAATATAGATTTGTTTTTAGTTATGTTGTGAATATTATTTTCATTGTAATTAGAGGTGTCAAATTTGTCTAAGTTTTTTTGAATATCTTGATAGAAGTTTTCTGTTTCAACTTGTAATATTAAGCTATCCGTATCCGTGTACAATAATATTGCTTTGTCACCATAATTCCTTTTAATATAATCATAATAAAAATCATAAATAACAGTTTTTGATAGTTCCAACACTGAAAATCCAACATAAACAGGTTTGTTATAAGATACTTTAACTCTCTCCATTTGTATCGCCACAAAGTTTTCATTAAAAACTAGTCTATTTTTAAAATTTGGTTTAGCAATCAATGTTTGCGCTCCTTGCTTCTTACCAATATTTTCCCAATGAGTGATTAATCTAATATCAACGCGCTTATCAATGTTCTCTAATGATTTACCATATATAGCATTATTAAATAATTTATAGCAATCCTTTTCCAACTTATTCTTGGATTTATTTCTCATTTCAGTATTTAAATCAATGTATGGTTTTAGAAATGTTGTTTGTTTAAATTTAATAGCTCGATGAATTTTAGTTAATTTTAATCCATTCCTAAGAGCTTGTTTTAGGTTTCGATAATGAATTATATATTTTTCTTTATTATTTAAATTGCAAATTAATTTTTTTTGTTTGCTGTCAGGAGGGTGAATGTTTTCAGCTAGAAAAGGTAGCTCATTGTGTTGGAGATGTAACCTTTTGGGGTAATTCATATCAACCTCAAAAACATACCCATACTCTGCATGATCAGAGATAGATAAAACATCTAGAGAATTAATTTCATCTCTTTCCATCCAAGAAAAATCACTTGTTGGAAGACATTGACTCATACTATGTCCATACAAGTTGGTCGCATCTAAATACATTATAAATGAATTTGGTTTTGTGGGATCAAAACTTTTAAAATAAGGATTATTGGCTTCAGCCTTTCGAACGCTGCAATGGCAGATACCACCTCTTACACTATTTTTAAAAAAATGTAACATGTCAATATCTGTTAATAATTCTAACTTCACATTAGTTATACGCAACATAGCATCCCAACTTAAACCTGGTGATGTGTAATAATGAGCAGCTTCTAACTTGAAAAGATTTAAAGATACATTTCGAAATGCTTCAAAAAAATCAGTTAATATTAGAACATCTGAAAATAAGTAAATTTTTGTGTAATCCATTATGGTTTGACAATTAAACAAATTCCAAATATGAATTGCTCTCTTATAATCTGTCTCATCAAGAGGTTCATCTTTAAGTTTATCATAAAACTGATCAATACTAGGAAGTTGGGTTTCATACAATTTTTCAAATGAATCCATATAAGAATACGGGTAAACACCTTTTTTTCGAATTTCATTAAACTGATCAGAATCTTGAAAATGTTTTTTAATTTCAATGCATTGATTTGATTCTAGACTTTCACCAAGTGTTTCTAATGAGCTTGCCACAAATCGAAATGAATCCAAAAATCTCATTTTAATGAACAGGTTTTTTTCTTTATTTTCTTTATCTTTGTATTTACCAACTAAGATTGATTTTGAAAATGAAATGTATTTCTCTTTAGTTTGTGCAAGTGCATCAATATTATCTTGTTCACAACACAGTTGTTTAACAAATAGATGACTATCGTAACCACTTAAATTATGAAAAAATATAGGTATGAAATAGGGTATTTTAAAATTTAAATTACAAATGCTGTGAGCTGCATTTCGAAATTCACCTGTTAAATGATCATGATATCTAACTTTTTCATTTTCTTCAATTTTTTCATTACATATGTGACATTTGTTACAATTTTTATAAGACAACTTCTGTTCATCGGATAAGGGAATCATTTTAACTACATTTTTAAGATGATCATTATAAATTCTATGAACACAACCTTCAATTCGTTTACAAAATTCTTCAGCTGCATCTAAGCCAAAATAATAATCTAACAATGATAAAGAATCATCATATGAACATTTAATAAAATATGAGAAGGCGTAAGGCTCATGTTTAAATGTGTTACGGGTATATGAATCCAAATCATTTTCAGGTTGATCAAATTGTAGAGGTTTTAAAAAACACTCAAAATCCGCATATATTACAAATGGAACTTTTAGTTGTCTTTGAAAATTTTCAAACTGTAATATATTTTCCGGTATATGTTGACCATACTTATTAATTTTGATTTCATTGGTGGGAACTGTTGTATACAAATGATTACAATCGTTTTTTTGATGAATTTCTAGTTTTTGCAATGAAGTAAAATAAATTAAACATCCATCACAAAAATACTTTTTTTCAGTTGATTTATTAATTTGAGATGATAACAGTTTAGACATATCTTTAATCCAACAATAATGATTATTTTCACCATCACTTATCAACAACAAATTTACATGTGTTGGAAGTTTTTTATTAGTGTGATGCAGTGGACCCACAATTTCATATTTGAGTTTACAGTCTTCGTAAATACTCTCTAAGCCGTAAACATTCACAGATATCTGATTAAGTGATTCAAATTTGGATATATCTTTTAACTTTACTGGGAACTCTATTCCTTCAAAATTTAAAAAGTTAAGAAAGTTTGGATATGAACTTGTTCTATCAGAATGATTTTCAGCTGGAAATAATCCGCTTATGACACTCCAACCAAAACAATAAGAATCATTATTTTTAACGTTAATTACACCATGTTTATTCATAATTTGCTTTGGTAAAGGTATATATGAGGATGCTCTGATTGGGTTGTATTTGTTAATATTAAGTTCTAAATGTAATATTTTTTCTAAAGCCCACCCTGAACCATTTTCTGCAAATATTGAAACTTTCTGTTTAATTTCAGATAAGAATTCTTTATAAATTCCACCTAAATTTGTTGTTGATGTTATGACCTTATTTTTAGTGTTAAATGATTTAGTTTCTAATGTCTCTTTTGTTTGTAAAAGATAGTTTCCAAATAATTCTACATTTATTTTAACACATCTATGCTTACCTAATTGTACAGAAATTAAACTTACAAACTTTTGTTTAACTTCACCAAAAAATTCTTCAATATCTACATGTCTTTTTGATGGAAGCAACATATACGACACAATTCTGTTTTTAAACGCGGAAGTTATAATTTTTACGTTATCGTCACTTTTAAATCCGCTTTTATGTAAGTTTGAACGTAAATGTGCACTGAGTTTATTTTTAACATACCAAGTATCACAGTATTTACATCGCGATAGAATAACTTTAGGTACAGGGTTTTGTTTGGATTCTTCTATTTTAGTTTTCTTTGTTAGGGTATTAGATAATTGGGTATTATTCTTCCTTTTTACACCAGAACAAGATGGTCTATTAGGACAGGATTCTCTTTGATGTCTATAAACATTTGATTGTTGTTTAAAACTTTTTTTGCAATCATCGCATTGATACATCTTGTATGATTAAATTAGAATTGAAGAGAAAGGGGAAAACACTGATACTTATTCCTCAGCAATTAGATTTCTTTCTCTCATTAAGTGTAACCAAACATATGAATCCAATCCTAAACCTATAAGCTTTATATGATCGTTAAAATGTTTAGCACTAACGGATCCTTTACAAACTTTATCACATAAAATTATAGCTCCTTCAATCAACGTAAATAGATCCTTATCATCACAGTGAATTTGTAATAGTCTATGGTGTGAGTTAATGAAATGTTTTTTTATTTCTAACACTTTAATTTTATGTTTAAGTTTTAACATCTTTCAAGCACTTATTTTTAGGGAATGTCTGATCATCTTTAAGACTTCTATTAAAATCAACACATTCTTCTTTTGTTTTAACTGGTCTCAGTTGACAACAATTTACACAATACTGTATACAACTGAAATTACTATGTACTATTAATTTTTGACAAACTAAACAACGAGTTCTTTTTACAATGCGAAATCTGAGAGAATAATTTTGGCACCACGCAGGATACATAACTAACTATAGAATGATTCACCATAGCTTTAAATACGGAGTGGGAAGAAGGGTGGGGAGAAGAGTGGGGAAGAAGAGTGGGGAGAAGAGTGGGGAGAAGAGTGGGGCGAAGAGTGGGGAGGAGAGTGGGGAGAAGAGTGGGGAGAAGAGTGGGGTTGGTTTGGAGGGAGGAATCAGAGTAGTTGTAGAAAGGGGATTGTGTAGTTGTAGAAGGGGGAATTGAGTTTTGGGAATGGGGGTGAATCCATGGATTTGGAATGGTTTACAAAATAGGAAACCTAACTACTCCGCCCCAAATCATCCGCAATTGTCAGTAAGACAAACACCGATTTCAACCATACCAATGATCATCACTACTGCCGAAGGAAAACAAGTAACAATACCAGTACCAACATGGGCATTAGCTAGTCAAAACCAAGGGCCAATAACACAGATAGCATCTATAAATAACCCACCGCAACCGCTTACTTCAATACCGAACTTTAGTGTTGCTACACCAGGGACTAAGCCGATAAACAGTAATCCAATCTTTTTTTCACCGCCGAGATATGACCCAACCACCGCACAAATTCCGGCTACCCCGATTTTCACGACAGATAGGTCACCTTTACAAGTATATAAGTGGGGTCTCTACTTCAATGGTCAGAACGATCCCGCTGCTTTTTTGGAAAGGCTAGAAGAAATCTACATTTCACAAAATATCCACCCAGACCTTGTACTACCTCACTTACCAGATATCCTTAAAGGAGAAGCCGCTCTATGGTTTAGAAATAACCGGCATAACTGGAGAAACTGGAACGATTTCAGAGAAGCATTTCGCATTTTTTATTATCCTGTCAACTACGAAGTGGACCTAGAAGCCGCCATAAGCCGCCGAACCCAGAGACCGAATGAACCCGCATCCGCATATATTACCGAGCTGCAAACATTAATCCGGCGGCATGGGAAAATTACTCCAGAGCAAGAATTACAATGGCTTTACCGAAATCTATCAGCAGAGTACCGACAATTTATACGAAGAAGCGATTTCTATGACAGCAACTCATTTTCAAAGGCAGTAAGAGAATATGAAATTCTCAACAAAGAGATACGAGAAGTCAGACGCACTCAGTACAACCAGTGATCTCCAGGTTACCAATCACGATTACCCAGGAATGCTGGAACTCCGGGCACTACACCGCCAGTGTCTCATCAGCCGTTTGTATCTATCACCGCACCGCAACAATCAGCCGATATTGCACCGACAACAAGCACCTCAAGACCCATACAGGAATATACCAGGCCAACACAAACCAACCCGGGAAGACAGACGACAGATAACCGAAAACCGACATGCTGGAGGTGCGGAAGAATGGGACACTTAAGAGGAAATTGTACCTTCCCATCAAAGCTATTTTGCTCCCGCTATGGCAAGGAAGGAATCATGTCAAGAGACTGTCCATGTACAAACCAGGGAAACTAAAAAGGCTCTGTACTGCTGCGAGGCCAGCCCAGAATAATGCCGAAGCCCCGCCCGAACAAATTTTAACAACTAGCACCGACAACAGACCGATCATAACCGTTATGTTTCAAAATAAAAAATATACAGCCCTCCTAGACACCGGAGCAGCCAGTTCCTACATAGGCGACCTAGTGGCCAATCAATGCCGTCAATCCCGACACAAAAAAGCAACCCCGACAGTGACTAACGCAAGGCTAGCCGATGGCCATATAACCTCAGTCACCGAAGCATACCACTTAAAATTAAAAATTGGTCCCGAAACAATCCAGGAAACCTTCAATCACTTGCCGAAACTTGCTGTAGACGTTATCATAGGTATGGACGTCCTAAAACAACATAACTTTGTCATTAATCTCAACGCCGCTACTGTCTCTATCAATGGAAAAGAAATTCCGAAACCTAATCCGATTAGACAGATTTGTCAAATAGCAGAAGTAACGACCGAACCACCCTTAACGCTGACTCCGGATGAAGAGGCTGAATTAAAAACTTTTTTGGATCAAGAACTAGCCGCTTTCGAAGAAATTAAAGGAACCACCCCTCTAGTGGAGCACCGAATCCACCTTACAAAACCCGAACCAATTAAACAACGTTATTATCCACAAAACCCGAGAATGCAGGAAATAATAAACGCCGAAGTAGACAAAATGCTGGAGGATGGGATAATAGAACCATCCAGCAGCCCATGGAGTTCACCGATCGTAATGGTCCGGAAAAAAGATGGGAAATTTAGATTTTGTGTCAATCTTCAGACAGTAAATGAAGTAAGCCGAAAAGATGCATACCCATTACCATACATTAATTCCATATTAGATAAACTCAGGAAAGCCCGTTACATCTCTAGCATAGACTTAAAACAAGGCTACTGGCAGGTACCTCTGGCACCAGAAAGCAGACCGATCACAGGGTTCACCATACCCTCAAGAGGCCTTTTTCAATTCAAGGTTATGCCATTTGGTCTACGTTCTGCACCCGCGACATTCCAGAGGTTAATGGACCAAATAATAGGCCCAGACATGGATCCGTATTGCTTTGCATACCTCGATGATATAATTGTTCTCGGAGAAACATTCCAGGAGCATCTTAACATTCTACGAGAGGTGTTCTACCGACTTCGGGCAGCAAACTTAAAACTCAACCCCGAGAAATGTAGTAAAAAATAAAATAGTTGACTCTAAACACCCCCTTGATTTTCCCGACAAAAACAGCGAACTCCTGGCACAGTTCGGGAATTAACTGTATTTGCTTTCCCCTTTCAGTCAACGAATCCTGGCACAGTTCGGGGCATAGTTGTTTCTGATACTAACCCTCCACAAAGAACCAACGGTACCGACAGTAACCTTACCATTGTATTATTAGAAACTCTGCACACCGCGATTTTTATAAAAGAATCACCCCGAAAAACACCCTAGATAGTATATAAAACACGTGATCAAAACTTAGCATTACCATCCTGGCCCGTTAACCCGGCTTACATAACATAAAACCATTTCAGTACACCAACCCGCACGCCCGCTTAAAATTATCCACCGCTCTCCCCGCTTTTAGTAAAACCATAAAAACCCGCTCATAATACCAATCCGCCTTTTTTTAAAAAGAACTTATCAAAAAGAAAATAAATAAACTTAGATATTAGAATAAGCAATTAGCTTTTAAGACATTACCTTTATACTTAAATTTTTGATAAACACGACCTGTAAATGATTTAGAAAAAAATATAGTTGTTTTATTCCTCAGTCCTGGATCTTACCAACTACTAAACTAAAATCCCACCATTTCAAAAACCGACTTAAATGCTCAGAACCCTTCTCCACTTTATAAAAGCTACCCCGTGAGCATAGTGGATCCCTTTACCACTTCAAAATAATAAAGGGTGGCGCTCGAGGCATTCGCAAATCCGACCGAACCGAATCCACCAGCCGACCATAACTCCGCCGCATTAAAGTAATACCGTCCGTCTAAACCGATGTCCGTATGCCATTATAAAATGGCACCCGAACAATCTTAGAGCCAGAAATCGCGTTACAAATTTGAAAAATATGCTGACACTCAGGCGGAATTCATCCGACAGACAATGCGACAATTGGCGAGGCTCACCCTGTCGCTAAATGATATCAGCAAAAACTCTTCCAAATCATTGGCAGATTACCTTACCCCAGAAAAATTTGATATTGTTATTCAAGCTACCAAGCAAATCAGTATGGTTCCTGTTAAAGCAGATATGATTACAATACCAGAGTTTCATACTCCTAGTTTGGCATTAAAAATTGGATACGCTCTCAAGAAGTGTATTGCCATACAAAGAGGTAATGCTTTAAGAGCTGGAAATTTAAAAGGAAATAAATTATTATTAGCATTCAAGGATCTAATGAAAATGGAATGGAATATAAGAATATCATCGAACGCCCTTTCAACCCTCTACAAGAGAAAATTTAATTCTACCCAACTCCTACCAATAACATCAGATCTCGTGATATTGAGCAAATATTTGGACGAAAATATAGCTAAAACTAAATTGGATGTGGAGTTGCCCGTCCGTGACAATCAAAAATGGACCCGACTAGAAACGTTATGTCTTGCCCGCATTATATTATTTAATAAAAGACGTTCCGGAGAGGCATCAAAAATGAAAATGAGTGATTATATTTCGAGACCGTCTTGGGCCGAACAAAACACTCAAGAGATAAGAGAATCTTTAACCCCTATCGAAAAAAAATTAGCCGAAAATATGACAATAGTTGAAGTAGAGGGAAAACGTGCGAGGCGAGTGCCAGTTTTACTTCCACCTATTGTGAAAGAATCCATTGACCTTTTAATAAGACATAGGGATGAGTGCAAAATTTCTTTTTATAACAGATACGTATTTGCGAGATCCAATGAGTCTAAACGCTTTTTAAGAGGGCATAATTGTCTAAAGAAAATTTGCGAAGAAATAAATTTAGAAAATCCTGATGCTATAACCGGTACAAAGTTGAGAAAATATGTCGCTACCGTTTGCCAGTTATTCAATATGCCAGAAAATGAATACGACTGGCTAGCCAGACATTTAGGTCATGATATTACCGTTCACCGAGAGTTTTACCGAATGCATGATTGTGCAATAGAATTGACTAAAATCAGCAGAATATTAATGGCCGTGGATCAGGGTGAAGCCCACAAATATGTTGGTAAACAAATAGGCGAGATTAATATTGACGGTAAGCATTAAAGCACGATTGTATAATAAATAATGGCTTGTGTTTTTTGATATTTTAAATTTTACTTATTTTTACGTCAATTTTTAGATCTTCCTGGCCTAGAAACCGAAAACAAAGATGACGTGGAGAGCGAGGAAGATGATAGAGAAGAAATTGAAGAAGTAGAAGAAGTTGAGTTAAATAGAAAGGATACCACGGGAACTATAAAAATTAAAAAAGTCAAAGCAGGTACGTATCTCTGGACCCTGTTCTGTCAGTTTCGAGTTATTGAACATAAATGGGATTTAGGCTTAAATAATTGTTTAATTAAAACTGGTAAATGCTACTTTTTGGAATTGATGCATAGTTGTGGCCATCAACTTGCTACTTAGCGGTTAAAGTATTATAATTATTTTATACATCTAACAAAATTCGCTAAAAACGTTAATGTGATTTGTTTTTTTCATGTTGTCTTTTGAACGTTCTAAACTTTCCATTTGCATTTAGTATTTATAGTATAAGAGGTGTAAAAGTGTAGTTTAAAAGAAAATAACTCTATTGGATCGAACTTTTTAGACACCCTGTATAAATTACAATAATTTTAAAATATGCATACTGCGGTTGGCTTTGCACAATCATGAATATGCCGTAAATAAGCACACTTAAAACAGTAATACCACCTATCGTAAAATAAAAATTTTACACTTTAGGTTAGTATGCAGAAACAGGGAAGACGTGCTTTCAGAATGTTTTTAAGATGTTACTTTACTAACCTTAGTTAAAAAAGTTGTATTTTTATACCTGTTTATTATATTTTAGGAAAAAAGGTAACAACGAAAGAACCATGGTCAAAAGGCGAAATGGAAGCAGTTTTAAAGTTTTTTGCAGTTCACATTAAGAGAGAAAAGGTTCCATCCAAAAAAGACTGCGACGAGTGTGTCGAAAAATATCCTGTACTCTCTAAAAGAGCATGGAAAAATATAAAATACTGTGTAAAAAAACAGATTTAAAAAAGGAAAAAAAATTATTAAAAAATAATCTATAATTATATTTTTTATAGTTAGGAGGTTGAAGAGGTTTTACCTTCATAATTTTCAATTTCTAATTTTTAATAAAACCAGATATCTCTAAGAAAAAGCATGCCCGTAAGCAATATATTATTATATAAATAAAAATATTTAAAATACCGTTAGTTATTTTAATTGTTACCGAACAACGATAGGATACGAATTTAAGGAATAAGTTGGATATCTAGCAACAGCGCAATTTACACCCAACTCGTAATTCTATTATAATGGCAACCTACCTCGCACATATTCTTGTATCCACATATGTGTGGAACCTTAGTTACACTTACCCAATTATGGCGCCAGATGCCAGAAATGATTTTCCGTTACAATTCGAATTGTATGGTGTGTAAAAGTAAAATTCCTAGATCTACACACAGTTTACAAAAGATGCCAAAAATATGGTAAATATTTCACAAAATGCCACAATTGAGGATATTGCATGGGGCGCCACAAATATGTACGTACGTGTAATGGTGTGTGTGTGTGTGTGTGTGTGGAATAATTTAAATTTCTGGTGAGTACGAAAGTGTTTAGAAATAATTATTTGTTACTTTGTATTGTGAATGTTAAGGCGCAAACAGACTATTAACACGTCACGTGAGAGCACGTGCTGTCACGTGAGAGCACGTGCTGTCACGTGCTATCACGGCACACTCGAAATATCTGCAATACAATTTATGCGTGCTTACAAATAGGGTAGAAGTATATTGCAGGCACCTCATGCAGCTCACGGCAAGGTATACGTGTCAGCACAATTTTGTTTCTGCAAATTTACATATTCGACACGCGTGATAGCACGGTTCAGGGTGTAGCGATTTCTGCCCAGTGCTCTGAATGTCAAAGTGAAGAAATTCAATCAAGCGCGGGTAAACGGCGGGAGTAACTATGACTCTCTTAAGGGCGCATGAATGGATTAACGAGATTCCCACTGTCCCTACCCACTCGGTGAAGAGAGTGGACGTGTTTTGGCGGAGCTCCGTGGGAATTCGAGTTTTGGAGGATGAACAGGGTGTTTTAGGGTAGTTTTCGAGTGTTTGTATGTCGCGTAGTATGCGTAGCTTGGTTAGGAACCCGAACCCTGTATCAGGGACCTCGAGGTAGGAGCCTGGGTGTGCTCATACTCGTAGGGGGTGAATCTTGAGCGGAATTAGACTCTCTGCTTGAGATAGCCGACTATGAGGTGCGTTTTGAGGGGGATAGGGATGGTGTACGAGGTGGACAATAGTTAGGGAAGATAGAGGACTTTATTGGGAAAATTTTAAGGGGTGAAAGGACTTTGTGCATCACGGGAGTGCCGAGTTATAACGGTTCCAGTGGGACTCTGCATTTTAAATTTATCATATAAGGACATATAAATTATTTGAAAGTACCAGGAGTACAGAAGTGCTTTGATGGTAAATTTTTGTGGATTTTTAATAAAATTTTAAATAAAAATTAGGCTTCTTGAGTGCGAGAGAGATAGTTAAAGTCTTAAGATCGGACATAGTGGTATGATGGAATTGGTGAATTATAACAAAAAATCTAAGTATAGTGTGTGACATAATAAACAACAGTGTAAAAATAGTATAGTGTAGACTAGGTTATATAGGTATAGGTGTATATGCATATGCATATATGGATAATTTAAAGATTAATCGAATACTTACCTGTATGAAGATTAATCGTAATTTTCCGAGCTTGTCTTCCGATATGATTACGTTGTAGTTTCGTATTTCTCGTAACTATCGATACGCATTTAAAGCAAATAAATAAACAAATGAGTCCCTCATCGCCTCGCTTTCGTTCTCTTGGCTGAATAGTCATTCTGTTTTTCGGCAAAATTGCCAATTTTTTGGACAGCCAGGGCGGGGCGGGATGCAATCATATCGGAAGACAAGCTCGGAAAATTACGATTAATCTTCATACAGGTAAGTATTCGATTAATCTTTAAATTTTCCTTCGCTTGTCTTCCGATATGATTACGTTGTAGATGTTGAAAGCTATCTCAGGCAATTTTGAAGCATTAATTTCATTAAATTCACTTTTCAGAATATCTTTATTAATTTCATAATTTACCTACACGAAATTTGAATTTTGTGTACCTATATGCATCTGCATACGGTAATTAATTTAGGAATATAATTAATTGCTCATATACCGAAATAATGTATACAGTAAAATAATAAACATAACCTGGTCATTAACGCGCCTGAGTTTAAAATAATTTCAGCCAAAGACATTTAGTTATAATGTCTTTGATTTTAGCAAATAGTTTATTTGGCAAACCCACTGTTCTATGATTTTAAAATTTAAATAATAGTTCGGACTCCAACCTGCTGTATTTTTATTGGTGTTAATATTTACGCTCGCTCTGGAAGCAGCCAAGGTAAAAGCGTGTCGTACGCTGTGCCCCGAAAAATGTTTACATTTATTCCGCTGTTTTTTAAGTGCCATTTTTACCCATGCATCTACTTATTGTTTGCGATGTAGCAGGGTGGAAGAGCTTTTTATGGGTTAATATTATGTGATAATGTTGAACGGTTTTTTGAAGTGGCATTCATGTAATAGTCTAGTGTAGATGCTACACACAACATAATAACATAAAATATGGAAATACTAAAAATTGATTGGTGTTTATGCGGTCCGGAAGTTTTTTATTTTTTCTGAGATTTTAACTTTGATCTTTTCAGGGGATTTGAGTATACTATTTACCTCTGGTTCAATGTTCTATATAAGCAAGTATTTGGGTTGAGGTGGTTTGATGCTATAAACTGCCCTTTAGAAATCATTTAATTATTCTTTCGTCTTTACTGTTTAGATTAAGAGCTGATCTATAAGTGTTTATGCTTGAATATGAATTAACTTCATTTACTTCGCTTACTAAAACATTTAGGTGATTAGCTTGGTTGTAGCTTAGTACATTGGAATTTTTATTTTTACAGAAAATCCAATATTTTTTATAACAGGCGCTGTACTGTTTTAATGTGCCTTCAGTGATGGAAGGTAGTAAAACCGGGATAGTTGTTGTGCAATGTTTCTTTTTAGAAATGCCATCTGGACAATTTCCCTACCACCAGGGAAATTCTCTTGTACATCGGATAAGTTTGTCTAAAAGAGCGATTAACACATTTTTATTAGGTTGAACATATAGGGGTTGTTCCGTCAACCTCTTTGAAATAACGGATACAAAGGTTGTGAAGGCTATTCGGGGACCACTACTAATCCGCTTCCGCTAGCCCTGTGTAGTAACATTTTTTCTAGTGTTCTGGTTATCATGGAAAATGGCGTAACGGCATAGAAATATATGTTTTTCCGCAAGACTTCAAAGAAATCGACTGATCTAGAATTCAGGTCAGGAAATTATAATTGATTGGAACGCGAAATTTATTTCATATTCTGTTTCTTGATTCTTTATCAGCCTCTTTATTTTCTGATGATGGTAAATAAATGGCAAATAAGTTTATTTTCCTTTCTTCCCACCACCTCCATAACCACTGGGTTATTTTATTTAGGTTAGGATATTTTTCACTGCCCCTCCCCTGTAAATTCACAATAGAGCTGTTTTATTATCAATTCTTAAGAGGATTCGGATGTTTCTAATTGTTTTAGTAAATGATTGCAGACCATACAGAGTAGCCACAAGGTAATTAATGTGTTTACCTATTTCTGTTAAATCCCAAGAAACCGTGACACTTTATATCGTTACCGAAGGCACCGCAGCCACTAGTTGAAGCATCGGAGTATATTTCTAAGGAGAATTCCTGAAGCTCCATATCCTGGAAATTTTAAAAAAATTTCCACCAACTGATGGCAACTTTTACTGAATTTGAGATTGTCAATAAACTGTTATAATTTTTCTCTTTTAGAGCTCTAAATTGTTCCTGTTTTATGCGTTTAATATGGTGACCACTATAGGGTATGGCTGGAGATGCCTCTAAAAATGAATTTAGCGATTTCTCGTACTTTTGATTTAATTTTTTGTGTGATAAGTTTTTGTATTGACTTTATTTTCTTATCAGGTAAGGGCCGAGTAATTTTCTTTGTGTTGTAATTTAAACCTAGAAATGGTATTTTTTAAAAAGGTAATTCAACTGAAAGCGTTAATTATTAAATATGAACCTTAGATATTTTTTATATTTTGGCCTGACTGGGGGGAGAAGTAAGCGTCTTTCAAGTCTATGCTTGTTACATAACAATTCTGTTAGGAGTTTAGCGACAGTTCTAGAGTCCTCTAGCTTAAACTGTGGTGTCTGAATGTATTTGTTTAGTGATTAAAGTGAATTCAAAATGAATCGGTTTTTTCCGGTTTCGTTTTGTGGCTAAAAAAATTTTGGTGATATTATGGCATTCTTAATACAAGAACATTTAGAAATTGGTCCAATGTCCAACAATATTTTTAATATCATTTTTGTAAACTGAGATTTCTCAGTCCGTGAATTTTTTCTGTAAATAATTATATCGTTTGGGGTTTTAAAAGAAATGTAACCTAACATCTCTTATCCATTCTAAGACATTTATATCGCTTTTTATTTCTTGCCACGACTTCAGAGGTTTTGATAGACTACAGGTAAAAGTTTTGTTATTTCAATATCTTTTGTGGTTATTAGCAAACTGATTTCCTTTGATGTATATGATGTGAGTATGCCTACAGCACTCATTCCTTAAACAATCTGATGCTGTAATGATTTTAAAAATGTACCATTTTTAGAGTTTACAGTCCAGGGATTTTTATCTAATATCTGGTACCCTTCGGAGTCTAAATAATAATATTAATTAAAGATTTCGGTCACACACCCAAACTTTATTTAGGATCCAAGCATCCTAGACAAAATATACCTAAGTGTTGTTTATGTTGATATCTAATAATGTTTGCCTATTCATTGGAATGAATAGGGAATAAACAAACTTAATTTTTGTAACAATATTCTTAATAATATCATTGTTTATTTAGGCCCTCGGCTTAGCAGTCATGCTTAGGAATAGAATATATATATAAATATTTATAAATTAATTTATCAACACTGCATTCGCAACGAAGATCAATGAAAAAAGGAATCATGATATTTAAATTTGGCTCACAGAGACCGCTAAGAGTCATTAGCCCTTAATAAGTGGATTGTTGTTTATTGAGTATACTACTTACATCGACCCAATTTTCTCCAGCTAGATCTGTGATAATACTGGGTGGTTAAAGAATGTAATAAATTAATAAAATATGTTATTTGACTGGACCCTCGCCTCCGTCTTATACACTACATACAATAGACCCTTAGTCTTAGGCCAATGCCTACTGTACAGTACAATCTTCAGTTTTAGGCCCTCGGTCCACTATACATTAAATACTTACATAATATAGGCCCTCGGCCCACTACACACTATACTATACTTACAATATAATAATTTAGACCCTCGGTCTTAGGCCAAATGCCCACTGTGCCGTATAATCGTAGATATGACCTCAGGCTTAGGTACTCGGCACACTGCACTCTAGATTTCTACAATATAGACCCTCGGTCTTAAGTCAAATGCCCCCTGTGCAGTACAATCTTATATAAACCGTCGCTCCTAGGCCCCCGGCCCACTTTACTATACCTACAATACAGACCCTCGGTCTTAGGCCCAATGCCCACTGTTCAGTACAAACGTAGATATACCCTTGGCCCACTTTACTATACGTACAATATAGACCCTCGGTCTTAGGACAAATGCCTACTGTGCCGTACAATCGTAGATAGAGCCTCGGGCTTAGGTCCTCGGCACACTGCACCCTAGATTTCTACCATATAGACCCTCGGTCTTAAGTCAAATGCCCCCTGTGCAGTACAATCGTAGATAGACCGTCAGTCTTAGGCCCCCGGCGCACTTTACTATACCTACAATACAGACCCTCGGTCTTGGCCAAAGGCCCATTATGCAATACAATTGTAGATAGACCCTCAGTCTTAGGCCCCCGGTCAAGGGCGTTAGAAAAGTCTGTTAGAGGGGAGGGTAAATCGTTAACAAGCAGAGGCAAAAGGCCCGCTGCAGGCGAAACACGCCCCAAGCGAATATTTTGTTGAATCACACCTTAATTTTTACAAATTTGGTCAAGAATTTATAGTAAATAGCAACAAGCCGTATAAATAGACGTACTTAAAAATTAATTGTTGAAAAAAAAAGTGACTTTCTCCCTGTATTGTAATTTTGAATTTATCAAATCCTGGGGGGGGCGAGAATTACCCCCATAAATACGTCCTTGCCCTCGGCCAACTGGACAGTACCGACGTAGATAGACCATCGGCCCACTGTACACAAATGTTCACTAAAATCAATTGAATCAACTAAAATAAATTGGTAAAACATGGAATTAAGCCAGCTACCTTCATATAAGGGGCGGTATGATGGGTATATCACTTAAGAGCGCGGCCTTGATATTTTACCAGACGAATCTGCCGCGGATTCAATTGATTTTAGTTTAGTTTAGTCGGTATTTAATTTAATAAGGTAGTATTAGTAACTATTAACTTACTTGAAGAATATAATGGCAGAGCTTTCTTACTTTTCTCTTAATTTTCTTTGGCATTTTCACTTTCACTTATAATTGACACACGAAAAGAAATGCCCTGCGATCACGATAGATACGAAAAACAGAATGACTATTCAGCCAAGAGAACGAAAGCGAGGCGATGAGGGACTCATTTGTTTATTTATTTGCTTTAATGCGTATCGATAGTTACGAGAAATACGAAACTACAACGTAATCATATCGGAAGACAAGCGAAGGAAAATTATTCTTCGCATCTCCGTCCTTCTATGATAGTATTGGTAGGTCCCATTTCTGGCCTATCTAGGCACAACGCAGTTTAAAGAATTTGTAAAGTAAACAAACCCGCCCGGCTCGTTCCCTGCCGCTATGACCTAATCAGTTCATTTTGTTGTGCCGTCACGTGCAGCCAGTTTAAAGTGTAATTTTTAATATTAAGTGCGATGCCTAAGTTTCAAAGAAAGAAAAAATATTACAAACAATTTAAGGAGTTGAAGAAGACTCTTGGTCGCTTGGAAAGAAAATTATGTACGGAGAAAGATAAGAATACATCCTCTAGTGACTCGGAATCCGAAGGTAAATAGATTATTAATATGTACCTAACTAAATTTTTAGCTAGCGCTAGATTATTAGTATGGAATAATAGTTGTTTTGACATTATTCCATAGTTCAGGGGGTTGAAATCCAGAATATCCATTGTTGGCGTATTAAAACATATTCTGCGATACAGATTGCTAGTCGCCTTGACTGCATTCTGATGGAATTGAAACCCTTAATATACAGAGTGCTCGTTGTTTTGACAGCACCCTAATAAATACTTTTTTGGACTAGGGCTTTTGCTTCAAAGAAAAGAAGCGTTGAGGGGTGATTCAAATAGAATGTTCGTTGTCTTGACTACGTTCTATTAAAGAACATTATAAATTCGTTCTTGCCCTCTTTCTAGCCTTAGAATATTGCGAAAGGACAGTTGCACGTTGTCTTGACTGTACACTGTAGACTAAATAAACTCTTTTTATCCTTCCCCTAGAATCAGACTTATGCACATCTTCGAATGGAAGCAGAGATGAGTACTCAGAAATTCCCTTGCCCCTCGCGGACAGTGCCACAGGTGCTAAAGAACGACCCGACAATACTAACGATCCAATTTTACAATTGTTGGGTGACAATCCCACTGCTAATAAAAAGGAGGGACCAAATATTCATGAGGAACTCGTTGTACGGTGGTCAGCTTACATTCGTGAAGGTATTCCCTCAGAGACAAAGAAGGAATTATTGGAAAAACATTTAGTTCCAGCTAATTGTAAGGCACTTGGTCCACCACTAATGAACGAGGAAATAAAATCATTTCTCCTTATGCAGCCCTTAAAAAATGACCATTTCTTATCGGGTCTCCAGGATCAACTTGGAGCTGGCTTGGCTGCTCTGGGTGCAATTCTCACCAAGAGGCTGAATGATCCTGAGAAGGAATTAACTTGGAACAATCAGATGGTGGAGACCTTGGTGGAGGCTGGACAGTTGTTTACAAATGTTCACCAAGCATTGTCACAGAAAAGAAGGTTCGATGTTAATCCCTACCTCAACCCAGAGTGTAAGGCAGCGTCCATTAAGGTTCCAGTAGATGACTTCTTATTTGGAACAGATTTCCTCTCAAAAGTGAGATCTAATAGGGACATTAAAAAGGCGGCTGTTGAAATAAAGAAATCAGCCAGGGTGGAATATGTTCAATCAGCAGCAGGCCCATCAGGTCTAAAACATTTAAACTTGAAGCGTCCCTATCGGGGGCCCAGGAAGAAAGAGGAGCAGAGGGGGGGGGAGACCAAGGACTCAGCAGGTAAAGAGATTGGGAGGAAGGAGCCACTACAGAAGAACGCAGGCCAACAACCAGTATCCTCGAGAGTCACACAACAGATAGAGGTAAAAATTTCAGGGACCGCAGGCAGATTAAAATATTTTAAAGAACAGTGGTCTCGTATTTCAAACAATTTACAAATTTTAGAATGGGTGTCAGGTATAAAATTACCTTTTAGTACTCTACCCAGACAGAACAGATTACCACAGGTATCAATTCCCGCCTCGAGGCTTAAAATTTTCCAAAACGAATAAGATAAATTAATAGAGAAGAAGGCCATATCTCAATGTTTTTATAAAGGAGGTCAATATTTGTCTTCTTATTTTTTAATAAAGAAACCTAATGGTGATCACAGGTTCATCCTTAATTTAAAAAGATTAAACCACTTTATTAGAAACCACCATTTTAAATTAGAAGATTATCGTAATGTTCAAAAATTAATGTCTCAAAATTGTTATATGGCTAAAATAGACTTGAAAGACGCCTATTTTTTATTATCTATTAATAAGAATCACCGTAAATATTTAAGATTTACCTTTCGAAACAAAATTTACGAGTTCAATTGCCTTCCTTTCGGCCTGAACGTAGCACCATACATTTTTACCAAATTGTTAAAATTATTAAGAAACGGTGTACGGTGTACGGAAGTTTAATGCGTCGATTTACTAAAAATACGGGAGAACTTTTATCGTAATAATTGAGTGTTGTATATCGATCTGTTCGCGAAATTGTGTTCCTTCGAATAATGAAAAATATCACTCTTAGATAAGTATCGACCTCTTAGAAATTGAAAAAACACAAAAGGATATTTCCATCGGCAGTTAAATTAAATGATTTCAGGTTCCGTATAAAGTGTAAATTAACGTTTTTTTTCTTTCCTTATCTGAGACTTCTTATCAGTGGACAATTGCCAGCAAATGTGTATTATCGCTGACCCTTTTCTTTTCCTTTTTTTTTGTGATACGTGGTTTTTATTCTTGAAACCCAATTTTATAATATATTAGACAGGACCGAATTAAAAATAATTTACATCGATCATTTTGATACAGTTTGTGTAATTTTCCCAGTAGACAATAATTCAACTACATACCTACAATACAACTCTATTGAATATGAAATATAAATGCCATCAAAATCAGGAAGTCCGCATATACTGTTGTGTGGTCTGTTTCAGTATTGCTCACCAATCGTGTTGGGAAAGGGCAAAGGGTTGGACACATGTTCGGGAGCATATGATATACTGTTCAAGATCATGCGCGGATGTGGGTAGATCAAATGCCGCAATGCTGGAGTCAGCCCACGCTCTTCGGAACGAAAACGACGAGCTTAAGAACACGCTAGCCCAAAAGGACAAGTATATATCAAGCCTATCAGACACCCAGGACAGAATTAACCAAGACGCCATTGAAATGGAAGAATCTGTAATGCAAGAACTACGTGAGAAAAGTCTTACGATTGGCCGACTACAAGATCAACTAAGCTCCCTAAAGAATATTATCAGCGACTTAACCAATAGGGAGGTGTGTGATACAGCCACGCAAACGGTCAACATCAGGACAACTCATATTGAAGTACAAACAGACAACTCCCCCAAAAAGAAATCCCTTATCTGTCAACCGGGTCAAACAACGGGATGCCAAATGGACATAGGGAACGATGTTCTTAACGGTGTGCTGCTTTACGAGGCTCTTACGAGAATAACTGTAGATAAAGAGACACAAACAGGAGAGATCTCCTCAGAGAAATGCTTCGAAACACAAGAAAACCATAAATCTACAGAAGTATCGGCAGGATATAGCGATATCCCCCAAGTTTTAGTCATAGGGGACAAAACCGTTACCGGATGCACAGGCCTACTTAAGAGGATCAAGAGGAATATACCCATCGACACCATGAGCATTACGACCTGTCGCTCGAATAGCGAAATATTTAAAAGGGGGAAAGCACTCAGCGAGAAGCTCACTCACAAGGATTTCTGTATCCTCTTTGTGACAAAACTGGACATTGTGATGGGGCATACAATTAAAAAGGATGAATTACATGTTCTCGGCGACATCTCTCGAAAAACGAATCTCATAGTGGTCGAAGCCCTTCCTGCACAGAGGCACAATGTTGCGCTCAGAAAACTTACGGAGCAACTTAACAAGTCAATTATGAAACACCTGAGCACTGGGTGGGGCTGCAGCATTCATGCATCTGAACTAACGAAACATGAACACCTGTGGAATACCTACAACAGGAGACACATTATGGAGTTCATATATCATAACCATATTCATCCGGAATATTTCGAACAGAATGAGGAATTTGAGAGGAGACTGGAGGCGTTGAGGGGGAGTGGTACTCCTGCTGCTGCCCTGTTTACAGGATCAAGGAGGGTGGTTCTTGAGAATAGAGTAGTGAGTCCTCCTTCACTAATGGAGGAACTACAACAAATAGCCGCTTCGCCTGAATACTCATCTGTATGCAGTGCCACCACACTCTCAGCTGATTCTGGAACTCAAACATCAAGCGTGAAATACAACCAATCACTAGACATGACTGTGGGGCGAGGAAAATGTTCGAGGAATGGGGAAAGTACCGTCGGTTCGGGGAATTGTGGTGTTCGGGCGGACCCTATAAATAGCGGATATGCTGCCGAGCCGCGCCAGTGCAGTGAAACAAGACTTTCTGATATTTGTTTGCAGAACACTGGTAACTTTCTAGAGGTCCTCCCAGAGGCTCCAACTAAGTTTTTTCGGAAATTCAAGACATCACAAACAATAGGATAGCTAGGGTCCATGGGGGCCAATTGGTACGCATATGCCAGATCAACGCACGGAGTATTCGTAAAAAAAATTTACAGCTAGAAGCTCTTTTTGATGAGATAAGCCCCAGCTTGATTGGTATTTGCGAGCATTGGCTGCCAGAGGACGAATTACAGTTATATAGTATTGAGAATTATACTCTGATCAGTCAATTTTGCCGAGACTCAAAAAGAGGGGGTGGTGTTGCCATTTTTGCAAGACAGAATTTTAAAACAAAACAAGTAAATTTAAACGCTGTGAACTCGCAGGGTGTTTTTGAATACGCACAGTGCGAGTTCAAGTTACACACGAAAAGGGCAATATTTTTAACAATATATCACCCTCCTGATAGGGCTCGGGGTGGTCTGCTTATGTTTCTTGACCAGTTGAATTCTGTTTTAAGCTGTGTCAGTAGGAGGTATGATTTTGTGTTCGTTGGGGGTGACTTTAACATCGATTGTAGGGAAAACCAGTCAAACGGAAATAAAAATAAAAACAAATTATTAGATACTTTTCTCAGCTACGGCTTATCTCCGACAAGCCGGGAGCCGACAAGACCTATTTCCGGCACGCTGCTTGACTTTATTTTTACGAATTACCCGTGGTGCGAGAATCCCCAATTACTAAGAACGGGGCTCTCGGATCACTTGGCCATTTCAGTAGACCTGGGCTGTCTGACTGATCCTGAAGAGAAACGTCGGAATGTAAAAAAGAGAGTCTTTTCAGAAAACAATAGAAATATTTTCTATGAGCTGTTGGAGCGGGAGGACTGGCTGGCGGTTTACTCTTCCAGGGATCTGGATTACATGTTTGATGTATTTTTGAACACTGTCCAAGCAGCATTTAACCAGGCATTCCCTGAGAAGAAGATGCGTGTCGGACATTGCACAAGGAATTGGATTACCCCGGAAATAAAAAAAATGTCAAAGGAAGTAAGAGACCTGCACTGGCTTTTTCAAAAAACAAAAAATAAGAACATCCAAAAACGATATGTTCAATTGAAGGGACAGTACAAGTCCCTTTTGGGGAAAACAAAGCGGAAACACAACGAGAATTTTATTAAGAATGCATCGAACATGAACTCAGCAGCCTGGTCTCTTATAAACAAAAAAATGGGGAAAAATTTAAAATTAGCGTTAGAAGTGCAACCTCTTAATGGAGGGGGTACTCTTGTTGACAATCCGCAAGCTCTTTGTGATATGTACAATGACTACTTTGTTGGCTCAGTGAATAAGGTCGGGGACTCCCTCTCGGCTAAAATAGAATTGGATGTTCCATCTAAGACACGTGCTACTTTTTCCCTGAAAATGACCACCTCGGGTGAAATTTTGCAGGTTCTCCATCAAGTGAGTAGAAAAAAATCCAGTGGACCGGATGATATTCCCTGTTACATCATTAGAGACGTGGCACGTCTGCTCTGCCATCCACTGGAGCATATCATTAATCAGTCATTTTCTACAGGTAAATTCCCATGCAAACTTAAGATAGCCAAAATAATTCCAATTTTTAAGAAGGGTGTAAAGTCGGAACTCCGCAACTACCGGCCAGTGTCAAATCTTTCGGTCTTCTCCAAAGTGTCTCGAGAGATTGATGTATAGTAGACTGAGTTCATATTTCATGACAAACAATTTGCTCTCCTCAACTCAACATGGATTCCTCAAGGGGAAATCTACTGAGACCGCTTTGTTTGAGTCCTTAAATCTCATTTATTTATATCTAGATCAAAACCAATTTACATCGGGAATATATTACGATCTATCCAAAGCCTTTGACTTGGTTAATGTTCAGCTTCTCAAAAGGAAGTTGGAATCGTATGGGATCAGTGGACCCCCCTTGGATTGGATCGTCACTTATGTGTCAGATCGCAGTCAATTTGTTCAATTAGTGGCAGAGGACGATCATACCGTAAATCAAAAATTCTTTTCTGTCACTCAACAAATCCAGTATGGTGTCCCACAAGGCGGTATTCTTTCTCCTCTCCTGTTCCTGATATTTTGTAATAACTTGCCGGATGTCTTGGAGGAGGCCGCGGGTTTTTGCCAGTTCGCGGACGATACCAGCTCCATGGAGCATCACAAAACCTATGAAGGTATGGTCGGGAATTTGAATGCAGTTTCGATGAGAATAGCGAATTGGTGCGAGTCCAACGGCATGTTGCTTAACCCTCAAAAATCGGTTATTGTCAACTTCAAGGGCAACAGATTAGCCGACAACAGCAATAAATCATCTCTCGTTTTCTTGGGTAACAAATCAATTCCGAATGAGATTTCCACAAAGTTCCTGGGTGTTCACATTGACTCGACCCTAAGCTGGGGGGTCCATATCGATCATCTTGCCGGTGGACTTGCGGCATCTTGCTTTATGGTCAAAAACTTGAAACAAGAGCTAAATGCTCAAACTATCCTTCTTTATATCCACGCACATGTAATGAGTCGCCTGTCTTATGGGATTATCATTTGGGGCTCTTCGCCAAAGATGAATAGACTTTTTATTCTGCAGAAGCGATTGGTGCGTGTCCTGGATGGAGCACAGTGGGATGCACATGCTGCCCCGATCTTTAAAAAGTACAAGCTAATGTCCATATTTTCTCTGTACTACTACAAATTGCTTCTTTTTACAAGACAACATATAACTAACTTTACAACAAACGGCTCAATCAACAAGGGCATGCAGACCAGACTGTCCTCTCAGCTCTCCATTCCCAAACACCGGACATCCTTGTATGAAAAGTCTCCATTATACATGGGGATAAAGGCTTATAACAAACTCCCAGCGAGCACAAAAAGCATCAAAGATTTCGTCAAGTACAAACAACATTTAAAAAGTATACTTATAGAAAATGTATTATACAGTCACTCTGACTACTTTGAAATCATGTAACATCTACTAACTACCTATGATCACTGACATTGGCTGCCACATAGAAGTGCAGACTAATTGTATTCTTAATGATAATGGTGTGTACAAATGAATCTTGTGTCATGAACGATTAGTGTGTTTTGTCGATTCTGTTTCGTTTTTCTTCGTCCGATTCAAGGATATGTTTAAGACTCCTGTTGCATTGGACGTGCAATGTTTATTATTGTTTATTGTTGTTATACTGTGTTGTATTTGTTGACGCATCTAATATACATTTTTGTATCATATGGAGAAAGAATTGAATAAATAAATAAATAAATAAATAAAACCTGTCATTAAGACATTGAGACAGAAAGGTTGTATTTTACTAATCTATTTAGATGATATCTTAATTTTTGGAAAAAATTCAGACGAATGTTCTCGATGGGTTAACACGACTCTAGACCTTTTAATATCTTTAGGCTTTATTGTAAATACCGGAAAGAGTGTTTTAACTCCAACACAGAAAATACAGTATTTAGGGTTTATATTTGACTCTGTCCATATGACATTAGAGTTGCCCCTTAGAAAAGTTGAGGCTATAAAAAAGATATTGTTGCAATTTAAAAATAGGACAGTGTGCAAGATTCAAAAGTTTGCATCTTTAGTAGGAAAATTGGTTTCAATTTCACCAACGCTTAGATATAGTTGGCTCCATTTAAAACCCTTTGAGATAGAGAAACTAGGAGCCTTAAAGCATAGTAATTATAATTTTCATTCAAAAATGGAAATTTCAAAAATATTAACCAAAGATATAGATTGGTGGTTAGGTAACATTGGCCGTTCAGGGAAAAGAATAATTCAGGAGCCCTTTTCCTTGGAAATCTTTTCAGATGCGTCCAAGACCGGTTGGGGTGCATGTTGTGACAATTACGAGGCAAAGGGTTTCTGGAACGAGAATCAAAGAGTTTACCATATTAACTGGTTAGAACTATGTGCTGCATTTTATGCGTTAAAATGTTTTGCAAGACAGGAAACAGACTGCTATATTTTACTTCGTATAGATAGCATAACTGCCATCGCGTGTATTAATAAGATGGGTAGTACTCGGTTTGCTTCATTAAATGATATAACTAGAGAGATTTGGGACTGGTGTGAGTCTAGAAATATATTCATTTTTGCTTCATATACAGGGTGAGGATTTTAAAGTGTTACAACGCAATATCTGAAAAACGGCTATAAATATTTTAGTCAAATTTTGGGACGTGGATAGGGAGGTTGGGGGACAAATTTTAAAATATTTTTGATATTTACCCCCCCTCCAGATTTGATGTGGCTAGTGACAAATTTGAAATGTCAAATGGAAAGGTATTTTTTTTTTTGATAATTCGATTCCTCGTCAATAACTACGTAAGTGAGCAGAAAATTGTTAGATTTGCTCTACTAGTTGCTTAGTTACGAATTTTTCAATAAATAAAATAGGAATACTTAAAACTACACATTTTAAATCATGACACCTATGATTATTGTTTATCCAAACCTTTAATTATGTTGTATCCTAGGAAACCACTTTTGACTTTGACAAGTAGTGATAATCTGATAAAGTTCATTATTCAGTGCAATTATGGAACAATCTTATGACATTGAAATAGACATGTTGTTAATTCTGGGAGAATGTAGAAAAAACTACCGGGAAGCGGCGCAATTGTGGACTGTTAGGTTTCCCGCCATTCAAAAATCTCATATGGCATTTAAGCGATTAGAAGATCGAGGCCGCAGCACGGGAATCCTAAAAAATAAGAACAGAGTTAGAAGACAAACAAAAACTAATGACGATATGGCCGTTGGAGTGTTGGGTGTAATAGCTGTAAATCCTCATGTTGGTTCAAGGGAACTTGCTCGTGATTCAGGAATGTGCCAAAAATCGGTACTGGCTATTTTACACAAGCACAATTTTCACCCTTACCACATAACTATTCATCAGGAATTGTATGGCCAAGACTTTCAAAATAGGATTACATTTTGTACGTGGTAACAAACTTTAATTCACGAAAACAATGCATTTTTAAGAAAGATAGTATTTTCTGACGAAGCTACATTTACCAATTGTGGTCAGGTAATTATTTAAATCAATATGGATTAATGTAACTTTTAATAATCAAAAATATGTAATCCACTACTTGATGGGTGTACATAAATAAATACATATCTAAACACCCGTTAACGGGTGTTTAGAGAATATTCACATACATTTAGATTTATTTTTAATTTTATACTGATTCAATCAATTTTGCTTTTCTTAATTTAAGGTCAACCGGCACAATTTACACTATTGGGCACCTCAAAATCCTCACTGGATGAGATTTCTGCCAAACCAACATCCTTGGTCGGTTAATACCTGGTGTGGCATAGTCGGAGATAGAGTCATTGGACCACATTTTTTTGACCGTCACCTAAATGGAGAAATGTATAATAATTTTTTACAAACCGATTTGCCACAACTTCTGAATAATAATGGAAATCAACAAGAACTATGGTTTCAGCAAGATGGTGCTCCGCCACATTTTGCCCGACAAGCTCGAGATACACTAAATGAAATGTTTGGAAACAGATGGATTGGTCGTGGTGGTCCTGTAAATTGGCCTGCAAGGTCACCAGATTTAACCCCATTAGATTTTTTCTTGTGGGGATTTATAAAAGAGAAAGTTATGGCTACACCACCGACCACACCAGAAAACATGAAAGATCGTATTCAACAAGCATGTAATTTAGTAACGCCTCAAATGTTAACTCGCGTGCGCAACTCATGTCAAAAAAGAATTGCAAAATGTTTAGAAATGGATGGGGGTCATTTCGAACACCTTTTGAAGCATGATCGTCGTTAGATTTTTTAAGGAATTATCATTTTTAAGTATTCCTATTTTATTTATTGAAAAATTCGTAACTAAGCAACTAGTAGAGCAAATGTAACAATTTTCTGCTCACTTACGTAGTTATTGACGAGGAATCGAATTATCAAAAAAAAAAAATACCTTTCCATTTGACATTTCAAATTTGTCACTAGCCACATCAAATCTGGAGGGGGGGGGTAAATATCAAAAATATTTTAAAATTTGTCCCCCAACCTCCCTATCCACGTCCCAAAATTTGACTAAAATATTTATAGCCGTTTTTCCGATATTGCGTTGTAACACTTTAAAATCCTCACCCTGTATAAATACAAAAGATAACACTAGGGCAGATTTTTTATCGCGAAACAAGCTTTCAAATACTGAATTTGAGCTTAATCATTACTTATTTCAAAAAATTACTAGTCGGTTTGGCAAACCGCTCATTGACCTTTTTGCATCAAAGCTTAACGCGAAATGCAGAACATATGTTTCTTGGGGTCCAGACCCAGATTGTTTTCGAATTGACGCATTTACATTTAGTTGGGAGGGGATTTACTTTTACGCATTTCCTCCTTTTTTGTTAATTAACAAAGTAATTAACAAGATTCAAAATGATAGAGCAACTGGTATACTTATTGTACCGGATTGGCCCACGCAGCCGTGGTATCCTGTATTTATGAGTTTATTAATAGAGGAACCGTTAATTTTTTCACCGAGTGAAGACCTAATTTCTTTTCCTTTCAGGGAGAAACATCCCTTACTCAACAGGATTTCCCTGGTGGCGGGGAAGTTATCAGGCATTATCTAAGTATAAAAGGTATCCCACAAGAAACCGTGCCTATAATCATAGCGTCAATTTCTGACAGGACTCTGAAGCAATATACATATTGCTATAAAGCCTGGTGGAACTTCTGTATACAAAAAAATTACAACCCATACAATTTCGAAATTAATAAACTACTCATATTCTTTTCAGACACCTTTCACAAAGGACTTTCCTATTCGTCTCTTAATTCTTACAGAGCAGCCCTTTCATTTCTTGTATCTTATAGACCAGAAGAAGAGGTAATTCTAAAACGATTCTTTAAGGGACTCTATAATAAAAGACCTTCAGCACCAAGATATTCTAATACATGGGATCCGCATCCAGTTTTACTTTACTTAGGGACACTTTTTCCCCTTGAGACACTTTCCTTAAAGAATTTAACATTAAAAGTCGTCACTCTGCTTCTCCTCACATCAGGCTACAGAGTTCAGACTCTTACAAAGATTTCTATACCTAATATTCGGAAAACAACAGATCTAATTGAAATATTAATTTCAGAAAAAATTAAGACATCAGGTATAAAGAAGAAGCAACCAGTTCTTACGTTTCCCTACTTTAGAGATAGGCCAGAATTGTGCGTTGCTTCCACTCTGGATTATTATATATCTACAACAAAACAGTTTCGTGGCTCTACTAATTGCCTTCTCATAACTCATAAACGCCCTTACCACCCCGCCACATCCCAGAGCATAGGTCGATGGGTAAAGGAGGCCCTACAGAAGAGTGGTATTGACACCACAATATTTACAAGCCACAGCGTCCGGCATGCCACAACATCCGCGGCATTTAGGGCTAGGCTAAATATAGACTTAATTAAAAATACAGCTGGATGGACCAAAAAATCTAACGTTTTCAATGAATTTTATAACCTACCCTTAGCAGTTGATACAGGAAGCTTTGCATCTTGCATCATAGATGGAGTAAATCAATAGGTATTAATAGTTGTTTTAGACTTACTATAGAGCACATGCTTGTATTCTTGCATAGCCACCTTATAAAATAGTTTAGTCTAGATTTAGAGTTATTTTCCTTTCTTAGAAGTACTATTGTTACTGATCGTTTATTAAGTATTTGATTATTAGAGTTAATATTAATAACCTTTGTTAATTGTTAAAATTACCCTCCAGTCGGCCTTGCTTCAAGTTGATTTGAAATAAATCTTGTGAAATAGATATTGTGTACCATATTACCGACCTGTACTAAATCGCACTGTAGGATCTACTACCAACATCTACCAATACTATCATAGAAGGACGGAGATGCGAAGAATAATTATAAGATTGGTTAACTTACCTGTAAGGAAGATCAATCTTAATTATTCGAGCATCGGGAGCAATTTGGGACTATAAGCAGGGGATAGATAGTGTATAGCAGGATTAAGTGAAAAAAGGGCATTAGCATATACAGGGGACTCTTAAACTGGACTTCTGGGAATTTAAGGGAACGAATGTATCAGGAGTACAGAAGTATATGGTAAAATTACATATACGAGTGCGAGAGAGAAAACTTAAGCTCCGAAACAAGTGGGACAGAAAATTAAAAATTTTTAAAGCCTCGTTCTCAGAGCTTCGTTCGGTCGCCAGCGACACTTGCGTGACCAATAGAAAATGAGTATTTTATTTCCCCTAACCCCCACTACCGTGTCGCCAGCAGACGTCCCGTGTAGTTGGATTATTTCAACTTCACCGGGTTTTGTGCCGTGTAGTGAGAGAAAGCGTCCATTTTGTTTATTTTGATTTTGTTTGTTTCCATTTTGTTTGTGCTAGAAGTTTTGTTAGTTGTTAGTTGTTCCATTTATTTTCTCGTTTTATTAATTTACTTTACTTATTTGATTCGTATTTTGGGAGAGAAGAAGGTAAAAAATTCAATATTACTGATACTTAATTACAATAATAATAAATGGTTGTATGCCAAAGCTGACCACCATTGAAATTATAAAATCTTTATTTTTGGTGCATTTATTGTAATTTTTACTATTTTTAGATTGTTCTGGTATAGAATGGATGTAGAGGAAATGGATTCCATTAATCCATTAATTCCTGTGAAAATAAGTCACCATTCTGGACTCACGTTTCGGTTAAAGTTAGCATGGGAGGAAGTTGAAAAATTTAATACTGGCGAGTATCATCTATTTATACCTTTGCTGAGAACATTATAAGGGTAGTTATATTGCGATTACTGTTTAATATATTCTACGATTTTTTTTTAATTAATTTCTTATTCTATGAAGCTTCCCTTATGAACATAATAAATACATACTAATTTGAAGTTTATGTTTTTTTCAACACATTATTTTTTTTCTAAATTGGTGGTACTTTCTTGTTTCTTAAATAACTAGCATAATATTTTTATTTTAGATAAAGCCTATGCCAGTGAAATGGCCAATAAATATTTTGAAATGTATCAGCAAGGGGTAGTTAGTGCCAGTGGAAATACGACCCAGGAATCAGAGGCAAGCACTAGCCAAGAAACAGCACCTCCTTCTGCAAGGCAAAATTGGAGCGCAGAAGATGAGGAGACATTAATCAGATTAGTGTCTGAACGCCCTCCCTTGTACGACTATAGATTGCCCTTAAGGGAAAGAAGCAAAAGTGCTGTCAAGGATTTATGGGAAGAAGTTATCCTCCAGATGAATGGTAAAATAAAAATATTTAAATATAGTTTCCTATTGACAATGGATGTTACTATTTGAAAATGTATGTCATGATTATTTTTATTTGTAGTGGATGTATCTGTAGATTTCATTTCAAAAAAATGGAAATACATTAGAGATAGTTTTATTAGAGCCAGAGCAAATATTAATAAGAAGTTGGCATCTGGCTCATCTGCTGAGGAAAAGCTTGTTGGGGAGCGTGTACGAGCAAACCATAAGAATTATGACCTACTAATGTTTTTGGACGATTCCCTATCCTGCAGGAAGTAAGTAATAATTGTATTATTCCAATATACTGCTACTCAATCGGTAGGCTTTAAATATATAAAATTGTAAATATTGATATAACACATAACTTTTAATAAGCATGGTAGGATATTATTAGATAATTGAAGTAAGTTTTAATTTTTAGAACAACTTCAAACTTGGACAGTGTGGTAGAAGTAGGAGAAGAGGCAATTTCTAATGCAGAATGCACATCAAGAGAGTCATCCACACAAAGTACCCCATCCACTTCAAGGCCAACATCTCGGCCACCATCAAAACAAGGTTCTTATGGACAGGTGTCTGCACAAGACCAAGCATTTTTAGATGCCCTTAAGAGTCTGTCTGGACCAAAAGAAATGACATCCACTCAAAACTTTTGTTTGCGGCTGGCAGATGGGATGGACAAACTTCCCCCAAGAGTGAGAAACCAGGTACAAGTGGAATTTTTACAAAAGCTGACAGAAATGGAAAATTTGTATTTATACAATGACTAAAAAAAAATTAAATAAATAGCAATAAGGATCTTGTAATTTTTTTTGTACCTTATAAACTTTTCACCTATTTTTTATATTATTAAGAATAAATAATAAATACTAATGACAAGAAACTGTAATTTATTTTTTATTTACAAAGAGTTTTTCTATACACAAGTTGGAATAGATTCATTTAGATAGGTATGTCACAAAATATTCCACTGCCATGGCACTGCACCTTCTTCGTTGAAATAATCTCTGAATGTATCTCTCGTATCCCTTGCACTCCTTGTATAAGTGTTAGTACCCGTTTGCCCCACAGGAGTAAGCTGTGAAGAAGCTTCTCTCCATGTTCCTTGCACTATACTACCTCCATCCTCTGTATCCACTAATGTGGGTGGTATATAAGATTTCTTTTCAAATTGTATTAAAAAGTTATGTAAACAAACAGTGGTTTAATAATGTTTTCTATATTCTCAATTTTTCCCATTATATTGTGAGAATATATCCTCCACTGTGCAACCAAAATACCAAAAGCATTTTCACTCATTCGTCGTGCACGAGAATGTCTATAATTATAAATTCTGCTTGCTATATCAAAATTTGTTTTTCCTGGATAAGGTCTTAACAAATTTTGTAATAGAGGAAAGGCTTCATCCCCTACAATCACATATGGCAATGGGGGTCTTCCATCAGATATAACTGTTGGTGGTGGCACAGATAAAGTATTATTTGCTAATTTCTTTCCGATTAAGGAATTGCGGAAGATTCCACCATCACTCTGCCTGCCTGCTGCTCCTATGTCAACCAATGTGAACCGATACTCATGATCTACAACTGCCATTAGTACAAGAGAATGGCTTCCCTTATAGTTGTAATAAGTACTTCCAGAATGTGGTGGTGCCTACAAATACACAAAAAGTTTTCGGTAAATAGTCCTAAAGTGATACTTTTCAACCATTTACCTGCATTAATACATGTTTCCCATCAATGGCTCCAATACAATTGGGAAAATTCCAAAGCCTTTTATAACCATACGCAATTCTTTTCCAGCCTTCTTCATCAGGGGCCTGAAGCACTAATGGTTGAAGGACACACCAAATTACATTAAGTGTCTCTGAAATAATGTTGCAAATAGTGGATATTCCTACTCTAAAAAAAAATGACAAGCTCCTCATACTGTCTCCTGTGGCAAGATATCTACAAATAATGTTAATTTTTACTATTGATAAGATTACCTTTGTAAAATAATTTGCCTTTACCTTATAGTTATGGTTAACCTAGTTTGAGCACTTATCGGTTCCCTACCCAAATCTGATCTTGAAATATGGGGGCCAACTAACGTCAACAGTCTATCAAAGGTGGTTAAACTCATACGTAAAAAATTATAATGTCTGTTGTCCGGATTTGACCTCATTTCCATCAACAATCTTTTACCAGCGCCCAACTCATTCCGTTCTACGAAAATTGGTCGCACCCAAAATCGCCTAAAATAAAAATTAACGCAAGTATTTTTATTTCTGTATATCACATTGTACTTTTATGTATTGGTACCCACCTTCTCTTAATGCCCCTTTTCGGCAGTTCTCTAGTTGTCGGCCCTCGCTGTTTTTTGGCTTTACACCAAAGATAATAACAAATTAATATATTTCGTAAATCCATGCCAAGCCAACTCTTATACCAAAAGGGATAAAAGTAAAATCAAAATGTGGCAATAACAGATTAAAAACACAGTAAACAACTTAGTGAGGTTATATTTCTACAAATCCACCGATCCTTTCAAAACTGAACGCTGTCGTGGCGACACCATCTTGGTGTAGGGTGGGGATATGTCGCTGCGACCGAACGAAGCTCTGAGAACGAGGCTTAAGAGTGAGCTTTTGAATAAAATATAGGTGTTGATCGCAAACACGGACTTAGCGTGAAAATAACGTTTATCGTAGGGAAATAGCGTAATTGGGGTATTTTCGGGAAAAAAAGGGTTTTTAGGGACAGTTTTAAGTGGGGGATGTTCACTGGGGGTGTTTTGGACAAAATTAAATTGTGACATGCGCAGTGGGAAAAACCTAGATTTTATACAAAAAAAAAGTGAGATAGTGATACTAGACGATAGGGACAGTGATATTATTCATCGGAGTTCAATTTCAGCCCGCGCATGCGCACTAATTTTGCAAAAAAAAATTTTGCGTTTTTGCGTGGATCATATAGTAGGGTTAAAGGGGATCTAAAATTACATAAAAAAAAAAAAATTTAGGGATATGCGTGGTGGACCGAAAAGGTGTTTTTCTGGGTAAACGGTCGAAAACCGCTGCGCAGTTCATGTAAACAAATAGGGTAAGGTTAAACATAAATTTACGTAAGAAAAAAAAGGGTAGGCTGTGCGCAGGCGCAAAAATAGGACTTTGAAATCGAGGGATATGGCATGGGGGTTGTAAAGATAGACAATTGGACTGTATATTAAAAGTATAATCAAGGTGCGCAGAACTACTTTAAAGGTTATATAGGGTTTTTTCTGGTGATAAACACAGAATATCGATGCGCAATATCCTAATTCTTGTAGAGGGCAACTAGTATAGGGGAAAAAGTGGCGCAAAATTTCGCGCATGCGCAAAATTTAGGCACAGAATTTTGGCGGGAAATTAAGTTGAATACAGGAACTCATAGAGAAAAATAAAATAGACAGTTGGACATAGTTTAAAGCAGCGTTCTTCAACCGCCGGTCCACGGACCGGTACCGGGCCGTAGAAATCTCCTGCCGGTCCGCGAAAAATTTCGGTCAAATCGTCAATCACCGCGTATTTATCTATAATCTATAAAACTATACAAATACAATGTATAATAACAATATAATATCAAAAATTAATGTATTACTTACCAAATAGTTATAAAACTATGAATTAGAAAAATACTGTTTAAAGAAGTTATTTTCTAACAAAACACAGCAGAAACTATGGACGCCGCTATTGAAATGGTCGCTAAGCAACGACCGCTCGTCTACAAAAATAGGTTACTGCGAATTATGACGGCCAGTTCTTGCTGTGCTATTCAGGCGTCGCTGCATCAGAGTCTGCCGTATAGCACCGATTGTCAACTGGTAGTGGTGACACGTAAAAAATAAATCTTGATTTGTTGTGGTAGTACGTTTTGTTGTGTGTTGTGCAAGACAAGCGAATTGTTTCGTAAAATTTGATAGGTACCCTACCCACATTATGGAGAGAAAAAAAGTCAAACAGCAAAATCTTTTAACGTTCTTTAGTAGAGACAAGGACAATATTCAGGAGAAGGATGGCGATAGTGCTGAAAGTTTGCCAAGTACTAGTGCTTCAAGTTTAGGGGAAACACAAAAAAACAAATACGTTGATACTTCGGAATGTGAAATACAAACCAAAAAGAGGAAAGTAGACTATGTTAGGCATTATAATAAAGAGTATTTAAGGCTTGGTTTCGTTGTAGCCCCTGGCAATGAACTGTCGCCACGGCCTTTGTGTGTAGTATGTTCGGAAATTATGTCAAATGAAGCTATGAAACCTCCTAAACTTACTCGTCATTTGCATTCGAAACATAAAGATTTTACTGATAAGCCACTAGACTTTTTTGAAAGATTACGTGACCAGAAAAATGGAGAAAATTCAAATGAAAATGATGACTACTAGTGACAAATCGCTGCTTCAAGCGTCTTATTTAGTTGCGCTTCGAATAGCTAAAGCAAAAAAACCGTTTACTATTGGCGAGGAGTTAGTAAAGCCTTGTATCTTAGATGTCGTTCGAGAAATTTTAGGTCCTCAAGCTGCTGTAAAACTAAAGGCCTTACCGCTTTCGGACACCACCATTATGAGAAGAATTGTTGAGATGGCCACCGATATTGAAAATCAAGTCGTAACGGGTATACGGAAATCAAGATATTTTGCGATTCAACTTGATGAATCGACTGACGTGAGTAATCATGCAATCCTACTTTGCTTCGTGAGGTATAGTGAAGATGAAGATTTAAGGGAAGAACTTCTTTGTTGTCTCGACTTACCTGGACGAACCACTGATTCAGAAATATTTACTGCTCTTAATGAGTATTTTAAGGCGAAGGGGATAGACTGGAGCAAATGCGTCGGATTGTGCACTGACGGTGCTGCGAGCATGACTGGTCGTCACTCAGGAGTAGTTGCTAAATTAAAAGAAGTCGCGCACCCTGAAGTTATGTTTACTCACTGTATGACCGGGAGCAACTAGCTGCAAAGAAGCTTTCTACTGAACTAAACACTGTGATGAATGACGCGGTGAAGATTATTAATGAAATTCGTAGCCGAGCTATGAACTCAAGGCTCTTCGCGACACTATGCGAGAGCATGAATTCACCCCACCAACATCTGCTTCTTCATGCAGAAGTGAGGTGGTTATCGAGAGGAAGGGTTCTTTCGCGACTTTTTGAACTGAGAGAAGAAGTAAAGCAGTTTTTGCGAGAGCGAAAATCTGAACTGGAGCCTTTGATAAATGAAGAATGGCTGGCAGTTCTTGCTTACATGGCGGACATATTCAGCCTGCTTAATGAACTTAATATTTCTCTGCAGGGTTCATATACAAATATTTTTTCTTATAAAATGGATGCGTTCAAAAAGAAGCTATCTCTTTGGAGTAGTCGCTTACAAGAGGAAGATGTAGAAATGTTTTCTCTTTTGGATGAATTTTTGATTGCTGCTGATGTGAACAAGAAAGCCATATTTAACATAATAAAGCAACATTTAAAAGCATTAGCTGAAAATTTGAATAAGTATTTCCCAGAAAATGAAGATCCTCGTAAAGGTAACCTCTGGATTAATAATCCATTCTTGGAAGATATAAACTCATGTGAACTTGATCTTCATGAAAAAGAAAAGCTGATCGAGTTGTCTTCTGATGTCACTCTGGTCTCCAGACATAAAATGCATTCATTGTCTCAATTTTGGATATCGCTAGAAAAAGAATATCCAACTTTGAGTTATAAAGCTATCAAATTATTAGTAAATTTTTCGACTTCCTATTTATGTGAAAAGACTTTTTCAGCCATGTCTGTAATAAAAACCAAACAGAGAAACCGAATAGATGTTAATGCAGCGCTTCGACTCTCAGAAACAACGCTGCAGCCTCGAATATCAACTCTTATATTAAAGAAGCAGCAGCAGATATCGCACTAACAAATGAAATGCATAACCCATAACATATTCTATAATAAAAAATAATATCTACAAGTATATTGTTTTTTTTTTGTCTGAGCTTTCAGTTGGTCCGCGAAATATTTATCCTATTTTCACCGGTCCGCAGATGCAAAAAGGTTGAAGAACGCTGGTTTAAAGATATGCGCAGTATAGATTAAGACGTATTTATAGCTATTTCTAGGAATGTAAGGTAAGTATTGCTGCGCAATACATTAATTTAGGTATAGGATAGGGTTATAGACATTTTGGGATAAAAAAATCCGCGCATGCGCAAAAAACTTTTTGGCGGAAAGTTGGGTTCTGTGACTTTTTAGACTTAAATTGGTGAGAAATATATATTACTGTAAGCAAGAGTGACGCAAAAAATTTTTCCTGCAAAATAGAACGAACTTTACTTACCTAGAATTAGATTTTTCGAAAAATCCATTGAAGAATCGGAAGTACTTGCGGAAAGAACAGCGGAACCTGAAAAAAAAAAGAAGTTAAGAAAGAGAAAACAAAAACTGCTAGGGATACATATACTTACCTGGTGGAAATTTACTTACCTGGTGGAAAACTACTAAAGATGAATCCGGAAGGTACGCCATATGGCCTGAAAAGAAAGGGTGTAGGAGAGTATACGGCCGAAGAAATTGACTTTATGGAGAAAATGGCAAGGGAAGGGGGGGCGATCCCCAAACGACAATCGTTTGGGAGAACACCTCCCAAAGGAGGTCTGGCGAAAAGGGCGAAGACCCTAGCAAGTGAAATTGAGGGGACGCACCCCGAAATTGCACAGCTTCTGAATAGTTCGTTCAGGACGGCAGAAGATGAAGAGGAGGTGTTTGCTATGGATAGTGAGGACGAAAGGGAGGCTAGAAAAGGTGATAAGGAGGCAGAGAGGACAGCTAGACTGGAAGTAAGGTTAGTAAGAGAGAAACTGGATCAGGAGGAGAAGGACAGAAGGGAAAAGGAGGTTGAAAGGGAAAGAGCAATAGAGAAGGAGAAAGAAAGTAACATCAATATGGAAAAAGAAGCGAGCAGGATAGAAACTAATACAGAGGGAGGAAACACAAAAGATTTGGGGAATTATTTGACGGAAGTAGTGGCTAGGATAAAGGACAACTGCGACAGGGTGGAACAGGCAACGAGCGTCTACAGGAATCAGAAACTTGTTTTCAATACGGGGGATGCGGTAGTTGTGAAAAACGGGATGGGGGGAGTATATGCCGAGGTGCTGGATCTGGTGGTTTTCTGCTCCAACCTCCAGCTGCAGTTGGAGGTTGAGAAGCAGAAAAATACGTGGTTGAAGGGCAGAATGATTGAGCAGGAGAAAGATAGGAATGAGAGGGCGATGATCAGGGATCAGCTTCAGGAAATAAAGGAGATATTAAAGACGAAAGGAATCATGGATGGAAGGGTAAGTGAGTTTACGAGTGGTTATGAGAGAGAGATAGGGGTAGGTAAAGGACCAAAGAGGGGTAACATAGAACAGGAAAGGGTAATTGACAGACAGGACACGATGACAGAGAGTGGGAGGAGCGAAGCAAGAGGGGGAAATGAAGGGGGAACGAGTGAGGCTGTGTCGGAAAGTGAGGCGAGCGGATGGCAGCAAGTACAGGGGAGAAGGAAAAAACTCACCAAGGTAAGGGCGAGAACATATGCGTCCGTGCTAGAAAAGAGGGTAGCACCGGCGAGGGTTGAAAGGGAACCCTGGAAGACTCCTGAGCGGGCGCAGTCTCCGGAGGATTTCCAGGTCATGGTAAGGACCAAGGTACAAGAAGGCACCGATACGAGGACGGAAGGGGAAAAAGCGGTAGACAGAAGGCAGGTCATAAAACAGTTGAAGACAGCAATCACAGGAGTAGACAGGGAAAATCTAAAATACGTAAGGCCAGTGGGGAATGGGAGAGTGATAGTGGGAATGAAGGACAAGGAAGGGTGCGAAAAGGTAAAGGGAGCGATAGGGAAGGTAGCTGGATTGGAGATGGTGGACAGAGGGAGGACACAAAATCCAATGCTCCTCATCGTCGGAGTGGAAAGGACCATGACGAATGAGGAGGTGCTAGAATCGGAGATATGGAGCGAATGTAGTGAGAGCGAGAGGAAGGATGTGAGAGTTGTGATCAGGAAAAGGTGTCAGAATCCTTACATAGAGAATGTTGTGGTGGCCATGTGCCCGACAGAATTCCGTTTCTTTATGCACAAAGGAAGGGTAAATATAGATTTGACAACACGAAGGGTAGATGAGCATTTGGAAGTGAGCATCTGCTACAATTGTAGCAGATATGGACATGTTGCGAGGAACTTTCGGGAGAGGCCACGATGCTAGGTGTGCGGAGGGGAACACGAAGGGAGGTCGTGCAGGAGTGCAGAGGCGAACTGCACGAACTGCGCACAGCAGAAAGTGGACAGACGGGATGGGTGTCATACAGCGGTAGACAGAAAGTGCCCAGTGTACGTCAGGAGGGTGCAGGTCAGCAGGGGTCGTGTGAACTACAATGGCTAATGCCGAGGTGGTCACACGACTCCTGCAGTGGAATGCAGGTAAGGGTAGAGAGGCATGTGAGACGATGAAAGTGAGAGTGAGAGAATGGGATGTGAGAGTGAGAGAATGGGATGTGAGTGTGGTAGTACTGTAGGAGCCTTATAGTAGAATGAAGGAATGGGAGGGTTTTGTAAGACACAGGGCAAGTGTGAATTCGAAAGTAGAAATATGGGTGAAAGAAGGCTGCACAGCCTCAACGGTGGGGGATCTCAAAACAGACAACATACTGGGGGTTAGACTAACGGATGGGGTAGTGATAATAGGGGTGTACGATGAACCGGGAGGAAGAACCAATAGAAGACTAGAAAGGATGGAGGATAGGATTAAGGGGATAAAAGAAAGAGTTTTAATTGCGGGGGACTTTAACGCCAAGAATGGAGCGTGGGGGGGATTAGAGACCGATGCCAGAGGGGAAGAACTAATTGCATGGGCCATAGAAGCTGGGTATACAATACGCAACGAACAAGGGACACTATCGACTTTTAGTTCGACAAGGGGAAACAGCTGGATAGACGTTACAATGAGTAAGGACTTGACAGTAACACAGTGGGAAGTAAGGGAAGACGAGACTTTGAGTGACCATCGATACATTACGTATGCCATTACAGTGGGACAAGGGACACAGAAAAGGAACATTAGAGAGACATACGACTTTGACAGAACAAATTGGGACAGGTTCAGGGAGAGCTTAAGGGAGTATGAAGGGGGACAAGAACTCAGAACAATCGAGGACATAGAGACGAGGGCGACGGACATACAAAGTTTCTGTGGCCGGATATGCAGGGTATACATTGCAAAGAAAAGGGTGGGGGAAAGGGTTAATGAGGAATGGTGGGATAGAGAAATCGAGGAGGCAAGGGTAAGGATGAGGAGTTTAAGGAGGGAATGGCAAAGGGAATTGGTACCAGAGGAAAGAAGGGTAAAAAATGAGAGGTTCAGGACTGAAAGAAACGATTTTAAAAAGCTGATAAAGAGGAAGAAATGGGAAGCGAGGGAGCGGGATTTGGAAAGGCTATGCGAGGGAGAAAGTTGGGATAAGGTGTGGGAAATAATACATAAATGGGGAGTAAAGGAAGGAAAGGAGGACATGGCCAGAAGGGGAAGTGGTTTTACGGCAAATGATGAGGAATTTAATAGAGAACTGATGGAGAAGTATCACCCACGAAGAAGTGAGGAGGAGGAGAGGGAAGTGAGGGAGTATGACAGAAACAGGATAAGGGGACTACAGGACAGGGAACGGGGTTTTACAATGGGGGAGATAGAAGACTGTATAAAAACGTTAAAGAAGAAGAAAGCCAACCTCTGAGGAAAAAATTCCGAATGAGGCTGTGTGGCATGTATGGAAGGAATTGGGGGGGTGGCTTGTGGACCTATACAATGCGTTTTGGAACATGGGCTACTTTCCCAAGGTGTGGAAGAAGGCAAATATAGTATGGCTGGAAAAGAGTGGGGGAGGGGGGGGGGGTATAGGCCGATCAGCCTGCTCCCGACACTGGGGAAAGTGTTGGACAGGCTGGTCAACGAGAGGCTGAAGTTCTTGGGGGAGTTGAGGGAATCTATTGACGAGTCGCAGTTTGGGTTCAGGAGGGCTAGGGGCACCATGGACGCAGTGGAGGCCCTGACAGGAAGGATCAAGGCAATGAAAAGCGAAGGGTATCACTCGTTGGTGGTGACGCTAGACCTCCAAAACGCTTTTAACACAGCGTGGCCGGTTTATGTAGATAAGATCATGGAGAGCAAGGGTATCGGGAGCAAGATGAGGGATATATGCTGGGAGTTTCTGAAGGATAGAGAGATTAAGAGTGATAAGGTGAATATGACAGCGGAAAAAGGCTGGCCGCAGGGATCGACACTGGGACCGACTCTGTGGTTAGTATGCATGGAAGGCTGGTTTAGGAAGATGCACGAGATGACGAACAATCTGATAAGGGTGCAGGCCTTTGCAGATGACCAGGTGTTGGTGATCAGTGGACGGTCTGTAAAGGAGATAGAGAGAGGATGGGATATGGTGTGGAGGAAATGTAATGAATGAAGTGAGGAAGCGAGGGTTAAATACAACGAGTGCAAGACAAAGTGTAAGTTTGTAGAAGCGAGAGGCAGTATAAGAGGACCAGTGGTGAGAGTGGGTGAAAGAAGGTTAGAAATTGATGGATATGTGGATTATTTGGGAATCAGAGTGGATGGGAAAATGACGTACATTGAGCACTGCAAGAAGGTACGACGGAAGGCGGAAGGTCTTGTGACGAGATTAACTGGAATAGCTAGGAATAAAGGGAGAGTCGATAGGCAAATGCTTAGGCAGTTGTACGAGGGAGTGGTCAAACCAGCCCTCTTATATGGAGCGGAAGTGTGGGGAACTAGGGCGGAAGATTCGAGGGTTAAGAGGCAGCTCGAGGCGACTCAGCGACTGTTTTTGCTTGCAGTGGCCAGAGCCTACAGGACTACGTCAACGGCAGCGTTGCAAGTAATAACAGGGATGATACCAACGTACATCGTGGCAGGAGTGACATATACGGAAAGGATAAGATCAAACCAGGATAGATTACAAGAAAGGGTCACAGAAAGGGAAATGGTTGCACCACAGCATAGGAAGGGTAAGGATAGAGAGGTAAGAGAGGGTGAAAGGAGCATGTATGTGGATAGCAGTGCGAGGGAGGAGGAAGGTAAGTTAGGGATAGGGTTGGTGTGGATGAATGATAGGGGTGAATGGGAAAGAGAACGGATGACCATTAATTTTGTGGGGACCTCGATGGAGGGAGAAATGGAGGCGGTAGGGAAAGGGATAAAGAGGATACGGACAATACAAGGGGGGGTAATAAGGGAGAACGAATCATGGGTAATATGGACAGACAACAAAGGACTATACTTAGCGATACAGAATTACAGGACTAAACATAAGGGGGTTACTACAATACAGAGACTTACAATGGACAACGACATAAGGGTAGAATTTGTGGGAAGGGAGATGGAAGTTATGAGGATAGCGGTCGAAGAGGCAAGAGGGGGAAGCAGGGGGGCGGTAAACACGGAAGGGATGGGTCTGAAAATGAATAGGAGAAAAACCAGAGGGAAAATAAAAAAGGAACTATGTATGGTCAAATGGCAGGAGGACTGGGATAGAAATGAGAAGGGCAGGGAGGTCTATGACAGGTGTAGAGAGGTGGGGGAGCAAAGATTACCTTTGACGTTCAAAGGAACACAACTGCTAACGGGGCACGGGAACGTCAAAGGATATCTTCGAAGGTTTAACTTGGGGGGAGAGGTAAGTCTAGGATATAGAGAGAGTTAGATCAAATTTTGTAGTGTAAGGGCATATAAAGATATGGGTTAAGTTGGATATTGTAAGTAAAATACGGAAGATTAAGCTTTTTTTGTTCTTGGTTTTGGTTTAGTGAATTAGATATAAGAGGGGTAAGGATAAATACTGGCGTAGTAAGTAAGGATCTGAAATGTAAATTGTAATTATAGAAGGATTGTAAATTTTCTTTTGCTTTTGTGGAAATAAATTATGTTTTGGTCTTCTTTCCCCGCCGATTGCGTCCCGCCGCTTGCCGACGGGGCTGCTTGGTCTTCCTAGGAGGATCAAGTGGCCCCGGCAGGGAGAGGTAGGGGGTCTGGAGAAGTGAAGATGGTAGGGCGTTATCCTTGGTAGTGGTTTCCTTAGATGGTGGGTAGTTTTCAAGGTGCTAATACCGAAAGGTGGGAAGTTTAGATGTAATTTTTCGTATGTCCCTACCCACTATCTAGCGAAACCACTGCCACTCTTAATCGAGTAGTCTGTGAATTTAGTTGTGTGGGTTATTTATGCTTTGCCGTGATTTTCTAGCGAGTCATTGAGAGGAATAGCGAGCAGTCTGACGCACGTTGGACGAGCAAAACCAAACTAAGCACAGCTTTAGGAGATTACAGATTATAACCTGGTGGTTCCGGTCGCAAGACCAACCGAGAGTCGGGCAACATGAGTGATCAATCACCCTGGCTAAACCAGGTAGTAAGACGCGATCGAGGACAGCACGAGCATCACAAGCTCGAACTAGCCCCGATCGCGCCAAGTTAACTCCCACTAACAACGGGAGTAGGGCTTCGGGAAGCTGTGCAGGAGCCCGTATGACGCGAAGTGGTAATACACTTCAAGTTATTACGAGGTCCGCGGGCACCCGGACCGCGAGAGCCTCTACCGTCGCTGCGACCAAGATCAGCAGCACGGGGCAGAGGGATGCAAACAAGGCCCCGTCACTAAAACCAAAGCCGGTAGTTCCCTCAACTGCCGGCTCAAAGTCCGCAAAGACCGTATGCGGACGGCGAGAGGAAAAGGGTGGGAGTCGAACTAAGGCTAGCCCTACAAACGAGCCCTAGAAATCAAATCCCGGTGCTCAACCCACCCGAAACCTTTACAGATGCGACGTGTGCAGCGAGGTGTTCACCAGTCAAAGCAAGCTTGCCAACCATATTTTTGCGAGAACTTGCCAAGACAGGGAGAAATGCGCCTACTGCGAAGCGCGGTTCACTACCTTCAATGGTGTGAAACTGCACGAGCGGAGGGCGCACACTGAGCAGTACATGGCTGAGCGCGAACGGCACGCCCCACCGCCTGAGGCCGAACTACTTCAGTCTATGGTTGAGTTCGAGGCTTCATACAGGGGGGCGCGTATTCGCGTGGACATGGGTGCGGTTGTCGGGTTGTCGGTTGATCAGATCAGAACCAGGCGGGCCAGGCCGGAGTATGGGCGCTTCCTTGATATTGCTAAGAGAAATCTTATCACTCAAGTGAGGCGCCTTTCGCCGCGCCTGACACCTCCCGCACAACCACGACGTCCCCCATCGGTCACTACTGCTAAGTCACCTATCGTGCGACTCGATTCCAACAGAGATACGCCGTCTCCCAGTGGTCCACCGACTGCTGAGAAGAGATGTGTAGCCGTAACTCGTCCCACGTTGGAGCCCAGCGCTACTCCGAAGGTCTTGCATCAGAGGAAGGAGACTGACGCCGAGTGCAGCGACAGACCACTTCGTCGTTCCCGACGAGTGAATTCTGCCGCAGCACCGGGCGCTTCTCTTGCCATAGACTTGGCCAATCGAAGCCAGCCTGGAGGCATTCAGCCCGGACCTTTGCTCCGGAGAACAAACACGACATACAAGGACAGTCTCCACGTCTCACCTGAGGCCGGGACCAGACGACGACTACCCGTTATCGTCGAACCCGAGCCCAATGAGCACAGGATAGATGCAGTAGTTACTACTCCTACAGCGTCTCCTGCTCCACTTTTAGGCTTGCCAGCTGCTAGCCCGCCACCAGATTCACCGGGGAACTCCCCTGACAGGGAACCACGTCCGGCGCATGCCCCCGCAATGCCTCGACCATTCGTTGAGCTTGTCGAGGAAGTACGCGTAAGGCTCCCACCCGGATCTGGTACAGTAAGTCAGGATTCTGGACGCTGGTCTTGGAGAATCGGATGCCCAGTTGGAGTTCACGCTCAATCACTGGCTTTCGACACTTTCCGGGCCGGCACGAAAGATCCGTCCACAAAGACCTCGAATGAATAAGCCAGAACACAACAGGCACTATGGAGCCACTACCGGCGGCACAGGAAACCGTGCAGCCGAGTACAAAAAGGCGCAGCAGCTGTATGGCAAAAATAGAGCAAGTCTAGCGGACCTCGTTATATCCGGAAAGCGGATGTACGAGGACCCCGTACTACCATCGGTGGAAGACGTGTAGGAATACTCGAGTCCCCGTCGCCTGAGGACAACGAGCCAATTAGCGACCCAAAGGAGGTGCTGCATACCTTCCGACCAATAACTGTGGAGGACGTTAAGGCTGGGATAGTTGGGTGGCAACACCCAGCGCCTGGCCCGGACGGAATCACCGTGGAAACGGTGAAGAAAATGCAGCCCTTAGTGCTCAGTGCCATATTTACGGTCATTCTTGCTCGCAACGTTCACCCGCCCTCCTGGCGAACGTCGCGCACAGTGCTAGTTCCTAAGGATGGAGACAGAAAAAACGCAGGTAACTGGCGTCCGATTTCGATCGGTTCTGCCGTTCAGCGTCTGCTCCATCGCGTCATACAAAGCCGACTCCGGAGAGAAATGCGAGACAGTGTCCACCAGCGCGGATTTAAGGGCATTGACGGGACGCTTGCCAATGTGGTTATTCTTGACCACTACATTGGCGAGCGGCTGAGCGCGGGCAAGGGGTACAATGTTGTATCACTTCACCTGCGCAAAGCCTTTGATTCCGTCAGCCAGAGATCCGTACTGAGGGCACTGGAACGAATGGGAGTCGAAGCTGAGATGAGAGCCTACGTCGAGAAGTCGCTGACAGGATGTGATACGATCATCCAGGTCGGCGATAGATCGACTAGGAAGCTCAACGTTCAGCGAGGAGTGAAGCAGGGTGATTCCTTGTCTCCGCTCCTTTTCAACATCGTAATTGACGAACTTATCGAACGCATAAACACTAGTTACACCGGGGGTGCGCTAGAGAATGACTGTAATGTGGCGCTGATGGGTTTCGCTGATGATCTGATCTTGCTTAGCGATAAGCAGACAGAGGTTCCGCTCATGCTGGACGACATATATCGGTTCGTTAGTGCGAGAGGTGTGGCTGTCAACCCTGCAAAGTGCGCCGCGCTTGCGACGACTACTTTGCGGGGTGACAAAAAGCCATTGCCCGTGCAACGGCCGATATTTAGGATCGGACTAGAGTTCATTCCCGCCATTACGGCGATGTCGGCGTTTAGGTATCTGGGACATCGGTTCGGTGCTGGAGGCATCCGGAAACCAAACATCCCAAACCTGGCCACTTGGCTGCGATATGTGGAGAGAGCGCCCCTGAAGCCGGATCAGAAGGTCAACATCATACGAACCTATTTGATTCCGCGTCTTCTTCATGGTCTTCAGACAACTAAGACCACGGGGCTTCTCTTGAAGGGGTGTGACAGAACGATAAAGGCATCGGTAAAACGGTGCCTGCATCTGCCTAAGACCACCCCGGACTGCGTTCTGCATGCCAAGGTCCGAGATGGCGGTATCGAGATCACCCAGTTGCGGAAAGTCGTGCCGGCAACGCTTCTGAAGCGTATGTCGAACCTTCTGACCAAAACTGAGGACCCTATCATAAACCGCGTCTTGCAAACGGACAGGGCTGGGTTGGTTTTTGCTCGCTTGCAGAATTTGGCGGGGGAAATCCCCAGTGAACAAGTCTGGAGGGAGGCCATGATGAACGGTCCTCTAACCTCCGGAATGCAGGCTGTGGCTGAAGACTCCGCTAGCCGCGATTGGGTTACCGATCGACCAAACGGCTGGAGCGGTTGAGACTTCGTCAGAGCCGTTCATCTTCGGTCTAACACTCTCCCCTGTAAGGGTCACCCGTCAGTACCGCGCGAACAGCGCGGCTGCAGACACCCGGGTTGCACCGCGGTGGAGTCCCTCTCGCATATACTTCAGGCCTGTCCTGCTGTCCATGCTGAGAGGATCCACCGGAACGACGATATCGTGAAGAAGGTCGCAGCCCACACTAGAACTAGGTGGCCCACAGAAGTCGAACCCCACGTTCGACATCGAGACGGCCGGTTATACAAGCCGGACCTGATCGTCCACAAGCCCGACGGCACCACCGTCGTGTGCGATGTGCACAAATCGCTGGCCCTCAAGAACTCTCCTCTTTGTTCCACTAATACTTGGAGCACGTGGCATATGGCCGCGATGTAATGCTCCCACAGTTCAGGCGCTTGAACTGACCAAGCAATTCAAAATGAATTGTGTTCATAGCGTCCTGAAGTGGGGATCAAGCATACACGCTGTATTCATGAGGAGAGCTTGGGGTGCCGCGCGTGGTCCACCCTATGTGCAAGGGATCGCAGCGAGGGGCCGTTTCTAACGGCTGCGCCAATATGTGCGTGATTGAGATCTCTGAGGCCTAACCATCGGCTTCCCATGATTGGTGAAAGCTTTTGAACGCTGCGCGATTGAACAATTTTTAATTGTACACGCCCCATAGGGGGTTATTCAGCGAAACCACTGCCAAGGGAACGGGCTTGCACACAGCCACAGTGCCAAACTAGAGTCAAGCTGTTCTTCTTTCCCCGCTAATTTTTCCAAGCCCGTTTCCTTGGCAGTGGTTTCGCTAGATAGTGGGTAGGGACAGTGGGAATCTCGTTAATCCATTCATGCGCGTCACTAATTAGATGACGAGGCATTGTGTGAGTGCAGACAGTGGAATTTTACGTGAAAATGGACGAAATAATAATTGAAAAAGTGAGAAAGTATGAAGTTCTGTACAATCACTCATCCCGTGACTATAGGGATCAGCGCATGCGTCAACAAGTCTGGGAAGAAATCGGCCGGGAACTAAAACTTACAGGTAAAAATTTTAGGACTTTATTATAATTAGTACATAATTTTTTTAAATTAATCGTTATCGTGATGTATTATTCTTCCTCTACGAACCATGTCTATTTGCCAAGGTACAGCACCAGTAGGCGAATTAAAATATTCCTTAAAGACCTCTCGAGTTGTAAAGGCATCATTAGCGTAATTCCTTCGTAGCCCTTGGAGATTTTGGAGAGCCGCTTCTGGTGAACGTAATGTAGCAATATCGGGTTCTAGCGACTCTGAACATAACATGTTATGTAGGCAGCATGAGGCCAGTACAATTTTATGTACTAAGTATGGTTGTATTTCCAAGTATCTGCGAAACACTCTCCAGCGAGCAACCAAAATTCCGAAGGCATTTTCCACAACGCGTCTTGCTCGAGATAAGCGATAATTATATATCTTATTAGGTTCATTTTCTCCTAAGTGAAATCTGCTGTACGGACGAAGCAAATAAGTTTTAAGCGGAAACGCTTCATCACCAAGAATAACATGCGGCTGTGGTAGTCCATTTATTTCGAGTGGATTATTTTCAGGTACACCTAATGTTCCACTTTTGAGCTTTTTCCCGATATCTGACTTCTCGAAAATACCATCGTCGCTATTCCTACCATAGGCGCCAACGGCTATTGCGATAAAGTTATAGTCGGCATCAACGAGTGCCAAAAGGACTATTGAATGACTTCCCTTGTAGTTATAAAATGTAGAGCCTGCATTAATGGGGCACTGAATATTAATATGCTTTCCGTCTATGGCAGCAATGCAATTTGGGAAATCCCATATTTGCTTAAATCTTGCTGCAGATTTCTTCCATATATATGTCGTTGGTACAGGCATTACAATAGGCCCCAAGTTTTTCCATATGGCATCGCAAACTTGAAGTACTATTTATCGAACTGTACTAAAACCTAGTCTGTAGCTAAAGCCTATGCTTCTAAATGAATTCCCGGTTGCAAGGAACCTAAAACAAAATTATTATTAACATCACTTTGGTTTTCAGCCGACAAAGCCAAACAAACGTGCGATAAGCTTCGCAGATGTTATAATAATGCAAGAACTAGGCGACTCTCAACAAAAAGTGGTCAGGCTACCAAAAATATATCAGCTTGGAAATATGAACAACAAATGTCATTCCTTGTACCCTATTTGGAAGGTCGAAGGTATGATTAAAATTTATTAGAGTTAAAAATTAACTTTAAGTTGTCCCACTTTTGTGAAACACCCTGTATATTCAAAAATATTTTTAAAACATGCACCTTGATTTTTATATTTAAAGTTTTTCCCTATCTGTAATAGCATATGAGATATCAAAAGAATTTTACACTAAATGGACACCCTGTATTATTATTAAACTATAATATTTATATTTTTCTTTTAAGAACATGCAGCAATTTACCCGGTGTCGAAAATAATGCAGATGCACCGGAATCCCAAGACAATGCAGATACAGAGGTATCTCAAGAATATTCGGAGATAGAGGTATCCGAAGACATTGCAACAGAGGTTTCAGATGCCAAAGATCAAGAAGAACCACAAGTAGAAAGAAATGAAACCGAGTCTCACGAGAATACTCAGCGAGAAAAAAATATAACTATTTTAAATAAATTAAAAACGCGCAAACAGTGCAGCAAAACAACTGCAGCAGAAATGGTCCATATAATGCAGGAGAATGAAAGTCTACGAAAACGGAAATATGAAAATCAAGAAGCAAAAAAGACAGATGCAAAGAAATCTTCGTCCTTGGAAATGGATGATATTGAGTTGTTTTTCCTCAGTATGGCAAAAATGACCAAAAAACTGCCAAGGTATGAACAAACATCTATTAAATTAGCGGTAAGCAACGCAGTACTCCAAGCTGAACAAAGAAGTTACGAAAGATCACCATATTATTCTCCACACACAAGAAGTGTTCCTACACCGCTAAGTTCTGTACAATCTTCATCTACCATGGAATCAGCTTGTTCACCTCAGAACTATTTAGGACAAGAAACTTTTGAAAATGAACACAGACCAACTCTTTTACAACTATCGTCTATAAACGATACAAACTACTTTCTTTAATAAACAATACTGAAATTCCAAAAACTTTATTTTCTGTTTTTTGACTTACCTTAAACAGACAGCTAATCTTTCTTCGGTACTAATCGCTTTTCGAAATAGAGTGTTTTGCTTTTTAATGTCTTCTTTAATTAGTCCGTGCAAAAAATTAAATTCTTCTTGGGTCATCCGAAAATACATATGATAACGATCTGGATGGTCCTTTAACTCTTGCACTAATCTATGATATTCTCCTAGTTCTTCCCTGCGTACGTTTATTTCATGGACCCATTTATTCCTTTTTCTTTCGTTAACTAACAGAAATGCAGCTAGATTTTCTAATTCCTCCTCAAACTCTGAGGAACTCGTTAAGCTACAAGAATTACTTGCCATCCTGACAAATACAAAATATATGCAATAAAACAATGATCTGATGTACGTAGTATGTTTCCAAGCCGTGACAGCATGTGATATCTTGCCGACGTGACAACACGTGCTCTCACGTGACGTGCTAATAGTCTGTTTGCGCCTTTATAGACATATTTATTTGTAACGTCACGTTTAATCGGTGAATAAACGCGATATTTAGATATAATACTAGGCTACATGGTTTTAGAAATTCGAAACGATTCATGGAAATTTCCTTTATTTTTAGAAAAAAATGTTTACATGCGAATACTGTCCCCGCTCATTTACCCGGAAGGCTAATTTGAAGCGCCATGGGGATTGTCGTGCAGCAACCAAAAGCTGCGACACATGCGGAGATAGTTTCAAGTCCGAGGGGGCACTCCAACGACATCGGCGCGAGGAGCACCGAGCCCCCAAAAGACAAGCAGATACTCCGCATCCAACCATGGCGAAGCGGCCTAGACTTGACTTCCAAGACGGTAAGTTTATTATTTTGGTAAATATTAGAATAAATAAACAGTGTTAAATATTTTTAGCGGCTACGCAGCATTGCAAACCCTGTAAACGGGAGATTCCCGTCAGTGGCTGGGGTGGGCACGTTAGAACCCTTCAGCACCGGGAAAAGTGTTGCGTAGTGCAGGAGGAGGGTGTACAGTTGATAAAGACCTCGTTCAAAGGCCGTTTAGCTACCTATCGTTTGGATGGTACTGCGGATTCCACCAACGTAAAGAGATTTTTAGAAAATTTGAAAAATAAAACAGTAGCGTTGGTGGAAAGTAATGTCAACCTTCACTCGAACATTAAGGTTGGCATGGAACTATTGGCCGCTTTCTCCTGCAGTCTAAAGAAGCAATGGAAGTCAAGTCGTTCAATTCAAAGTTTCGGATTGTGAGCGGGAGCACGGATTTGGAGGAGCTGTTTGCACAGTTTGCTGCAATTTTGGATAAGAAGGCCAGCGAGTTTGCAGAGAAAGAAAGTGGTATGTATTTATTTTTAATTCTGAAACTTGAACGTGGTCTAGTCTAGGCTACATGTTAATTATGTCTCCTTGTTACAGGTTGGGCCTTGCAACAGCTTCTTCACCTAGAATTAGGTATCAATAGGTACAACCCCCTAAAGGCGTCTTCCTATATACCGCTGCCAAAGACGATCGATGCAAAGAAAGCGGTACTCAACATTCAGAACAACGATGAGAAATGTTTTACATGGTCAGTCTTGGCTGCTCTACATCCAATACATTGGACTCAAAATGCAAATAGAGTCGCGAACTACTTGCCTTTTGAGAACGAGTTGGATTTTACAGGTATAAGCGCTTCTCCTATGAAACTTGTCGATATTACAAGGTTTGAAGAACTCAACGATATTTCGGTCAATGTCTACGGACTTGATAAAGTTTACGAGAATGGAAAAAATGTCGTTGAAGTCGTTGGACCTTTGCACTTTACCAAATCTCGCAGAAACAGACATGCTAATTTGTTATTAATTAGTGACGATTATGGGAATAATCATTACTGCTTAATAAGAAACTTGTCTAGACTGGTCTCAAGTCAATTAAGTAAACATGAACATGTCAAATACTTATGTGATGGTTGTTTGCTTTATTTTAGAACTAATGATAAATTAATAGCCCATCAGGCTCACGATTGTAAACACGTTTCGGTTAAACTGCCAACTACTGATTTGCGCAAGGATAAATACGGCAAAGACGTTCCCGAGAACGAGTTTAAATTTGAAAATTTCGATAAAAATTAAAAGTACTGTTTGTAGTGTATGCGGATTTTGAAACTGTTGTTGAGCCTATTGAAATAGAGGAAAATGAGCTCTCCCCTAACCAATCTTACACCATCAAAACCCATAAGCATACGCCTTACTCTTTTGGCTATTACATTAAATGTTCTTTCGACGATTCGCACTCTCAATTCAGGACTTATAGGGGTGATAATGCTAGTGATATGTTTGTAGAGACGTTGGAAAAGGACTGTAAACGACTTTACAACGACTTTATAAAAATCAAAAAGCCGATGGCTCCTCTAACGCCTGAAGAAGAGAACGAATTTAAAATGGCTACTAGTTGCCACATTTGCGAAAAACCATTTAATGTAGGTGATGAAAGAGTAAGAGATCACGATCATCTCACATCAAACTCAACTTTTATTCCTAGAACTTAATATTAATAAATATTCAGGAGTGGGGTAGTCAGAGTGTAGTCGATAATTTGCTTGGGCGGTTTCAGTACTTATTTAGTCATGGGTGAATACGTTGTTGAAGAAGATTCAAGAAGTTTGTCTCCTTGGAGATATCTTGATAGTATGATATTAAGAAGTAGAGAAGACATTAAGAATGAGAAAAAGCCGTTGAACGAGGTGCATTATTCCGCTGGAAATTATAAGATAATCGTGGGCCTTAGTGTAGCTAGAGGAATGGTGCCGAGTGTGAAGTTAATAAATACTGTTTTAAATTTACCTGAGGAAAAAGTTGCAGCATCACTAGCCAATTTCGAGTGGCATGAGTTTCTCGAAATCGCGTCCAAAATGGTTGAAGATGATACAGTATTAAGAATTGATTCTGAAACTGAAAATTTTACAGTGTCGTCCGTTACGTTGTTGAGTGAAACAATAATAAATCTTGTGTGTAATAATACAACGTTATGTTTCTGTTCTCATGACATAACCTCATTTGTTAGTATAAGTCACATTATTAATTATAGATTGAACCTGATAAAAAATTTAGATTTTATGTCATTTTATGATAACTTTTTAAATTATATGAACATTAATGAAGACATCCAAGGAAACTTTTTTGAGATTATTAAAAATATTTGTAGTTTAAACATGTCTGAACAAGCTATTTACATGTTGGAACTAATAGACTTTAATCCCAAGAAGGTACTAGATGACTTTGATAGAATACAAATGTGTAATATTTAATGATAATAAATGTATATTAACCCGTTTTATTGGTTTTATTTCATAGTATTCTTACAACACTTTAGATAGCAACATCTCCTAAAATGTGTGGAGATGACGGTTATAGTTTGCTTCGTAATTTTGAAGATAGGCTAATTACGTTCGGTAATTGGCCTAGCAAGCTCAATCCTGAAGAGTTTGGAAGTGCAGGGTTTTATTACACTGAGAGATTGGATATTGTCAGGTGTTCATTTTGTCATTGTGAGTTTGATAGTTGGTATGTGGGAGATGATCCTTTGAAAGATCATTATAAGAATGTCAAGCATTGTGAGCTAGCTAAAGTCTTATGGAGATGCCGCCAATTGAGAAAAAATAAACCGATAAAGTGTACAAAAGAGAAGAAAAACAAGAGTTTCTCATATACCGACGCCATCTGTATGCTAGTAATATTTATAATTCTTATGGGCGTCTGGTACCAATCTCGTGAAGTAATAAAGGTTTTAGGGAATGGAATTTAGGTCATTCTGCCTACAGTCATGGCGGCGTTAAGTTCATCCTATATTCTCTTGACTGCCTTAGTATAAAATGTGTTTTACGTTTACGCTCCGTATAATGTATTGAATGCATCGGTAATGTTGGGAACCCCACCCTTTTCTACAAACAACACATGGCTTCAAATGACATATGAACAAATTGATAATAGACATACGGCTGTTTTTAAATCAAACGCTTCAACAGTTGGTGATTTACGATATAAGGTTAGGTTTCAGTTTAGAGACCTGACTTTTGGCGAAACCGAGTGGAGGATGCTAATAAACCAAAATGCTTCTCACAATTCTCCAATAGTGGATGGATATGCTGAAACACATGGTGTGCTTAGTTTAATTGTATTTATATGTGTATCTTGTACCATTTTACTAATTAATCTATTGCATACCTTTATTAAGTCAAGGTATAGATAAATAAATAATTTTCTTTAATTTTGATGTCTTTTCTTTTATTTAATATATAACCCATATCAGCGAAACAATTTTTTTTTTCTCGCGCATGCGGACTGTTAACTTTGGTTCTATTTACTCAATCAACCCCGTTCCTTTTCTAAACAACTTATGACGTCACCCTAAATACGTAGCATGTATTTGCAATCTTTCGCCCCCTGCCGTTAGGGCATTAGCTATACTAACTTTGGCCCTATTGACCCGATCAACCCCGTTCTTTTTTTAAACGACTCATGACGTCACCCTAACCACGTGACATACATCAGCTGTCGATTTTGACATTTGACAGGTGACATCTGACAGGTGACAGTTCTTAATTGACAGGTGACAGGTGTCATTTTAGAGTCATGCGCAAGAACCCATTTCATAGACCCCAACTACGCATACGCAATATCCTAGGCTCATTGGTTCCGGAGATATGACTCATAGAAATTGCTCCGAAAATTAACATTGGAGTCTGGAGGGAGGCCTTGATGAACGGTCCTCTAACCTCCGGAATGCAGGCTGTGGCTGAAGACTCCGCTAGCCGCGATTGGGTTACCGATCGACCAAACGGCTGGAGCGGTCGAGACTTCGTCAGAGCCGTTCATCTTCGGTCTAACACTCTCCCCTGTAAGGGTCACCCGTCAGTACCGCGCGAACAGCGCGGCTGCAGACACCCGGGTTGCACCTGTCCTGGCACAGTTCGCCTTCGCTTCCTCCTTCAAGGGGCATATCCCTGGAAGTACCTCGGCTAGCTCTCGTCGATTTCTCAGGGGCGGCGATCTGTGTAGGGCAGTTTGAAGCCGCTCCAAGCCCTTGCCTGAAGTCGGCCTCGGTAGAATAGAGCATGTTCTGGTGTTCTTCACCATCAGCCACCAGAGCTGGAGGGGTTTCATTTTGCAAAGCCATATTTTCGGCCATTTCGCTATCTGCCACGCTTGGCTTCTTCGCTGCCGACCTGGGGCAGGTTGGGCCCAGGCGGTAGGTCCTTGGATTTATCGTTTAGGTCACGGCACCAGCTGCTGGAGGTCAGGCCTCGACGTCCAGCTCTTGGCGTCGCCGGTTTTCCACTATTTAATCTAAAAATCACGCTGCCACGTGGTTTTTGCTTTCTGCCGACCTGGTGCAGGTTATGCCCAGGTGGTATTCACTCGTACACGCCTCCCTGGCGATGGCGTCAGCTGCTGCAGGTATGGCACAGTTCGTCCAATGCTGGCAACGTCGGCTATGACCGGTTCTCGTCGTACTTCCACTTAAAATTATTTTTGCCACTAGGTTATTTCTTCTTGCCGACCTGGTGCAGGTTATGCCCAGGTGGTAAACTCTTGTACACGCCTCCCTGGCGATGGCGTCAGCTGCTGCAGTTATGGCACAGTTAGTCCAAGCTTGGCAACGTCGGCTATGACCGGTTCTCGTCGTACTTCCACTTAAAATTATTTTTGCCACTAGGTTATTTCTTCTTGCCGACCTGGTGCAGGTTATGCCCAGGTGGTAAACTCTTGTACACGCCTCCCTGGCGATGGCGTCAGCTGCAGCAGTTATGGCACAGTTAGTCCAAGCTTGGCAACGTCGGCTATGACCGGTTCTCGTCGTACTCCTTCTTAAAATTAATTTGCCACTAGGTTATTTCTTCTTGCCGACCTGGTGCAGGTTATGCCCAGGTGGTAAACTCTCGTACACGTCTCCCTGGCGATGGCGTCCGTTGCAACAGTTATGGCACAGTTAGTCCAAGCTTGGCAACTTGGCGATGACCGGTTCTCGTCGTACGTCTTCTTAAAATTAACTTTCGGACCTGCTCGTACACTAGGTACGAACGCCTCGGATCGGCTAGGAACCACTGTTTCCTCACAGTATCGGGCTCGACTACGGCGTCCTCCACCGGTGCTTCTTCAGCTACACCTTGCTTTTATCTTCAGGTTCACGTATGCCGCCTTGACATACCCAGGTCTCGGATTCTCCAAGATCGACTGGCAATTCGCTTGGTGACGGTCGTCCAAAGAAAAAGACTTATACAGATTTTAAAGCCGGAACAAATGCTCAACTAATTTATTAGACACTTGCTCATTTATGGTTCTGTACCGACTGGTCTCTCCCTTGAAAATCACTCAATTTATAGTTATTTTCAAGGTCGAATACCACAACGCCCCCCCTCTGAAGAGCATTTGTTATGGTATGTTTATTTGACCGTACCCATTTGGTACAATCAGACATCATATTTTAACAACAACAATATAAAAACTAACAAAGTCCATAAACAACAATAAAAAAAAATAACTAAGTCCATATAAACATATTTAAAATCACTTCCATTCCCTTCTGTGGGACGACTTTTCTTTTTCTCTGCACCGAGGTGATTTCTCAACCTCCATGGCTCTATCTTCAATTGGTGGCTCTTCTCCAGGTGACCTGGTATAGGCCTCCTGTGGGTAGTTTTCTGGCGACCTGGGGGACTCCTCGGAGGCTTCAGGTGGCTTCTCTTTCGGCTGCCTCAATGTTGCTACGGCGACCTCGGGTTGAGGGGCCGTAGTTTTTTCCACATCTGGTGGCTTCTCCTTAGGCTGCCTCAATGGTACCTCGGCGACCTCGGGCTGAGGGGCCGGAATTTCATGTGTTTCAGGGGGTTGGCCATGGAGCTGGATTTGTGCGGGGACTCTGGTAGGCACATATCTCCAGGGGATACCTTGCTGGTCATACTGGGTCTCCAAACTTGGAGGACATAGGTATAAATCCATTACAGGTGGCTCTACAAAAGCCGCTATCGGGTTGGATTCTGGCAGTGGCGTACGTTTTACCGCGACTACTGTCCACCCTACATAATTTTCTCTTGGACATTGGGCTTCCTGTCCATCTCTCAATTGTAAGTCCGTCAAAGCCGGTTCCCTTGGTTCTGTTATCTCTGCAACTGGTCGGTTACAACATGCAGTTGTGGCGGCCGTGGAGTCAGTCAGTTCTTCCTCCTTAATATCAATTTTGTCCTCGAATTCTGGCACTGGCGAGATTACATCGAACTCGTCCTCTTGGGCCACGTCTGGTGGCTCCAGAATTCTATATTTCGCCTCCTTGTCTTCTTGGACCACGTCTGGTGGCTCCAAAATTTCGTATTCAGCTTCCTTATCCTCTTGGACCACGTCTGGTGGCTCCAAAATTTCGTATTTTGCTCGCTTCTCTCGTTGCAACAACTGGTCAGCTGCGAATTCTTTACTCTCTGCTTGTAATAGCGCCACACACGTCCTTTTATTAAATTTCACGCCCTCCTCCGAGTCTGAAGTTGGGGGTGAAACATGACGCTGTCTAAGCCGTCTCCTTCGACGGTGCTGCTTACGGTCTCTTCGGATCTCCGTCATCGGCGATTCCTCATTTGTCACCGTATCTCCATCAGTCGAAGTAGAATCACTGACTGTTTCCTCGCTATCTTCAACGGCGGCTGGAACTCTTGTTGGTAAGCTGCTAATAGTCCGGCTTGTTGACTGAACCGGGTGTCGGTTTTCTGGATCTGCCAGATCATCAACGCAGGAAATATAGTCATTGCTCCGGAAATTAAATAGCACCTTCTCTGGGTCGTCTATTTCTTCCTCTTCCTCAGTCATGTCTTCTTTTCCAATTTCTTCTTGGATTCCACACTCTTTACGCAGGAGTTCCTGGTCATAGTCCTCATCATCCGCATGCAACGCGTACCACATTCCATCTCTTAGCGCTTGACGTTTATAGTCTGCTCCTTGCGAAGGATGATCAATTTGATATTGCATGGCGCGCATAATCATCGCCCCATGCCTATTGGTACCGGCCATTTCCACAGGTGATCCATCGGGGAATACAAACTTCGGCTTTTTCGGTTTAACCACACTTGCTTGTTGTCTACTCGGATTCTGATTATCCCGTCTCTCCCATGTTCTACTGTATTGTGGCCTATTTGGTGCTTGCGCCTGACCTCCCTGTTGTTGAGGTCTTCTTCCTTCATCCGGACAGTCTCTGCGTGAGTGGGCAACTCCACAGCCATAACATTGCAATCGGCCTTGGTAGCCTCGACCGCCTTGATAGCCCCGGTACTGGAACTGTCTAGTTTCACCATTATCTCTGCTATTTTGAGCATCAACATTTACTCTGGGTGCGGTGTACACCTCGGAACTCTTCCAATCCCGTTCCACCGTAATTGCAGCGTTTAACAGTTCTTCTGTGCTCTGACAGTTCCATGTACGTAGCGCAGCTCGTAACGGACCGTTTAACCTGCTCAGCAGCAGCGGCACCACTTCTTCCTCCTGCCATCTCGGATTTATCCGTTGACAAATTTGCCTTTTGCGAATCAAAAAGGCCTCCGCACCTTCTCCTTTAACTTGGTCCTGGCCATACAGCTCCGCACGTAAGTGATTTACACATTCACTATTGTTGTATGCTCTAAGTACTGCTTCCTGTAATTGCCTCCACGTAATTTGTCCTCCTGCGTATATCTTCATCCGGATAGCTGCTTGTCCCGTCATTTGCCTAATTACTAGGTCCGTCCATTGGTATGCCGGTGCTCCAACTTCTGTGCAATAAGCTTGCATATGCTTTAAAAATAGCACCGGGTCCTCCGCATCGGTTCCTGCAAACTTAGGTGGCGGTGCTGGGATCGTTCTTCTAGGTTTATCTATTAATTGCCCTATGGATTGGGCTAACCCTTCCATAGTTTTCCACCTTAACGCTTCCATAGCAGTAGTATAGCAGAGCGGGTTCTAACTCAAAACTCCATAAGAAATAACATGGGAGCCGAAATCTGCAGTTTTATCACCATTTTAGGGCGTGGTCACTTGGTCGGCGCGAGCCCCAGACCCGCGGCGGAGGAAGCCTCCACAACAGGCGTTGAGCGCGCATGATGATCGAAGGCGATACCGCGAGACCCTATGCATAATTCGCGAGGCTAGCTCAGGCAGGTCAGCGACCCCGAGCGGTGGTCACCCGATGGTTACCCGATGATCGCCCGAGGGTATCCGATGCCGGTAATATAGGGCCCTATTGACCTGTGTGGAACCCTCCACTGCTGTCACATAACCCCCCACACATTATTCTAACCTAACTTTTGTCCCAACGGAACCCAGATCACGTGTTACCCCGATTATATAGTAACATCATTGTAGGGGTGCCACCTAACGGGGAGAGATGTACGTACCCGTAATCTTGAGACCTGTAGCGCCACCTGCTTTTCATATAAGGCATCTTGTTTACCGCGATGGTAGGTATGACGTTGTAAATCAGTTAAAATATTTTAAAATATAATAATAACAGAAAAAAAGTTTTTGTCCTCGGTGAGATTTGAACCATAATCCTCTGGGGCCAAACCTCAAAGCCTTGCAAAATACGCTACGAGAGCATATAGATTAAAACTGCTAAACAATGTTAGACAACGTGAAACCACGGGGGCACATCTGATTAGATTGCTGGAACAAAAGGTCCTTAGTGGGGTTATGGTGGTGTTTTATAATGTACAAAATTAGGGTAAACCAGGCTGGGAACTCCAATGTTAATTTTCGGAGGGATTTTTATGGCTCATATCTCCGGAACCAATGGGCCTAGGATATTGCGCATGCGAAGTTGGGGTCTATGAAATGGGTTCTTGCGCGTGACCCGAAAACGACACCGGTCACCTGTCAATTAAGAACTGTCACCTGTCAGATGTCACCTGTCAAATGTCAAAATCGACAGCTGATGTATGTCACGTGTTTAGAGTGATGTCATGAGTCGTTTAAAAAAAGAACCGGGTTGATCGGGCCAATAGGGCCAAAGTTGATATAGCTAATGCCCTAACGGCTGGAGGGTGAAAGATTGCAAATACATATCGCGTGTTTAGGGTGACGTCATGAGTCGTTTAAAAAGAAGAACGGGGTTGATCGGGCCAATAGGGCCAAAGTTGGTATAGCTAATACCCTAACGGCATGGCAGTATGCATGCGCCATAACATGTCAGCAATGAACATTGTTAGAGGCCGCGTGGCACGTAATTAGACAACCGGGGATCTAATATGTCCTTTTGGCAAACAGCATTTTCAGACGCCATCTATAATTACGTTCGCGCATACCCCCGCCATCTGGGTACTACCTGAACTTATGCAACCAGAAGCCCCTATCAGCAAATATTGCCTTCACCAATTTATTAACAAACCTAAGTGTGGCGATGATGACAAAATGGCGGTAAACCTAGCTTTTATAATGCACTCACCATTTTATCGACAAACCAATACTAATGGCGTTGCCAAACCAATATTTCCCCTTATTCAACATAAAAATTGTCGAAACGGCAACACCGCCGTTCCAATTCAAAATTTAGCGAAAAATATTTACAGTTAAAACTAAGGATTAGAAACATTTAGCGCGCAAGAATAGGCATATCTACATACAATTAAAAAACTAGGACTAGAAACATTTATATTAGGAACATTTACCGTGCAAGAATAGGCATATCTACATACAATTAAAAAACTAGGATTAGCAACATTTATATTAGGAACATTACCGCACAAGAAGGTATATCTATATACAAACTTAAAAACTAACAAAAAATGAATGGAAAAAGGCATTGGCGGGTATGGGCATTTGAACAGAGTAGGAGTAATGTGCAATATTCGCTTATAGATAGAATATTATCCTTAACTTATACATACAACTTGAAACGAGAGCAAGAGCAAAAATACCTGAAAAACACTACACTTACCAGAGGGCACTCGGTTTAAACAGGGACACGACGTGAACGTGGCCCACATTGTCCCCATTCGATTTTTATGGAAAAACGAATTTTCAAAGCAAAACCAAACGAAAAAAATTATACCACAAATGATTTGAAATCAGAAAACAGTTCTATAGATTACATAATATACGGCTCTTTTTTAAGTTATACAGGGGGAATTTTTGCCTTCTTTTACTGTATAACCAATATGGGCTCTTTTAAAGTTATACAGGGGGAATTTTGGCCTTCTTTTACTGTACAACCAATATGGGCTCTTTTTAAAGTTATACAGGTTAGGATATAATATGTGTGCGTTAGTATTTTGGCCTTCTTTTTACTGTACAACCAATATGGGCTCTTTTTAAAGTTATACAGGTTAGGATATAATATGTGTGCGTTAGTATTTTGGCCTTCTTTTTACTGTACAACCAATATGGGCTCTTTTTAAAGTTATACAGGTTAGGATATAATATGTGTGCGTTAGTATTTTGGCCTTCTTTTTACTGTACAACCAATATGGGCTCTTTTTAAAGTTATACAGGTTAGGATATAATATGTGTGCGTTAGTATTTTGGTCTTCTTTTTACTGTACAACCAATATGGGCTCTTTTTAAAGTTATACAGGTTAGGATATAATATGTGTGCGTTAGTATTTTGGCCTTCTTTTTACTGTACAACCAATATGGGCTCTTTTGAAAGTTATACAGGTTAGGATATAATATGTGTGCGTTAGTAGATTATTCTAGCAATGAAAATAATTTTAATGTTAATAATAATATGAGTGCTAATGTTATAATAATATGAATAATTATAATACTAATAATGAACAACTGAACAGATCCTGTTGAACTTAGTCATCCACATGCATAAGTGAGCAATGCCCCCATGGTAATGTGCCGGGTGAAGATTTCGATATTTGCCGCTTATCATCATAAGGGCTGAGACCGATTTTAGTTTGTTTTATAGTATGTAGCTCATGTTTTTGGGACCTAATTAGACGCTGTGAAATAGGCTTTTCCAACCAAGTTTCAAGGCAGGTGACGTAATCTTCAAATGTGATTTTATTTTTAATAACAGACCTTTTAATGCCCTTTATCTTTTTGGTAACGCCCAAGTTAGATAAAACCTTATCAATTTCCGCCCGCTCTTTGTTTAAATTCTCTAGTTTTACCCGTTCTTGCTCAATCTCGTCTGGAGTATAAAGCAGTTTAATAGCATACATTTTAGACCTAAGACCAACAAAATGGGTCATAATGCGGCCATTGTTCTCATCTTTCATCATTCCCAGCACCTTTTTGTTCACTTGTGGAATCGTATAAACGTTATCACGGGCATAATCTGAGGTATCAAAATAATCGTTACAATCTCGTTTCATTATCTGATACACATCATGGTTTTTAATTTCGTAAATAAGACTATCTGTGTCTGTATACAATACACTACAGGTGTCAAAACGTGGAACCATGTACTCGTAGTGAAAGCCATAAATCGTAGTCTTTGCCAAATCAAGAATACACATGCCGACATAAATCGGCTTATTAAAATAAATTTGTGTTTTTGCAAGCTCGACAATTACTAAATTTTCGGAAACAATTGCGCTGCTTTTAAATTCTGGCCGGGATATTAAGGCTTCTGCGCCATAGCGGCCATCCCATTTCGTTATAAGTTTGACGTCAGAGTGGTTCCGGATATTCTCCATTGTCTTTCCAAATACGGCATTGTTCATAAGTTTAAAAAAATTCTTTTCAAACTCATTCTTGGCATTTTGGCGCAGCCCCGTGTTGAGGTCGATATATGATTTTAGCCATGGAGATTGTTTAAAGGCTAATATTCGGTGTATTTTGCTCAATTTTGCACCCAAAGTTAGAGCTTGCTTTAAGTTTCTATAGTGTATTACGTATTCTGTTTTATTGTGTAGCGTAGCCAAAAGTTTCTCATTCTTTGCCCCAGGTGGTTTTTCATGGTCAGGGCATAATGGAAAATCGGAAAACTTATCATGCAAATTTTCAGGTATTTCCAGGTCCACTTCCAAAATAAACCCTTCGGCAGATTTATCTGAAATTTCACTAATGTTTAAGTGAGATATCTCGTTTTCTGAAAGCCATCTAAAGCCGCCATAAGGTAGATATTGCGACATTGCCCAGCCGTATTGATTATTGACATCAAAGTACATGAGATAGGAGTCTTCTTTAGTTGGGTCATAATTTGGCATGTACTTGTTGTTGGCTTCTGCATACCTCTTCGAACACTGACTTAGCCCCCCGCGAACTCCCTTTTCTATGAATGTTAGCATCTCTAAATCAGTAAGCAGCTCAAGTTTTATCATATCTTCTCGATGAATTAAGAGGGATAAACATTGCCACGCATAACCAGGTAGGGTATACGACCATGCAGGATCAAGGCCATATGTCCTATGCGATATATCCCTAAATGCTTCAAATACATCCGTTAAAAGCATTACATCCGTTTTAAGATATAAGTCTGAGTAATCTTGCATGGTACGGCAATTAAAAGTTTGCCAAACTTTCTGCGCATTTAAATATTGCGCGTCACTTATAGCTACATCTTCTAAGCTGTTATAAAACGCCTCTTTAGGAGGGAGTTCAGTCTCATTCAATCTTTCCCAAGCGTTCATATAATCATAAGGGAAAACACCCTTTCGGGTAAGTAAGTTCAGTTCTTCCCCCAGGTGTTCAAACTCTGCTTTTAGGTTAGGATATTCACATAAGTATGATGCAAGCTTATCCAGACCGCTAGCAAGAAAGCGAAAACTATCTATAAATCGAAAATGAACAGTACTATCCATTATATGCTTCGTAAATGAGATGTAATTTTCTTTATTTACAGGTAATATATCAATCTTCCCCTCTATTTCAGATAGCGCCCGTATTATCATGTGCCCATCATAGCAACTCAAGTTATGGAATAGGACAGGTATTGTGTGCGAATCCTGGTACTGTAGATTGCAGTGCTCATGTGCAGCGTTTCGATACTTTCCGGTGAAGTGACAATGGTCTCTAACACGCGTATCGTCTTCCGTAAATGGTTTCTCACATATATGACAGTGAGTAGCGGCCAAAAAACTTTGTTGCTGGGCAGGCGTAAGCGGTTCCATGGGTAAATCACATAAAAAAACCGTTTCGACGTCTTCAGCAAATTGTTGAAGCTCGCGCATGAACCATTGCATACAGTCTTGGCCTGTGTAACTTTTATAAAATGATAGAGAATCGTCATAATTACATTTTACATAATAACCGACGCTATAAGGGACATGCTCTTGTTCCTTTTGAGTGTTTTTTTCTACATCATCGACTACAGGTATTAGCAAGCTTTCCGAGTCTGCGAATATAACAAACGGGGCTTTTTCCTTATGTTTAAAATTATTAAATTCCAAAATATTATTGCCTTCTACAGGCATCCGAGGTATTGCTAAGGTCTTGTGTTTAGAGCATTCGGACGTGTGCTTATCTAGTGTTATCTGCGTGCGGAAATAATGAAGGCAGCGATCACAAAAAAATTTTCGACGCTTATCAAGACTCAATTGCCTTGATAGTAAGCGTGAAAGGTCTTTAATCCAAACAAAATGGTATTTTATAGGGCTTAAATCAATATCATCATCTGAGGAAAAGTAGCTGTCTTGTAAAAGTAGTAAGTTTATATGGTTAGGACGCTTATTTTCAGGTATATAATATGGCACAACCAGATAATTTTTTCCAATTTTTTGCAGTCGATATACGTTAACGGAAATTAGGTTTTGCTTTTCAAACTTTGAAATTTGATTAATTGTCATGGGAAACTTAATACCTTCCAAGTTTAGAACTGACTGGGGGTTTGGATAGCACGATGTTCGTTCAGAATTCTTGAACGCGGGATATAAAGCGGAAACGATGGACCACGCAAAGCACATTTCATCAGTATTCTGAACATTAACACATGCCTTTTTCAATGCAATTTGTTTTGGAAGTTCGATGTAAGTTCCGACCCGAAGAGGATTATAATGATTAATAGATACCATTAAATGCATAATTTTGCGTAGTGCCCACCCAGAATTTCTTTCCTGGAATGTGTCTAATTCAACTAAAATAGGGTTCTTAACATGATCGGTAAACCACTCATTTAAGTTTGTGTTACCTAAAATAGGGGCATTCGGAGTAGTAATGTACTTTGTATCCTTTAAAATTTCATCTGCTTTACTAATTTCAAAATCCCCACAAAGAGTGGTGTTAACTTTGAGTGCAGTAGTTTTTTTTAGTGCGTTTTGAATTCGCCGCTTAAAAATTGCCAAACAGTCTTCTAAAAATAATCGTACATCAGTATGACGTTTGTTAATAATAACACCCGTCCTGATTCTCGATTGGAATGCCGAATGTAAATCTTCCCACTTTACTCTACAAGAAGCTGTTTCTGCACGACGTGTCCCACTACCCCCGCCCACTTTACGGTCCTTTAGTAATGACTGAAACCCCTTAATTTGGGCTAAACACGCTATTATATGAGACTTTTCAGCCACAGACTCAGCGCGTTTCAGGGCATTATTCAAATTCCAAAGAGCGCGAGTACAGTCCCGCAATATCTTACCACATGTAATCGTTGTTAAGTTAGGGGTATCCATCTGGGCCCTAATTAACTCGACGTACTCACTTGGGAACGGCATTTTTTTTTTTTTTACTCTGTAACAAAATAAATATGGCTCAAAATACGTCTGCTCTCTCTAACGTACAAAGACAGAATGGGCTCTGGAGCTCCTGCGTTCTGCTTATAATGCACCCCTATTTATAACCTCGGTTGGGGTGCGTTTAGAAAAGTAGCATGCCTTTGAAAAAATAAGGTGCGTTCAGAATTAATATTCAAGGTTTAGTATGCAGCAGATGTACATACAACAAGCAGTTTTACACGTTTTTGAATATATTACTTGCCGAAAACATTAATATTTTACTGGCTGAAAGTGAAACCTGCGATAAGTTTAATCGCCGTAAACACCGTTCAAATGAAGGATATGAAAAGTTCGTCAATTTTTGCAGAAATTTTATATCTACGAAAACATGGTTCGGGGAAGCTTCTGAAAAAAACTTTGGAACAGGTCTGTTCCGGGGGAACGGGTCTGTTCCAGGGGAACAGGTCTGTTCATCGGGTCTGTTCCAGGGGAACAGGTCTGTTCATCGGGTCTGTTCCAGGGGAACAGGTCTGTTCATCGGGTCTGTTCCCGGGAACCGGTTCCCGGGAACAGACCCGATGAACAGACCTGTTCCCCTGGAACAGACCCGATGAACAGACCTGTTCCCCTGGAACAGACCCGTTCCCCCGGAACAGACCTGTTCCAAAGTTTTTTTCAGAAGCTTCCCCGAACCATGTTTTCGTAGATATAAAATTTCTGCAAAAATTGACGAACTTTTCATATCCTTCATTTGAACGGTGTTTACGGCGATTAAACTTATCGCAGGTTTCACTTTCAGCCAGTAAAATATTAATGTTTTCGGCAAGTAATATATTCAAAAACGTGTAAAACTGCTTGTTGTATGTACATCTGCTGCATACTAAACCTTGAATATTAATTCTGAACGCACCTTATTTTTTCAAAGGCATGCTACTTTTCTAAACGCACCCCAACCGAGGTTATAAATAGGGGTGCATTATAAGCAGAACGCCGGAGCTCCAGAGCCCATTCTGTCTTTGTACGTTAGAGAGAGCAGACGTATTTTGAGCCATATTTATTTTGTTACAGAGTAAAAAAAAAAAAAATGCCGTTCCCAAGTGAGTACGTCGAGTTAATTAGGGCCCAGATGGATACCCCTAACTTAACAACGATTACATGTGGTAAGATATTGCGGGACTGTACTCGCGCTCTTTGGAATTTGAATAATGCCCTGAAACGCGCTGAGTCTGTGGCTGAAAAGTCTCATATAATAGCGTGTTTAGCCCAAATTAAGGGGTTTCAGTCATTACTAAAGGACCGTAAAGTGGGCGGGGGTAGTGGGACACGTCGTGCAGAAACAGCTTCTTGTAGAGTAAAGTGGGAAGATTTACATTCGGCATTCCAATCGAGAATCAGGACGGGTGTTATTATTAACAAACGTCATACTGATGTACGATTATTTTTAGAAGACTGTTTGGCAATTTTTAAGCGGCGAATTCAAAACGCACTAAAAAAAACTACTGCACTCAAAGTTAACACCACTCTTTGTGGGGATTTTGAAATTAGTAAAGCAGATGAAATTTTAAAGGATACAAAGTACATTACTACTCCGAATGCCCCTATTTTAGGTAACACAAACTTAAATGAGTGGTTTACCGATCATGTTAAGAACCCTATTTTAGTTGAATTAGACACATTCCAGGAAAGAAATTCTGGGTGGGCACTACGCAAAATTATGCATTTAATGGTATCTATTAATCATTATAATCCTCTTCGGGTCGGAACTTACATCGAACTTCCAAAACAAATTGCATTGAAAAAGGCATGTGTTAATGTTCAGAATACTGATGAAATGTGCTTTGCGTGGTCCATCGTTTCCGCTTTATATCCCGCGTTCAAGAATTCTGAACGAACATCGTGCTATCCAAACCCCCAGTCAGTTCTAAACTTGGAAGGTATTAAGTTTCCCATGACAATTAATCAAATTTCAAAGTTTGAAAAGCAAAACCTAATTTCCGTTAACGTATATCGACTGCAAAAAATTGGAAAAAATTATCTGGTTGTGCCATATTATATACCTGAAAATAAGCGTCCTAACCATATAAACTTACTACTTTTACAAGACAGCTACTTTTCCTCAGATGATGATATTGATTTAAGCCCTATAAAATACCATTTTGTTTGGATTAAAGACCTTTCACGCTTACTATCAAGGCAATTGAGTCTTGATAAGCGTCGAAAATTTTTTTGTGATCGCTGCCTTCATTATTTCCGCACGCAGATAACACTAGATAAGCACACGTCCGAATGCTCTAAACACAAGACCTTAGCAATACCTCGGATGCCTGTAGAAGGCAATAATATTTTGGAATTTAATAATTTTAAACATAAGGAAAAAGCCCCGTTTGTTATATTCGCAGACTCGGAAAGCTTGCTAATACCTGTAGTCGATGATGTAGAAAAAAACACTCAAAAGGAACAAGAGCATGTCCCTTATAGCGTCGGTTATTATGTAAAATGTAATTATGACGATTCTCTATCATTTTATAAAAGTTACACAGGCCAAGACTGTATGCAATGGTTCATGCGCGAGCTTCAACAATTTGCTGAAGACGTCGAAACGGTTTTTTTATGTGATTTACCCATGGAACCGCTTACGCCTGCCCAGCAACAAAGTTTTTTGGCCGCTACTCACTGTCATATATGTGAGAAACCATTTACGGAAGACGATACGCGTGTTAGAGACCATTGTCACTTCACCGGAAAGTATCGAAACGCTGCACATGAGCACTGCAATCTACAGTACCAGGATTCGCACACAATACCTGTCCTATTCCATAACTTGAGTTGCTATGATGGGCACATGATAATACGGGCGCTATCTGAAATAGAGGGGAAGATTGATATATTACCTGTAAATAAAGAAAATTACATCTCATTTACGAAGCATATAATGGATAGTACTGTTCATTTTCGATTTATAGATAGTTTTCGCTTTCTTGCTAGCGGTCTGGATAAGCTTGCATCATACTTATGTGAATATCCTAACCTAAAAGCAGAGTTTGAACACCTGGGGGAAGAACTGAACTTACTTACCCGAAAGGGTGTTTTCCCTTATGATTATATGAACGCTTGGGAAAGATTGAATGAGACTGAACTCCCTCCTAAAGAGGCGTTTTATAACAGCTTAGAAGATGTAGCTATAAGTGACGCGCAATATTTAAATGCGCAGAAAGTTTGGCAAACTTTTAATTGCCGTACCATGCAAGATTACTCAGACTTATATCTTAAAACGGATGTAATGCTTTTAACGGATGTATTTGAAGCATTTAGGGATATATCGCATAGGACATATGGCCTTGATCCTGCATGGTCGTATACCCTACCTGGTTATGCGTGGCAATGTTTATCCCTCTTAATTCATCGAGAAGATATGATAAAACTTGAGCTGCTTACTGATTTAGAGATGCTAACATTCATAGAAAAGGGAGTTCGCGGGGGGCTAAGTCAGTGTTCGAAGAGGTATGCAGAAGCCAACAACAAGTACATGCCAAATTATGACCCAACTAAAGAAGACTCCTATCTCATGTACTTTGATGTCAATAATCAATACGGCTGGGCAATGTCGCAATATCTACCTTATGGCGGCTTTAGATGGCTTTCAGAAAACGAGATATCTCACTTAAACATTAGTGAAATTTCAGATAAATCTGCCGAAGGGTTTATTTTGGAAGTGGACCTGGAAATACCTGAAAATTTGCATGATAAGTTTTCCGATTTTCCATTATGCCCTGACCATGAAAAACCACCTGGGGCAAAGAATGAGAAACTTTTGGCTACGCTACACAATAAAACAGAATACGTAATACACTATAGAAACTTAAAGCAAGCTCTAACTTTGGGTGCAAAATTGAGCAAAATACACCGAATATTAGCCTTTAAACAATCTCCATGGCTAAAATCATATATCGACCTCAACACGGGGCTGCGCCAAAATGCCAAGAATGAGTTTGAAAAGAATTTTTTTAAACTTATGAACAATGCCGTATTTGGAAAGACAATGGAGAATATCCGGAACCACTCTGACGTCAAACTTATAACGAAATGGGATGGCCGCTATGGCGCAGAAGCCTTAATATCCCGGCCAGAATTTAAAAGCAGCGCAATTGTTTCCGAAAATTTAGTAATTGTCGAGCTTGCAAAAACACAAATTTATTTTAATAAGCCGATTTATGTCGGCATGTGTATTCTTGATTTGGCAAAGACTACGATTTATGGCTTTCACTACGAGTACATGGTTCCACGTTTTGACACCTGTAGTGTATTGTATACAGACACAGATAGTCTTATTTACGAAATTAAAAACCATGATGTGTATCAGATAATGAAACGAGATTGTAACGATTATTTTGATACCTCAGATTATGCCCGTGATAACGTTTATACGATTCCACAAGTGAACAAAAAGGTGCTGGGAATGATGAAAGATGAGAACAATGGCCGCATTATGACCCATTTTGTTGGTCTTAGGTCTAAAATGTATGCTATTAAACTGCTTTATACTCCAGACGAGATTGAGCAAGAACGGGTAAAACTAGAGAATTTAAACAAAGAGCGGGCGGAAATTGATAAGGTTTTATCTAACTTGGGCGTTACCAAAAAGATAAAGGGCATTAAAAGGTCTGTTATTAAAAATAAAATCACATTTGAAGATTACGTCACCTGCCTTGAAACTTGGTTGGAAAAGCCTATTTCACAGCGTCTAATTAGGTCCCAAAAACATGAGCTACATACTATAAAACAAACTAAAATCGGTCTCAGCCCTTATGATGATAAGCGGCAAATATCGAAATCTTCACCCGGCACATTACCATGGGGGCATTGCTCACTTATGCATGTGGATGACTAAGTTCAACAGGATCTGTTCAGTTGTTCATTATTAGTATTATAATTATTCATATTATTATAACATTAGCACTCATATTATTATTAACATTAAAATTATTTTCATTGCTAGAATAATCTACTAACGCACACATATTATATCCTAACCTGTATAACTTTCAAAAGAGCCCATATTGGTTGTACAGTAAAAAGAAGGCCAAAATACTAACGCACACATATTATATCCTAACCTGTATAACTTTAAAAAGAGCCCATATTGGTTGTACAGTAAAAAGAAGACCAAAATACTAACGCACACATATTATATCCTAACCTGTATAACTTTAAAAAGAGCCCATATTGGTTGTACAGTAAAAAGAAGGCCAAAATACTAACGCACACATATTATATCCTAACCTGTATAACTTTAAAAAGAGCCCATATTGGTTGTACAGTAAAAAGAAGGCCAAAATACTAACGCACACATATTATATCCTAACCTGTATAACTTTAAAAAGAGCCCATATTGGTTGTACAGTAAAAAGAAGGCCAAAATACTAACGCACACATATTATATCCTAACCTGTATAACTTTAAAAAGAGCCCATATTGGTTGTACAGTAAAAGAAGGCCAAAATTCCCCCTGTATAACTTTAAAAGAGCCCATATTGGTTATACAGTAAAAGAAGGCAAAAATTCCCCCTGTATAACTTAAAAAAGAGCCGTATATTATGTAATCTATAGAACTGTTTTCTGATTTCAAATCATTTGTGGTATAATTTTTTTCGTTTGGTTTTGCTTTGAAAATTCGTTTTTCCATAAAAATCGAATGGGGACAATGTGGGCCACGTTCACGTCGTGTCCCTGTTTAAACCGAGTGCCCTCTGGTAAGTGTAGTGTTTTTCAGGTATTTTTGCTCTTGCTCTCGTTTCAAGTTGTATGTATAAGTTAAGGATAATATTCTATCTATAAGCGAATATTGCACATTACTCCTACTCTGTTCAAATGCCCATACCCGCCAATGCCTTTTTCCATTCATTTTTTGTTAGTTTTTAAGTTTGTATATAGATATACCTTCTTGTGCGGTAATGTTCCTAATATAAATGTTGCTAATCCTAGTTTTTTAATTGTATGTAGATATGCCTATTCTTGCACGGTAAATGTTCCTAATATAAATGTTTCTAGTCCTAGTTTTTTAATTGTATGTAGATATGCCTATTCTTGCGCGCTAAATGTTTCTAATCCTTAGTTTTAACTGTAAATATTTTTCGCTAAATTTTGAATTGGAACGGCGGTGTTGCCGTTTCGACAATTTTTATGTTGAATAAGGGGAAATATTGGTTTGGCAACGCCATTAGTATTGGTTTGTCGATAAAATGGTGAGTGCATTATAAAAGCTAGGTTTACCGCCATTTTGTCATCATCGCCACACTTAGGTTTGTTAATAAATTGGTGAAGGCAATATTTGCTGATAGGGGCTTCTGGTTGCATAAGTTCAGGTAGTACCCAGATGGCGGGGGTATGCGCGAACGTAATTATAGATGGCGTCTGAAAATGCTGTTTGCCAAAAGGACATATTAGATCCCCGGTTGTCTAATTACGTGCCACGCGGCCTCTAACAATGTTCATTGCTGACATGTTATGGCGCATGCATACTGCCATGCCGTTAGGGTATTAGCTATACCAACTTTGGCCCTATTGGCCCGATCAACCCCGTTCTTCTTTTTAAACGACTCATGACGTCACCCTAAACACGCGATATGTATTTGCAATCTTTCACCCTCCAGCCGTTAGGGCATTAGCTATATCAACTTTGGCCCTATTGGCCCGATCAACCCGGTTCTTTTTTTAAACGACTCATGACATCACTCTAAACACGTGACATACATCAGCTGTCGATTTTGACATTTGACAGGTGACATCTGACAGGTGACAGTTCTTAATTGACAGGTGACCGGTGTCGTTTTCGGGTCACGCGCAAGAACCCATTTCATAGACCCCAACTTCGCATGCGCAATATCCTAGGCCCATTGGTTCCGGAGATATGAGCCATAAAAATCCCTCCGAAAATTAACATTGGAGTTCCCAGCCTGGTTTACCCTAATTTTGTACATTATAAAACACCACCATAACCCCACTAAGGACCTTTTGTTCCAGCAATCTAATCAGATGTGCCCCCGTGGTTTCACGTTGTCTAACATTGTTTAGCAGTTTTAATCTATATGCTCTCGTAGCGTATTTTGCAAGGCTTTGAGGTTTGGCCCCAGAGGATTATGGTTCAAATCCCACCGAGGACAAAAACTTTTTTTCTGTTATTATTATATTTTAAAATATTTTAACTGATTTACAACGTCATACCTACCATCGCGGTAAACAAGATGCCTTATATGAAAAGCAGGTGGCGCTACAGGTCTCAAGATTACGGGTACGTACATCTCTCCCCGTTAGGTGGCACCCCTACAATGATGTTACTATATAATCGGGGTAACACGTGATCTGGGTTCCGTTGGGACAAAAGTTAGGTTAGAATAATGTGTGGGGGGTTATGTGACAGCAGTGGAGGGTTCCACACAGGTCAATAGGGCCCTATATTACCGGCATCGGATACCCTCGGGCGATCATCGGGTAACCATCGGGTGACCACCGCTCGGGGTCGCTGACCTGCCTGAGCTAGCCTCGCGAATTATGCATAGGGTCTCGCGGTATCGCCTTCGATCATCATGCGCGCTCAACGCCTGTTGTGGAGGCTTCCTCCGCCGCGGGTCTGGGGCTCGCGCCGACCAAGTGACCACGCCCTAAAATGGTGATAAAACTGCAGATTTCGGCTCCCATGTTATTTCTTATGGAGTTTTGAGTTAGAACCCGCTCTGCTATACTACTCATAGCTTGCCAATCTTGTCCTGGCTCCGTTGGTTGTTCATGTAGAGGTGGCAACACCATTCCTCTAATTTTTCCTTCATAATTCTGCTTCTGCCGGACTCCCCTTTGAGTTGGCGGAATTTGCCGACTTAACGGTGGCAGCGCCGGACCTCTAGGTTTGTCCTCATAGCTTGGCCTCTCTAGTTCCTCATCTAAAGCAGACGGCATCTGCCGTTCTCCAGGTGGCATATCTTTTCCCGAAATTCTTCTTTGAATTTCCTTTCTGATAAACGAAGCTTCTTGGTTGCAGGGTATCTGCTCGTCTATCGTCGTGTCTTCGGACTCATCATCCGAGTCCTCTTCAGACTCGCTGTGAATCTCCACGTCCATTCTGTATTTCTCCTCCCATAATCGGCGCTTCGCTCTTGTATTAAAAGCTGGGCATTCCATGGGTAGGTACGTAAATAATTTGCGATCGCTTAGGCCAAAGGGCCTAACGTCGTCACAGGGTTCTTTGTTACTCTTATGGTCTGAGTAAGTCATCGAGTTGGGCGCCATGTCCTGGCACAGTTCGCCTTCGCTTCCTCCTTCAAGGGGCATATCCCTGGAAGTACCTCGGCTAGCTCTCGTCGATTTCTCAGGGGCGGCGATCTGTGTAGGGCAGTTTGAAGCCGCTCCAAGCCCTTGCCTGAAGTCGGCCTCGGTAGAATAGAGCATGTTCTGGTGTTCTTCACCCTCAGCCACCAGAGCTGGAGGGGTTTCATTTTGCAAAGCCATATTTTCGGCCATTTCGCTATCTGCCACGCTTGGCTTCTTCGCTGCCGACCTGGGGCAGGTTGGGCCCAGGCGGTAGGTCCTTGGATTTATCGTTTAGGTCACGGCACCAGCTGCTGGAGGTCAGGCCTCGACGTCCAGCTCTTGGCGTCGCCGGTTTTCCACTATTTAATCTAAAAATCACGCTGCCACGTGGTTTTTGCTTTCTGCCGACCTGGTGCAGGTTATGCCCAGGTGGTATTCACTCGTACACGCCTCCCTGGCGATGACGTCAGCTGCTGCAGGTATGGCACAGTTCGTCCAATGCTGGCAACGTCGGCTATGACCGGTTCTCGTCGTACTTCCACTTAAAATTATTTTTGCCACTAGGTTATTTCTTCTTGCCGACCTGGTGCAGGTTATGCCCAGGTGGTAAACTCTTGTACACGCCTCCCTGGCGATGGCGTCAGCTGCTGCAGTTATGGCACAGTTAGTCCAAGCTTGGCAACGTCGGCTATGACCGGTTCTCGTCGTACTTCCACTTAAAATTATTTTTGCCACTAGGTTATTTCTTCTTGCCGACCTGGTGCAGGTTATGCCCAGGTGGTAAACTCTTGTACACGCCTCCCTGGCGATGGCGTCAGCTGCAGCAGTTATGGCACAGTTAGTCCAAGCTTGGCAACGTCGGCTATGACCGGTTCTCGTCGTACTCCTTCTTAAAATTAATTTGCCACTAGGTTATTTCTTCTTGCCGACCTGGTGCAGGTTATGCCCAGGTGGTAAACTCTCGTACACGCCTCCCTGGCGATGGCGTCCGTTGCAACAGTTATGGCACAGTTAGTCCAAGCTTGGCAACTTGGCGATGACCGGTTCTCGTCGTACGTCTTCTTAAAATTAACTTTCGGACCTGCTCGTACACTAGGTACGAACGCCTCGGATCGGCTAGGAACCACTGTTTCCTCACAGTATCGGGCTCGACTACGGCGTCCTCCACCGGTGCTTCTTCAGCTACACCTTGCTTTATCTTCAGGTTCACGTATGCCGCCTTGACATACCCAGGTCTCGGATTCTCCAAGATCGACTGGCAATTCGCTTGGTGACGGTCGTCCAAAGAAAAAGACTTATACAGATTTTAAAGCCGGAACAAATGCTCAACTAATTTATTAGACACTTGCTCATTTATGGTTCTGTACCGACTGGTCTCTCCCTTGAAAATCACTCAATTTATAGTTATTTTCAAGGTCGAATACCACAACACACCGCGGTGGAGTCCCTCTCGCATATACTTCAGGCCTGTCCTGCTGTCCATGCTGAGAGGATCCACCGGCACGACGATATCGTAAAGAAGGTCGCAGCCCACACTAGAACTAGGTGGCCCACAGAAGTCGAACCCCACGTTCGATATCGAGACGGCCGGTTATACAAGCCGGACCTGATCGTCCACAAGCCCGACGGCACCACCGTCGTGTGCGATGTGCAGGTCTCGTGGGAGGGTGTGAACGGCTTAGGCGACGCCTGGGCAAGAAAGAGAGACGTGTATGGAAATGCACACTTTATCGAGGCAGCCACAAATCGCTGGGTCATGGGTGAATACGTTGTTGAAGAAGATTCAAGAAGTTTGTCTCCTTGGAGATATTTTGATAGTATGATATTAAGAAGTAGAGAAGACATTAAGAATGAGAAAAAGCCGTTGAACGAGGTGCATTATTCCGCTGGAAATTATAAGATAATCGTGGGCCTTAGTGTAGCTAGAGGAATGGTGCCGAGTGTGAAGTTAATAAATACTGTTTTAAATTTACCTGAGGAAAAAGTTGCAGCATCACTAGCCAATTTCGAGTGGCATGAGTTTCTCGAAATCGCGTCCAAAATGGTTGAAGATGATACAGTATTAAGAATTGATTCTGAAACTGAAAATTTTACAGTGTCGTCCGTTACGTTGTTGAGTGAAACAATAATAAATCTTGTGTGTAATAATACAACGTTATGTTTCTGTTCTCATGACATAACCTCATTTGTTAGTATAAGTCACATTATTAATTATAGATTGAACCTGATACAAAATTTAGATTTTATGTCATTTTATGGTAACTTTTTAAATTATATGAACATTAATGAAGACATCCAAGGAAACTTTTTTGAGATTATTAAAAATATTTGTAGTTTAAACATGTCTGAACAAGCTATTTACATGTTTGAACTAATACACTTTAATCCCAAGAAGGTACTAGATGACTTTGATAGAATACAAATGTGTAATATTTAATGATAATAAATGTATATTAACCCGTTTTATTGGTTTTATTTCATAGTATTCTTACAACACTTTAGATAGCAACATCTCCTAAAATGTGTGGAGATGACGGTTATAGTTTGCTTCGTAATTTTGAAGATAGGCTAATTACGTTCGCTAATTGGCCTAGCAAGCTCAATCCTGAAGAGTTTGGAAGTGCAGGGTTTTATTACACTGAGAGATTGGATATTGTCAGGTGTTCATTTTGTCATTGTGAGTTTGATAGTTGGTATGTGGGAGATGATCCTTTGAAAGATCATTGTAAGAATGTCAAGCATTGTGAGCTAGCTAAAGTCTAATGGAGATGCCGCCAATTGAGAAAAAATAAACCGATAAAGTGTACAAAAGAGAAGAAAAACAAGAGTTTCTCATATACCGACGCCATCTGTTTACAACGAGAACCCAAAGGGCGTCGTGAAAATTTAATTAGAATAAATAAGTTATATAGTGACTTAGAAATATTAGATAACAAATTAGGTTGGCTAAAAAATGAGATCAACACTGATCAAGACGAGCCCAAGTTAGGAGAATATTTTCTAAGAATAAGCAAGTATTTAGAAAAATCCAGGGAAATTATTGTAGCGCGACGAGAGATCGCAGATCAAATTAGTAAAAATAGTAAAATAGACATAATGACCGAAAAATTTGATATTGGGGTCGCAGCGTCCTTGTTACCCTCTATGGACGGTACCGAGGAAGCTACGAAACAGCTTATTGATGCTATCGAGTTATACAGTGAAATGCTGGATAACAATGGAAAAGTATTCTTAATAAAATATATATTAAAAGTTAAAATTACTCAAACCGCGAAAATAAGGTTACAAAAGGAGTATGACAGTGTAAAAAATTTATTAATTGATATGACCAAACATTTAATTGCTTATATATCAACAGCCGTTTTGTCAACACAGTTGCATAGTACAAAACAAAATAATAAAAGTATAGAAGATTATGCTAAAATAATAGAGCAGTTAATATTAGACCTTACTATAACACAGGCGGATAACGATAATAATGCTATTAGCGTATTAAAAAGTGTTAACGAAAAAATTGCAATAAGTACGTTTGCTAACGGACTTAGGGACAACGACTTACGAACTATAGTTAAAGCTAGAAATTATTTAAATTTAAAGGATGCTGTTATAGCAGCCAAAGAGGAAGAAATAGTAAAAAATGTTAATATTCAGTCAAATAACAATCTATTTTTCACTCACGGGAAAAATAAACATTTTAATAATACACATAGATCTTTTACGCGAGGTCACGGTGTAAACAGAAAAAACGGAAAATTTAATTACAAACCAAATCACATGGCTAGGCAAAAGCAGAAAAACAAACACAACAGTAGAGGTCAAGGTCGAGAGAATTTTACGCGACGAGCGTATGTTGTAAACAATGAACGTGACACGAGTAAACAGTTTTTTCGTGTCTAGGTGTGAATGACAACAAAATAGGTAGTAGTTATAATATAAACGCATTAAATTATATATACGTAAAATATGGAGTGAATGAGTTAAAATTTTTGCTAGATACAGGGGCTAGTATAAGTTGTATTTTTGCTGATTATGTGGAAAGATGTCAAATAGACACATCTAATAAAATAAAAATTAAAGGTATTTCGGGATCTACATTTTCAAGGGGAACAGCTAATATTTTATTTTCTATTAATAACGAAAAATTTAAACATAAATTTTGTGTCGTTGATAAATTCGACTCTAGTATACATGGTGTATTAGGGTCAGATTTTTTCATCAAAACGGGAGCAATAATAAATTATGAAGATTTCACAGTATCGTTTTATAACGAGGACAGAAAAATTCAAACATCATTGCAATCTAATAGCGATGATTATACGATTATACCACCCCGGTGTAAAGTAATAAAATATTGTTATACCGAAAGCACCGATGAATGTGGAATTTTGAATGAAGAATTGTGTGACGAAGTGATTGTGGCCAGTATGGACCAAATGAACCCGACTAGCAACGTTATGTCTTGCCCGCATTATATTATTTAATAAAAGACGTTCCGGAGAGGCATCAAAAATGAAAATGAGTGATTATATTTCGAGACCGTCTTGGGCCGAACAAAACACTCAAGAGATAAGAGAATCTTTAACCCCTATCGAAAAAAAATTAGCCGAAAATATGACAATAGTTGAAGTAGAGGGAAAACGTGGGAGGCGAGTGCCAGTTTTACTTCCACCTATTGTGAAAGAATCCATTGACCTTTTAATAAGACATAGGGATGAGTGCAAAATTTCTTTTTATAACAGATACGTATTTGCGAGATCCAATGAGTCTAAACGCTTTTTAAGAGGGCATAATTGTCTAAAGAAAATTTGCGAAGAAATAAATTTAGAAAATCCTGATGCTATAACCGGTACAAAGTTGAGAAAATATGTCGCTACCGTTTGCCAGTTATTCAATATGCCAGAAAATGAATACGACTGGCTAGCCAGACATTTAGGTCATGATATTACCGTTCACCGAGAGTTTTACAGAATGCATGAAAGTGCAATAGAATTTACTAAAATCAGCAGAATATTAATAGCCGTGGATCAGGGTGAAGCCCACAAATATGTTGGTAAACAAATAAGCGAGATTAATATTGACGGTAAGCATTAAAGCACGATTGTATAATAAATAATGGCTTGTGTTTTTTGATATTTTAAATTTTACTTATTTTTACGTCAATTTTTAGATCTTCCTGGCCTAGAAACCGAAAACAAAGATGACGTGGAAAGCGAGGAAGATGATAGAGAAGAAATTGAAGAAGTAGAAGAAGTTGAGTTAAATAGAAAGGATACCACGGGAACTATAAAAATTAAAAAAGTCAAAGCAGGTACGTATCTCTGGTCCCTGTTCTGTCAGTTTCGAGTTATTGAACATAAATGGGATTTAGGCTTAAATAATTGTTTAATTAAAGCTGGTAAATGCTACTTTTTGGAATTGATGCGTAGTTGTGGCCATCAACTTGCTACTTAGCGGTTAAAGTATTATAATTATTTTATACATCTAACAAAATTCGCTAAAAACGTTAATGTGATTTGTTTTTTTCATGTTGTCTTTTGAACGTTCTAAACTTTCCATTTGCATTTAGTATTTATAGTATAAGAGGTGTAAAAGTGTAGTTTAAAAGAAAATAACTCTATTGGATCGAACTTTTTAGACACCCTGTATAAATTACAATAATTTTAAAATATGCATACTGCGGTTGGCTTTGCACAATCATGAATATGCCGTAAATAAGCACACTTAAAACAGTAATACCACCTATCGTAAAATAAAAATTTTACACTTTAGGTTAGTATGCAGAAACAGGGAAGACGTGCTTTCAGAATGTTTTTAAGATGTTACTTTACTAACCTTAGTTAAAAAAGTTGTATTTTTATACCTGTTTATTATATTTTAGGAAAAAAGGTAACAACGAAAGAACCATGGTCAAAAGGCGAAATGGAAGCAGTTTTAAAGCTTTTTGCAGTTCACATTAAGAGAGAAAAGGTTCCATCCAAAAAAGACTGCGACGAGTGTGTCGAAAAATATCCTGTACTCTCTAAAAGAGCATGGAAAAATATAAAATACTGTGAAAAAAAACAGATTTAAAAAAGGAAAAAATTTTTAAAAAATAATCTATAATTATATTTTTTATAGTTGGGAGGTTTGAGAGGTTTTACCTTCATAATTTTCAATTTCTAAGTTTTAATAAAACCAGATATCTCTAAGAAAAAGCATGCCCGTAAGCAATATATTATTATATAAATAAAAATATTTAAAATACCGTTAGTTATTTTAATTGTTATCGAACAACGATAGGATACGAATTTAAGGAATAAGTTGGATATCTAGCAACAGCGCAATTTACACCCAACTCGTAATTCTATTATAATGGCAACCTACCTCGCACATATTCTTGTATCCACATATGTGTGGCACCTTAGTTACACTTACCCAATTATGGCGCCAGATGCCAGAAATGATTTTCCGTTACAATTCGAATTGTATGGTGTGTAAAAGTAAAATTCCTAGATCTACACACAGTTTACAAAAGATGCCAAAAATATGGTAAATATTTCACAAAATGCCACAATTGAGGATATTGCATGGGGCGCCACAAATATGTACGTATGTGTGTGTGTGTGTGTGTGTGGAATAATTTAAATTTCTGGTGAGTACGAAAGTGTTTAGAAATAATTATTTGTTACTTTGTATTGTGAATGTTAAGGCGCAAACAGACTATTAACACGTCACGTGAGAGCACGTGCTGTCACGTGCTATCACGGCACACTCGAAATATCTGCAATACAATTTATGCGTGCTTACAAATAGGGTAGAAGTATATTGCAGGCACCTCATGCAGCTCACGGCAAGGTATCGTGTCAGCACAATTTTGTTTCTGCAAATTTACATATTCGACACGCGTGATAGCACGGTTCAGGGTGTAGCGATTTCTGCCCAGTGCTCTGAATGTCAAAGTGAAGAAATTTAATCAAGCGCGGGTAAACGGCGGGAGTAACTATGACTCTCTTAAGGGCGCATGAATGGATTAACGAGATTCCCACTGTCCCTACCCACTTCGAAGCGAGTGGACGTGTTTTGGTGGAGCTCCGAGGATATATGGGATTTTGGAGGAGTACAGGGCGTTTTTGGGGTGTTTAGTGGTGTTTCGTATGTCGCGAAGTATGCGCTGTGTGGTAGGAACCCGAACCCTGTAGCAGGGATCTCGGGGTAGAGGCCTGGGTGCGCCTAAGTTCGTAGGGGGTTACTAGTTGGTGAAATTAGACTCTTTGCCAACGAAAGCCGACTTTGGGGACTGTTTGAGGGGGGACAGGGATGTCATAGTGAGTGGACAATTAAATGAGGGGATAGAGGGATTCTCTGCGAATTTTTTAAGGGGTGAAAGGACTCTGTGCGACAAGGGAGAGCCGAGCTATAAGGGTTCTAGTGGGACTATGCAAAGTGTAATTTATCATAAAAGGACTTGTAAAATATTTTCAAATATCAGGAGAACAGAGGTGTTTCGCTGGTAAATGTATATGGATTTTTATTAAAATTTTAAAGTAAAATTAGACTTCGTGAGTGCGAGAGAGACAGTAAAATTGCTAAGATCCGACATAGTGGTATGCTGGTTTTGGTGAAATTTGACAAAAAACTTAAGTATAGTGCGGGACATATTAATATAGGAGTGTAAAAATAGTATAGTATAGCATAGGTTATATAGGTATAGGTATAGGGGTATATGCATATGCATATGCATATATGGACATTTATTAGAAATTTACTTGTTGATTACCAGACAATTAGCGTATAACGGGACTAAATATCAATCACCCGTGGCTAAACCAGGTAGTAAGACGCGATCGAGGACAGCACGAGCATCACAAGCTCGAACTAGCCCCGATCGCGCTAAGTTAACTCCCACTAACAACGGGAGTAGGGCTTCGGGAAGCTGTGCAGGAGCCCGTATGACGCGAAGTGGTAATACACTTCAAGTTATTACGAGGTCCGCGGACACCCGGACCGCGGGAGACTACCGTTGCTGCGACCAAGATCAGCAGCACAAGGCAGAGGGATGCAAACAAGGCCCCGTCACTAAAACCAGAGTCGGTAGTTCCCTCAACTGCCGGCTCAAAGTCCGCAAAGACCGTATGCGGACGGCGAGAGGAAAAGGGTGGGAGTCGAACTAAGGCTAGCCCTACAAACGAGCCCTAGAAATCAAATCCCGGTGCTCAACCCACCCGAAACCTTTACAGATGCGACGTGTGCAGCGAGGTGTTCACCAGTCAAAGCAAGCTTGCCAACCATATTTTTGCGAGAACTTGCCAAGACAGGGAGAAATGCGCCTACTGCGAAGCGCGGTTCACTACCTTCAATGGTGTGAAACTGCACGAGCGGAGGGCGCACACTGAGCAGTACATGGCTGAGCGCGAACGGCACGCCCCACCGCCTGAGGCCGAACTACTTCAGTCTATGGTTGAGTTCGAGGCTTCATACAGGGGGGCGCGTATTCGCGTGGACATGGGTGCGGCTGTCGGGTTGTCGGTTGATCAGATCAGAACCAGGCGGGCCAGGCCGGAGTATGGGCGCTTCCTTGATATTGCTAAGAGAAATCTTATCACTCAAGTGAGGCGCCTTTCGCCGCGCCTGACACCTCCCGCACAACCACGACGTCCCCCATCGGTCACTACTGCTAAGTCACCTATCGTGCGCCTCGATTCCAACAGAGATACGCCGTCTCCCAGTGGTCCACCGACTGCTGAGAAGAGATGTGTAGCCGTAACTCGTCCCACGTTGGAGCCCAGCGCTACTCCGAAGGTCTTGCATCAGAGGAAGGAGACTGACGCCGAGTGCAGCGACAGACCACTTCGTCGTTCCCGACGAGTGAATTCTGCCGCAGCACCGGGCGCTTCTCTTGCCATAGACTTGGCCAATCGAAGCCAGCCTGGAGGCATTCAGCCCGGACCTTTGCTCCGGAGAACAAACACGACATACAAGGACAGTCTCCACGTCTCACCTGAGGCCGGGACCAGACGACGACTACCCGTTATCGTCGAACCCGAGCCCAATGAGCACAGGATAGATGCAGTAGTTACTACTCCTACAGCGTCTCCTGCTCCACTTTTAGGCTTGCCAGCTGCTAGCCCGCCACCAGATTCACCGGGGAACTCCCCTGACAGGGAACCACGTCCGGCGCATGCCCCCGCAATGCCTCGACCATTCGTTGAGCTTGTCGAGGAAGTACGCGTAAGGCTCCCACCCGGATCTGGTACAGTAAGTCAGGATTCTGGACGCTGGTCTTGGAGAATCGGATGCCCAGTTGGAGTTCACGCTCAATCACTGGCTTTCGACACTTTCCGGGCCGGCACGAAAGATCCGTCCACAAAGACCTCGAATGAATAAGCCAGAACACAACAGGCACTATGGAGCCACTACCGGCGGCACAGGAAACCGTGCAGCCGAGTACAAAAAGGCGCAGCAGCTGTATGGCAAAAATAGAGCAAGTCTAGCGGACCTCGTTATATCCGGAAAGCGGATGTACGAGGACCCCGTACTACCATCGGTGGAAGACGTGTAGGAATACTCGAGTCCCCGTCGCCTGAGGACAACGAGCCAATTAGCGACACAAAGGAGGTGCTGCATACCTTCCGACCAATAACTGTGGAGGACGTTAAGGCTGGGATAGTTGGGTGGCAACACCCAGCGCCTGGCCCGGACGGAATCACCGTGGAAACGGTGAAGAAAATGCAGCCCTTAGTGCTCAGTGCCATATTTACGGTCATTCTTGCTCGCAACGTTCACCCGCCCTCCTGGCGAACGTCGCGCACAGTGCTAGTTCCTAAGGATGGAGACAGAAAAAACGCAGGTAACTGGCGTCCGATTTCGATCGGTTCTGCCGTTCAGCGTCTGCTCCATCGCGTCATACAAAGCAGACTCCGGAGAGAAATGCGAGACAGTGTCCACCAGCGCGGATTTAAGGGCATTGACGGGACGCTTGCCAATGTGGTCATTCTTGACCACTACATTGGCGAGCGGCTGAGCGCGGGCAAGGGGTACAATGTTGTATCACTTGACCTGCGCAAAGCCTTTGATTCCGTCAGCCAGAGATCCGTACTGAGGGCACTGGAACGAATGGGAGTCGAAGCTGAGATGAGAGCCTACGTCGAGAAGTCGCTGACGGGATATGATACGATCATCCAGGTCGGCGATAGATCGACTAGGAAGCTTAACGTTCAGCGAGGAGTGAAGCAGGGTGATTCCTTGTCTCCGCTCCTTTTCAACATCGTAATTGACGAACTTATCGAACGCATAAACACTAGTTACACCGGGGGTGCGCTAGAGAATGACTGTAATGTGGCGCTGATGGGTTTCGCTGATGATCTGATCTTGCTTAGCGATAAGCAGACAGAGGTTCCGCTCATGCTGGACGACATATATCGGTTCGTTAGTGCGAGAGGTATGGCTGTCAACCCTGCAAAGTGCGCCGCGCTTGCGACGACTACTTTGCGGGGTGACAAAAAGCCATTGCCCGTGCAACGGCCGATATTTAGGATCGGACTAGAGTTCATTCCCGCCATTACGGCGATGTCGGCGTTTAGGTATCTGGGACATCGGTTCGGTGCTGGAGGCATCCGAAAACCGAACATCCCAAACCTGGCCACTTGGCTGCGATATGTGGAGAGAGCGCCCCTGAAGCCGGATCAGAAGGTCAACATCATACGAACCTATTTGATTCCGCGTCTTCTTCATGGTCTTCAGACAACTAAGACCACGGGGCTTCTCTTGAAGGGGTGTGACAGAACGATAAAGGCATCGGTAAAACGGTGCCTGCATCTGCCTAAGACCACCCCGGACTGCGTTCTGCATGCCAAGGTCCGAGATGGCGGTATCGGGATCACCCAGTTGCGGAAAGTCGTGCCGGCAACGCTTCTGAAGCGTATGTCGAACCTTCTGACCAAAACTGAGGACCCTATCATAAACCGCGTCTTGCAAACGGACAGGGCTGGGTTGGTTTTTGCTCGCTTGCAGAATTTGGCGGGGGAAATCCCCAGTGAACAAGTCTGGAGGGAGGCCTTGATGAACGGTCCTCTAACCTCCGGAATGCAGGCTGTGGCTGAAGACTCCGCTAGCCGCGATTGGGTTACCGATCGACCAAACGGCTGGAGCGGTCGAGACTTCGTCAGAGCCGTTCATCTTCGGTCTAACACTCTCCCCTGTAAGGGTCACCCGTCAGTACCGCGCGAACAGCGCGGCTGCAGACACCCGGGTTGCACCGCGGTGGAGTCCCTCTCGCATATACTTCAGGCCTGTCCTGCTGTCTATGCTGAGAGGATCCACCGGCACGACGATATCGTGAAGAAGGTCGCAGCCCACACTAGAACTAGGTGGCCCACAGAAGTCGAACCCCACGTTCGACATCGAGACGGCCGGTTATACAAGCCGGACCTGATCGTCCACAAGCCCGACGGCACCACCGTCGTGTGCGATGTGCAGGTCTCGTGGGAGAGTGTGAACGGCTCAAGAACTCTTTTCTTTGTTCCACTAATACTTGGAGCACGTGGCATATGGCCGCGATGTAATGCTCCCACAGTTCAGGCGCTTGAACTGACCAAGCAATTCAAAATGAATTGTGTTCATAGCGTCCTGAAGTGGGGATCAAGCATACTCGCTGTATTCATGAGGAGAGCTTGGGGTGCCGCGCGTGGTCCACCCTATGTGCAAGGGATCGCAGCGAGGGGCCGTTTCTAACGGCTGCGCCAATATGTGCGTGATTGAGATCTCTGAGGCCTAACCATCGGCTTCCCATGATTGGTGAAAGCTTTTGAACGCTGCGCGATTGAAAAATTTTTAATTGTACACGCCCCATAGGGGGTTATTCAATAGCCAAATGCCTCGTCATCTAATTAGTGACGCGCATGAATGGATTAACGAGATTCCCACTGTCCCTACCCACTATCTAGCGAAACCACTGCCAAGGGAACGGGCTTGCACACAGCCACAGTGCCAAACTAGAGTCAAGCTGTTCTTCTTTCATCGCTAATTTTTCCAAGCCCGTTTCCTTGGCAGTGGTTTCGCTAGATAGTGGGTAGGGACAGTGGGAATCTCGTTAATCCATTCATGCGCGTCACTAATTAGATGTGTGACGAAGTCACATTTTAATCAAACATATTTCATAGTTTTATTCCGCATAATTTATATTAAAGACATCGATTAAATAATTAGACTAGCGAACTAGCTAATTACCGGCTCCCTCAGAGCACCCAGTATAGCTCAGCCAAACCATTCCGCAGTGCGACCATGCACAGCCAATCAAAAGGCGCAATCCCCCAGAGTACCGTAGTACTGGTGGGAGAACGCGAACCTTGCTCCGGACGTTGAGAACGTCGTGGAAGACACTTCTCACCGAGACCCGGCTTAACAGAGACGTTTCACTGAGTCCTTGCCTAAATAATCTAAATATTCGCCGTCGTGTAAATTTTCCGCTACGAGCCACCGATTTGACTGTACAAGTAAGTATACCTGTAGTGGGATGTAATTATCTCCTCGCCAGAGATAAGAGTGTTAGGTTCTGTTGAAAAAGGGACGTATATGGTCATGTGTTCTCACGCTGATCCTGTACCAACTTAAAAGTTTTTCCGAAGAACGTTCAGCATTCTTCGGAAAGCCAACAGGGAAGACCGAAACCGAGTGACCGAAGGGCTGCCGACTATCGGAAGGGTATATATGTGTTTTCACGCTGTATACACTTTCGATATTTAACAAAACCCGTTTCGGGAGACCGGCTACTTTGAAGTGTGTTTACGCTCATTGTAATCGCCTCCCGTAATAGAGCGAAAGTGAATGAACCGCAGGATGAATGTTGTGGGGACTAGCCGCCGACTGACTGCACTATCGCGTTTTCACGCGTAGTGTAGCCTGTCGGGGGTAACTACCCTGTGTCGATCACCGGAGCATCTTGGTGTGTTTTTACGCCCATTACTGCCCCGGTTACCGATTCGCCGAAACTAAGAATGACCGAATGTGTGAGGAATGTGGTGTTCTCTGGCGAGCGAAGTTATTCCGTTTCCTTGCCACGATGGTAGCAGTCCGTATGTCTGTGACAGCCCCTTATGACCGCTGGAGCCTTTTTCCTTTTTAACCCGTTGCTTTAATCCCGCTAAACACCCTGCTTTCTTGCACGCATAGTTTGCTCTATCGTACCTGTCTGCTTTACACCCTCCCGTAGTAGCTTGTTCACATAAAATGTGGAACCGCCGCACCCCCTCTAAAAACCGTATATTTTAAATAGCATAGTCCTAGCTTCTGTATAGTAAATGTCAGCCCGAAAATAATAAATTCTATTAGCTAATAAATTGTTTAGAACGAACCCGTATTCTGTGTTATTATTTATTAAATAGGCAAAACGGCTATAGTGGGCGCATAGACCCCTGGAGTACCGTTTCTCCAACTGTGTAAAAGCTACCTATAGGTCTGGTGGTTCTCTGTTACACCCTAAAGCAACAGAGTGGCGCTCGAGAATTATCCGTCTCAAGAAAGTACAGGCCGACAAGACTGTTCGGCATGACGAACCACAGCAGGAGCGTTACAGATGACGAGGCATTGTGTGAATGCAGACAGTGGAATTTTACGTGAAAATGGACGAAATATTAATTGAAAAAGTGAGAAAGTATGAAGTTCTGTACAATCACTCATCCCGTGACTATAGGGATCAGCGCATGCGTCAACAAGCCTGGGAAGAAATCGGCCGGGAATTAAAACTTACAGGTAAAAATTTTAGGACTTTATTATAATTAGTACATAATTTTTTTAAATTAATCGTTATCGTGATGTATTATTCTTCCTCTACGAACCATGTCTATTTGCCAAGGTACAGCACCAGTAGGCGAATTAAAATATTCCTTAAAGACCTCTCGAGTTGTAAAGGCATCATTAGCGTAATTCCTTCGTAGCCCTTGGAGATTTTGGAGAGCCGCTTCTGGTGAACGTAATGTAGCAATATCGGGTTCTAGCGACTCTGAACATAACATGTTATGTAGGCAGCATGAGGCCAGTACAATTTTATCTACTAAGTATGGTTGTATTTCCAAGTGTCTGCGAAACACTCTCCAGCGAGCAACCAAAATTCCGAAGGCATTTTCCACAACGCGTCTTGCTCGAGATAAGCGATAATTATATATCTTATTAGGTTCATTTTCTCCTAAGTGAAATCTGCTGTACGGACGAAGCAAATAAGTTTTAAGCGGAAACGCTTCATCACCAAGAATAACATGCGGCTGTGGTAGTCCATTTATTTCGAGTGGATTATTTTCAGGTACACCTAATGTTCCACTTTTGGGCTTTTTCCCGATATCTGACTTCTCGAAAATACCATCGTCGCTATTCCTACCATAGGCGCCAACGGCTATTGCGATAAAGTTATAGTCGGCATCAACGAGTGCCAAAAGAACTATTGAATGACTTCCCTTGTAGTTATAAAATGTAGAGCCTGCATTAATGGGGCACTGAATATTAATATGCTTTCCGTCTATGGCAGCAATGCAATTTGGGAAATCCCATATTTGCTTAAATCTTGCTGCAGATTTCTTCCATATATCTGTCGTTAGTACCGGCGGGTCACTTCTCGACACCAAATTTGTCTTGTACCTAACTCTGTAGAAAGGGCCCTTTAAGCCGATAGGCTTTCTCGACACCATGAATATTAAAATCGATATTCTAATAAACAAAAGTAATTAGGTAGGTAACAATAAAATAAAGGTAAACTTTTGGCTTAGGTACCTGTCCCTATTCATTAATGATAATTTTTGCTTATTTAACAGTTAGTATTAGTTTATTAGTTAGTATAATAGTAATTGCTATTTTTGGTCAGTCCTTCTTGTGCTGTTAAGAAAGAAAGTAAATTATATAATATGAAACCTTATCTTACTGAAAGTATTCGTGGCGGAGAAGTTCTTGTTTTAGAAAACTTTACGTTTTCTAAACAAAAAATATTAAAAAGTGGTGAAACATTTTGGAGATGTTGTAAGCGGAATTCGAAGTGCAGTGCCAAACTATTCACTGTAGGTGAAGAGTTGACAGTTTCTCGGAGCGAACTCAATCATAATCATGATTCAGACGAAAACAAAGTCATCCGAAAAAATATCTCAAATTCATGCAAAAGGAAAGCAGAAGAAGATTTGTCAGAGCAACCATCCAAAATTATCCGGAAAGTGTTGAGTGTTGATCTACCCAAGAATATTTCCTCAGACGACGTGGGCCTCATTCGAAAAAGTATGTATCATGCCAGAAGAAAAAGTTTTCCAAGTGTCCTTCCAAAAAACATCGATGAAGTACATAATGTGATAAAGCTTTATGCTCCAACAACCAGCAGGCAAGAAAACTTCATTTTTATAAACGATCCAGATAGTCACATAATTGTTTTTACTTGTAAAACAAACATTGATTTAATGTTAACTATGGATACATTTTATATGGATGGTACATTTTCGTTTTGTACCAAGTTTTTTTTGCAACTGTTCACAATTCACGGCCAAAAGAACGGACATTACGTACCTTTAATATTTTGCTTGTTGCCAGATAAAAACAAAATCACGTACAGTAAATTGTTTCTTGGACTAATAAATCAGATTACTACTAATTTTGGGTTGAATTGGAATCCCAAAGAAGTGTATGCTGATTTTGAAATAGGGATTCATTTGGCTTTGAAAAATGTTTGGCCAGATGTGAAAATTAGTGGCTGCCGTTTTCATCTTCATCAAGCATGGTACCGGAAAGTACAATCTTTAGGATTAGTTGCTGAATATAAAAATCAGTCAGAAATTGGCAAATGGATCAAAGACACTCTTGGACTGACTTATCTTAAACCAGAGGATGTCGAAGAGTGTTTTGTTTTCGATATAATGTCCTATAAACCATTAGACTCTAAATTAGACATGTACGCAGATTATCTTCTGGATAATTATATCGGTGAAACTGCAAGTTTTAGGCCTCATATTTGGGCAGATCAAACACCGTCAATATCAAGAACGACTAATTGTTGCGAATCATTCCATTCAAAATTCAATTCTTCTTTTTATAACACTCATCCTTCTATTTATATTTTTATCGAAAAACTCAAAGAAATTCAAATTGACTCATACATTAAATTGCAAAGTTTACAAAAGCCAGCAAAAATCAAAGATCGATCTGTTAAGTCAAAACTCACAGCGCTAGAAAATCTAGTAGGGAAATTTGAAGCTTTGCAAATTAGTAGACTAGAATACGTTAAAGCAGTCTCTTATTACTCTAAATTAGGTTAGTTTTAGTTTAAATTGAATGAAATTTTTGTTTGAAAATATTTTAGTATGTAAGAACATAAACTTGATTAAATATTCAATCATGTTTGAAAATATTTGTACTATGTAAGAATATATGCACAATATGCACATACACCTGAATGGCTGTTAGTGTCGAGAAAGGCTATTAGTTTACCTAAAACCTTAACGTTTGGTGTCGAGATCGGCTATAGGATTAAAAATGGCAGGTATTTGGTGTCGAGATTGGCTACGGCCGTTAGTACAGGCATTACAATAGGCCCCAAGTTTTTCCATATGGCATCGCAAACTTGAAGTACTATTTCTCGAACTGTACTAAAACCTAGTCTGTAGCTAAAGCCTATGCTTCTAAATGAATTCCCGGTTGCAAGGAACCTAAAACAAAATTATTATTAACATCACTTTGGTTTTCAGCCGACAAAGCCAAACAAACGTGGGATAAGCTTCGCAGATGTTATAATAATGCAAGAACTAGGCGACTCTCAACAAAAAGTGGTCAGGCTACCAAAAATATATCAGCTTGGAAATATGAACAACAAATGTCATTCCTTGTACCCTATTTGGAAGGTCGAAGGTATGATTAAAATTTATTAGAGTTAAAAATTAACTTTAAGTTGTCCCACTTTTGTGAAACACCCTGTATATTCAAAAATATTTTTAAAACATGCACCTTGATTTTTATATTTAAAGTTTTTCCCTATCTGTAATAGCATATGAGATATCAAAAGAATTTTACACTAAATGGACACCCTGTATTATTATTAAACTATAATATTTATATTTTTCTTTTAAGAACATGCAGCAATTTACCCGGTGTCGAAAATAATGCAGATGCACCGGAATCCCAAGACAATGCAGATACAGAGGTATCTCAAGAATATTCGGAGATAGAGGTATCCGAAGACATTGCAACAGAGGTTTCAGATGCCAAAGATCAAGAAGAACCACAAGTAGAAAGAAATGAAACCGAGTCTCACGAGAATACTCAGCGAGAAAAAAATATAACTATTTTAAATAAATTAAAAACGCGCAAACAGTGCAGCAAAACAACTGCAGCAGAAATGGTCCATATAATGCAGGAGAATGCAAGTCTACGAAAACGGAAATATGAAAATCAAGAAGCAAAAAAGACAGATGCAAAGAAATCTTCGTCCTTGGAAATGGATGATATTGAGTTGTTTTTCCTCAGTATGGCAAAAATGACCAAAAAACTGCCAAGGTATGAACAAACATCTATTAAATTAGCGGTAAGCAACGCAGTACTCCAAGCTGAACAAAGAAGTTACGAAAGATCACCATATTATTCTCCACACACAAGAAGTGTTCCTACACCGCTAAGTTCTGTACAATCTTCATCTACCATGGAATCAGCTTGTTCACCTCAGAACTATTTAGGACAAGAAACTTTTGAAAATGAACACAGACCAACTCTTTTACAACTATCGTCTATAAACGATACAAACTACTTTCTTTAATAAACAATACTGAAATTCCGAAAACTTTATTTTCTGTTTTTTGACTTACCTTAAACAGACAGCTAATCTTTCTTCGGTACTAATCGCTTTTCGAAATTGAGTGTTTTGCTTTTTAATGTCTTCTTTAATTAGTCCGTGCAAAAAATTAAATTCTTCTTCGGTCATCCGAAAATACATATGATAACTATCTGGATGGTCCTTTAACTCTTGCACTAATCTATGATATTCTCCTAGTTCTTCCCTGCGTACGTTTATTTCATGGACCCATTTATTCCCTTTTCTTTCGTTAACTAACAGAAATGCAGCTACATTTTCTAATTCCTCCTCAAACTCTGAGGAACTCGTTAAGCTACAAGATTCACTTGCCATCCTGACAAATACAAAATATATGCAATAAAACAATGATCTGATGTACGTAGTATGTTTCCAAGCCGTGACAGCATGTGATATCTTGCCGACGTGACAACACGTGCTCTCACGTGACGTGCTAATAGTCTGTTTGCGCCTTTATAGACATATTTATTTGTAACGTCACGTTTAATCGGTGAATAAACGCGATATTTAGATATAATACTAGGCTACATGGTTTTAGAAATTCGAAACGATTCATGGAAATTTCCTTTATTTTTAGAAAAAAATGTTTACATGCGAATACTGTCCCCGCTCATTTACCCGGAAGGCTAATTTGAAGCGCCATGGGGATTGTCGTGCAGCAACCAAAAGCTGCGACACATGCGGAGATAGTTTCAAGTCCGAGGGGGCACTCCAACGACATCGGCGCGAGGAGCACCGAGCCCCCAAAAGACAAGCAGATACTCCGCATCCAACCATGGCGAAGCGGCCTAGACTTGACTTCCAAGACGGTAAGTTTATTATTTTGGTAAATATTAGAATAAATAAACAGTGTTAAATATTTTTAGCGGCTACGCAGCATTGCAAACCCTGTAAACGGGAGATTCCCGTCAGTGGCTGGGGTGGGCACGTTAGAACCCTTCAGCACCGGGAAAAGTGTTGCGTAGTGCAGGAGGAGGGTGTACAGTTGATAAAGACCTCGTTCAAAGGCCGTTTAGCTACCTATCGTTTGGATGGTACTGCGGATTCCACCAACGTAAAGAGATTTTTAGAAAATTTGAAAAATAAAACAGTAGCGTTGGTGGAAAGTAATGTCAACCTTCACTCGAACATTAAGGTTGGCATGGAACTATTCGGCCGCTTTCTCCTGCAGTCTAAAGAAGCAATGGAAGTCAAGTCGTTCAATTCAAAGTTTCGGATTGTGAGCGGGAGCACGGATTTGGAGGAGCTGTTTGCACAGTTTGCTGCAATTTTGGATAAGAAGGCCAGCGAGTTTGCAGAGAAAGAAAGTGGTATGTATTTATTTTTAATTCTGAAACTTGAACGTGGTCTAGTCTAGGCTACATGTTAATTATGTCTCCTTGTTACAGGTTGGGCCTTGCAACAGCTTCTTCACCTAGAATTAGGTATCAATAGGTACAACCCCCTAAAGGCGTCTTCCTATATACCGCTGCCAAAGACGATCGATGCAAAGAAAGCGGTACTCAACATTCAGAACAACGATGAGAAATGTTTTACATGGTCAGTCTTGGCTGCTCTACATCCAATACATTGGACTCAAAATGCAAATAGAGTCGCGAACTACTTGCCTTTTGAGAGCGAGTTGGATTTTACAGGTATAAGCGCTTCTCCTATGAAACTTGTCGATATTACAAGGTTTGAAGAACTCAACGATATTTCGGTCAATGTCTACGGACTTGATAAAGTTTACGAGAATGGAAAAAATATCGTTGAAGTCGTTGGATCTTTGCACTTTACCAAATCTCGCAGAAACAGACATGCTAATTTGTTATTAATTAGTGACGATTATGGGAATAATCATTACTGCTTAATAAGAAACTTGTCTAGACTGGTCTCAAGTCAATTAAGTAAACATGAACATGTCAAATACTTATGTGATGGTTGTTTGCTTTATTTTAGAACTAATGATAAATTAATAGCCCATCAGGCTCACGATTGTAAACACGTTTCGGTTAAACTGCCAACTACTGATTTGCGCAAGGATAAATACGGCAAAGACGTTCCCGAGAACGAGTTTAAATTTGAAAATTTCGATAAAAATTAAAAGTACTGTTTGTAGTGTATGCGGATTTTGAAACTGTTGTTGAGCCTATTGAAATAGAGGAAAATGAGCTCTCCCCTAACCAATCTTACACCATCAAAACCCATAAGCATACGCCTTACTCTTTTGGCTATTACATTAAATGTTCTTTCGACGATTCGCACTCTCGATTCAGGACTTATAGGGGTGATAATGCTAGTGATATGTTTGTAGAGACGTTGGAAAAGGACTGTAAACGACTTTACAACGACTTTATAAAAATCAAAAAGCCGATGGCTCCTCTAACGCCTGAAGAAGAGAACGAATTTAAAATGGCTACTAGTTGCCACATTTGCGAAAAACCATTTAATGTAGGTGGTGAAAGAGTAAGAGATCACGATCATCTCACATCAAACTCAACTTTTATTCCTAGAACTTAATATTAATAAATATTCAGGAGTGGGGTAGTCAGAGTGTAGTCGATAATTTGCTTGGGCGGTTTCAGTACTTATTTAGTCATGGGTGAATACGTTGTTGAAGAAGATTCAAGAAGTTTGTCTCCTTGGAGATATCTTGATAGTATGATATTAAGAAGTAGAGAAGACATTAAGAATGAGAAAAAGCCGTTGAACGAGGTGCATTATTCCGCTGGAAATTATAAGATAATCGTGGGCCTTAGTGTAGCTAGAGGAATGGTGCCGAGTGTGAAGTTAATAAATACTGTTTTAAATTTACCTGAGGAAAAAGTTGCAGCATCACTAGCCAATTTCGAGTGGCATGAGTTTCTCGAAATCGCGTCCAAAATGGTTGAAGATGATACAGTATTAAGAATTGATTCTGAAACTGAAAATTTTACAGTGTCGTCCGTTACGTTGTTGAGTGAAACAATAATAAATCTTGTGTGTAATAATACAACGTTATGTTTCTGTTCTCATGACATAACCTCATTTGTTAGTATAAGTCACATTATTAATTATAGATTGAACCTGATAAAAAATTTAGATTTTATGTCATTTTATGATAACTTTTTAAATTATATGAACATTAATGAAGACATCCAAGGAAACTTTTTTGAGATTATTAAAAATATTTGTAGTTTAAACATGTCTGAACAAGCTATTTACATGTTGGAACTAATAGACTTTAATCCCAAGAAGGTACTAGATGACTTTGATAGAATACAAATGTGTAATATTTAATGATAATAAATGTATATTAACCCGTTTTATTGGTTTTATTTCATAGTATTCTTACAACACTTTAGATAGCAACATCTCCTAAAATGTGTGGAGATGACGGTTATAGTTTGCTTCGTAATTTTGAAGATAGGCTAATTACGTTCGGTAATTGGCCTAGCAAGCTCAATCCTGAAGAGTTTGGAAGTGCAGGGTTTTATTACACTGAGAGATTGGATATTGTCAGGTGTTCATTTTGTCATTGTGAGTTTGATAGTTGGTATGTGGGAGATGATCCTTTGAAAGATCATTATAAGAATGTCAAGCATTGTGAGCTAGCTAAAGTCTTATGGAGATGCCGCCAATTGAGAAAAAATAAACCGATAAAGTGTACAAAAGAGAAGAAAAACAAGAGTTTCTCATATACCGACGCCATCTGTATGCTAGTAATATTTATAATTCTTATGGGCGTCTGGTACCAATCTCGTGAAGTAATAAAGGTTTTAGGGAATGGAATTTAGGTCATTCTGCCTACAGTCATGGCGGCGTTAAGTTCATCCTATATTCTCTTGACTGCCTTAGTATAAAATGTGTTTTACGTTTACGCTCCGTATAATGTATTGAATGCATCGGTAATGTTGGGAACCCCACCCTTTTCTACAAACAACACATGGCTTCAAATGACATATGAACAAATTGATAATAGACATACGGCTGTTTTAAATCAAACGCTTCAACAGTTGGTGATTTACGATATAAGGTTAGGTTTCAGTTTAGAGACCTGACTTTTGGCGAAACCGAGTGGAGGATGCTAATAAACCAAAATGCTTCTCACAATTCTCCAATAGTGGATGGATATGCTGAAACACATGGTGTGCTTAGTTTAATTGTATTTATATGTGTATCTTGTACCATTTTACTAATTAATCTATTGCATACCTTTATTAAGTCAAGGTATAGATAAATAAATAATTTTCTTTAATTTTGATGTCTTTTCTTTTATTTAATATATAACCCATATCAGCGAAACAATTTTTTTTTCTCGCGCATGCGGACTGTTAACTTTGGTTCTATTTACTCAATCAACCCCGTTCCTTTTCTAAACAACTTATGACGTCACCCTAAATACGTAGCATGTATTTGCAATCTTTCGCCCCCTGCCGTTAGGGCATTAGCTATACTAACTTTGGCCCTATTGACCCGATCAACCCCGTTCTTTTTTTAAACGACTCATGACGTCACCCTAACCACGTGACATACATCAGCTGTCGATTTTGACATTTGACATCTGACAGGTGACAGTTCTTAATTGACAGGTGACAGGTGTCATTTTCGAGTCATGCGCAAGAACCCATTTCATAGACCCCAACTACGCATACGCAATATCCTAGGCTCATTGGTTCCGGAGATATGACTCATAGAAATTGCTCCGAAAATTAACATTGGAGTCTGGAGGGAGGCCTTGATGAACGGTCCTCTAACCTCCGGAATGCAGGCTGTGGCTGAAGACTCCGCTAGCCGCGATTGGGTTACCGATCGACCAAACGGCTGGAGCGGTCGAGACTTCGTCAGAGCCGTTCATCTTCGGTCTAACACTCTCCCCTGTAAGGGTCACCCGTCAGTACCGCGCGGCTGCAGACACCCGGGTTGCACCTGTCCTGGCACAGTTCGCCTTCGCTTCCTCCTTCAAGGGGCATATCCCTGGAAGTACCTCGGCTAGCTCTCGTCGATTTCTCAGGGGCGGCGATCTGTGTAGGGCAGTTTGAAGCCGCTCCAAGCCCTTGCCTGAAGTCGGCCTCGGTAGAATAGAGCATGTTCTGGTGTTCTTCACCCTCAGCCACCAGAGCTGGAGGGGTTTCATTTTGCAAAGCCATATTTTCGGCCATTTCGCTATCTGCCACGCTTGGCTTCTTCGCTGCCGACCTGGGGCAGGTTGGGCCCAGGCGGTAGGTCCTTGGATTTATCGTTTAGGTCACGGCACCAGCTGCTGGAGGTCAGGCCTCGACGTCCAGCTCTTGGCGTCGCCGGTTTTCCACTATTTAATCTAAAAATCACGCTGCCACGTGGTTTTTGCTTTCTGCCGACCTGGTGCAGGTTATGCCCAGGTGGTATTCACTCGTACACGCCTCCCTGGCGATGGCGTCAGCTGCTGCAGGTATGGCACAGTTCGTCCAATGCTGGCAACGTCGGCTATGACCGGTTCTCGTCGTACTTCCACTTAAAATTATTTTTGCCACTAGGTTATTTCTTCTTGCCGACCTGGTGCAGGTTATGCCCAGGTGGTAAACTCTTGTACACGCCTCCCTGGCGATGGCGTCAGCTGCTGCAGTTATGGCACAGTTAGTCCAAGCTTGGCAACGTCGGCTATGACCGGTTCTCGTCGTACTTCCACTTAAAATTATTTTTGCCACTAGGTTATTTCTTCTTGCCGACCTGGTGCAGGTTATGCCCAGGTGGTAAACTCTTGTACACGCCTCTCTGGCGATGGCGTCAGCTGCAGCAGTTATGGCACAGTTAGTCCAAGCTTGGCAACGTCGGCTATGACCGGTTCTCGTCGTACTCCTTCTTAAAATTAATTTGCCACTAGGTTATTTCTTCTTGCCGACCTGGTGCAGGTTATGCCCAGGTGGTAAACTCTCGTACACGCCTCCCTGGCGATGGCGTCCGTTGCAACAGTTATGGCACAGTTAGTCCAAGCTTGGCAACTTGGCGATGACCGGTTCTCGTCGTACGTCTTCTTAAAATTAACTTTCGGACCTGCTCGTACACTAGGTACGAACGCCTCGGATCGGCTAGGAACCACTGTTTCCTCACAGTATCGGGCTCGACTACGGCGTCCTCCACGGGTGCTTCTTCAGCTACACCTTGCTTTTATCTTCAGGTTCACGTATGCCGCCTTGACATACCCAGGTCTCGGATTCTCCAAGATCGACTGGCAATTCGCTTGGTGACGGTCGTCCAAAGAAAAAGACTTATACAGATTTTAAAGCCGGAACAAATGCTCAACTAATTTATTAGACACTTGCTCATTTATGGTTCTGTACCGACTGGTCTCTCCCTTGAAAATCACTCAATTTATAGTTATTTTCAAGGTCGAATACCACAACACCCCCCCTCTGAAGAGCATTTGTTATGGTATGTTTATTTGACCGTACCCATTTGGTACAATCAGACATCATATTTTAACAACAACAATATAAAAACTAACAAAGTCCATAAACAACAATAAAAAAAAATAACTAAGTCCATATAAACATATTTAAAATCACTTCCATTCCCTTCTGTGGGACGACTTTTCTTTTTCTCTGCACCGAGGTGATTTCTCAACCTCCATGGCTCTATCTTCAATTGGTGGCTCTTCTCCAGGTGACCTGGTATAGGCCTCCTGTGGGTAGTTTTCTGGCGACCTGGGGGACTTCTCGGAGGCTTCAGGTGGCTTCTCTTTCGGCTGCCTCAATGTTGCTACGGCGACCTCGGGTTGAGGGGCCGTAGTTTTTTCCACATCTGGTGGCTTCTCCTTAGGCTGCCTCAATGGTACCTCGGCGACCTCGGGCTAAGGGGCCGGAATTTCATGTGTTTCAGGGGGTTGGCCATGGAGCTGGATTTGTGCGGGGACTCTGGTAGGCACATATCTCCAGGGGATACCTTGCTGGTCATACTGGGTCTCCAAACTTGGAGGACATAGGTATAAATCCGTTACAGGTGGCTCTACAAAAGCCGCTATCGGGTTGGATTCTGGCAGTGGCGTACGTTTTACCGCGACTACTGTCCACCCTACATAATTTTCTCTTGGACATTGGGCTTCCTGCCCATCTCTCAATTGTAAGTCCGTCAAAGCCGGTTCCCTTGGTTCTGTTATCTCTGCAACTGGTCGGTTACAACATGCAGTTGTGGCGGCCGTGGAGTCAGTCAGTTCTTCCTCCTTAATATCAATTTTGTCCTCGAATTCTGGCGGTGGCGAGATTACATCGAACTCGTCCTCTTGGGCCACGTCTGGTGGCTCCAGAATTCTATATTTCGCCTCCTTGTCTTCTTGGACCACGTCTGGTGGCTCCAAAATTTCGTATTCAGCTTCCTTATCCTCTTGGACCACGTCTGGTGGCTCCAAAATTTCGTATTTTGCTCGCTTCTCTCGTTGCAACAACTGGTCAGCTGCGAATTCTTTACTCTCTGCTTGTAATAGCGCCACACACGTCCTTTTATTAAATTTCACGCCCTCCTCCGAGTCTGAAGTTGGGGGTGAAACATGACGCTGTCTAAGCCGTCTCCTTCGACGGTGCTGCTTACGGTCTCTTCGGATCTCCGTCATCGGCGATTCCTCATTTGTCACCGTATCTCCATCAGTCGAAGTAGAATCACTGACTGTTTCCTCGCTATCTTCAACGGCGGCTGGAACTCTTGTTGGTAAGCTGCTAATAGTCCGGCTTGTTGACGGAACCGGGTGTCGGTTTTCTGGATCTGCCAGATCATCAACGCAGGAAATATAGTCATTGCTCCGGAAATTAAATAGCACCTTCTCTGGGTCGTCTATTTCTTCCTCTTCCTCAGTCATGTCTTCTTTTCCAATTTCTTCTTGGATTCCACACTCTTTACGCAGGAGTTCCTGGTCATAGTCCTCATCATCCGCATGCAACGCGTACCACATTCCATCTCTTAGCGCTTGACGTTTATAGTCTGCTCCTTGCGAAGGATGATCAATTTGATATTGCATGGCGCGCATAATCATCGCCCCATGCCTATTGGTACCGGCCATTTCCACAGGTGATCCATCGGGGAATACAAACTTCGGCTTTTTCGGTTTAACCACACTTGCTTGTTGTCTACTCGGATTCTGATTATCCCGTCTCTCCCATGTTCTACTGTATTGTGGCCTATTTGGTGCTTGCGCCTGACCTCCCTGTTGTTGAGGTCTTCTTCCTTCATCCGGACAGTCTCTGCGTGAGTGGGCACCTCCACAGCCATAACATTGCAATCGGCCTTGGTAGCCTCGACCGCCTTGATAGCCCCGGTACTGGAACTGTCTAATTTTACCATTATCTCTGCTATTTTGAGCATCAACATTTACTCTGGGTGCGGTGTACACCTCGGAACTCTTCCAATCCCGTTCCACCGTAATTGCAGCGTTTAACAGTTCTTCTGTGCTCTGACAGTTCCATGTACGTAGCGCAGCTCGTAACGGACCGTTTAACCTGCTCAGCAGCAGCGGCACCACTTCTTCCTCCTGCCATCTCGGATTTATCCGTTGACAAATTTGCCTTTTGCGAATCAAAAAGGCCTCCGCACCTTCTCCTTTAACTTGGTCCTGGCCATACAGCTCCGCACGTAAGTGATTTACACATTCACTATTGTTGTATGCTCTAAGTACTGCTTTCTGTAATTGCCTCCACGTAATTTGTCCTCCTGCGTATATCTTCATCCGGATAGCTGCTTGTCCCGTCATTTGCCTAATTGCTAGGTCCGTCCATTGGTATGCCGGTGCTCCAACTTCTGTGCAATAAGCTTGCATATGCTTTAAAAATAGCACCGGGTCCTCCGCATCGGTTCCTGCAAACTTAGGTGGCGGTGCTGGGATCGTTCTTCTAGGTTTATCTATTAATTGCCCTATGGATTGGGCTAACCCTTCCATAGTTTTCCACCTTAACGCTTCCATAGCTTGCCAATCTTGTCCTGGCTCCGTTGGTTGTTCATGTAGAGGTGGCAACACCATTCCTCTAATTTTTCCTTCATAATTCTGCTTCTGCCGGACTCCCCTTTGAGTTGGCGGAATTTGCCGACTTAACGGTGGCAGCGCCGGACCTCTAGGTTTGTCCTCATAGCTTGGCCTCTCTAGTTCCTCATCTAAAGCAGACGGCATCTGCCGTTCTCCAGGTGGCATATCTTTTCCCGAAATTCTTCTTTGAATTTCCTTTCTGATAAACGAAGCTTCTTGGTTGCAGGGTATCTGCTCGTCTATCGTCGTGTCTTCGGACTCATCATCCGAGTCCTCTTCAGACTCGCTGTGAATCTCCACGTCCATTCTGTATTTCTCCTCCCATAATCGGCGCTTCGCTCTTGTATTAAAAGCTGGGCATTCCATGGGTAGGTACGTAAATAATTTGCGATCGCTTAGGCCAAAGGGCCTAACGTCGTCACAGGGTTCTTTGTTACTCTTATGGTCTGAGTAAGTCATCGAGTAGCTCTCGTCGATTTCTCAGGGGCGGCGATCTGTGTAGGGCAGTTTGAAGCCGCTCCAAGCCCTTGCCTGAAGTCGGCCTCGGTAGAATAGAGCATGTTCTGGTGTTCTTCACCCTCAGCCACCAGAGCTGGAGGGGTTTCATTTTGCAAAGCCATATTTTCGGCCATTTCGCTATCTGCCACGCTTGGCTTCTTCGCTGCCGACCTGGGGCAGGTTGGGCCCAGGCGGTAGGTCCTTGGATTTATCGTTTAGGTCACGGCACCAGCTGCTGGAGGTCAGGCCTCGACGTCCAGCTCTTGGCGTCGCCGGTTTTCCACTATGTAATCTAAAAATCACGCTGCCACGTGGTTTTTGCTTTCTGCCGACCTGGTGCAGGTTATGCCCAGGTGGTATTCACTCGTACACGCCTCCCTGGCGATGGCGTCAGCTGCTGCAGGTATGGCACAGTTCGTCCAATGCTGGCAACGTCGGCTATGACCGGTTCTCGTCGTACTTCCACTTAAAATTATTTTTGCCACTAGGTTATTTCTTCTTGCCGACCTGGTGCAGGTTATGCCCAGGTGGTAAACTCTTGTACACGCCTCCCTGGCGATGGCGTCAGCTGCTGCAGTTATGGCACAGTTAGTCCAAGCTTGGCAACGTCGGCTATGACCGGTTCTCGTCGTACTTCCACTTAAAATTATTTTTGCCACTAGGTTATTTCTTCTTGCCGACCTGGTGCAGGTTATGCCCAGGTGGTAAACTCTTGTACACGCCTCCCTGGCGATGGCGTCAGTTGCAACAGTTATGGCACAGTTAGTCCAAGCTTGGCAACTTGGCGATGACCGGTTCTCGTCGTACGTCTTCTTAAAATTAACTTTCGGACCTGCTCGTACACTAGGTACGAACGCCTCGGATCGGCTAGGAACCACTGTTTCCTCACAGTATCGGGCTCGACTACGGCGTCCTCCACCGGTGCTTCTTCAGCTACACCTTGCTTTATCTTCAGGTTCACGTATGCCGCCTTGAAATACCCAGGTCTCGGATTCTCCAAGATCGACTGGCAATTCGCTTGGTGACGGTCGTCCAAAGTAAAAGACTTATACAGATTTTAAAGCCGGAACAAATGCTCAACTAATTTATTAGACACTTGCTCATTTATGGTTCTGTACCGACTGGTCTCTCCCTTGAAAATCACTCAATTTATAGTTATTTTCAAGGTCGAATACCACAACACACCGCGGTGGAGTCCCTCTCGCATATACTTCAGGCCTGTCCTGCTGTCCATGCTGAGAGGATCCACCGGCACGACGATATCGTAAAGAAGGTCGCAGCCCACACTAGAACTAGGTGGCCCACAGAAGTCGAACCCCACGTTCGATATCGAGACGGCCGGTTATACAAGCCGGACCTGATCGTCCACAAGCCCGACGGCACCACCGTCGTGTGCGATGTGCAGGTCTCGTGGGAGGGTGTGAACGGCTTAGGCGACGCCTGGGCAAGAAAGAGAGACGTGTATGGAAATGCACACTTTATCGAGGCAGCCACAAATCGCTGGGTCATGGGTGAATACGTTGTTGAAGAAGATTCAAGAAGTTTGTCTCCTTGGAGATATCTTGATAGTATGATATTAAGAAGTAGAGAAGACATTAAGAATGAGAAAAAGCCGTTGAACGAGGTGCATTATTCCGCTGGAAATTATAAGATAATCGTGGGCCTTAGTGTAGCTAGAGGAATGGTGCCGAGTGTGAAGTTAATAAATACTGTTTTAAATTTACCTGAGGAAAAAGTTGCAGCATCACTAGCCAATTTCGAGTGGCATGAGTTTCTCGAAATCGCGTCCAAAATGGTTGAAGATGATACAGTATTAAGAATTGATTCTGAAACTGAAAATTTTACAGTGTCGTCCGTTACGTTGTTGAGTGAAACAATAATAAATCTTGTGTGTAATAATACAACGTTATGTTTCTGTTCTCATGACATAACCTCATTTGTTAGTATAAGTCACATTATTAATTATAGATTGAACCTGATAAAAAATTTAGATTTTATGTCATTTTATGGTAACTTTTTAAATTATATGAACATTAATGAAGACATCCAAGGAAACTTTTTTGAGATTATTAAAAATATTTGTAGTTTAAACATGTCTGAACAAGCTATTTACATGTTTGAACTAATACACTTTAATCCCAAGAAGGTACTAGATGACTTTGATAGAATACAAATGTGTAATATTTAATGATAATAAATGTATATTAACCCGTTTTATTGGTTTTATTTCATAGTATTCTTACAACACTTTAGATAGCAACATCTTCTAAAATGTGTGGAGATGACGGTTATAGTTTGCTTCGTAATTTTGAAGATAGGCTAATTACGTTCGCTAATTGGCCTAGCAAGCTCAATCCTGAAGAGTTTGGAAGTGCAGGGTTTTATTACACTGAGAGATTGGATATTGTCAGGTGTTCATTTTGTCATTGTGAGTTTGATAGTTGGTATGTGGAAGATGATCCTTTGAAAGATCATTGTAAGAATGTCAAGCATTGTGAGCTAGCTAAAGTCTTATGGAGATGCCGCCAATTGAGAAAAAATAAACCGATAAAGTGTACAAAAGAGAAGAAAAACAAGAGTTTCTCATATACCGACGCCATCTGTTTACAACGAGAACCCAAAGGGCGTCGTGAAAATTTAATTAGAATAAATAAGTTATATAGTGACTTAGAAATATTAGATAACAAATTAGGTTGGCTAAAAAATGAGATCAACACTGATCAAGACGAGCCCAAGTTAGGAGAATATTTTCTAAGAATAAGCAAGTATTTAGAAAAATCCAGGGAAATTATTGTAGCGCGACGAGAGATCGCAGATCAAATTAGTAAAAATAGTAAAATAGACATAATGACCGAAAAATTTTATATTGGGGTCGCAGCGTCCTTGTTACCCTCTATGGACGGTACCGAGGAAGCTACGAAACAGCTTATTGATGCTATCGAGTTATACAGTGAAATGCTGGATAACAATGGAAAAGTATTCTTAATAAAATATATATTAAAAGTTAAAATTACTCAAACCGCGAAAATAAGGTTACAAAAGGAGTATGACAGTGTAAAAAATTTATTAATTGATATGACCAAACATTTAATTGCTTATATATCAACAGCCGTTTTGTCAACACAGTTGCATAGTACAAAACAAAATAATAAAAGTATAGAAGATTATGCTAAAATAATAGAGCAGTTAATATTAGACCTTACTATAACACAGGCGGATAACGATAATAATGCTATTAGCGTATTAAAAAGTGTTAACGAAAAAATTGCAATAAGTACGTTTGCTAACGGACTTAGGGACAACGACTTACGAACTATAGTTAAAGCTAGAAATTATTTAAATTTAAAGGATGCTGTTATAGCAGCCAAAGAGGAAGAAATAGTAAAAAATGTTAATATTCAGTCAAATAACAATCTATTTTTCACTCACGGGAAAAATAAACATTTTAATAATACACATAGATCTTTTACGCGAGGTCACGGTGTAAACAGAAAAAACGGAAAATTTAATTACAAACCAAATTACAAACCAAATCACATGGCTAGGCAAAAGCAGAAAAACAAACACAACAGTAGAGGTCAAGGTCGAGAGAATTTTACGCGACGAGCGTATGTTGTAAACAATGAACGTGACACGAGTAAACAGTTTTTTCGTGTCTAGGTGTGAATGACAACAAAATAGGTAGTAGTTATAATATAAACGCATTAAATTATATATACGTAAAATATGGAGTGAATGAGTTAAAATTTTTGCTAGATACAGGGGCTAGTATAAGTTGTATTTTTGCTGATTATGTGGAAAGATGTCAAATAGACACATCTAATAAAATAAAAATTAAAGGTATTTCGGGATCTACATTTTCAAGGGGAACAGCTAATATTTTATTTTCTATTAATAACGAAAAATTTAAACATAAATTTTGTGTCGTTGATAAATTCGACTCTAGTATACATGGTGTATTAGGGTCAGATTTTTTCATCAAAACGGGAGCAATAATAAATTATGAAGATTTCACAGTATCATTTTATAACGAGGACAGAAAAATTCAAACATCATTGCAATCTAATAGCGATGATTATACGATTATACCACCCCGGTGTAAAGTAATAAAATATTGTTATACCGAAAGCACCGATGAATGTGGAATTTTGAATGAAGAATTGTGTGAAGAAGTGATTGTGGCCAGTATGGACCAAATGAACCCGACTAGCAACGTTATGTCTTGCCCGCATTATATTATTTAATAAAAGACGTTCCGGAGAGGCATCAAAAATGAAAATGAGTGATTATATTTCGAGACCGTCTTGGGCCGAACAAAACACTCAAGAGATAAGAGAATCTTTAACCCCTATCGAAAAAAAATTAGCCGAAAATATGACAATAGTTGAAGTAGAGGGAAAACGTGGGAGGCGAGTGCCAGTTTTACTTCCACCTATTGTGAAAGAATCCATTGACCTTTTAATAAGACATAGGGATGAGTGCAAAATTTCTTTTTATAACAGATACGTATTTGCGAGATCCAATGAGTCTAAACGCTTTTTAAGAGGGCATAATTGTCTAAAGAAAATTTGCGAAGAAATAAATTTAGAAAATCCTGATGCTATAACCGGTACAAAGTTGAGAAAATATGTCGCTACCGTTTGCCAGTTATTCAATATGCCAGAAAATGAATACGACTGGCTAGCCAGACATTTAGGTCATGATATTACCGTTCACCGAGAGTTTTACAGAATGCATGAAAGTGCAATAGAATTTACTAAAATCAGCAGAATATTAATAGCCGTGGATCAGGGTGAAGCCCACAAATATGTTGGTAAACAAATAAGCGAGATTAATATTGACGGTAAGCATTAAAGCACGATTGTATAATAAATAATGGCTTGTGTTTTTTGATATTTTAAATTTTACTTATTTTTACGTCAATTTTTAGATCTTCCTGGCCTAGAAACCGAAAACAAAGATGACGTGGAAAGCGAGGAAGATGATAGAGAAGAAATTGAAGAAGTAGAAGAAGTTGAGTTAAATAGAAAGGATACCACGGGAACTATAAAAATTAAAAAAGTCAAAGCAGGTACGTATCTCTGGTCCCTGTTCTGTCAGTTTCGAGTTATTGAACATAAATGGGATTTAGGCTTAAATAATTGTTTAATTAAAGCTGGTAAATGCTACTTTTTGGAATTGATGCGTAGTTGTGGCCATCAACTTGCTACTTAGCGGTTAAAGTATTATAATTATTTTATACATCTAACAAAATTCGCTAAAAACGTTAATGTGATTTGTTTTTTTCATGTTGTCTTTTGAACGTTCTAAACTTTCCATTTGCATTTAGTATTTATAGTATAAGAGCTCTGGCGAGGATCAAGTCAGATGCCATGGGACCGGATGGGGTAAAACCCAGCCACCTTCGGCGACTGAGCCCTGCCAGACTATGCGTTCTCTTCAACACGATGCTGGTCTTCGGAGTATGTCCTCGGTCCTTAAAAACAAACAGGACCATCTTGATTCCGAAAGGGGGTGATCCAAAAGCTATCGGTAATTGGCGGCCAATCACCATCTCGAGCGCGCTGTCGAGGCTTCTCCACAAAATTATCGCCGGAAGGCTTGCTGGTCTGCCGCTTCACGGTAATCAGAGAGGCTTCCGGAAGATAGACGGGGTTGTCCTCAACAACCTGACGGTCCAAGCCCTCATTAAGTCAAGAAGGGACAACCGCCTCCCTTACCATCTCTTGTCACTGGACCTCCGCAAGGCCTTCGACACGGTGTCACATGACTCAGTGGCGAGGGCACTGAGGAGGTTCGGAGTGGGAGATACGCTAACCGATTACATCCTTGACAGCTACAAGGAGTCTGTGACTTCGATTCATGTAAGCGGAGGGAAAACAGGGGATATCCCGATCAGGCGCGGGGTGAGACAGGGTGACCCTATGTCACCAGTCCTGTTCAACCTCGTCCTGGACGAACTCCTCGTCAATCTTGAGGGGTCGGGAAGGGGTATCCCTTTAAGAGAGAACACCAAACTCGCTGTGCTCGGATACGCGGATGATCTAATACTCGCGTCCGAGACACAGCTCCTCGCTCTTAACAGAGGCCACCTCCTTCTTTGAAAGGAGGGGGATGGCCCTGAACACAACCAAAAGTGTTGCTCTCTCCGTGAACGTGAATCGGGGTAACAAATACATTTATACGGTGAGTAGGAGTCTCTTCTACTCTGGGGGCGAACCCCTGAAGTAGTGCCAGCCGGACGAGTACTTTAAGTACTTGGGTAGGCGGTACGGCTTCGCGGGGCAAGCAGCCCAGAGTATAGGAGACCTTAAAGCCAAGCTGGAAAGGATAAGGAGGGCGCCTCTTCGACCCCATCAGCGGCTTGAAATTATTAGGGGCTATCTGATACCGCGGCTTCTCGACTCCCTTCAGGGTCTGAGGGTAACTCTGACGATCCTGAAGGAAACCGACAAGCTGATCAGGAAGCATGTCAGAGAGTTCCTACACCTGAACAGGTCTTGTCAGGATGCCTATATCCATGCGTCCATCGCGGACGGAGGCCTGGGAGTCCTCTCGATGAGGAGTCATGTCCCCATGATCCTGCTTCACAGGATACATGGCTTACAGCGCGAGAGGACCGAGGCAGCCGAGGCAATCCTGGGTACAGCTTACGTCACAAGACTGGAGCAAAATCTGTCCAGGTGGTGTGGGGAAAACGGAACCACGGGTAAGGGGATTAGAAGGGGATGGGCCGAGCGACTCGACCAGGGCTATTCTGGGAATGGGCTGGTACAGTTGATTCTCTCTCTGAGGATCCCCGACTTGATTCTCTCTCGGGATCGCGATATAGTCGTATGCGACGTCGCGGTTAGTTGGGAAGGACCGGATTCATTGCACCTCGCCGGCTCCAACAAAATTGCGATTTATTCGGACCCTGGATTTGTCCAAACCCTTCAGGTGCTCTACCCAGGCTGTAATCTGCGTGTCCTACCGTTGATCCTGGGAGCTCGTGGAGTTTGGTGCGAGCGGACAAACTCCGCACTCTCGACTGCTATCGGACTCTCTAATAAGAACAAAAGGGAGTTGATCTGTAAGACCATTGTCGGTAGCATTATTACATATAAATCTTTTATGCGACGTAACTAGCCGGTGGCACTCTTATAAGACCCAGCCGTGCTGATTTTTAACGTGTACGTACCGTCCGTTTTACATTAGTACTGTACACTTTACAAGTTTTAGTTTTACATTTTATTTATATGTTTAAGGGCTTCACCCAGGGAATTATTTATTGACTTACACCCTCGGGCTTCACCCACTGCCGACGTAACTTCCTTCCGACTATGGGCTTGGCCCTTGACCCAAGAAGCCAAATCGGCAGAACACTTCGTGGGGGTTTTTGACTTATTGACTTCTGGTTGGCAGATGCTGGACTGGGCCTTAATCCTTCGGGAAGGTACCCAGTATAAATGAACCGCCTCACGGTCGGCCTCCAACTAGACCGTTCTAGCGCCCTAAATTTGACGAGGCTACGGCCTGGCATGATGATTGGGCTGTAGTCTCTGCATGACTGAAAGGGCCATCTGACTAGCGCATGAATGGATTAACGAGATTCCCACTGTCCCTACCCAGGGATATTGAGAGGAAATGCGAATTTAGAAATGATTGAAAGGAATAATGGAGTGGGATCAAACCCAATGCTACTTATAGTGGGAATCGAAAAGAATATGACTAATGAGGAAGTGCTAGAATCAGTGGTGCAAGAAAATATGGATGTATGGGGAGGGATGCATGAAGATGAAAGAAAAAATCTAAAAGTAGTACTGCGGAAAAGATGTCAGAACCCGTATATAGAAAACGTGGTGGTATCTATGTGCGCTGGAGCCTTTAAGAGCTTCATGCGCAAGGGTTGCATACACGTAGACCTAATGACGAAGAGAGTTGACGAGTTTGCGGATGTCAGTGTCTGCAACAATTGTAGTAGGTATGGGCATGTAGCCAGAGTGTGCCGAGAAAAACCAAGGTGCTACGTATGCGGGGGGGAGCACGAGGGTAGGGGTTGCAGGGTAAACGATCCGGATTGCACAAATTGTGCACTGCAGAGGGTCACAAGGGCAGATAGGCATCATACGGCGATTGATCGGAAGTGTCCAGTGTATGGGAAGCGAGTGGAGATGAGTAAGAGGCGTACGAACTACAATAGCTGAATGCGGTCTTAAATTCCTGCAGTGGAATGCGGGGAGAGGGAGAGAAGCGGGTGAATTATTGAAAGTAAGAGTGAAAGAGTGGGAAATTGATGTGATCATACTGCAGGAACCGTATGGAAGAATGAGGGAATGGGAGGGATACGTAAGACATAGAGCGAGTGGGCAAGCAAAAATTGAGATATGGGTGAAAGAGGGACCGACAACAACAACAATTGGACGAATCAAAACGGACAATATTATAGGAGTGAGACTAGAAGGACAAAGACAAAACACTACAATAATTGGGGTATATGACGAACCAGGGGGTAATATAAATAGAAGGTTTGAGGGTCTACAAAGGGAGATAATGGGAATAGAGGGGGGAGTAGTGATAGGGGGCGACTTTAACGCCAAGAACGGAGCATGGGGAGGGGAGGAGATGGATGCAAGGGGGGAACAACTGCTGAACTGGGCGATCATGGCGGGCTACGTTGTGAGGAACAACCAGCGGTCTGTGTCGACATTCAGCAGTACGAGAGGGAATAGTTGGGTTGACGTGACACTGACGAAGGACGTAGGGATTGAGGGATGGGAAGTGCTTGAGGAAGAGACACTCAGTGACCATAGATACATAACGTACACAACGACAGACGTAAGGATAGAACAGAGACAATCGAGGAAAATATATGACTTTAACAGGACAAATTGGGACAGTTTTATTGCCAACAGATGGGAGGGAGAACTACAAACAGAAGACGACATAGAAAAAGAAGCGGACAGGTTACAAAACTTTCTGCGTAATGTGTGCAAAACACACATACGTAAGAAAAGAGTGGGTGAGAGAGAACGAGGAATGGTGGGATGATGAAGTACAAATGATGAGAAGAAGAATTAGGGGGAAACGGAGAGAATGGCAGTCTGCGAGGGATGTCAACGAAAGGGAAAGAATGAAACAGGAGTACAAGAATGAAAGAGCAATGTATAAAAGGACGATCAAGGCAAAGAAAAGAGAGTCTTTGGAAAGGGACTTAGAAAGGCTTTGTGAGGGGGATAGTTGGGATAGGGTCAGGGAAGTGCTGCGGAAACGGGGAGTAAAAGAGGGTAAAGAGGACATAGCAAGACAGACAGGAGGATATACAACGGACACACGGGACATAAATGAAGAACTAATGCTTCAATACCACCCGAGACGGACTGACGAGGAAGTGAGGGAACTAAATAGGTACAAGGACGAGAGACTAACATGGGAAAGAAGGGGACAAACGGACAATATTACAAGTGAGGAAATAAGACAGACGATACTACAACTAAAAAAGAAGAAGGCCACGGCGGAGGACAAGATCCCTAATGAGGCTATGCCGCACGTATGGCTGGGATTGGGGGAATGCCTTGTTGACTTGTACAGCGCGTGTTGGGAGGCAGGGTATTTCCCCAAGGTATGGAAAGTGGCGAATTTGGCATGGTTGGACAAGACAGGGGGGGGGGGTATAGACCTATCAGTCTTCTGCCAACCCTGGGAAAGGTACTTGACAAATTAATTAATGAACGACTGAGACACGAAGCAGAAACAAAACGGCACTTCAACGACAGACAATTTGGGTTTAGGAGGGCAAGGGGCACCACAGAAGCAGTGGAGGCACTCACAGAGAGGCTGAGGGAGGTTCAAGAGATGGGAAATCACTCTTTGGTGGTGACCCTTGACCTCAAAAACGCCTTCAACACAGCATGGCCAGTATACGTGGAGCGAATGATGACAGTGAAAGGGGTAAATAGGGGATTGAGAGACATTTGTTGGAGTTTTTTGAATGAAAGGAGAATAGAGTGAGAAAGAGGAAATGTCTACGGAGAAGGGATGCCCGCAGGGCTCCACCTTGGGGCCAACACTGTGGTTGTACTGCATGGAGGGCTGGTTTAGGAACATGAATGCCATCGGTAATAACAACTTAATGGCGCAGGCTTTCGCGGACGACCAGGTGTTGGTCGTGAGTGGGAGTTCTGTGAAAGAGGTTGAGAGGCTCTGGAGACAGGTATGGGAGGGTTGCAGAAATTGGAGTATGGAAGCGAGAGTGACATACAATGAGAGTAAGACGAAAGGAATGTTTGTGGAAGCGAGAGGACGTATAAGAGGACCGGTGGTAGAGATAGGGGATGGACGATTAACTTTGGATATGTATGTGGACTATCTGGGAATCCGGAAACAGGCGTATATTGACCATTGCAAGAGGGTTAGGCAGAAGGCTGAGGGACTAGTTACCAGGGTAGCAGCACTTTCTAAGAACAAAGGGCGCATCGATAAGGACTTGGTTCGTGCGATATATGCAGGAGTTGTAAAACCCGCGGTACTCTATGGGGCGGAAGTGTGGGGTCATCAAGCGTTCGACAGCCGAGTGATGAAGCAACTTGAAGCGACCCACAGGATGTTCCTGCTTGCGGTTGCAAGGGCATATAGAACAACTGCCACGGCCTCGTTACAGGTTCTGACGGGTATGACCCCGCTCTATATATTGGCGAGAGTAGTATTTACAGAGTGGCAGAGAACAAGAGAGGTAAGGATTGAGGAAAGAGTGAAAGAGAGTGACCTAGTGCGACCGAACGAGAGAAAGGAATTGAGGATGTTTCATGACGAGGGCAGAAGCTGTATATATGTAGATGCGAGTAAGAATGAAATGGAAGGAAAAATGGGAATAGGACTGGTATGGATGAATGGTAATAGGGAATGGGAGAGACGCAGGACGACGGTACGCTTCACTGGAACATCGACCGAGGCAGAACTTGAAGCCATTGTCATGGGAATAAAAATAAAGAAAAGGGAAGAGGGAGAGGACACATACAATAGACAAAGAGAGGGAACGACGGACACAGTAATAACAGACAACGAGGGGATTTGGAAGACTATTGGGAATTTTGAGGGGAATCATAAGGGAATAATTGACTTACAACACAGACTTATTAGAGAGGGGATGAAACTTGGGCATAGCGTAAGGGGAACAGTAGGGGTTGCAATGGCGGATAGGGAAGCCAAGGTGGCGGCGACAGAAGAGGTTCTGATGGATAGCCAAGGGTTGAGAATGAATGGAAAGAGAGGGAGGAAGAGAGTCAGGAGAGAGGAAGAGATGAGTGTATGGCAAATGAGATGGGATGAGGGAACGACTGGAAGGGAAGTGTATGAGCAATGTATGGAAGTAGGAAACGACAGGTTATCCCTTACCTTTAAGGGGACGCAACTCCTAACGGGACATGGAAACGTCCGGGGCTACCTAAGTCGTTTCGGATTGGGAGGAGATGGAGTATGTGAGTGTGAAAACGGAATAGAGAGTATGAGGCATGTAAGAGAGGAATGTTTGCTAGATAGGAGAATTAGAGGGAGAGAAATGTACCACAGGGGGATGGCTGGAGTACAGAGACAAATGAGGGCAGGAGGAAAAGAGTCCAGGCAGACGACGCAGTGGTGGAACAGGTGGGCGGAGGAGGTCCTCTCATCAGAAGAGGAATAATCCCCTACCCTGTCGGGGGGAATTAAGTGCTGTAATGTGTATATATATAAAAAAAAAAAAAAAAAAAGAGCAAAACTATGTAAAGATGGTAGTTATAATGTATATATAGAAAATAGTGTATATAGGAAATAGGAATATAAAGGCAATTATAAAAAGGACTATTATAATGACTAGGTAGGTAAAAGAAGGTTACTGAGTAACTTATAATCTAAGAGTATAATTGGAATTAACATATGTATTTTAGGAATTGACATTATGATTTAAAGCAATCTAGTAAGATAGAGTTAAGCCTAATTTGAAGAAAGAATAAGGAACTATGGGTATTATTTAAATTGGTTATTATTGCATTGGATATTAATATTTAATTGGATATTATTTAAGTAGATATTATTTAGTTATTTGTCATAAATTGTAAGAAAATTGTTTTATTTGAAAATAAAGTGGGTTCTTCTTTCCTCGCTGATGCGCCTCCCGGCATGGCCCCGCGGCGGGCTCCTGTCAAGGCGGGAAGGTCGTCGCTGGGACATGTGGGGAGGGTCGGGAGAAGTGGAGTTGGTAGGGCGTTATCTTTGAGAGTGGTTTCATTGGATGGTGGGTAGAGTAGCGAGCTGATGCCGAAAGGTGGGTAGCTGGGTAGTAATTCGTACGTATGTCCCTACCCACTCGGTGAAGCGAGTGGACGTGTTTGTTGGAGCTCCGTGGATTTTTGGAGGAGAACAGGGCGTTTTGGGGTGTTTTGTAGTGTTTGCATGTCGCGAAGTATGCGCTGTGTGGTTAGAGGCCTAAGTGTGCCTAAACTCGTAGGGGGTGACTAGTTGGCAGAACTAGACTCTTTGCCAACGAAAGCCGACTTTGGGGACTGTTTAAGGGGGGACAGGGACGACCTAGAAAGTGGACAATTAAATGAGGGGAAAGAGGGACTTTTTGCGATTTTTTTAAGGGGTCACAGTGCGGGATAGGACAGAAGGGTGCGGAGATATTGCGTTTCCCGTGGGACATTGTATAGTTCAACTATATGCAGAAATGTATATAAATCTTAGACTGAATATCAGGAGCACATAAATGCTTAAGAGGTCTTTAAACGTGGACTTATAATAAATTTTTAAATAAAATAGGTTGTAATGTGTAAGAGAGAGACAATAAAAATTTTAACTTTGGACATTTTGGTAGTTTGTAAATTGGGTGTAAATATAAAAAAAAAATAGATATAGTTCAAGACATTTAAATCATATGTGTATAAGAGTATAGTGCGGTACATAATAGGCATTAAATATAGGTATATGTGCATGGACATGAAATAGTAAAAATTCTCCAAGTCGATTTGCGGAAATATAACGTTTTACGGGACTTAAATAACGTGTATTAAAAATAAAAATTGGGGAATTAAGGGAATAATAGGAAGACATAATAAGGGATAGATAGAAATATCCAGTGCTAAGTGTATTTAGGACATTAAGACATTTTGGGGACTTTTAAACACAAAATAAGGGACTTAACGGGATACAAAGTATCAGGAGTACAGAAATATAAAGGGGACATTAGTATATGAGTGCGAGAGAGAAGACCAAAGCTCGGAAAGAAGTGGGACAGAAAATTAAAAATTTTTAAGAGTGAGCTTTGAATAAAAGATAGGTGTTGATCGCAAACACGGACTTAGCGTGGAAATAACGTTTAGCGTAGAGAATGAGAGAGTGGAAAGGTTTTGTGAGGCATAGAGCGAGTGAAAGAGCAAAAGCGGAAATTTGGGTGAAAGAAGGTATTACAGCGACAACAATACATAACATAAAGACAGACAATATACTGGGGGTGAGGACGGAACAACAAGGACATAAGACGACATACATATCAGTATACGATGAACCAGGGGGTAATATAAATAACAGATTCATGGGACTAGATAGGGAAATAAGGGGCATAGAGGGTAAAGTGGTAATTGGAGGGGACTTCAATGCCAAGAATGGAGCATGGGGAAACGACGAGACAGACCAACGGGGGGAACAACTTTTGCATTGGGCACTTACAAATGGTTATGAAAGATGAAACAACCAACAGTCGCTATCAACTTTTAGTAGCACAAGGGGAAACAGTTGGGTGGACATAACAATGACAAAACAGACGACTATTAGAGAATGGGACGTACTAGAAGAGGAGACACTGAGCGACCATAGATATATTACATACAAAATCGACAATGAGACAACTAAGAAAAAAAGAGCGAGACAGACATACGACCTTTATAGAACAAATTGGGACAGATTCGAAGAACATACGAGATAGTATAGAAGAAGGGAAGCTAACTTGGAAACAACAGAAGACATTGACAACGAAGCAAACAGAATGCAAGTTTTTCTTCGGGGTGTGTGTCAAACATACATCTCGAAGAAAAGAGTGGGTGAGAGAGAAAACGAGGAATGGTGGGATGTAGAAGTGGAGAGAAAGAGAAGTGAGATCAGGGGGAAAAGGAGAGAATGGCAGAATGAAAGGGATGTCAATGAAAGAGAGAGAAAGAAAGAGAAGTACAAGAGAGAAAGAAATGAATATAAGAGAATGATAAAGGAAAAGAAAAGGGAATCGATAAAGCGCGACATTGAACGTCTTTGTGAAGGGGAACCAAGGGTATGTTTGTGGAAGCGAGAGGAAGAATAAGAGGACCGGTAATTGAGATAGGGGAAGGAAGGCTAAACTTGGACATGTATGTAGACTATTTGGGTGTTAGGATAGATACGAAACAGGCGTACATCGATCACGCAAAAAAGGTAAGGAGGAAGGCTGAAGGTCTTGTTACTAGGATGGCAGCACTTGCCCGAAATAAAGGTAGGATCGACAAAGACAGGGTAAAATGTATTTACGAGGGGGTGGTGAAACCCGCTGTTCTTTATGGGTCGGAAATCTGGGGATCAAGGGCACTAGACACTCGAGTAGTGAAACAGATGGAAGCTACCCATAGGATGTTTCTGCTAGTGGTAGCTAGGGCATACAGAACGACGGCCACATCTTCTATGCAGGTGATTGCAGGGATGAATCCGTTTTATGTTCTGGCGAGAGTGGCATATACTGAATGGGAACGTACGAGAGGAGAGAGAATGGGAGATAGGGTGGAAGAAAGTATGCTTGTGGAACCGAGAAAAAGGAGGGAGTTGAGGGTCTATACTGAGAACGCAGAAAAGAGTGTATATGTGTATGCAAGTATAAATGGTTTAGAGGGAAAACTAGGGATAGGGATAGCTTGGCGGGACGCAGATAATATATGGCAAATGAGGACCAGAACAATAGCATTTATAGGCACATCAATGGAAGGTGAACTGGAAGCTATAATGGAAGGACTGCAAATAATTCAGAGGGAAGGGATTGAGGGAAATAGGGAGATAATGACAGACAACGAAGGAATTTGGAAGATAATAGAAAATTATAAAACAATACATAAGGGGATAACTACATTGCAGAAGGAATTTTTACGAGGGACACACAAGTTGGGCTATTTAAGAAGGGGAGTAGAGGGCATTAGGAAAGCGGATGTAGTGGCTAAAAGAGCGGCGGAACAAGAGATACAAGGAGAAGGACGAGGATTGAAGATGAATAGTAGGAAAATGAGGAAGAAGAATAGAAGAGAGTGTGAAAGACAGGTATGGCAAGAAAGATGGAATACGGGAATGACTGGAAGAGAGGTGTATGAATGGTGTAGATAGGTAGGAGATGACAGGTTAGCCCTGTCCTTTAAAGGCACGCAACTCCTTACAGGACATGGAAACGTGAAGGGCTACCTACATCGGTTTAGGCTAGGAGGGAATGGAAGGTGTGATTGTGAGAACGGAATTGAGAGTATGGAGCATGTGAGAAATGAATGTATGAGTGTAAGGAGAGTGCTGGCGAGGCAGAGATACGAAGATAGGATGGGGGCAATAGACAGACAAATGAGAAGGGGAGGGAAAACAGTAGAGGAAAACGTAATTGCATGGAATGAATGGGCAAATGAAGCATTAACGTCAGAAGACGAGCTATAGTTTCACGGGCATTAGGTAAGTCAAAATTACATGTAGAATAAATATAGAATAAGTATAGAGTAAGTATAGGTTACAAATAAATAAATTAGAATTAGTATAAATTAGGGCAAAACAGAAAGTATTAAATAACACATTTAAGGGAACCTATTTATAAGATGTAAAGGGTCATGAAATAAGATGTAAATAATTAACATAAAATATAAAATTGAAAATAAAAGGACTAAATTAGACTTATAATAAATAAAATAAAGGTAAGAAAACGTAGTATAAGATGTAAATAGGCAAAAATAGGAAGTATATAAATGAGATAAAGTAAAATAAAATAAAATAAACCCGAAGTAAATAAAAGGACTAGACTAGACTGGTAATAAAGGTAAATAGTCATAAAGAAAATATAGGATGTATATAATGTAGGATGCTAAATATGTAAAAATATAGTAGTTATTTGAAAAGATAGTAAATTATAGTAAATTATCGTGAACACTAGTAAAATAAGATAAATTTATTGTTTTGTATTATTATTGGAAAATTTCCTTGTTTTTTTTTGTATTAATCATTAATGGTATAGGTCTTGGGATAAAATTAAAATTTATTTATTTATTAAGTAAGGTTTTTTTGTAATGGTATGGCACTTGTAAGTATAGTTTTTGATTGAAATGTAATTTTTCTTTTTATAATAAAGGTTATGACTTCTTTCCCCGCTGATGCGCCCACCCGACGTCGCCCCGGGGCGGGGGCTTCGCTAAGGCGGGCCTCCGTGCTGGTGCGGGGTCGGGGGGGTCTGGAGAAGCGGAGATGGTAGGGCGTTATCCTTGAGAGTGGTTTCGCTGAATAGTTGGTAGTCGTGGAAGCTAATACCGCAAGGTGGGAAGCATAGGTAATCAATCCGTCCGTCCCTACCCACTATCTAGCGAAACCACTGCCACTCTTAATCGAGTAGTCTGTGAATTTCGCTGTGTGGGTTATTTATGCCTTGCCGTGATTTTCTAGCGAGTCATCGAGAGGAATAGCGAGCCGTCTGACGCACGTTGGACGAGCAAAACCAAACTAAGCACAGCTTTAGGAGATTACAGATTATAACCTGGTGGTTCCGGTCGCAAGATCAACCGAGAGTCGGGCAACATGAGTGATCAATCACCCGTGGCTAAACCAGGTAGTAAGACGCGGTCGAGGACAGCACGAGCATCACAAGCTCGAACTAGCCCCGATCGCGCCAAGTTAACTCCCACTAACAACGGGAGTAGGGCTTCGGGAAGCTGTGCAGGAGCCCGTATGACGCGAAGTGGTAATACACTTCAAGTTATTACGAGGTCCGCGGGCACCCAGACCGCGGGAGCCTCTACCGTCGCTGCGACCAAGATCAGCAGCACGGGGCAGAGGGATGCAAACAAGGCCCCGTCACTAAAACCAGAGCCGGTAGTTACCTCAACTGCCGGCTCAAAGTCCGCAAAGACCGTATGCGGACGGCGAGAGGAAAAGGGTGGGAGTCGAACTAAGGCTAGCCCTACAAACGAGCCCTAGAAATCAAATCCCGGTGCTCAACCCACCCGAAACCTTTACAGATGCGACGTGTGCAGCGAGGTGTTCACCAGTCAAAGCAAGCTTGCCAACCATATTTTTGCGAGAACTTGCCAAGACAGGGAGAAATGCGCCTACTGCAAAGCGCGGTTCACTACCTTCAATGGTGTGAAACTGCACGAGCGGAGGGCGCACACTGAGCAGTACATGGCTGAGCGCGAACGGCACGCCCCACCGCCTGAGGCCGAACTACTTCAGTCTATGGCTGAGTTCGAGGCTTCATACAGGGGGGCGCGTATTCGCGTGGACATGGGTGCGGCTGTCGGGTTGTCGGTTGATCAGATCAGAACCAGGCGGGCCAGGCCGGAGTATGGGCGCTTCCTTGATATTGCTAAGAGAAATCTTATCACTCAAGTGAGGCGCCCTTCGCCGCGCCTCACACCTCCCGCACAACCACGACGTCCCCCATCGGTCACTACTGCTAAGTCACCTATCGTGCGACTCGATTCCAACAGAGATACGCCGTCTCCCAGTGGTCCACCGACTGCTGAGAAGAGATGTGTAGCCGTAACTCGTCCCACGTTGGAGCCCAGCGCTACTCCGAAGGTCTTGCATCAGAGGAAGGAGACTGGCGCCGAGTGCAGCAACAGACCACTTCGTCGTTCCCGACGAGTGAATTCTGCCGCAGCACCGGGCGCTTCTCTTGCCTTAGACTTGGCCAATCGAAGCGAGCCTGGAGGCATTCAGCCCGGACCTTTGCTCCGGAGAACAAACACGACATACAAGGACAGTCTCCACGTCTCACCTGAGGCCGGAACCAGACGACGACTACCCGTAATCGTCGAACCCGAGCCCAATGAGCACAGGATAGATGCAGTAGTTACTACTCCTACAGCGTCTCCTGCTCCACTTTTAGGCTTGCCAGCTGCTAGCCCGCCACCAGATTCACCGGGGAACTCCCCTGACAGGGAACCACGTCCGGCGCATGCCCCCGCAATGCCTCGACCATTCGTTGAGCTTGTCGAGGAAGCACGCGTAAGGCTCCCACCTGGATCTGGTACAGTGAGTCGGATTCTGGACGCTGGTCTTGGAGAATCGGATGCCCAGTTGGAGTTCACGCTCAATCACTGGCTTTCGACACTTTCCGGGCCGGCACGAAAGATCCGTCCACAAAGACCTCGAATGAATAAGCCAGAACACAACAGGCACTATGGAGCCACTACCGGCGGCACAGGAAACCGTGCAGCCGAGTACAAAAAGGCGCAGCAGCTGTATGGCAAAAATAGAGCAAGTCTAGCGGACCTCGTTATATCCGGAAAGCGGATGTACGAGGACCCCGTACTACCATCGGTGGAAGACGTGAAGGAATTGTTCGGAGGAATACTCGAGTCCCCGTCGCCTGAGGACAACGAGCCAATTAGCGACCCAAAGGAGGTGCTGCATACCTTCCGACCAATAACTGTGGAGGACGTTAAGGCTGGGATAGTTGGGTGACAACACTCAGCGCCTGGCCCGAACGAAATCACCGTGGAAACGGTGAAGAAAATGCAGTCCTTAGTGCTCAGTGCCATATTTACGGTCATTCTTGGTCGCAACGTTCACCCGCCCTCCTGGCGAACGTCGCGCACAGTGCTAGTTCCTAAGGATGGAGACAGAAAAAACGCAGGTAACTGGCGTCCGATTTCGATCGGTTCTGCCGTTCAGCGTCTGCTCCATCGCGTCATACAAAGCCGACTCCGGAGAGAAATGCGAGACAGTGTCCACCAGCGCGGATTTAAGGACATTGACGGAACGCTTGCCAATGTGGTCATTCTTGACCACTACATTGGCGAGCGGCTGAGCGCGGGCAAGGGGTACAATGTTGTATCACTTAACCTGCGCAAAGCCTTTGATTCCGTCAGCCAGAGATCCGTACTGAGGGCACTGGTGGACAATAGTGTATAAGTGGAAGTGAGAAAACAAAAGCTCTTAAAGGAGTGAGACACAAAATTAAAAATTTTTAGGACTGAGCTTTAAATAAAACATAGGTGGCGATCGCAAAACGGGACTTAGCGGGAAAATAACGTTTAACGGACCGAAATAGCGTAAATCGGGTTATTTTCGGGAATAATAGGGATTTTAGGGACAATTGAGGTTGGGGATGATTACTGGGTGTAATTTAAATAAAATTAAAGTGGCACATGCGCAGTAGGAAAAACATAGTTTTTCGTATAAAAAAAGTGAGATAAGGGTGCCAGACGATAGGGACAGGGATAATATACATCGGAGAAAAATTTTAGCTCGCGCATGCGCAGTAAAATTGCACAAAAAATTTTGCGTTTTTTGCATGGGTTGTATAGTGGCGGCCTAGGGGACTATTAATTAGGACAAATAAAATTTTTCAAAAGATGCGTAGTGGGTAAAAACGGTGTTTTTCGGGGTTGCAGTCGGAAAGTTGGTGCGCACTTAGTGGAAATAAATAGGGGCGGCTTTAAGATTAATTTAGGTCAAAAAAAAACCGGTGAGCTTTGCGCAGGCGCAAACATAGGACTTGGAATTCGAGGGAAAGGACAAGGGGGATGGAAAGATAGGCAATTAGACTATATATTAAAAGTAGAAACAAGTTGCGCAGAACTATTTTATAGGCTAAATTGGGGTTTTTTACGGTGAAAAACATAAATTAACGCTGCGCAATACCCTAATTATTGTAGAGGGTCACTAGTATAACAGAAATAGTGACACAAGAGTTCGCGCACGCGCAAAATTGCGGACCGCGAAAAAGGAGTTGAGTACGGGAAAGCATAGAGGAAAATAATATAGACAGTGTTTTGGAACTCGATCTTGGGAAACGGCTATAAATAGCGCGTTTCTCAAGACAGAGCTCAGTTGGTGTCGTACCTTGCAAGTGGCAAGACGTGCTGGGCCTTTGTCACTGGCTAAAAGCGGCATGGAGGTTGTTTCATTTGGGGGGAAGTCCCTTGGGAAACCTCAAGTAGTTAAGTTTGGCGTGCTGAAGAAGCACCGGTGAAGGGCGCCGAGGTCGAACCCGATACTGCGAGGGTGCAGTGGTTCCTAGCCGTTCCGAGGCGTTCGTACCCAGAGTACGGGCAGGTCCGAAAGAAGTAATATAGAAAAAAAGAAGATGAATCAATTTTAACGTATGGATGCCAGCAACGTATGAATGGGACCCTAAGTCAAATGTTTTCCACCTGGGCATAATTCGCGCCAGGTCGGCAACCTAGTGGTGTGCGACGGATACCGACATGGCCGACGGTGCCGCTATTGGATTGGAGGCGCGCCGGACGCCATCGCCCTGGGTGACGCGTACGAGGGGTTGGACCTGGGGCATACCTTGCTCCAGGTGGAGAAGCAAAGAAACCGAGTGGCGAAGAACAGTCAAGGAAGAATAAAGTTAATGAAGTACAAAACCGCCGACGCCAGGACTGGATGATGGGTGCCAGTCCTCCAACGTCGAGTACCACTACGGAGAAGACCTGTACGAGTGTATACCACCTGGGCATAACCTGCACCAGGTCGGCAAGCAGTACAAACCACGTGGCGAACCAAATTAAAGATGATATAAAGTTAATGAAGTGCGAATCCGCCGATGCCAGGCCTGGATGACCGTTGCCAGTCCTCCAGCGTCGAGTGCCACTACCAAGAAGACCTGTACGAGTGTATACCGCCTGGGCATAACCTGCACCAGGTCGGCAAGCAGCAGAAGCCACGTGGAAAAATGAATTCGAGATGATTAAGTACCACAATACAAAGACTTACAATGGACAATGACATAAGGGTGGGTTTTGTTGGAAGGGAGATGGAAGTGATGAGGATGGCGGACGAAGAGGCACGAGGGGGAAGTAGGGGGGACGTAAACTCGGAAGGAATGGACTTGAAGATGAATAGGAGAAAGATTAGGGGGAAAATAAAAAAGGAACTCTGTATGGCCAAATGGCAGGAGGACTGGGACAGAAGTGAGAAGGGCAGGGAGGTCTATCAAAGATGTAGGGAGGTAGGGGAGCAAAGATTGCCCTTGACGTTCAAGGGAACGCACGTGCTGACGGGGCACGGGAACGTCAAGGGATATCTTCAAAGGTTCAATCTGGGGGGTAATGGGGAATGTGTGTGTGGGGGAGGGGTTGAGAGCATGGAGCACGTAAGGAGTGAGTGTATGAGAGCTAAAAGAGTGATAGGGAGAAGAGAGTATGAACGGAGAAGAGGAATGGGGGAAATCCAGATGAGAGATAGGGGAAAGGTGAGACTGGAAGAGGTAAACACATGGAACGCGTGGGCAGAAACGGTGTTAAGCTCAGAAGAGGAGCAGGATGCCTGATCCATCCTGAAGCAGGAAATATAAAGGAAATGTAAAGATAGTATATAGAAAGATCGCAAGGAAAACAATAGGGATGTAATGTAATAGATATAAATGTAAATATATGTAAATATAAGTAAATATCTAGGGTAAGTTAGCTCATGATGATAGGAGAGGGTAAAGGAGTCTAGAGATAGAATTAGGATGTAGAGTGATATAGACTACGTTGTTAGGGTAAGGTCAGAATATGATATGGGCTGAGGGTATACTGTAAGAGAATACGGAAGTTTTTAAGTTTTATTTTTGTTTTACTTTGTTATGGCTTTAGGCTTTTTAGAAATAAGAGGGTAAGGATAAGCATAAGGGTAGTAAGTAAGGATAGGAATAAAAGGATTGTAAATTTTTGTTTTGCTATTGTGAAATAAAGTTGGTTTGGTCTTCTTTCCCCGCCGATTGCGTCCTGCCTCTCGCCGACGGGGCTGCCCGGTCCTCCTAGGAGGATCGGGTGGCCCCGGCGGGGAGGGGTCGGGGGTCTGGAGAAGTGGAGATGGTAGGGCGTTACCCTTGGTAGTGGTTTCCTTAGATGGTGGGTAGTTTTTAGAGTGCTAATACCGAAAGGTGGGAAGTCAAAAAAGTAATTTTACGTATGAGGGCACTGGAACGAATGGGAGTCGAAGCTGAGATGAGAGCCTACGTCGAGAAGTCGCTGACGGGATGTGATACGATCATCCAGGTCGGCGATAGATCGACTAGGAAGCTCAACGTTCAGCGAGGAGTGAAGCAGGGTGATCCCTTGTCTCCGCTCCTTTTCAACATCGCAATTGACGAACTTATCGAACGCATAAACACTAGTTACACCGGGGGTGCCCTAGAGAATGACTGTAATGTGGCGCTGATGGGTTTCGCTGATGATCCGATCTTGCTTAGCGATAAGCAGACAGAGGTTCCGCTCATGCTGGACGACATATATCGGTTCGTTAGTGCGAGAGGTATGGCTGTCAACCCTGCAAAGTGCGCCGCGCTTGCGACGACTACTTTGCGGGGTGACAAAAAGCCATTGCCCGTGCAACGGCCGATATTTAGGATCGGACAAGAGTTTATTCCCGCCATTACGGCGATGTCGGCGTTTAGGTATCTGGGACATCGGTTCGGTGCTGGAGGCATCCGGAAACCGAACATCCCAAACCTGGCCACTTGGCTGCGGAATGTGGATCGAGCGCCCCTGAAGCCGGATCAGAAGGTCAACATCATACTGTGACGAAGTCACTTTATAACCGGTTAAATTCGCGTATTAATAATTAAGTTACGCGCCGTGTAAATTAATTGAGCTAGCAAGTCAGCTAATTAATCTCCCAGACCATGCAAAGAGGATGTAGGCAGCAATCCACTATGCGCCTACGCGCAGCCAACCGCAGGCTTCTTATCCCCGGAGTAGGATATTACTAGTGGGGGAATCGAAGCCCAGCTCGAACTCAAGGGGAGAATCAAAGGAGACTTGGCGCTTGACCTTCAACCAGAACAGTCAGACAGAAAGACCGAACAAGTAAGTAGCCCTGCCTGAGTGTCTTGGGAGTAGCAATTGTATTAAGAGCTGAGACCGATAATAAAAAGGGACATACAGGGTGATGTGTTTTGACGCGGACCCTGTGTTAACCTACAAATAAATTATCCGTCCCGGACAATATGAGTGCGTGTTGAATGAGTGAAACCGCCGACGAAGGGAGACCTACAGGGTGATGTGTTCTGACGCGGACCCTGTAACAACTCAATAACGTTGTGTTTTTCTCAACGAAAACTCTTTTGGAAAAACCGGCGAGTGCATGAAAGAGGCATAACCGAGTCTAGTGACAAAGGGGACCTACTGGGTGATGTGTTCTGACGCGGACCCGGTAACAACCTAAGTAGGTTTTGCGAATAAAGCACCCGGCATTCTTCGCAAAACTAGGACTGACAATGTACGCACCGACCGAATGAATGTGTTAAAGACCGAAGATACTCCCACGGCAGCCACCAGGTTTTCTTTTGTTAAAATTGCTTACTTGAACTGACCGCTTGCTTGCTTACCGCTGTAGAGTGACCGCTGGAGCCGTTCCCTGTTACCGTATTGCTTCACCCGCTATAAATCATAACCCGCACCTTTTCAACCGCTTTCTGCTTAAGTTAAAAGAAAACCGCTTTTGCTGGCCAAATTACCTTAATTTCGTCGCATGCCGGCCCAAAGCTCCGCACCCCCATAACTCCGCAATTTACCACCGTTTATAATATATTAGTATGCTTTCCCGTATAAATTAACGATAGGAAAATTAATATTAAGCCTGTTCATATCACCTTTGCCCGTTATTTCTTTTCTTTTTATACTTAAAAGAAGTATTTAATCCCGTACAATTAGAGATAGGAAAAATTAGTATTAAGGCTGCTCATATCACCTATACCCGTTATTTCTTTTCTGTTTTATATTAATAGAAGTATTTAACTGAAATTTACTTGTTTTATTCCGAACGGAACGTTTCGGAATCATCCAAAATTAGGGAACCCGACTGCACATGCGCAAATACGACCCCTGGCATTATTTTCTCCTCTGTCTAAAAGCTACCCGTAGGTCAAGGTGATTCTCTGTTACACCCCGAACAACAGAGTGGCGCTCGAGAAACCCGCTAAATACCGTTGTTAGGCCCGAAAAATGACGCTTGACTAGAGGATATACAACACCCCGTAGAAAGAGCGTTACAAAATGGCGCCCGAGCAAATTTCTTTTTGCACATGCGTAGCATGAAAACCCCGTGGAAATTTTTAATACCATTTTTCATTTCTCTGGAGTTTCCGTTAAAACAGAATTTTTAATACAAATTTTCGTAACCATTTCTCAAAAAACCCGAAAAATAGGAAACCAGATTTTAAAAAATAAACCGATATTTTAAATGGGCCGCAGGGAAATAAAAATTTTGAAATAAATAATATTCCTAAAAACAGCATTTTAGTGATACCGATCGAGTGAATCAAAGATAAGACCGATATTGACAAGTTTTTTTTGGATGACAAAAAAAAACCGAAACCCGTTCCATTCCGATAATTAAAAAAAATGTGTATATAAATAGATAGTTTATTTAGGTGTACCGTGCACATGGATGTCGCTTATATGGTTAAATTTTAAATAAAATTTAAATAGTCCGGTAAAACTAGGATGAAGTTTTTAACAAATGTTCCGAACTCGGTTCCGAATGTATAAATACCTATTACTTAAGATAGGCCGTAGTAAAGATTAGGTAAATAGAATAAATATCCCGAAGGTCTAAGTACCTATTAGTTAAGTTAGGCCGTAGTAAAGACTAGGTAGCTAAATTAAATATCCCGAAGGTTTAAGTACCAACTAAGTAAGATAGGCCGTAGTAACGATTAGGTAGTTAAATTAATATTCCGAAGGTTTAGGTACCGACTAGTCAAGGTAGGCCGTAATATATAGTAGGTATTTAAATAATTATTTCTTAAGTTTAAATACAGACCGTAGTAAACACTCAGATTATTTATAGTTTTAAATAACCGGATATGGAGATACCATAGTAGGCTAGTAAATATAGCTTGGTATATAGGAGGTTTAGGTAACCAAAAATCTAGACACCGTGTTAGTCCAGGCAAAAGTTTTTTTTTTAGAAAAGTAAAATGGCGACCGTAACCGTTAAAAGTGCAGTAAGCACTGGTGTTACACAGACTACAGGAAGTTTAGTAGTACCACCTGCACCGCCGTTACCCCCGCCCCCTCCCGTAGGACGTGTGGATGCCAGAACAAGCTGGATCTACCTTCTAAAGAAAGCAGAATTAACCGATGAATTACAAAAGTTCGGCTTAATGGCCACCGGACCTGTGGACGCATTGCGTAAGCGCCTAATAGGCTTTATTCGAAATGGACATGCCACCCCACAACCGTCAACACAACCCCAACGATAATTTGTACCCCTGCTATCCCCCGTGTATATAATGCCCCTATTACTGCCCCCTGTGTATATAACGCCCCTACTACTACACCCTGTGTATATACCACCCCTACTACCACCGCCTATGGTTATTTACCCCCCCCCCCCCCCCCGCTGGAGGTTACCAGGCACCGACTAGCAATACCCAAGCACCACCGTTTACAATGAACCCCATACCGCATGGAGTACAACCAATGACAGGACAGGGAGGTACACCACCCCCTACCGCTAATAACACCGTACGATATGAAAACCCCTCCGAACTACATGTGCATAAGTGGAATATACACTTCGACGATAGAAACGACCCCGCAACTTTCCTAGAAAGAATGGATGAAATCTGCATAGCTAACCGAATAAATCCTGACTTGCTGCTACTGCACCTGCCCGAGTTGTTACGAGGAAATGCGGCATTGTGGTGCCGCAATAATAAACAAAATTGGCAAAACTGGGACGACTTCAGGAGAGCCTTTCGAATATTTTTCTTCCCAGTAAATTATGAGGTAGACTTGGAAGCCGAGATCAGCCGAAGGGTGCAACGACGTAACGAACCCGTTAACCGTTACGTAACCGAATTACAGGCTTTAGTACGTCGGCATGGGAAAATGAGCCAAGAGCAAGAACTGCAATGGCTTTACCGCAACTTACTTCCCGAATACCGACAAAACATCCGAAGAACCGAATTTCACGACGTACTATCGTTTTCCGCGGCTGTCAGGGAGTACGAAATTTTGTTACAAGAATTAGAGAGAGACAAACCAAAAGAAACGGTGACAAGCCAAACGACGCCCACCCGTTACGTCACACAAACCGAAGGATGGCGCAGGGTGACAACACCACCGGCACTAGCTCCGACACAACAAAGAAGACCACCGACCGGACAAAACCAAACAACCCGACCACAGAACTCGACCGAAGTAAATCATCGCAGATCTGGAATAACACCCCCGGCCGTCACCTGCTGGCGTTGTGGACAAACCGGACACATGCGCAGTGAATGCAATGGACTAGGTAAAATATTTTGCTCAAGATGTGGCAAGACGGATGTCATGTCCCGAGACTGCCCTTGTTCAAGGAAGGAAAACTGGAACGGCGCTGCCCGAAGACGAGGCACGGACAGTACCGCCTCGACCGCAGTAAATATCACCGACTCAAATGAAAACCGACCACATATGGCCGTGCACATTAATGGACAACCCGTGTTAGCTTTGATCGATACCGGAGCCGCTAAATCCTACATCGGAGACCGAATAGCAAAACGAAAACGGTTCTATGCCCTGGCATCTGTAGAAAAGCCTAAGAACCTAGCCCGATTAGCAAACGGAGAACTAATGGAAGTCCCCGAAGCCTACCGAATAACATTCCGAATAGGCCCAAATTAATTCACCGAAGTACTGAATTACCTACCGGGTCTCTCTACAGATATGGTGTTAGGAATAGACATACTACAAACCGGAAAGTTTAAATTAGAACTAAGTACAGGTACCGTTCTGATTGATGACTATCTATTACCCGCTAACATTATAGGGGCGCCTTGCAGCCCAATAGGGAAAATTAGCACCCAGCCACCGCTAACACTGTCGCCCGTGGAACAGAACCGCCTGCAGGCATTTTTGAGTCAGGAACTACCGGGTTTGGACAAATTGAAGGAACAACGCCGCTCATAACGCACGAAATTCGATTAATAAACGCCGAGCCCATTAAACAACGATACCGACCGCAAAATCCCCGTATGCAGGAAATCATTAACATTGAGGTGAACCAGATGTTGGAAGATGGCATTATAGGGCCATCAAGAAGCGCATGGAGCTCGCCAGTTGTGATTGTCCGGAAAAAAGATGGGAAGCCAAGGTTCTGTATAGACTTCCATGTTTCAGAACTGATAATTTTAAAAAATAATGACAGTATAAAATTTTTAAACAAATTGCGAGAAAATAAAACTGAAGTATTGAAAATGAAAATAAAAATTTCTGTGCTTAAAGATAAACAAAGAATAGATGACAAAGAACTACGACAGTTAGTGTTAAACGACTTTCATACATTACCAACTGGAGGACATGCAGGTACAAATCGTATGTATAATAATATGAAAAGATACTACTTCTGGCTAGGCATGAGAAAAGACGTTGTAGACTTTGTTAAAAGGTGCGACGATTGTCAAAGATTTAAGCATTCTAATCCTAACAAACAGCCTATGACAATAACTACAACAGGTAACTCGGCTTTCCAAAAAGTGTTTCTCGACTTAGTAGGTCCTATTCCAGTTGATATTAATGATAATCGTTACATTCTAACACTTCAATGCGAACTTACAAAGTTTGTAGAAGCATATCCGATACGTGACAAAGAAGCTTCAACGGTAGCGGAGTCGTTTATAAATAACTTTATCTTACGGTACGGTATTCCTGAATCGTGCGTAACAGATCAAGGTACCGAATGGTTATGTAACACGTTTAAGGAATGTTGTAAATTACTAGAAATTAAGCACCTAAATTCCACAGCATACCATCATCAAACTTTGGGTGCACTTGAAAATACGCATAAGCACTTAGGTGCGTAGCTGCGTATGCAATTATCTAAAGGAATTAGTAATAATTGGAGTTCTTGGGTTCCGTATTGGTGTTTTGCATATAATAATACGGTACATTCATCAACACGGTATACCCCCCATGAACTTGTTTTTGGGAAAGCCGCCCATATTCCTTTCAACGTTGCAAAGCAAGTCGACCCTGTATATAATTTTGATGATTATCCAACAGAACTTAAATTTCGACTACAAACAGCGTGGAATGACGCAAGAAATAATTTGATATCATCAAAAACTAAACGGAAAAATGAATACGATAAAACAAATTGTAAAAATATAAATTATAATATAGGAGATAGGGTTCTTATCGGAAATGAAGGTAGGAAAAGTAAAATGGAACCATTATTCACTGGTCCATATCTAGTATTAGAAGATAAAGATCAAAATTTAGTAATAAAAATTAAAGAAAAAATTGTGGAAATTCATAAAAATAGGGTAAAAAAGTATTTTGATTAAAATTAGAATTATCATTAACCTTAAAATATAGTTTTAGTAGTAGAAAAAAAATGTAACCCCATTTTTTTTTCGCTTTTGGGGGAAGGTGTAATATCCTCAGTATATCTATATTTATTATTTCCTCATTGGTAACACACATAGACATTTCGAAAGTGTACAACACAGCTTCTACCTACTTCGTAAGGTGATTGATTAATTGTTATGTGTATCATCATTTTTATTGTTTTAAGTTTAAGTAGGTTAATTGCTAAGCAGAACGAGTAGAACGATTTAAGGTATCATGGTTGGTTAGAGAAGTGTGTAATGGATAGTCGTAATAGATAGTACGAAAAACCCTTCAGTCTTTTTCTTAAACTTTTCAACTAGAACCTGCGACTAATGTTCACTACAACGAACATTAATACAAGACGAACAAATTATAATGGCTGAACGCGATCTTAAATTCCTGCAGTGGAATGCGGGGAGAGGGAGAGAAGCGGGTGAATTATTGAAAGTGAGAGTAAAAGAGTGGGAAATCGATGTGATTATACTGCAGGAACCGTATGGAAGAATGAGGGAATGGGAGGGATACGTGAGACATAGAGCGAGTGGGCAAGCAAAAATCGAGATATGGGTGAAAGAGGGACTGACAACGACAACAATCGGACGAATAAAAACGGACAATATTATAAGAGTGAGACTCGAAGGACAAAGACAAACTATTACAATAATTGGGGTATATGACGAACCGGGGGGTAACACAAATAGGAGGTTTGAGGGGCTAGAAAGGGAGTTAATAGGAATCGAGGGGGGAGTAGTAATAGGGGGTGACCTTAAAGCTAAGAACGGAGCATGGGGAGGGGAGGAGACGGATGCAAGGGGGGAGCAGCTGCTGAATTGGGCGATCGAGGCGGGCTATGTTGTGAGGAACAACCAGCGGTCGAGGTCGACGTTCAGCAGTACAAGAGGGAATAGCTGGGTAGACGTGACACTGACAAAAGACGTAGGGATTGAGGGATGGGAAGTACTTGAGGACGAGTCGCTCAGTGACCATAGGTACATAACGTATACAACGACAGACGTAAGGATAAAACAAAGGCAACCGAGGAAAACATAGGACTTTAATAGAACAAACTGGGACAGTTTCATTGGGAAGATAAGACAATACAATAGGTGGGAAGGAGAACTACAGACAGAAGACGACATAGAAAAAGAAGCGGACAGGTTACAGAACTTCCTTGCGTAACGTGTGTAAAACACACATACGCAGGAAAAGAGTGGATGAACGAGAGAATGAGGAATGGTGGGATGATGAAGTGCAAGTGATGAGAAGAAGGATTAGGGGGAAATGGAGAGAATGGCAGTCTGAGAGGGATGTCAACGAAAGGGAAAGAATGAAACAGGAGTACAAGAATGAAAGAGCAACGTATAAAAGGACGATCAAAGCAAAGAAAAGAGAGTCTATGGAAAGAGATATGGAAAGGCTTTGCGAGGGGGATAGTTGGGATCGGGTCTGGGAAGTGCTGCGTAAACGGGGAGTAAAAGAGGGCCAAAAGGTTATAGCTAGATAGACAGGAGGATACACAACGGACAGACGGGACATAAACGAAGAACTTATGCTTCAGTACCATCCGAGACGAACTGACGACGAGGGGAGGGAATTAAACATGTACAAGGACGAGAGACTAACATGAGAAAGAAGGGGACAAACGGACAATATTACAGGTGAGGCAATAAGACAAACTATATCACAACTAAAAAAGAAGAAAGCGACGGCGGAGGATAAGATCCCTAACGAGGCAATGCCACACGTATGGCTGGGATTGGGGGAGTGCCTTGTTGACCTGTACAGTGCGTGCTGGGAGGCAGGGTACTTCCCCAGGGTTTGGAAGGTGGCGAACTTGACATGGTTAGACAAAACAGGGGGGGGGGGGGGAATAGACCTATCAGTCTTCTGCCAACCCTGGGAAAGGTACTGGACAAACTAGTTAACGAACGACTGAGACATGAAGCAGAGACAAGACGGCATTTCGACGAAAGACAATTTGGGTTTAGGAGGGCGAGGGGCACCACAGAGGCAGTGGAGGCACTCACAGAGAGGCTGAGGGAGGTGAGAGAGATGGAGAACCACTCTTTGGTGGTGACCCTTGACCTCAAAAACGCCTTCAATACAGCATAGCCAGTATACGTGGAGCGAATGATGGCAGCGAAAGGGGTAGATAGGGGATTGAGGGACATCTGTTGGAGTTTTTTGAATGAAAGGAGAATAAAGAGCGAGAAAGAGGAAATGTCTACAGAGAAAGGATGCCCACAGGGCTCCACCTTGGGGCCAACTCTGTGGTTGTACTGCATGGAAGGCTGGTTCAGAAACATGCATGCCATCGGTAATAATAACTTAATGGCGCAGGCTTTCGCGGACGACCAGGTGTTGGTTGTGAGCGGGAGTTCTGTGAAAGAGGTTGAGAGGCTCTGGAGACAGGTATGGGAGAGTTGCAGAAATTGGAGTAAGGAAGTAATGGGGATAAAAATAAAGAGAGGGGAAGAGGGAGAGGACACATATAACAGACAAAGAGAGGGAACGACAGATACAATAATAACGGACAATGAGGGGATTTGGACGACTATTGGGAATTTTAAGGGGAATCACAAGGGAATTATTGAGTTACAAGATAGACTTATTAGGAAGGGGATAAAACTCGGACACAGTGTAAGGGGAACAATGGGGATTACAATGGCAGATAGGGAATCCAAGGTAGCGGCGACGGAAGACGTCCTGATGGATAGGCAAGGAGTGAGAATGAATGGAAAGAGAGGGAGGAAGAGAGTAAGGAGAGAGAAAGAGATGAGAGTATGGCAAATGAGATGGGATGAGAGAACGACTGGAAGGGAAGTGTATGAGCAATATATGGAAGTAGGAAACGACAGGTTGCCCCTTACCTTTAAGGGGACGCAACTCCTAACGGGACACGGAAACGTCCGGGGCTACCTAAGTCGTTTCAGATTGGGAGGAAATGGAGTGTGTGAGTGTCAAAATGGAATAGAGAGTATGAGGCATGTAAGAGAGGAATGTCTGTTAGACAGAAGAGTTAGAGGAAGAGATGTACCATAGGGGGATGGCTGGCGTACAGGGTCAGATGAGATCAAGAGGGAAGGAGTCTAGGCAGACGACGCAGTGGTGGAATAGATGGGCGGAGGAGGTCCTCTCAACAGAAGAGGAATAACCCTCTACCCTGTCGTAGCGACCTCAGGTAATTAATTATTTAAATAGGATGTAAATATAGTATATAGCAGATAATAATAGTATATATGTAATAGGCCAGAAAATAAAGTGTATATAGACAAGTATAAATGATAGTATTAAATGGGTAGGTAACAAATAGGAGTAATATGTGCAGGTAGTATAGTGTACGCACAAAATAGGTATAAGGATCGTGTCACAGACATACATAGGGGACTAAATATTAGAATGTGTATAAAATGTATATAAAAAGTTTAAAACGTATGTAAATATAGTAGCAATAAGGTATATATAGGAAAAAAGTGTATATAGGAAAAAGTGTATAGATAAGATAGGATAAAAAGGACTAGTATAAAGACTAGGCAGATAGAAGTAAAAAGGTTACTGAACAATTTAATTTTTATTTGGAATCGATATTATTGGAATTGACATTATTTGAAAGTTATTGAGTAAGTTATAGAGTAAATTTTAATTTTAAAGAATAAGAAATGATTTGATATTACATAATCGATACATACTATAAGAAATTTGTTGGTGATTTATTTGAAATAAAGGTGGGTCTTCTTTCCTCGCTGATGCGCCTCCCGGCATGACCCGGCGGCGGGCTCTCGTCAAGGCGGGAAGGCCGTCGTCGGGACATGTGGGGAGGGTCGGGAGAAGTGGAGTTGGTAGGGCGTTACCCTTGAGAGTGGTTTCATTGGATAGTGGGTAGAGTAGCGGGCTGAAGCCGAAAGGTTGGTAGCTGGGAAGAAATTCGTACGTATGTACGAGGCAGGAGGCGATCCGGAACGTAAAAAAAACTGATAGGGAAGAAACAGGAAGGCTATGGCAAAGACGATGGGACGAGAACACAACCAAGGCACAATGGACAAAGAGACTTATTCCAAACCTAAACACATGGCTGCAGTGTAGGCACAAACAAATCGAATACTTCCTGACGCAAGCCCTGACGGGACATGGCTCGTCCGGAAGTTATACTAAGTGAATAGGAAAAACACCAAACAAAAGCTGCTTATACTGTGGCCATGTGGTTGACAATACAGAACACACACTGTTCCACTGTGACAGGTGGAATAGAGAAAAAACGAGAATAAATACTTTGCTAGGAAGAAATTTGAGCGCGGCAAACATGATACCAATCATGACCGAAAATGCAAAAAACTGGAAGGGGGTCCATGACTATATAAAGCAAATACAGAGTACCAAAGAAAAAGAAGAAAAAAATAGACAGGCAGAAGAGGAAATCCCGAACCCCTAATCACCATCAGTGGACGGGGGATGTAAGGATGGCTGAAGACAAAAAGAAATAATAAGACAGCCTGAATGCCGAAGAATGTCAAAATCGTGCCAAGGAAAGGGGGAAGCCTATACCACCGCGTTCAACAGGCATTCAACAGGGATAAAGCTTTCATGGCAAAACGAATCCTCTCAGGAACCGCTTGGGACGACCTCTCTGAGGAGGCGCCCGAAATCGAAGCGGTAGAGGAAGAATACGGCGCTATTTTTGGATCGCCATCGTCTCCGGACGATAAACCCTTAGTGGATGGCAAAATTGCGCCGATTGGCACCGGCACGCCGATAATCTTACATGAGATCAAAATAGCACTTAAGAACATGAGGTCGGATGCCAAGGGGCCGGATGGAGTGAGACCGTCCGAGCTTCGAAGCATCCCCTCATATAAATTATGTATTTTATATAATAGCATGCTCCTTTTTGGCACTATGCCGCAAGAGTAAAAGAGAGCAGGACAATCTTAATCCCTAAGGGAGGCGATTTGAAACAAGTGGGAAACTGGAGGCCCATTACAATTTCTAGCACCTATTTACGGCTGCTGAACAAAATCTTAGCTTAACGCTTTGCGAGCCTTGATTTTCATAAAAACCATCTTCGAAAGGCCTTCGATACTGTCTCGCAAGAGTCAGTTCGTCGCGCCCTAGATAGGTTTGGGGTTGAGAAAGTGGTTTCGCGACTGGTGATGGACGGTTATTCGGGCTGCACGACTTCCGTCAGCACAAAGACCGGTAAAACGCGTCCTATAGAGGTGGCGCGAGGTGTCAAGCAAGGGGACCCATTGTCGCCCTTGCTATTTAACATGGTCATTGATGAGCTTATATGCACCCTGGAAGCCTTAGACAAGGGTCTTATGGTGAGAGATGAGACTAGTTGCGCGGTTCTAGGCTATGCCGACGATCTCGTACTGGTCTCGGACACTATCCGTAAGGCCCAAAAACTGCTGAACACGGCAGCTTCCTTTTTCAGCGACAGAGGTATGGCTCTGAACGCTAGCAAATGTGCCGCCCTGTGGGTGAATACTAACAGAGGCGGCAAGCACGTTTATCAGGTTTTCAGGGCGCAATTTTTTGTGGGCGGCCAGCCGCTTCGGCAGCTGCAGCCAGCCGAATATTTCAAGTGCTTGGGTAGGCATTACGGTGACATGGGTGTGGCAAGCCCTACACTCGTAGAACTAGAAGCCTACCTGAGCAGGCTCAAACTAGCACCTTTAAAACCTAATCAGAAGCTCGAAGTCCTAAAAACCTTTGTTGTGTCCAAGTTTTTAGACTCACTCCAGAACGTGCGCATCACGCTAAAAATTCTGGAGAAAGCCGATAGAAGGATCAGGGCAGATTCTGAACTTAAACAGAACTAGTCCAGATGCTTTCATTCATGCGGCCGTAAGAGACGGTGAGCCATGGTTCTTCTTAAAAGAATCAGGGCATTAGCTAATGAGGGCACCGCTTTGGCGGAAGCTATACTTGCCTTACCACCGGTAAGATCCCTTCAGGATAAACTGGCTAGATGGTGTGGCCCGGCCGGATTAACGGGCACTTCTATAAAAACCGATGAATAACGCGAAACCCTGCAGAATGGTTACTGTAGCAATGGCGTGAGACAGGGGCACGAATGTTCCGAAAGCGGCTCATGGATTGGTCGACCCCCGCCTTTTTGGTCGGACAGAGACTATATCAGAGCAGTCCAGTTACGTGCCAACTTATTACCCACAAGAGGGATCCCATCGAACCCACCGAACGATCGGCGCTGCCGCGCAGGATGTGATAGGGTCGAAAGTCTCTCGCATGTTCTGCAGCGGTGCCCGCTTGGGAAATGGGCTCGTATCAAAAGGCATGACCATATAACCAACTATGTTTGCGACTACGATCAAAAACATGGTTGGATTGTTGCTAAGGAGCCACGTATCAGATGCGCTAACGAAGCATTACGGACACCTGACTTATTGCTTGAGAAAGAAGATCAGGCCAGTATCATGGGAAGGGCCCGTTCCCCTGGTGATGGCAGCGCACAATAAAATCCCACTATATGAGGATCCCCACTTTGTGGCCTCAGTGCAAGCGCTGCACCCGAAAAAGATTATCACATTCGCACCACTCGTGATGGGCACCCGTGGCATATGGGATAGAAGAGTTAATTCTCATATCTCACAGCTTCTTGGCTTCACCAAGAAGCAGGTGAGAGAAATTGTCTGCAAGACGATCATAGGCTCTATTGCAATTCACACTGCATTTAATCGCAATTAAAAGGCACTGAAGCTGGGTCGTGTCGCTGTTTTTCATTTTATTTTAATGATGGATCACCGTTGCGACGGCTCAATTTTGTTAGGGTTCTCCTAGAGAACCCATTTTTTAACCTTCTTTTTAATTTTTTAACATTCTATTTAATTTTTTAATATCTTTATTATTAGTATTTAATTTCATTTTTTTATAAATTCATCATACCGCCATGCGGGATATCTATAGTGGATGATCTTGCGTTGATGGGCTTCACCCACAATTGCATATCTACAATATCCCCGCTATTTTCTTTGCCCTAACGGTTGGGGTTTAACTTAACCGTACAAGCCAATAGTGACGAGCGCAATTCGGATAAATAATGAAGCGCTCGGAACTTACACTTTGTTAGTCGGCCAATCTGATAGCCCTGTAGTATCTAGACTCTCTTCAAAGCGAAGCCTTAGATTCCGAAGAGAGATTTTTATTTAGAAACGGCTTTCAGGTGACATAAGACTAATCACACACACTTTTTAACCATCGGTTCCAGCTGCCTTCAGCGGTCCGGACATCAGGGGGTTCCAGCGTTTTGTGCGGCGTCAGAAAGGTAGATCTTTCTTTGCCTTCAGCACATTTAACATCAACAGAGATGTCGCGTTTTTAGTAGTAATACACTACCAGTGTAAACAGGGCGAACAAGCACTTGTATAACATTACTCGTGACCTTTTCTTTGTTGGCGGGAAAGCGGTGAAGCAGCTACTACCAACAGAGCAATATAAATATCTGGGCAGAAGATACAACTTATAGGGCCAAACTAAACCTTCCCTGGACCTCTTGCAAGGCCAACTTGTGTTTTGGAACTCGATCTTGGGAAACGGCTATAAATAGCGCGTTTCTCAAGACAGAGCTCAGTTGGTGTCGTACCTTGCAAGTGGCAAGACGTGCTGGGCCTTTGTCACTGGCTAAAAGCGGCATGGAGGTTGTTTCATTTGGGGGGAAGTCCCTTGGGAAACCTCAAGTAGTTAAGTTTGGTGTGCTGATGTAGCACCGGTGAAGGGCGCCGTAGTCGAACCCGATACTGCGAGGGTGCAGTGGTTCCTAGCCGTTCCGAGGCGTTCGTACCCAGCGTACGGGCAGGTCCGAAAGAAGAAATATAGAAAAAAAGAAGATGAATCAATTTTAACGTGTGGATGCCAGCAACGTATGAATGGGACCCTAAGTCAAGTGTTTTCCACCTGGGCATAATTCGCGCCAGGTCGGCAACCTAGTGGTGTGCGACGGATACCGACATAGCCGACGGTGCCGCTATTGGATTGGAGGCGCGCCGGACGCCATCGCCCTGGGTGACGCGTACGAAGGGTTGGACCTGGGGCATACCCTGCTCCAGGTGGAGAAGCAAAGAAAACTGAGTGGCGAAGAAGAATCAAGGAAGAATAAAGTTAATGGAGTACCAAATCCGCCGATGCCAGGACTGGATGATGGGTGCCAGTCCTCCAACGTCGAGTATCACTACGGAGAAGACCTGTACGAGTGTATGCCACCTGGGCATAACCTGCACCAGGTCGGCAAGAAGCCAAAACCACGTGGCAAACGAATTAAAGATGATTTAAAGTTAATGAAGTGCGAATCCGCCGATGCCAGGCCTGGATGACAGTTGCCAGTCCTCCAGCGTCGAGTGCCACTACCAAGAAGACCTGTACGAGTGTATACCACCTGGGCATAACCTGCACCAGGTCGGCAAGCAGTACAAACCACGTGGCGAACCGAATTAAAGATGATTTAAAGTTAATGGAGTGCGAATCCGCCGATGCCAGGCCTGGAGGACCGTTGCCAGTCCTCCAGCGTCGAGTGCCACTACCAAGAAGACCTGTACGAGTGTATACCGCCTGGGCATAACCTGCACCAGGTCGGCAAGCAGCAGAAACCACGTGGCAAAATGAATTCGAGATGATTAAGTACGAGACCGCCGATGCCAGGACTGGATGACAGTTGCCAGTCCTCCAGCGTCGTGTGCCACTACCGAGAAGACCTGTACGAGTGTATACCACCTGGGCATAACCTGCACCAGGTCGGCAAGCCGTAAAAACCCCGTGGCAAGGTGAAATTCCGCCAGCCCAGACGGCAGAAGGCAAAGATGCTCTATCCTACCGAGGCCGCCCCTAAGCCGCTGCTTGGGTGCGGTTTCAAACTGCCCTACACAATATGCCGCCCCTGAGAAAACGACTGTAAGCTAGCCGAGGTACTAAGAACTTCCAGGGATAGGCCCCTCGAAGGAGGAAGTGAAGGCATCATTGTGCCAGGACACTTGCAAACATTAGAAAGAGCCCATTGAGGCCGAATCAAAAACTTATATAATCAAGACGTACCTTTTGCCTAGGTACTTGGACCCTTTACAGAGTCCCGTGGTGTCTCTGAAACTCCTCAAGACTGTAGATCGTTTGGTACGCATAACAACGAGGTGCATCATTCACCTCTGCAAGTCAAGCCGTGATGCCTTTATCCATGCCCCGACGAGGGAAGGCGGGCTGGGAGTGATGTCGCTGAAGGCGCACATCCCCATGATAATGAAAGCACCTCTCGGTAAGCTTGCTTCTAATGGCGACAACGTATTGAGTCATGTCATGTCTTTGGAATGGGTAAGGGGACTTCAGGAGAAAGTCTCCCGTTGGGCCGGTGGCCTGGTCACGAGCAATCGGGTCAGGATCCACTGGTCCGACCAACTTCAGAATAGCTACCCTGGCAACGGCCTTAATCAAGGAAGCCATAGCGGTGTGAGTGGTTCGTGGGTGTCGCGTCCACCTCCATTCTGGTCTGGCGGCGACTATGTTCGAGCTGAAGAGCAACATGTTGCCTACGAGGGGTATTTCCTCAAATCCGAGGGAGGGATGCCAGCGGGTCGAGTCTCTATCGCACGTACTGCAGGGGTGCCCAGGTACCCATGCGAATCGTGTGCGGAGGCACGACCGGCTGGTGGATCACCTTCGGGGGTGAAAGGCTGGGTGTGAGAGGTTGAACCTCGGGTGAGGGATGCCCGCGGGCGGCTAAGAAAGCCGGGCATCATTTGTACCAAGGGAGTGAGAGCCCTTGTTGTTGAGTTTGGGGTTTCGTGGGAGGGTCCCAACTCTCTCACGGCGGCCTGGCACAACAACGTGCAATCTATGAGGAGCCGGACTTCTTGGAAGCCGTGCGGGCGCGGTATCCGGGTAAAACAGTGGCCGTATTACTCGTGATTGTAGGAGCACGGGGTACTTGGTGCAGGCTAAACAAAGCCTAAAAGGAGGCAGTTGGTATAACAACTGCCGAAACTCGTCAGGTGGTCGAGAGAACCATCATCGGTGGCATCTCCATACAGAGAGGCTTCATGAGGCAGGTGAATCCCAATTAGAGGCACACTACTTAGGGATAAGTATGTGTTATGTGCCTCGTGATTCTGTTTTGTTTCATTTTATATCCATTTTGGGATTTGCTGTCGTAAGACATGTCCTCGTGTATTAGGCTTAATAATAGCTTTTTAGCTTTTAAAAACTTTTCCAGCACAGTTTCAGCACCCCGGATCGAAACACCCACGATCCAAGACCTTCTTCCGGTCACTTCGAGAAAAGATGCCGTCGATCATAGATCCATGACAGCCGGAGCTAGCCAGGGCATTCAACATTTTTTGTGGCCTTGCAAGAAGAAGGTTTAATGCCTTGGGCGAACCATTCTTCAATAATCTGGAGGAAGTAACCAGCTTACAACTGGGTCGACTTACTAGGTTTATCAACAGTAGTGGCTGGTTTGAGTGAGCTGCCAAGATTCTTCTACGCCGTACTTCGCACTAGCCATCAGGGAGCTGATGCTGATAGTTTCCGCAGAACATGTGTGGTAACATAACGGTCCTTATAGGACTACGTGAGACTGTCTGGATAGACCAGAAGTCTGCCACTCTGACCTAACCTAACCTAACCTTGATACAAATAACAACGAGGTGCGTCCTACACCTGTGCAAATCAGGCCCTGATGCTTTTCTCTTGTGACTTTCTTCTGTGGGGGGAAAAATAAAGTGTATGCTACTCGGCCGCGTAATAGAGAAAAACCTTGCATTAGAATTATAAAAATAAAAAAAAATAAAATAATTTATTTATCCAGTCGAATACATATAGTATTATAGGACATGTCAATAGAAAAGGTACACTATAAGTAAAATAAATAGAACAAAAACAACGAAGAATAAAATACAATATCACATTAAATACAAAAACAGAAAACAATAAATCGTATACAGCTCAAATCAATCAAAATTCATTGAGGTTATAAATGCACTTGTCAATGAGATACTGCCTGGTCTTTGCCTTAAACTTATTTAAGGATGTAATTGATTTTAAATTATTGGGAAGTCTGTTAAATACATTTATTCCCATAACAAATGGAGATTTATCAGTCACACAGAGACGACGCTGAGGCATTAGCAATTTGTCCTTAAAACGAGTAGGATATGAGTGAAATGAACTATTTGTATTAATGCTCGCTCTGTTCATAAACGTGTATATAAGTAACTTGTGGATATACAGTCCGAGGACCGTAAGTATGCCATATTGCGTGAACAGACCCCGGCAAGACCGCCGTCCCCCAACGCCAGCCATACTTCTAATGACGCGCTTCTGTGACACGAAAACTGAACCCATCATAGAGCTAGCCCCCCAAAAAAGTATACCATAGGACAAACGAGATTCGATCTGTGCAAAGTAGAACATCCTTAACTCATCAACACCAAAGACCCGCTTAAGATTTCTAATCTGGAAGCAGGCCGAATTGATTTTGGGAATAAGGGTGGCGCAGTGCTGATTCCATGTTAGGGTGTCGTCAATCGTCAGTCCTAAAAACTTTGTGGAGGTACTTCTAGTCAGACCAACCTCGTCCATAGCCACGTCAAGATCCAAGTTATTACGATTTTGGTGACAGTGAAATCGCAAATAACAAGTTTTAGCGATGTTTAAATATAGTGAGTTGAGGCTAAACCAAGCTGCCAGATCCCGAAGTAGAGCATTTGATTTTTCCTCCACTAGGGTTTCCTGTTTATCTGAAACCAGCGCCGATGTATCGTCGGCGAATATCGTGACAAAACAATCCTTGAGGCAACGAGGCAGATCGTTGATGTAGAGCAGGAACAGGACAGGTGCCAGAATTGACCCCTGTGGCACTCCTATCCCCACGCTGGTCTTTGTGGATTGAAAGGTTGATTTAGTATTACCCAGAACATGAGCTATCTCGACAAATTGTGTTCTGTATGAGAGGAATGATCGAAACCATTCGAGCAAGGTTCCTCTAATACCATACCCCTCAAGCTTACTTAAAAGAAGATCGTGTCTGACGCAGTCAAAAGCCCTGCTAAGGTCGCAAAAGAGCCCAGCAGGACACTCACCCGCCTCCAACACATCGATGATCCTCCTATAAAAAACATCTATCGCTGTAATCGTGGAATGCGATGACCTAAAGCCATGCTGATTTTCGACCAAAATTTTATTTTTGTTCAGGTAATCCATCAATCGGGACAGCATACACTGTTCAAATATTTTTGAGAAACATGACGAAAGTGCCACAGGTCTATAATTTTTGGCCAACGCTCGATCACTCTTTTTGAAAATTGGTACAATTTTACTGGTCTTCAGCCTTTCGGGAAATGTTGAAGAATCTATTGAGCAATTAATTAGGTGAGTTAATATTGGAATCATAAATTGGGAAGATTTTTTAAATAAACCTACAGGTATATCATCTGGACCCGAAGACATTTTATTTTTAATTTTATTATTTACAATCGTTAAAATCTCTGGTTCACTAAACGGAACAAATCCCATGCTGTGGTCGACAGTCGACTTTGGAACATTAGTACGATTATGTCCAGGATCGTGTCTGGGGATACCCGCTATAACCTCAAGAGGGGCGTTTATGAAGAATCTATTAAATTCGTTAGCAATGAGAGTAGGATCTTCAGTTAACTCATCATTAATTTTTAATTTTATATTTTTGTCAGCCCGGTTTGTTCCGTTTAGTTGCGATATAACTTTCCAGGTGACCCTGCTTTGGCTACTCATATCGCCGTTAAATATTAAGTTACTGTAAAACTCTTTCTTGCGGTTTCTAATCAGTGCATAGTGGTCCTTTCTTGCCCTTTTGTAAATGACTCTTAATCCTTCACATTGTTTTTGTAAATAAAAAAGATTTTTTAAGTTTTCGCTAGAGATTTTTATTTCATGATTAACCCATGATTTGCTTTGGTTCATTGATGAAGATTTTGACAGCGGAAAAGATGAGTTAAAATAATGTAAGTAGGTATTGTAAAAAGAATCAAACTTGACATTAAAGTTATTTTCCGTATAGACCTCATTCCACCTTTCACTCCTTAGCTGATTGCAGAATGTGCTAATGTTATGTTTGCTAAAGTGTCTTTTTATAAGCAATTCTTTGGGGCTGTGATTATTTGTAAGAGTATCAGACTTAAATAACAGTATTTTATGATCAGAAATTAAAGTATCACACAGCACTGGAGCATTGCATTGTAGATTAGTGAATATGTGATCGATCGTTGACCCACGCTCACCTACAACCCTGGTGGGCCCATCGACCTTAGATATAACATTGTAGGATTCAAAAATATGTTGTAAATCGGCAAAGTACTTACCATTCACAGTAGGCCCCATATTAATATCACCACAAATAACGATGATAAGACCATTCTTGTAAATACTCTCTAAAATCGTTTCCATGGTTTGCACAAAAACGGTCAAGCTGCCTGTCGGAGATCGATAGCAGGACAATACGCAGACATCTGGACCACCAAGAGGAACTGTCCACGCAATACCGCAAACCTCCACATCTCTCTCACGACAAAATTCCCTTAAAGTAAGATCAGTTGTCTGTAATGAATTTCTATGCCATATGGCGACCCCGCCGCCTCTGTGTTGACTTCTACAAAATGAAGACCCCATAGTAAAATCATTAAACTTAGCAAAGTCAACCTCGTCATTGCGTAACCAAGTCTCAGAAATGCAAATAAAATTTACTTTGTTATGTATGTATTCAGCTTGTAAAAAGCTAGCTTTATCGTCGCTGAGACTTTGGGCGTTAAGTGATATTAAATCGTAGTCAGATCCGTTATAGACGTTAGGATTGTGGCTTCCTATATTGGAGGTATCGAGGCCCTGGTTCTCGAAAAAAACTTATTCACCAAAATACCTTGCGGCCAAATTTCCGGACGCAGAGCTGCTTCAATATTGGATTCGTATATAGATACTTTGAACGATGACTAACTTTCCGGGTGTTTTGAATTAACTGGCTCACACTTTACTTCGGGAAAGTTGACTTTTAATAGGTTAACAATGTTTTCAGGTTTTATTTGAGGATTAAACCTGGTAGCGTGTAGCGCTACCCTTGTTGGAGCAGGCCTGAATATACTGTCATCACACTCTCGAACACCCATAATGCCCGTGCTCTTCTTTTCCTTCTTTTTGTAGCGCACTAGATTCCACTTATGCTCTACATTTCCATTCTGTAGTTTAATTTCGTTCGTGGAGTGGATTGGTGCCGGCGCATCCGTCATAGTCCCAGGATTACTGTTTGTCGTATTGTTGGTTGCCGTCATATATGCATGCGTATCGGTACTTCGAGTACCATTCGAGTGTGGTGGGCGGGTGTGTGGGCGGCCATCGATTACGCCTGCGCGTTTTGCCAGAGTCTCGACTTTTGGTTTTGGCGTCGAATCCTGGTGCAAGGTCAGTCGTTCCGGCGGCGTTGCCGGTTTGAAGGAGGATCCTGACTCCTGCCGATTGATTTGAGACTCTAAAATTCCTATTTTAAACACAAGAAGTTCATTTTTTTCTCCCATTTCCTTAATTAATAGTTGTAACAGCTTACGTTCACTGTCGATCACGTCATTTTCTCTCATTAAGTCCCTGATTATTTCATCTTTAGATTTACCGCCCATTTCGACAACTGTCAAGTCCTTATCATTATCGCCGGCTTGGTTATCACTGCATGATTCACACTTAATTTCCTCGTTTGCTTCATAACCCATTTGAGTTGCACATTGGGTATGGACAAATATCGTTGCACAAACTACACATTTCATTCCACTTATTACTTTTCTGTTACATTTTGGACATTTAATATCCATTTTTATAGGAGTAACTAAACCACCGGCCGCCATGTTGCCGTGTTGATGAAACAAAGTTTAGGCAAATTAGGCAAGCGTGTCAGGAAATTACTTACCAAACTTTAAGAAAAGTGAATGTACGTTTAAGAAAAATTATTGAAAAGTGTATTGTTCTAGAAGGTAGTTATGTTAAAAACGCAAGAATCTAAAATAACGTAATTTTGTTCAGTTACAAATACAGAATTTATTAAAACAATACTTTTCTTCTGCCAAAATCAGCTCTTGAGATTTTAAAAATATGAATTAAGGGGTTTTTGGGGATGCTGATTCTAAATCTGATAGAAACAGTTATCTAAAATAAGCCCTAATATCCTTTTCCAAAAAAAAAAGCTTAGCCCAAAAAGATGCAGCGGACCCATTTAATGTTCCTAGAAGTACACTTCAAACACATTTTGTTACGTAAATTATGCTAATTTCCGTATCGGTTTATTTATCGAGTAATTAACGACTATCTATGCTGCTCATAACTAAGTTCAACTTTCAAATTTCAGAGTACCCCGGTAAATATCAAGTTTAATGAACTGAGTAAAAATCAAAAATCGATATCTTTGTGGAAGCGCGACGGAAATAAGGAACCGTTCGTGTTGAGCGCGAAAGATGATGATGCCGCGCGCATAGCATACGTATGACCTTCGTCCGCTTGGCTACGGGAATTCCTTAGTGCTGAAATAATTTTTGTTATAATAATTTAAAGGCGTTAGAGCAGGAAAAATAGTCACTTTAGAACGTGTCCGGGACAGTTTGATTTAAAATCGTGCATTTAGCGATGAAGAAATCCATCGGCCCTTCTTTCTGCAACTTCCGAAGTATAAAGTACAATTTTTTTTGGGTGAAGTAGAAATCCGATAATGATTCTTTAAATTTAATTTTTTAAAACATATCTTACCTTTTACCGTAAAATCTACTTTGGAATTTTGTGACCCGTGCACACAGGTGGCACAGGGTTATTATCGTATCGCCCAAAGTAAATAATTTATCTTTTATTTTGGCGACTTGAGGTCGACCATTTTATTTTTTTTGAGGTACCACATAGTACCGAATATCTAAGTTTAAAAAAAAAGGTTGAATTTGATCTAGTCGAAATAAGAGGTGTTACTGCTAAATTTTGTTTCCGTTATAGAGTTTCAAACTGCGAAATTAAGTACTAGAGTACCGGCCACGTGCAAATCATATTTCTGCAGAGACACGTCCTTAGGAAAGATTAGCAGCAAGTAGTTCTGGAGTAGGACAAATCGATCAACCTTCCGATGGCTTGTGTGAGGCTGATACAAGGGGAAACTAAGCTAACAGGTGAGTCCAATTTTGATTTTAATTAATCGCCTTTGTGTCAACGGACACGTGATTGACTCACTTGTTTGGCGAAGTTCTCTGTGGAACCTCTCACATTCCATGGGGTTTATCGTACCTTATCTTTTCATCTAGCATAGCTGGATAAGGTCATATTTGTAAATTTATCTTACCTTAATTTTTATCAAGGATCAGTATCGGGGAATTTCTGACTTTACGTGTCTCAAACCTTAATCACCTTTTTTTTTTGTAGAAAGGCAGACAGCCTGTTTTCCTTTGAAAATTTTAATTTAAGTTAATAAATAATTTTTTCATAAGAGGCAATCCTCGAATTACCGACTATTCGAATAAGAGTAGAATGTTGATATTTACGAATAAGGCTTTTTATATCTCTAAAACTTAAATGTATATGTGTGTTATAAACACATAGCTATTTGATTCCATCACACCAAACAAATTCATTTCAAACAAAATCCAGCGTGGGTTCTGTAAGTTGGAAAGAGTACGGTTGGTGTATTTCATCTTTGGTGAACTTTTTATTGGCTCGTAATGTTTTATTTTTCATGCCGAAGCTGTTTTCAACATACCTGGAACAACGCATCCCACAGTGACGTCACTCTAGGATTGCGGCGTGCCATAACCACAGACATTCGGAGGACACCAACATCAGCGGATAGTTAAGTAGCCATAACAAGAAAACACCAAAGATAGCTTTAAATCATGTTATTGTAAATGTTGAAAATCAATCTGGCTCACCAAGAACCCACATTGTTTTTCTGAAGGAACTTTGTTTTTTTAAACCTTTCTTTTATATTGCGAACAACTCACCAACAAACAAACAAAAAAATTAAAAAAAGAGTAATTTATCTCATGCGACCCTAGAATGCCCTGAGTCCCTAAATAATTTTATGTGAAAGTTTGCATGCGCATCCTACTAGTCGGGCAAAATAATAAAAAAACATGTAAGAAAAAACACACTAAGTTTTCGATTTTCACTATATTATGTATTATCAAAACATGACAGCTGTTTCGGTACACCGTACCTTCTTCGGATGATGAGTACTTAATACTAGTATAAAAATGGTTTACATGAAAGACAGGTAAATTAAAGGTATTATTGATATAATTACGGGAAAATACAACACAATTTACAAATTTAATAATGGCGACCTGTTTAAATCTAATTGATCGTTTAACAATAGATTGGAATTCTTAAGTTTGTTAATCTCCAGGGATTCTAAAAGGTTCAATTTACGGCCCTTATTCTCTACATGCAAAATGGTAAAAGTATTATTTAAAGTATGTTGCTCTTCCAACAAATGATTTGCATAATTAGAATCGTGTTTGTTATTTAAAAAACTTCTTTTATGTTCATTTATTCGTTTTTTGAAGGGTCTACCTGTTTGACCTATATACACTTTGTCACAAGAGCCACATTTTAATCTATAAACACCTGACTTATCCTGTTTTTTAACTTTACTTTTATTGTTTTTAATGAATTTACCTAACTTATTACTAGTTTTAAATGCTAATTTCGAACCACGCTTTCTTAGATATTTAGAAATCACTTCGGTTGGTTTTCCAATATATGTAAGAGTATGAAAATTATTGTTATCTTTGAGTGGAATATATGGATATACCATATTAATTGCTTTTTTATATTGCTTATTTTTGACGATAGTGTCTATTAAACTTGTTTGAAAACCATTATTTACCGCAATTTGTTTTATAATGTTCAATTCTTTATTAAAATTATCTGAGGATAAAGGAATATTTAGTAACCTATGTATGTAGCTATTGTATGCGGCTAGTTTATGTGAATAAGGGTGGGTAGAATTATTGTGTATTGTAATATCGGTGTGTGACGGTTTATGAAAAATACTAAAGTCCAGTTTATTATTAATTCTAGTTATCGTTAGATCAAGGAAATTTATTGAATTATTTTTCTCTGTTTCTAAAGTAAATTCGATCCGGTTATGTAAACTATTTATAAAATTGGAGAAAATATTTAATTGTCTTACATTCCCAGTAAAACAAGCAAATATATCGTCGACATATCTAAACCAAAATAAAAAGTTTTTGCTTAATTTATGATTGTGAATTTTGGATTCTAAATTATCCATAAATAATTCAGCCAATAATGGGCTTAGGGGGTTACCCATGATTAAGCCTTCTTTTGCCATATAAATGTTGTCGTTAAATTCAAAATAATTTTGGTCTAGACAAACAACTAAAGTGTTAATTATATCCTGTTTTACTATAATGTTCGTCCTATTTTCTGTTAATTTGTTATCTATAATGTCGATAATTAACAGAACATAGGACGAACATTATAGTAAAACAGGATATAATTAACACTTTAGTTGTTTGTCTAGACCAAAATTATTTTGAATTTAACGACAACATTTATATGGCAAAAGAAGGCTTAATCATGGGTAACCCCCTAAGCCCATTATTGGCTGAATTATTTATGGATAATTTAGAATCCAAAATTCACAATCATAAATTAAGCAAAAACTTTTTATTTTGGTTTAGATATGTCGACGATATATTTGCTTGTTTTACTGGGAATGTAAGACAATTAAATATTTTCTCCAATTTTATAAATAGTTTACATAACCGGATCGAATTTACTTTAGAAACAGAGAAAAATAATTCAATAAATTTCCTTGATCTAACGATAACTAGAATTAATAATAAACTGGACTTTAGTATTTTTCATAAACCGTCACACACCGATATTACAATACACAATAATTCTACCCACCCTTATTCACATAAACTAGCCGCATACAATAGCTACATACATAGGTTACTAAATATTCCTTTATCCTCAGATAATTTTAATAAAGAATTGAACATTATAAAACAAATTGCGGTAAATAATGGTTTTCAAACAAGTTTAATAGACACTATCGTCAAAAATAAGCAATATAAAAAAGCAATTAATATGGTATATCCATATATTCCACTCAAAGATAACAATAATTTTCATACTCTTACATATATTGGAAAACCAACCGAAGTGATTTCTAAATATCTAAGAAAGCGTGGTTCGAAATTAGCATTTAAAACTAGTAATAAGTTAGGTAAATTCATTAAAAACAATAAAAGTAAAGTTAAAAAACAGGATAAGTCAGGTGTTTATAGATTAAAATGTGGCTCTTGTGACAAAGTGTATATAGGTCAAACAGGTAGACCCTTCAAAAAACGAATAAATGAACATAAAAGAAGTTTTTTAAATAACAAACACGATTCTAATTATGCAAATCATTTGTTGGAAGAGCAACATACTTTAAATAATACTTTTACCATTTTGCATGTAGAGAATAAGGGCCGTAAATTGAACCTTTTAGAATCCCTGGAGATTAACAAACTTAAGAATTCCAATCTATTGTTAAACGATCAATTAGATTTAAACAGGTCGCCATTATTAAATTTGTAAATTGTGTTGTATTTTCCCGTAATTATATCAATAATACCTTTAATTTACCTGTCTTTCATGTAAACCATTTTTATACTAGTATTAAGTACTCATCATCCGAAGAAGGTACGGTGTACCGAAACAGCTGTCATGTTTTGATAATACATAATATAGTGAAAATCGAAAACTTAGTGTGTTTTTTCTTACATGTTTAACATGGATTTTCATCAAGTAAAGGCCTCGACAATCATGTTTATAATAAAAAAAGGTGGGCGGGAGTAACAATTTGAAACCGTATAGAAAACGAAGGCAAGCAGCTAGCTTCAAAGCTTGAAGAAAGACAGCATTACATGAAGACATGGAGAAAGCCATTGCAAATTTAATAAAAAATATGGGAAATGGGGGTTTGGGCTGACGAAAGTAGATTTTTTGAATACAATGCAAACATATTTAAGTGTAAACAAGATTAAAACGCCATTTAGGGAAAAAAGCCAGGCACTGACTGGTTTTATCTTTTTGAAAGCGTCATTAAATTTCTCTTAAGGTGCCAGAAACGAAGCAGGACGCCAGATTTGATTAGTTTGACTAATAAACCTCATTTGATATTCAATATAGATGAGACAGGATTTTCACACGATCCTTTCAAGGGAGAAACTGGAGCCAGCCTATTTCGAAGAACCAAAGGAACTGGTCGACAAAGTACCACGGTTCTTGCGTGTGTATCAGCTTCCGGGCAAGTCTTTCCCCCACAGGCTTTATTTAAATCTGCAAGTTGCACGGTAAGACGTGACTGGCGTTCAGAAAAAGCATATCCTAGGACCTCTTACGATGCAACCATTGGAGGGTGGATGACATCGTAAGCTTTTTTTCACTACATGACCATGATTAATCAGACGAACACTTCGAGAGTTATTTAAGAAATTTGGAAGCGGAAAAGATGAAGAGCAAATGGAAAGGGACCTCCTAGACGAAGAGATTAAATCGGGAGATTTTATACTGGTTAAATTTTGTTAAAAAAAAATATAAAATACTTTATAGGACAAGTAAAGCAAGTGAATGAGTTTAAGGACGAATTTACTGTTAAATTTTTAAGACAGGGCAAAAATAATAGTTTTGTATGGCCCCAGGTCGACGACATTTCTACTGTTGGTCAGCTTGATATTAAAAGAAAATTACCACCCCCAATTAACAGTCGTCGTGACATTTTTAAATTTTCAGTCATTTTCAGTCTCCTTTGTGGGCTATGAAATGGGGTGGAAACCTGTTGTAACTATATCACACCATATTCGAAGATGACCTCTTTTGAGGAAACTTCTATTATCGATCTATGTCGATGACGTGGGAAATTGGAGGATAAATGGCAATCCCCTGTATACAGGAACTGCCGTTGGTGGGATCTATGATCTCAGCGTGGTTAGGAATGAAGTGAGTACAACTGATAGTGGGTTGATACTAGTTTGCTTGCTTCCCCTTGTAGGTGTGTTTTAAGATACTGTATCCTTTTAATGTCTGTTAGTGTGGTGTTCTTGAGAACGACATTCATGAAAATATCTCTGAATGTAGACCATTATTCGTCGGGGCACAAAACCTGAGAGGGGGGCGGCCGTCCAGTGAAGATGAGGAGAAGGTCTTCATGAATATGGCGAGGGCAGAGGCTGCATTTGATGGTCGATTTATCAACCAGCACTTGCGGCAACTGTTCCTGCGGTATAGTGTCGACCAAATCAAATATCGGAGGAGGACCGCCTCCTACAGGGACTTCCTTAATTCTCTAGTGGGTGTAGCCAACGCGGATCTCGGGGAGCTCATCGACAACGAAGGTCGAGCCGATCGAGGGGTTGCACAAGACTGGAACAATTCAAGGGACGAGGATGATGATGTGTTTACTCAGGAGAATAATGGGGGGGATCAGGGAGGGGAGAACGCCGCAGTACCTTTTGATTTTAATGTAAGGGGGTTCATTAAAGTTGAGAGAGAAGGGATCGAGGGAGGGGAGGACGCAGGTACGGGTAAAGCGATAGTAGAGGAGAGCCCGTCCGCGCACCCAATGCCAGAGGTTCGTGTGGCCGAACCGGTCCCGCCCGTGGGAGAGCCAGATGCCAAATCTAGACTTCGGGATTTCGTCCGGAGCCTGGCCGCTCATAATTCGTTTGTCCCCGACGTAGACGACCTGGCCCTGATTAACCTGTCACAGATAAACAACACAGAACGTCATCAGGCTCAAGCCAGAGTCCAGGGCGTCTACAGAAGGAACAGGCGTAGTGTGGCCGAGCACATTCTTGACGAGAAACCGTTGGAGGACGGAGTGGCAGATGGTCCTCCCCTTGGCGAGACCGAGGAGGAATACAGGGGCACCTTCTTAGGAGGATGGAGAAGATATCGGGGACATACGTCCATATGCCGCGACCATAGAGGAACCCATCTCGTTGGAGGATATTAAGGGAGCTTTGGAGAGGGTCAGGTCCGACGCAGTCGGCCCTGACGGGGTGAAACCCAGCCATCTAAAGAGGGTGGCCCATGCCAGGCTCGCGATCCTCTTCAACGCGATGCTTATCTTCGGAGTCTGCCCCGGATCTTTGAAGATCAATAGGACGATCCTGATTCCAAAGGGAGGTGACCTGCAACGCATGGGGAATTGGCGTCCAATCACAATTTCGGGCGCATTGTTAAGGCTACTACATAAAATAATCGCCGGCAGGCTCGCTACCTTGCCACTTCATGGTGATCAGCGAGGTTTCCGGAAGGTTGACGGGGTTGTCCTTAACAACCTGACAGTCCAGGCGCTAGTTAAGTCGAGGAGAGACAATCGCTTGCCTTACCATCTCCTATCTCTGGACCTCCGGAAGTCTTTCGACACGCTGTCTCACAACTCAGTGGCGAGAGCACTTCGGAGGTTCGGGGTAGGGGATCTGCTTTCCAAGTATATTCTGGACAGTTACACGGGTTCTAGTACCTCGATTCACGTAGCTGGGGGGAAGACCGGCAACATACTCATTAGCAGAGGGGTTAGACAGGGCGACCCTATGTCCCCAGTCCTTTTCAATATGGTCCTGGATGAGCTCATAGTCTCACTCGAGGGCCAGGGGAAGGGGATTGCCGTAGGGGGCGGTAAAACTAAACTCTGTGCTCGGATATGCGGATGACCTCATAATCGCAGCCGAGATACAGAGAAATGCACAAAAAATGCTCAACACCGCCGCCGACTTCTTTAGTAAACGAGGGATGGCTATAAACACCAAAAAGAGCGTTGCTTTGTCTGCTAACGTGAATCGGGGGAACAAACACATGTACACGGTTAGCAGGAGTCTATTCTACTCTGGGGGGAGCCCCTAAAGCAGTGTCAGCGAGTACTTCAAGTACCTCGGAAGGCACTACGACTTCGCGGAGCAATCTGCCCAGAGTATAGCAGACACCAAAACCAAAGTTGACAGGATTAGGAAGGCACCCCTGCGCCCAAACCAGCGGCTAGAGATTGTCAAGGGATTCCTGATATCGAGGCTTCTCGATTCCCTCCAGGGCCTTCGGGTGACGCTAAAGATCCTGAAGGAAACCGATAAGCTGATTCGGAAGCACGTGAGGGAATTCCTTCACCTAAATAGATCCTGTCAGGATGCCTTCATCCACGCCACTGTGGCGGACGGAGGTCCCCATGATCCTGCTTAACAGGATTAATGGCCTACGGCGGAAGAGGACCGAGATTTCTGAGGCTATCCTGGAGACAACCTATGCTAGACGGTTGGAGGAGCATCTATCTACTTGGTGCGGGGAAAATTGTAGAACCAGCCGAGGGATTAAGAGGGGTGTGCCGAGGAGCTCGACCAGGGATATAGCGGGAATGGGTTGGTGCAGGGAAGCCGTTGCAAGGAGAGCGGGTCATGGGTGTTCAACCCCCCTCCGTTCTGGTCTGGCAAGGACTTTGTAAGGCGGCAATCTACTACCGACCAGGGGAGTGCCCTCCAACCCCCCGGAGGAGCGCGTATGCAGGGCAGGCTGTGGCAGGGTCGAGAACTTGTCACACGTCCTGCAACGCTCCTGGGGTGCGAAGTCCGAGAGGATGAAGCGGCACGACTGTCTGGTCAACCACGCCGCAGGAATTGCCAGAGAGAAGGAATGGACGGTGGACATCGAGCCACGAATTCGTGCTCGGAACGGACTTCTTCGAATTCCGGACATGATCCTCTCTCGGGGACAGGCCGTGATAGTCGCCGATGTCGCGGTAAGTTGGGAAGGACCAGACGCTTTACATCAGGCTGGCTCCAACAAGGTAGCGACATACTCTGACCCTGGATTTACTCAGACCCTTCAGGCGCTGTATCCAGGATGCTCACTGCGGGTGATGCCTTCGATAGTCGGAGCTCGCGGTGTTTGGTTCGAGCGGACAAATGCCGCACTCTCTGCCGCACTGGAGCTCTCCAACAGGCAAAAAAGGGAATTTGTGTGCAAGACAATAGTCGGTAGCCTGATAACATATAATGCGTTTATGAGGCGGTAGAGTCGGCCAGCCTTTATAAGGTTCAACCTGGGCTTTTAATTGTGTATAAAACCTGTGTGTACCTTGCTAGTCACGTATCATTTTTACTCTATTTCAGGACATATACCCCGGGCTTCACCCCCCTAGTCGGGTCGATCCCATTTCAGGTTTTTGATGTCTCTATGGCCCTGCCTCGGTGAGGTCCCGACTTAGGTTATTTATATGAGGTATTCTTATTATTTGACTATTTTTAACCCTTTTACAAAGACGTTCACTGTTGCCTGGCTATAGGTCTCAGTGTGTCTCGAGACCTATTCAGTATTTTTGTCCTAACGGCCGGAATCCAACATGACCGTTCATGCGCCCACTGGACGAGCTATGCGGTGGGAAACAACTATAACCGCAAAATATTAAACTGCAAACAAATACAATACCCGAAAAAAGTCTCTAAGGGGCCTCCTGTCGACTTTTAAACATATCCTGCTAGACGAAGAAGACAGGTCCCCTTAGCTCTATTTCCGTTAACTGTGGTAACCAAATGAAGGTGTCGGAACAAGGGTGCCCTCCTTGTCACTAGTATCCCGATAGCCGCCACACACTCACGGAAACCGGCATTGGCTACGTCCAGGTCATCAACAGACTTTCCTAGGAAACTCTGGACCCACGTGAGAGTCAGTACGACGTTGTCTTGGTCAACCAGAGACCACACGTATTCACCCTTACCCCCGAGCAAACAGCAAGCCGGTGAGAGAACCCTCGCTCGTCCGAGATGAACTTGGTGACATGCCTCTCAGGTGAGCTATAGCGCTGGACCCGCGAGCAATTGCATATGGGTACGAAAGTGGATAGTCAGCGTCCCAAAAGGACGTGAGGGTCGAGAGAGGCTGGTGAGGGCAACCCCTCCTCTCTTACATGACTAACGCGAATTCGGACTTGTCCGACAAGGCCAACAAAGACCCTAAAGGCACTAAGGGTCAACTTTGAACGCACTACGAGGTACTAGCATACCTCCGCTGCAAGCTGGCAACGAACAGCAAAATACACACCAAGGTTTTGGCAAAAACAACAATAAAACAAAAATGGCCGAAAAGAAAAAGGCAAACAAAGCAGCAAAGAACAGCAAGATGGCACAATACAAATAAAACAAAAATGGCCGAAAAGAAAAAGCAAACAAAGCAGCAAAAGAGGGCAAAACTGCATAAAAACCGCACCAACAAAGGCAAAATTCAACACCAAAAATAGGTCAATGGTAGTGAAAGACAGAGAAATAGTAAAATAACTGGCAAAGGGAATTCTAGAAAGAGCCACCAGTAGTACATACACCCACTTATTCTCATACCCAGCCTCAATGACCATGACCTACGATAACCATGAGGGAGGTCTGGCCCTGATGCGGAGTCCTCGACAGACCAGCAAGCATTTAGATCGCCTGGTCCGGATGTGGAGCATTTTACAGGGACCAATATTCCAGCGCCAAGCGGAAGTTGGTATAAAGTAAGGCAATGGCAAGCATCAAGATTACCTGGTCCGGATGTGGAGCATTTTACAGGCACAAATTTCCAGCACCAATGGAAATTTAGTTAAACAAAATCTATGGCAAGCATAAGGGTGGTCTGGCCCAGATGTGGAGCTTTTCACAGGCAAGCAAGCATCAAGATAACTGGTCCTGATGTGGAGCATTTCACAGGAACCAACACCAATTTGAGAATGGAAACCGGCAATCCATGACAAGCATAGGGATGGTTTGGCCCCGATGTGGAGTCTTTAACAGACAAGCAAGCATCAAGATGGCCTGGTCCGGATGTGGAGCATTTACAGGCACCAATATTCCAGCACCAAGCGGAAGTTGGTATAAAGTAAGGCAATGGCAAGCATCAAGATTACCTGGTCCGGATGTGGAGCATTTTACAGGTCTAAATTTCCAGCACCAATGGAGATTTGGAGAACAAAAATCTATGGCAAGCATGAGGGTGGTCTGACCCAGATGTGGAGCTTTTTACAGACAAGCAAGCATCAAGATACCCCGTCCTAATGTGGAGCATTTCACCGGGAAAGAGCAGCGGGCCTAGCCAGCCGCCTGTCTCGTTAAAGTTGTCGCTATGAACAATGACAACAGCCTCGGAACACAGGAACGGCAGACCGATGAACAGGGAATCAACGATGACGCAATTGCGAGAACAGAGGAACATTTTATACGACTGCCTTATAAGGAGCAGACATGCAAATTCTGCATTATAAAAATAAAAATTTAGCTTTCATGTCTCTAAATGAAGAAGTTGATCACTTCGAAACAAACCATAAGCTTACAGAAATTGTATATACTTGCAGTAAATATGATAAACAATATAAAGGGAAACACAACTGCCTCACCCATATTTCTAAGTGTCCGGCAAAAAAGGAAGAGCCTACAGACAAAACCAAATGTCACCTATGCGGTGCCCTATGCAAAGGCCCTCAAGGTTTAGCCACCCACGAGAGATCTAAGCATCCCGAAATAAGGAATCTCAAGAGGACCAAAAAACAGAAATCAGACAAAACAAAGCTCGCTCCTAAAGAGGACTACGACGAAGATACTGCCTCAGACGATTCTGAACACTCAACTACATCCATTAAAAACAAAAATACCTTCACTAGCCAAGAAGTCAAAACGATTTAGAAGATAAGAAATAAACGTTGCCAAAAGGCGTACAAACACATGAGAGATCAATATCTTCAAGAACATGAACAAAAATCTGAAGAACCACCTACATCCTTTGAAGAACTTGCCCAAAATGATGATACAAAATCGAATGCCACAGAGACAACAGCATCCATACTTGATGAAAGCATATCCACACAAACTTCCAACAAAACACAAACAACAAATAAGGAAACCGCATCAAAAAATGAAACAGGAAATATCACAGAGGAAACAAACGGTGGACAATTGATAGGAAACGAAATACAAATATCTATCTTGACAGCAACAGATAACCACACAACACCCTATAACGTGGAATCACCAACAATTAAGAAACAGAAGGATGCAAGAAAAAGGTGTACATATATGCAAAAACACAAGAGCTCTTCTTCGAAAACTCAGGAATGGCACTCCGTAACTTATCCTTATAAGAGAAAAGATAAGAATAGGGAAGCGAAGAGATAGCGATCGCTTTGTCAGTTAGTACTCTATAACCATTTCTCTATTATAGTCGAAGTTGTTCGGTTGATTTCGGAGTGCTAGATCGGATAAGGATTTAAGTATTCACCATTCTAAAAACATTCGTCGTTTTTGTAGCCTCGTTCGCTGTAGAGAAGATTCTGCGAGAAGTTAACCTATAAATTTGTCCTTTTTGTTTGTTGTTGTTGAAAGTTTACAATTTTAAAGTTTTTTCCTGTACTGTTCTGTAGTTCTATGAACTTGTGAAGTTATTGTTTGAATATGTTACCTGTGCAGCGTTTCTTAATCAACGCTATTGAAAATCGGGAACGGATGAATGAAAACCGCATCCACAAGCGCGTAATGAGGGACGAAAGCAATCCATTTTCATTACACGACCGCAGGTTTATTGAACTTTTCCGGTTAAATAAGGACTTGGTTGCATATTTGTTTGATAATCTACTTGTTCACATGGAAAATGAAGAAAGAGTTACGCGAGTTCCGCGGCAAACTCGGATTTTAATTGCTTTAAGGTTTTTTGCCACTGGGACTTATCAGAGAGGCATTGGTGAAGAATTTTTGTTGTCAGCAAGCCAACAAATTGTTAGCCGGTGCATAAGCGAAGTAAGTGATGCAATTGCAAGAAATCTGGGGCATCTGTGGATCAAATTTCCTAGGGATCAGCAAGCCAGAAATAATGTAAATAGAGGCTTTAGTGAAATAACAGGATTTCCAGGAGTTATTGGCTGCATTAATTGTACCCATATTGCCATTCTTGCACCATCACAAGAAGAACATAACTTTGTGAACAGGAAGGGGTTCCACTCAAAAAATGTGCAAATAATTTGCAGTTATGATTTGGAAATTTTTAATATAAATGCAGATACCCTGGAGCATCAAATGATGCATTCATTTGGAGAGCATCATCAATTCGGAATTTGTTGCAGCAAGAGTTTAATCGAGGTAAGCTTAAAAAAGATAGTTTGAGTTCGCAGCGATAATTTTACATGTTTAATAACTATTATTTTTGAAAAACTCCCATTAGTAGGTAGTCAAGTGAGTTATAATTTTTTTTTTGTTTTAGGTGGACCACAAAATAACTTTCTACTTGGTGACTCTGGATATCCACTCGAACCCTGGCTACTCACTCCTATGGAGCATGCTGATCCAGGTACACCCGAAGGAAGGTACAACAGGTCACACAAAATTACAAGAAGTACCATAGAAAGGTGCAATGGACGCTTAAAGCTGGTGTTTAGGTGTCTTTTGGGCGAAAGAAAGCTTAGATATAATCCTAACAGAGTAGGAATGATAATAAACGCGTGTGCTGTGCTCCATAACCTATGCATAAGAGCAGGAGTAGAGTACGATATAGATTTTGAGGTTAATTTGGTTAATATACATAATGAAATTGTTGCACAACCGAATCCAATTTTAAATGAGGGTAGACAGGTGAGGCAACAGATTATTAGACGTTATTTTTTGAATAATTAAATTTTTTAATTTGTTGTTAGATTTGTATTATCTTTCATTGTAAAAGTTTACGAGTTAAGTAATTACCTACAATATACCCTGTATAAATCATGTTTAGAATTTGATTCTTTGGTAACTTTCAATATTTTTGTGTTCATTTCACATTTTTTTTCCTATTTTACTGTGTTTTATTTACCGTGTTACTATCTTTTATTATTATAGGTTAGTACGTTAGTACTGACATTTTTCAAAGTTATTTTTTTTTAGTAGTAGTAAACAATCTTATATTGTGTTTTATAGATATGCTATTCTGATTTTCACCTAGGACCTAGGTATGCAAATACTTGTATATTGACATCAATAAACTATTGAATTCATTCTGCCTTTACTTGGTGGAACTCCATTATTACTTGCGTTAGATAGATGGTAAAATAAAAATTACCGCACTGATTTGAGTGCGGTAAGTATCACTTTACCGCACTAGTGCTGTAAGTAATTACATACTATAAAAACAAGTTATTTCTATAATTTATTTCCCTAGCAACCTGATGTTAATGCATTGTTGTTAACGACTTACGAGGCACCTACGGGGTAAATTAAAACAGTGCTCTTTTAGAGTTTTTAATATTGGTGCCCTAAAACATGCTTGTAGATAAAATATCGTACAATACACTTACGGTAGGTGTCTTTACCGCATTTGCGTGATTTACCAAACTCGCCTTCGGCTCGTTTTGTTAAACATCACGCACATGCGAAAAAGACGTACCTACCGTACTTGTATTGTAATATACTATTAGACTTTCCACAAATTTTATTTTAACTCTACATGTTTTTGGAGTATTTAAAAAAGTGTTAAATATTCCTTTGAAGAAGCAACTGTGTTGCGAAACATGTAGAGTTAAAATAAAATTTGTGGAAAGTGTAAAATTAGTTTTTATTTTACCATCTATCTAACGCAAGTTTGATTGGTGGTGGTAGAGATATAGGTTTTTACCACCAGATAGTACGGTCCAAGTTAAAATAGGTTGTTTTGTGGCTAGGTATACATAATATGTATTTGCTAGAATTTTATTAAATTAATAAATGAAAATAGGGAATTGGTTCTTTTTATCTTATACCTCTCAGTATTTTACTATTTTTATCTTTATTTTTTAAATAAAACATAAAATAATATTTGGTTTTTTATTTATAAAACATAACAACAACATAATATATAAATATGTTCAACAAATCGAGTATGGACGCTCTGTCTTCCACAAAACAAGAAAGTAACAAAAACTACATGGTTTGACACAGGAGCAGTAAGTATAGTAGGTATGTATATTATAACAAAATATATATTATTATTAAGATATCTAACAACCATGTTATCACAGATATTTTTATACTTTCTGATAAACCTGTTCCTAACTTTAAGCTGAAATATCTTGAAAAATGATTGTGCTTTCCCTTCATCTTCTTGTCTTCAAATAAATAGCTAAGTTAACAACATAACAAATACATTCTGTAACTGTTTTTTAGGAACTATATGAACAATAAATATACACAAAATAACTTGACAAAAGTAACGGATCACAGAAAAACTTACCATTTACTTTAATGTAAGAAAATGTTATCAATTGAAGTATCCCCTCCAAAAATACGCACAAAAGGATCAATTAAAATGTAGAGTATTTAGAAAGTATAAGCCTAAAATTATGTTTGTTTCAACTCGTTGCAGTCAATACACTCCAAAGGGTGTTTCTAATTTTATATTTAAAATATTAACACTCATTACTAGGTTAAAACAAAATGTTAATAGTTCACTGTTCCTAATTTTTTTATTTAAAAATATCTTTTAACCTAATATGGAGTGTTAAGATTTCTAAATACTGTCCTGGCAATTAGAAACACCCTGTGGAGTGTATTCGCGTTGCAACAGCGATTTCAAACCTAAAAATGTTAGTGTTATCCTTTCTGTTATCCTTCTGTACAACCAGCCTTCAATTTTAAAAAAGCCTCAGTGCAATCCGCAACTCTAGACAAATTATGATTAATGTCCTTTAAAATCGAAATTGTCTCTTGGTGCATCCTTAGCAAAGTCATTTCGTCCCCTTTTCTACTGTTTCTCCGAATGACCTTTTTTGGCCTCGTAATTTTTACCAAATTAGTAGGTTTAGCACCAGTTGCAACTATTGGAACTTTGGGTAAGTTACTTGTTGAAGGCTGTGTAATTGGCACTAATGGGGGAGGGACAATCATTGTAGGGATTGGATCAGTATCCATTACATGAACATCTTCCGAGGCTGCTGGTTCATCTAGGCTACATTCAACTGTTACGGTGTTATTCTAAAAAATATTTGAAATAGGAAAAAAGCATATTTATTTGAATTCACTTTATATACATTTATTTCTGGATACTGCCAAAAGCTTTTAGGGATAAATAATATCATTGATATTTATGGTAATATTAATCTCAAAAATTCATATGCTTGCTCTGCATTAATATATAAATTCAAAATAAATACAGTGCATCCATAAAGTCTTGCACAAATTCATTTAAAATTCAGGTATTTACTTTTTGAAAACGCTCGGACACGTCAATTAGTACTTTTGTTTGCGCATTTTTTAACGTAAAATGTTTTTATACAGGGTGTCGCACGTATGAGGTATGAGGTCATCAATAAATGTGTTTAAAATAAATTTTCAAACGTCAATATTTCGGAAACCGTGATTTCCAGAGGTGTTAAGTGTTCATCATAGAATTCAAAATTGATATAATATACAGGGTGTTCCATTAAAAAAATCCTTGATGACCTCATACCTCATACGTGCGACACCCTGTATAAAAACGTTTTACGTTAAAAAATGCGCAAACAAAAGTACTAATTGACGTGTCCGAGCGTTTTTAAAAAAAGTAAGCCCCTGAATTTTAAATGAATTTGTGCAAGACTTTATGGACGCAGTGTATATAGGTAAGTACCTACTATAAATATTTTGTCAAGCTTTGAGCAAAGTTTAATTTTAAAAAGTACCTATTATTGCATAGAATTCAATATACTTACTAGTCCTAACTCTAAAGTAGCATCACCTTCCACTGCCGTCCAACCAATTATGCCCATTAATTTATCCTCAATAGGAGATAATTGAGGCAAGGGTCCACCCCCTTTCATTCCAAGACTAATGCTTTGAGCCTTGACCTTCACCTTGCTTTTCCATTTTGTGAATGCCTAAAATGTGCGCACAGGTATGTACAATAGTAATTATTATTAGCTAATATATTTTTGGTGTGAAATACAAGCAGATTCAATATGCTTTTAATTTGCCAGATTTAATCATTGGGAGTTAAACTGACAGGTGTGAAGAATGTTCTACCTGCTACCTACCACCCTGTGAGCAAAAATTATTTTCAAGAGGGCTTTGACTGAAAGATGTAGGGCGTGGATTAGATCACAATTTTAAAATTGTGTCAAATTCATATTAAGACATGATATGCCAAACTACTGCTAAGCAGTACAGCCTTAGGTGCAAACTAGGTACCAATATGAAAATGTTGGTGAAACTTACTTCGATCCATTTATCTGCTGTCTTTGATCCATAGCCCATGCTATTGAGCTGAAGTGCAATTTCTTCCCATAGGCTCTTGTAGTGTTCTCGAGCATCGAGACCTACAAAGGTTTTAGTAACCATTTCCGGGTATTTTAGTAAGAAATCCACTAATACAGCCCATTGTACTGAATTTGTTTTTGCACTTCTAATTTGCCTCACATCCATGATTACCTGTAGATAAAACAAAAAATTGATGGACGTTGATTTGTAACACATTGTAGAAAAGTATGCATAGTTGGTTGCTTTCCGTGTTGTACATATAGTTTGGAACACTGTTAACCATGCCTAGCTAATGCAGCATTTCAGATGTGTTCAATAGATAGGTAATTGAAGCATTGGAATTTAATAACAATGTTCAATGGGAAAGCTTGTATTTTTAATTCTAATGAAATGCAACATATCCCTTTTTTAAAATTCATATCTAACAAGCTTACTGTGGGTAGGTATCTAAGAAAGAATAAACAAGAATAGCAGTGCAAAAGATTAAAACGGATCCTGTTTTAGTTACATGGGATAAAAGTTCAAACTTTTCAGCCCAGTCGTGATTTAAAACCTACCAAAAATCACTTGAAAATTAAATCTATATATTCCTACAAAAGAAACTCATTATGTATGAATTATAATGCAATTTACTTACCACCACCGATAATGTTCGCGTTCTTTGTCACCGCTACCACACAATTCGTTTTAACACTTTAAACTAAAGTTTAAAAATAATAACAAAAGATCTAACCTAACTTGAACAAGAAAGAAACCGTTCGCCTTGTCAACAAAGGAACTTCTTATAGACAGAGAGAAACCTATACATTTCAAACGTGATAAAATGAAACGGAATAATATCGCTACACCAAAGATACCTCTAAAGGTGTCTCTAAAAATCTTTTCTACAAGATTTCTCGGTTATATTCGGGCGACCTCGAAGTTTACCGAATATACATACAGAGTAAGAAATACCGAAGCGATTACGATCTCTTGACTTCTCTTTCTCTATTTTGCGTACAAAGTGCCACTCCAGGTCTCCTAGCCAAGCCGTAAGAGAAGGAAATGACTGGATAAACGAAAATCCGGAGATCGAGGCATCTGTTGGCGAAATTGCCGCTTTGTATTCCAGCTTATGGAGCACCAAACACACTGGAGTGGGACCAGACATGGGACCGGAACAAACAAGGATCCCAACTGACAGCATTCTGCTGCCCATAACGGACAAAGAGATAAACGCAAGACTCTTAAAGATGAAAGGGAGCAAAGCGGTGGGATTAGATCAGATAGATGTAAACGACATAAAAAGAAACCAGGATTCAGTGATATTCTTTCTAAACATACTAATGTTGGCAGGAAGGGAACCAACAGATTGGGCACAAAACCGAACTACCCTAATCCTTAAAGAGGGAAAGGATCCTAAAAGAGCAGACAGTTATAGACCTATAACAATCTCGTCAACATTAAGCAGATTATACTATGGGTTAATTGACAACAAACTGAGAGGGTTGGTCGACATAACCCCAAGACAAAAAGGATTCGTAAGCGAATCAGGCTGCTTTAACAACGCCCAAATTCTGAACGAACTAATTAGTCACTCGAAGGAGACGGGAACTAAATTGATAATTACCCAACTGGACATATCAAACGCATTTGACACAGTTCTACATGAAGCCCTATTTAGAGCACTTGAAATAAAAGGAATCCCAAATGAAGTAATAAAAATAATAAGGAACGCATACGAGGCAATGACAACAAGTATAGAAACTAAGGAGGGGAAAACAAATATCAAATTGGCGAGAGGAGTAAAGCAGGGCGACCCGCTCAGCCCCCTTTTATTCAATCTACTAATGGAACCCGTTATGAAACAACTTGAGGCCCAGCCATCATATAGGGTAAATCCAAATGAATCGATAGCTACACTAGCCTTCGCTGATGACCTGATGCTAATAGCGGGCAACAGAGAACAAGCAACCAGCCAACTAGAGACAACCGAAAATTACTTCGGCCTCCTGGGAATGCAAATATGGAAGGAAAAGAGTAATACTTTGGAAATAACCCCACAAAGAAAATCATGGAGCATTACGGATCCACTCATATATTTCTCAGATAGAAGTAAATTAAAAACCATAAAAGCGAATGAATGCACCAAATATTTGGGAATCAATATATCGCCATGGAAAGGAATAAACATAGAAAGCCTCTTAAATAACCTTAAAATTGCAATAAACAAAACAAAAAAATGCAAACTAAAACCATAGCAGAAAGTACAACTAATAGTCAAATACCTGATACCACATTATATGTACCAGCTAAATATTGCAATCCCAAGCATAACAGCCCTCAAAAGGATAGATAACAACATTAGAGGCGCGATAAGGGATATACTTCACCTTCCTAAATCAATAACAAATGGCATGATATACTTCGCCTCAAATGACGGCGGATTAGGCATACCTAGACTAGAATGGCTAATAACAAAAACAGCCATAACTGCGGCCTACAAATTCATAGAAAAAGGGGACCCGCTGATGAGAGCGATTTCCTTGGGCTCAAAACTGGAGGCAAAAATAGAAAAGATGGCTAGAACGGCAAGAATTCAAATTCCTATAGATACAACAAAACTCAAAATATAAGACAAAAAGAAATACCGAGCTTCAGAAATGGAAACAAACCACATCCCAGGGAAAGGCAGTAGCGGCCTTTCAAGATTCAAGAGACTCTAATCAGTGGCTGATTGATAGCACCCTTCTTAAACCTAGTAGAACTATAACCGCAATCAAAATGAGAACCAATACATGCGAGGATCGGCGATGTAAAGTACAACTTGAAACACTTGGACACATAATAGGGCAATGCAGGTATACAAAACCTTCAAGAATAAAGAGACACGATGAGATTAAAGAATACATTCACGACAAGATACTAGAAACATCTCCTCATAATGTAGTATACATGGAACCAACGGTGCAAACCAACAACGGTTGTCTTAAACCCGACCTTATAACAAAAAATAGGAAAAGGATCGACGTAACAGTCCGCCACGAAGATAAGGGACTACCTAGAACGTGGCCGAATTGATAAAATCGGCAAATATTTTAGACTTAAACAGATCCTAAGAAACAAATACGGGATAGACGAGGTGCGAATTGTGCCGATCGTAGTAGGAACTAGAGGGGCCATACCACCAGCGACCGTCAAGGCGCTACAACATCTAAATATCAACAATGCAGCAGTTGCAACGACCATAAGCCTCATCGCACTACGCAGCTCGATAGAAATATATCATAATTTTATGGACTACAATGCGGAAGAGCTGTAGCCAATACAATAAGGTGAACAGGATCGAAAGCTGAAGATCAAGCAAGAAGACACAAAGTTATCTTGGGTTCAATAGCGGCCAGAGACACAAAGAAACATCGAAAAACAAGAAAGAATAAATAAGAAATTATAGAAGCCCTGTCTCCGGTACGCGAGTCGTAAGGCGGCCAGAACAAGGAGGGCTGCCACGGCGGCGAGCTCTTCTGTAGGGATACTGCAGAAGAGGCGGCGGCTTCCTCGGAGCCTTTCCCGGTAACACATGCTTAAATAAAAAGTAATGTGGCTAACTGCCGTTCCTTTGAGAGAACTCAAAGAACTCGTTAGATGCTAATTTTTCCAATGCCACAGAAAATCCGCGGCATGCATCGTGGTTTTCCTCCTGAGGGAGGCTAAACCCAAGGGCTAGCTTAGTTCAAGAAGGGTATGGGACAAAAAGGTACCAAAACGATAAATTTATTATAAGAACCAATCCTCTCTGCCGACAACAAACAGCCACTAGGAGACCGCTCCTCAAGAAAAGAAAATATGTTATAAGAAGAATTATAAACGACTAGCCCTGTAGTATCTGGACTCTCTTCAAAGCGAATAAATATTTCGCCTTCAAGAGAACCCAATTGAACGATAAGTACGCCTATGTGTATAAAAACACATAGGAAGAACCACGGAAATCTGGCCTACCTCTACACGGTGAAGGAGATCAACGCTAAGGGGCAATCAGTCACAGCTCTGTGGCTGTCGCAGGTTTGGGGAGTCGCTGCCCCTTTCCTACTTTCCAGCCTAGCCTTACCCATCCTTTTTCCCGCCCGTACCTTTGTTTGTTTGTGCTGCGGGACAGCGCTAAGAATTGAATTCAGGGTTTTTGGCCTAGCTGGAATCTGACCGGGTGAAACCAGAAGCCGGTTTCACCCGGTCAGACCCAGGGAGATTTCTGTGACTTTTATTTATGTGATTAGTTGTGCGGTGCCGTCCCGGTACGCCCAACGTCTCCCTGACATAGTCTCGTGACACTCTGCCACTTTAGCCATCAGCCAGTGAAGGCCATCAGCCACTTGATGCTTCTCCATTTTAGCCTTCAGCAATAAATTCAGCCTTCAGCATGCCTCCCTGTGTGTGTGACAGTGTTTGCTACTGAACTAGGGTTACGCACGCATATAGCCCGCCTTCGCTGTCGGGGACCTAGACGCGAAGATGACAATAAGTGCCCTCTGTGCGAACGAGGAGCTTTGCTGGGATGAGGCTTCACCAGCAAAAGGCCCACCCATTGGAGTACAATAGGCAATTAGAGTTCCGCTACGAGGAGGGACCCTCCTCAAGACCCCCCCCCCGCACTGCCTCCCCCTTCAGGGAGGGGTAGGTACTATCATTGTTAGGGCAGATCCACAAGGAGAAGCCCCTCCAACCCCCCCCCCCCCCCCACTCAGGGAGGGGAGACGTCTCAGAGCCGCGACCATTGCGGACGCGGCTCGCCCACCCACGCCCCCTCAGGACGTGGATGGTTTGATACAGGCACCTGCAACCCCTGGGGAAGCAGGCCCGGCAGCACCTCTTCAAGGAGCCGCCGGGGCACAAAACCTGAGAGGGAGGCGGCCGTCCAGTGAAGATGAAGAGGAGGTCTTCATGAATATGGCGAGGGCAGAGGCTGCATTTGATGGTCGATTTATCAACCAGCACTTGCGGCAACTGTTCCCGCGGTATAGTGTCGACCAAATTAAATATCGGAGGAGGACCGCCTCCTACAGGGGTTTCCTAATTTCTCTAGTGGGTGTAGCCAACGCGGATCTCGGGGAGCTCATCGACAACAAAGGTCGAGCCGATCGAGGGGTTGCTCAAGACTGGAACAATTCAGGGGACGGGGACGATGATGTTTTTATTCAGGGGAATAATGGGGAGGATCAGGGAGGGGAGAACGCCGCAGTACATTTCGATTTTAATGTAAGGTCTTCATTAACGTTGAGAGGGAAGGGAGCGAGGGAGGGAAGGACGCAGGTACGGGTATAGCGATAGTAGAGGAGAGCCCGCCCGCGCACCCAATGACAGAGGTTCGTGTGGCCGAACCGGTCCCGCCCGTGGAAGAGCCTGATGCCAAATCTAGACTTCGGGATTTCATCCGGAGCCTGGCCACCCATAATTCGTTTGTCCCCGACGTAGACGACCTGGCCTTGATTAACCTGTCACAGGTTAAGAACATTGAACGTCATCAGGCCCAAGCCAGGGTCCTGACTGAGAATTATATTTCAAAAATTGCCCCACTCGAGCAGGTGGGGGTTTTCCTAGAGGTGACGCTCAAATTGGTAGAAGAGCCGCGATTCGCCCGCCAGCGAACCGACGCCAGAAGCGCGCTCTAAGGTTCAAACAGGTCCAGGGCGTCTACAGAAGGAACAGGCGTATAGCCGAGCACATTCTTGATGAGAAACCGTTGGAGGACGGAGTGGCAGATGGTGCTCCCCTTGGCGAGACCGAGGAGGAATACAGGGGCATTTTCGGGGCACCTTCTCAGGAGGATGGAGAAGAGATCGGGGACAAACGTCCATATGACGCGACCTTAGAGGAACCCATTTCGTTGGAGGACATTAAGGGAGCTTTGGAGGGTGGCCCCTGCCAGGCTCGCGATCCTCTTCAACGCGATGCTAGTCTGCCCCGGGAACAAAACTGAAATGCGTGTGTTCATTGCCATTTTGCTTTGGATGGGGCTAGATTCAAAGCCATCACTGAAGGACTACTGGCGTCGGATACCATTATACAAGAACGAGGTATCTAAATATAATATGCCCAGAAACCGCTTTCAGTTACTTCTGCGAATGTTTCATTTAGCTAATAATGAGGAATGCCCCCCTGGTGACCGACTCCATAAAGTTCAAAGTCTTGCAGATTTGCTAAATGAAATTCTCCACCATTGCATGGTTCCAGAGGAGTCTCTCTGTATTGACGAAAATATGATTCCGTTTAGAGGCAGACCATCCTTCCGTCAATATTTGAAAGGAAAGCATCACAAATTTGGCATCAAGCTTTTTAAAATTTGTCTAAATGGTGGCTATACATATACTGCAAAAATCTATTGCGGTAAAGAAAGAGTTGATGGCGGACCACCTGTTGCTCAAAAAGTAGTGTTGGAAATGTTGAATCCGTTACTTGATAGTGGCAGAACCTTTTTACCGACAACTGGTATACATCGGTGGATCTTGCAAAAACACTTCAGGTCAGATCGACCCATCTAGTTGGCACTTTGCGCAAGAACCGAAAAAGCCTTCCCAAATCTGTGATTGGGGAAAACTTAAAAAAGGGGAAATCTGTGCAAAACAAAACAAAAACAATGTCGTTGTCATGAAGTGGCATGACAAAAGAGATGTGCTAGCCTTGTCGACAAAGCACACCGATGAAATGAAAAGAGTATCACATAGAGGGAGCCAGAATTAAGCCTTCAGCCATTATAGATTACAATAATGCTAAAGCATTTGTAGATATGTCCGACCAAATGGCAGCATATTCAAATTCAGTGAGAAAGAGTGCCAAATTGTACCGGAAGGTCGCATTCGAACTTATAACAGGGACGTCAATGGTCAATGCATTATTGTTATTCAATAAAATTAACAATGAGACATCATCAATAACTAATTTCAAAGAAAATGTGTGCATGCAGCTTCTTGAGAGCAGCAACCCACAAACTCCACAGGAATATGCACAACATGAACATGCACTAACACAAAACACTGTAGATGGTGCAGTCAAAACGGGTAGATGTAAGAGTTGCTATCAAAAACAATCCGAAGAGCACGGTCGCAATTATGCTGTTAAAAACGCAAGAAACTACCAATAGAACAAACCCCGTACAACGTTGGGATTGTAACCCCGACAATAACAACGCAGACTTAATCACCTACGTAAATACTAAACTTTAATATGTAGAACAATCTTTCAAAAGAGGATTAAAACAAAATTATGTACACTCTGTATAATAGACGTTGTCTACTGCACCGAGAAATATTAAAAAACCGACTTATGTTAGCGACCATCAGTCCAAATGCAGTACTCACCCTAATAACAGGACACGGGTATGTAGCAAGAATAGCTGGAGAAGTCATATATGTAATGAAATGTTTACCTGTAATTGTGCAGGTACGTCGAATAAAACATTGCTTTCTAGAACTACCAGTCAGCCACAATAATGTAAGCATGTTTATGTCACCACTAAGTAGAATTTTGATTCCAAAAGGACAAGAAACCGAATGCAATTCACTTATACCAACATTATTTCACTTAAACTCCGAATGGATAGGATTCGGTCCCTTACCCACCTATAATGTAAAGCCAATACAATTAAAACCAGAGGAAGAAAACCAATTGCAAATAAAACCAATCCAACCCATTGGACATGGAGGAATTTATTCAAGCAACGAAATAAGAAGCGCATAACAATCTATGCTATTCGGTTTAAAGAGAGCTGCTCTAGACAACATAATTACACGAAAAATGGCTGGACAACATGTCGAATCACAAGGATTTTCTACATTATCCTTATTTAACAAGGTAGAGGTGGAACAACTAGCCAATTCCTTTTTGAAAAAAATATATGGTTACTTTCTTTTTATCGGAGATTGGACATCAGGACTTCTAGGAGTATATTTCATTTTTAGAGTATTAAAACTCCTAGTAGGAACTTTTTACATGCACTTTCCATACATCAAGTAAAGGGATGCACCCTTGCCCTATTCGCAGCTTTTATGGGACCTTTGACTTTACTACTTCTAAATAAACATCGTCCCGCAAGAGAAGATGCACCCGAAAACAAGCCAGAACAACCAAATGATGACAGATATATAGAACGAAGGGAAGACAACGAAAGCAGGACCGTAATTACTGTTTAAGAAATTACATATCAACTAGAAATAAAAAGTAAAATTTAGTCTAAGAATAAGTAGTAATGAAAAGAAAAAGAGAAAAACAAAATACTAATCAACACTATATTATCACTTTTCAGTGATTGTAATAGGAGAATCAAGACAAACCATAACCTTATTTTAAAAAAAATGAGGGATGGCAACCCCGTTTTACCACTTAAGCCAACTTTGGGCCTCACATTCCAACAAAAATAGAATGGAATTTCACAGAAACAAGTTTTAAGGAATCAACCGGGGGACACGGAAGGAGCCTCCACGCGTGCAATAGTTTCCCTAAGACAAGCAAATAAAGAAACACTATTGCCGGCGTCCCCTGGAAACGTCTTTAGACGGCTAATCCTTCCACCACCGGATCTCTCTTCGATAGCCTACCGTAAGGTAGCATGAAGAGTAAACACAGTGAACAGCGGTTCTTATCAGAACCAACACTGACAATGGCATCCATAAATATAGAGGGAATGACAGAGAACAAACAGGAAATCCTACAACAGTTCTGCGACACCAACAGATGTGATGTCCTGTGTGTCCAAGAAACTCACAGAAGTGATACGCAGAGGCGCCCCAAAATCGCGGGCATGCGCCTAGCTGCTGAGATACCCCACAACAAGCACGGAAGTGCAATCTTCGTGAAACATGATAAAGCTGTTACATCGGTTGGGTCAACAAACGAAGGTGGCACTGAAATACTAACGGTTGAGATCGGGAAATACACCGTCACCTGTGTCTACAAACCGCCTACTGAAACTTTTGCCTTTACACCACCACCTAACTTTAAGTCCCAACAAAACCAGTTTGTCCTGGGCGATTTCAACAGCCATAGTGTAACATGGGGCTACAATGAAACAAACAACAATGGGAAACTTGTTGAGGAATGGGCGGAAGCGGCTGGCCTTGTGCTTGTACATGACCCCAAACTCCCACACTCTTTTCACAGCAACATATGGAGACGTGGATACAACCCAGATCTCTGCTTCAGTAACCAGAGCCTTGCAGACCGATGCATCAAGAGGGTTTATGACCCGATACCAAAAAGCCAGCACAGACCAGTCGAAGTGGATGTATACGCTGCCATAAAGTCCCCATGTATCCCCTTTAGGCGGAGATTCAACTTCAGAAAGGCAGACTGGCCAAATTTCTCGGCTCAGCTGGACCTGGCGCTCGACGGACTTGCACCAAAACCTGAAAACTACGAACAATTTATCACGCTAATAAAGGCTGTATCTAGAAAAACCATACCAAGAGGATGCAGACACCAGTATATCCCTGGCCTTTCCCATGGAACCAAGTGCCTCTTGGAACGATACAAAGAGCTGTATGAAAAAGACCCCTTCAGCGAGGAAACAGTCGAGTGCGGCTCGGCGCTACTCCGGGAAATAGGACAAGCAAGACAGGAGAGATGGACTGAGAAACTGGAACAGCTGAACATGACCCATAGCAGCAAGATCGCATGGAATTTCATCAAAAAGCTCAGTGGAGAGCCAACCAAGAAGCTCGATACCAGCTCCATAACACCAGACCAAGTCGCACACCAACTGCTAAAGAACGGGAAAATGGAGAAAAAGGCAAAGGTCCAGACACTGCAAAGAGACCACCTCCACGAAACAAATCTCCTCGAAAAACCGTACACCATGCAAGAACTAAACAACGGCATAAACACCATGAAAAACGGCAAAGCAGCGGGAATCGACGACATGTGCACGGAGCAAATTAAACATCTTGGGCCAGCAGCTAAAAACTGGCTACTAGCCCTATTCAATAACTGCACAAAAGATTACAAGATCCCAAAATCATGGAGGAAGTCGAAAGTGATAGCCCTACTCAAACCAGGCAAGGACCCAGAAACGGCCAGCAGCTACAGACCCATCTCACTGCTGTGCCATTTTTTCAAATTATACGAACGGTTGACGTTACAGCGCATGGAACAAGTAGTTGAAAAGAACCTCATACAACAACAAGCAGGTTTCAGACCCGGAAAGTCCTGCACCGGCCAGGTCCTCGCCCTCACTGAACACATAGAGAGGGGCTACGAAAATAAAGCAATCACTGGAGTCGCTCTGGTTGACCTGTCGGCTGCATACGACACTGTTAACCACAGATCCCTCATTGCAAAAATATATGCGATGACAAAAGACTACAACCTAACTAGGGTTATTGGGTCCATCCTACAGAATAGACAGTTCTTCGTGACACTGAATGGGAAGAAGAGTAGGTGGAGAGACCAAAAGAACGGGCTACCCCAGGGTAGCGTACTGGCCCCAATGCTATTCAACATATATACCAACGACCAGCCTATCCTCTCCTATTCAAGACACTTCCTTTACGCCGATGACTTGGCCTTGGCTGTACAGGACGAGGACTTCCAAAGCGTTGAGCGCAAACTCGAGAGCGCTCTGGCAACTATGGCTGACTACTACGACCAAAACTCCCTACGACCAAACCCAACAAAGACTCAAGTAAGCGCCTTCCACCTGCGAAACAAAGACGCAAAACGCCAACTTACAGTCGCCTGGGGGGGAACCCTTCTGGAACATACAGAACAGCCGAAGTATCTTGGAGTCATACTCGATCGAACACTATCGTACAGACAACACTGTAACAAAACAAGACAAAAGGTCCCTACTAGGAACAACCTCGTAAGAAAGCTAGCCGGAAGTAAATGGGGCGCAAAACCTACAACCCTGAAGACTACAGCTGAGGCACTATGTTTCTCAACGGGGGAATACGCATGCCCAGTATGGAACAGATCAAGCCATGCAAAACAGGTGGATGTTGCCCTCAATGAGACATGCCGACTAATAACAGGATGTATGAAAGCGACACCTCTCCCCGCACTATATAGAGCATCAGGTTTTGCCGCTCCCCACATACGACGGCGAACATCTGAGTATACAGAAAAGTTTAAGCAAACCTTCGACGAAAGGCATCCCCTCCATGGGGAAATCCAACATACAAACAGACTCCGATCCCGCAAAGGTTTTCTAAAAATGGTTGACGACGAACCGCCAGTCGACTACCCCCTCCGCCAAAACAACCCAAGCGGCCACCATCTGGAGTGGAACACCTGGAAGACCCTCAACCGTATCAGAACCGGGGTCGCCCCTGTGAAAACCAACAAAGTTAAATGGGGACAAATAGACCCACAGGACACCTCTTGCGACTGCGGAGAGACCCAGAACATGGAACATCTAACTGCGTGCACACTTTGCCCAAGCACCTGCACCCTTGAAGATTTATGGACTGCCAACAACAATGCTACTGACGTGGCCCGATACTGGGCCAAAAAGCTTTAACCTACGGATCCGGACACGAAAAAGTAAAAAGTAAGTAACCGACCTCAGATGGATTAGCATGATCACCTTCATAAAAGTCACTATGTCACTTCCAAAATCAAATACAGCACAAATAATATTAAATTGTGGAAAAAATTATATTGTTAACATAGAACACCTAGACACCGAAACTAATATTGTCAGCGAATCGGACATATTGCTGTACTACGTAGATTGTGACACAGAAGAAACCCAGGAACCAATCACAGAAACAACTTTCCATACACCTTTAGTAATAACGATCATTTTAATTTCACTTGTTGCTCTAATAAGCATCACATTTAACATATTAAACATTGTGAAAATAAGAACACAACCTGTACGCCCCAGTACCCAGAATGACATCACAGAAGATCTAGAATTACGACCTAGAGAACCTACAACTGGACGATTTATACGATGGACGCCACCTACCAACGACTTAGAAAATCCAAGTTATCTGTACTCACGACCACCACAACCACCTCTTAAAAAGGCGAAACAAGAAGAAAACCAGTATATGGAGATGAAAAGCCCAGTATCAGGACCATCCAGGAAAACTACCGCAAATACTTAGGTCATATATCAAAATATAAACCACAGAAACTTACTAAGTAATAGCCAATTACACACTATTACAGAAACACTTTATGAAAAAATATTACCAACATAGAGAATAAAATAAATCCGATCCTGTGTATAAATCAAAACCACCCTTGAAGGTACACTAACATAAAAATGTAAGCAATTTCGAGATCGTGAACCGAAGACAAAAATTCTCAGTGTGGGTCATGACAGTACATTGGTTACAAAATTTCTTATTCATACAAACATATGAGGGAGACCACCTCAGGATCCAAAAAAATGACAAAGTCGAGTTTATTAAGCTTATACTCCCTACCGTGAAAAGTTTCATTACAAGAAAAATTTCATTTTTCCAGAAAAGTATAAAAACCTCAGTCAGCCAAATGGGACTTCAGTCAATGACAATTCATACAACCAGAATGATTAACCAAGCCATTGAAAGCTTCCTACTGTTCGTCGGGAGTTTATCCCATTTCAGTCTAACGATTCCATTATTAGAAGGTACTTTAACGGAGCTACTAAACGTCCACAAACGACTAGGAGGTGCGGCCCCGCCCACATGTGAAGTTTTCAAAAAACTAAGAAGCATCAATCTAATGCACATCCTCTTGTCCATTTCGAGTACCTGAGACGACTAACTCAACGAGCCATCCAACATAACATGCTGACGGAGATCCTCTTACCTTGCCAATGCAACTTCTGCCGACGGTTACAGATCATAAATTGGAGAACTCAGCACCATAACGAAGTACCGGCTAATAGACAAATGCAAAACACCCCACCGACAAGGGCTCCTACTCAGCATACTGTCACTACCAGTACAGTTACTCAACCCACTCAAGGTTTGTCAACAACATACAGGGTGTAATTTAATTGAGTGCCGATACTTAAGGGTGATAATCTATGAATGATTCTAAGATAAAAAGTTCATATGGACATATGTCCTAAACCTCTTCATTTTTGAGCTACAGGGTGTTAACATTTTAAGAAAAATATAACCTTTTTATATAAATCACTCTTAGATATTTTTATGAAATTTTGTACATACCTTTTAATCAATAAGGAGCATTTTTTGACCTAACAGATTTATAAAAATTTTTACCAGTGACGTCCGTACGGGGTTTGAACTGAATATTTTTAAAGAAAAAATGGATACGCCACTGCTTTTTCTAAAAACGAAACTTACTTTTGAAATTCTCATTTATTTTAAAGCAAATTTCGTTTATAGACTTACTTTTGTACGACGCACCGTTTTCGCGTAAAAAATAAAAACAAAAAAAAATAAAAAATTTTATTTCAAAAATCGCGATTAATTTAAAAGGAAAAATTCCAAACCTTAAATCGAAAGCGAAATGACAAGAGAAGATAAACAGAATAAAGAACCCACATTATTTACAGTAGTTGTTCGAAGTGTCGTCCACCCACACGTATGCAAGCATGGACTCTTCTTCCCATAGACTGACGCACATTTTCGAAGATTTCCGGGGTGTTTCTTATGGTTTGGCAGCATACTAATATACGATTTCGTAACTCTTCTTCGGTATGAATCGGCACTTGGTACACTAAGCTTTTCAGATGCCCCCAGAAAAAATAGTCTAAACTGTTAAGGTCGGAGATCTAGGTGGCCATGGCTGCGTTCCTCCGCGACCTATCCACCGATTGCGATAGGTGTGATTTAAAAATTCACGCACTCGTAAGCTAAAATGTGGAGGCGCACCATCGTGCATTAGCCACATCTGGTTTCTTAATAATAATGGAAGGTCTTCAAGCATTGGCGGCAGATCTTCTTCAAGAAAGTGTAAATATGATTGTCCATCAAGTCTTCTTGGGAGAAAAAATGGGCCTATCAAATAATCATCAATAATGCCAGCCCAAACATTTATTGAGAACTGTTCTTGATGATTTGATTCTACAATTGCATAAGGGTTTTCATCCGCCCATAAATGGTTATTATGGAAATTTCTTATTGAGTTTCGAGAAAAATTAGCTTCGTCGGTAAAAAGAATGTGCCTGTCAAATAACGGATTTTCCATCAGGTTTTGAAGAAACCACACACAGAAATTAATGCGCATCGGGAAATCTCTAGGGAGTAATGCCTGGACTCTTTGAATGTGATATGGGTATAATAAATTTTCGATGAGAATTTTCCAAACAAGAAAATGTGAAACATTAAATGTTGCCGCGATTTTCCTCGTGCTACTTTCGGGGTTCTCCTCAATTTCGTGTAAAATTCCTTCTTCAAGTTCCGGTGTTCTTACTGTTTGATGGACTCCTTTAGCACTGTGGTCTACTTTTAAAGTTCCGGTCTCGTGGAGACGTCTATGAATCCTAGAAAATGTTCTCGGATCGGGTAGTACGCGATTTGGATACCGCTCTTGGTATATCCGCCTGGCTTCGTATGCATTACCGTCTGCAAGCCCATAAATAAAATGCATGTCAGTTAATTCACTGTTTGTAAAATTTACCATTCTTTTATTATAATTTAACGTCTTACTGTAATAATAATTATTTAATAATGCAAAATCAATGCCAGGCCTTTTGTCTTTATGAAAAGAAACGTCAAAATTGATGTAGCTTTACCCAGCCTACTGATTTTTATTTGATTTGCTTTAAGAGGGCATTTAATATGGTTACCGTTTTTTTCTTTTCAAACGTTCAGTTGAATGTCACTGGTGAGTAGAAAATAAATTGTTGTCCCAAAAAAAGTGTTTCCACTCATGGTGGGTGCCAACCAAATTCAACAAAATAAATAAAAGCAGTCTCAATGAACCGAAGAAAAAAATGTTTTTTTTGTTTTTATTTTTTTACGCGAAAACGGTGCGTCGTACAAAAGTAAGTCCATAAACGAAATTTGCTTTAAAATAAATGGGAATTTCAAAAGTAAGTTTCGTTTTTAGAAAAAGCAGTGGCGTATCCATTTTTTCTTTAAAAATATTCAGTTCAAACCCCGTACGGACGTCACTGGTAAAAATTTTTATAAATCTGTTAGGTCAAAAAATGCTCCTTATTGATTAAAAGGTATGTACAAAATTTCATAAAAATATCTAAGAGTGATTTATATAAAAAGGTTATATTTTTCTTAAAATGTTAACACCCTGTAGCTCAAAAATGAAGAGGTTTAGGACATATGTCCATATGAACTTTTTATCTTAGAATCATTCATAGATTATCACCCTTAAGTATCGGCACTCAATTAAATTACACCCTGTATATACCTGCCCACTCTCATCATATCAGTGCACTACTTGCAGCTCAAGCATTCCGGAAACCAGCTCCACTAATTCCCATTAACAGCGCCCCCCAGCTGTCCAAAACGCTCTAGTGAACGCCATACCCCAATCGGAAGAAAGACCCCGTCCACAGCAGGACACAGTTTCAGAAAGGGTTAGTGAAAACCGTGTAATTGAAACCAAAGAACCCATGGACATGCCAGTGTTTTCACCCGCAAAACGCGTAAAAAGTGAACTTGATCTTAGTGGGTGAAACCCAGGTAAACCATGTCCCAACATTTACAACAAACTAATATAATTGTACTATTATCAACTTTTCGAATTTTTATAAATATAATTAAATCACTAATTTTAAGGTTTACTATAATATTCTCGTTATATATATATTATTTTTTTTTGAACCAAGGCTAATATAAAAGTAAGTAAAAGTAAGAACAGATAAAATTTTTGAACATTTTACCCTGAATATATTTTCTATTAGACTTGTATAATATTTTCTTTTCATAACTGTCAATTTTAGTTAAAACAAAATAGTAAAAGACTATCTTGTCTTATTATAAGGATGGACGATTGTGACGGACTGTATGTATACTGATGTATTTCTAAATAAAAATGTTTTACATAAGATACCTAAATCAATGAAAAAGAATCCATATTATCAAAGTAAATTAATACAATTTCATCTTTTCAAAAGGTTATTAGCATCACTTTAGTCGCCTGCCACAAGCGTCCAGAAAAAATGACAATTACCATATCAGTGCGCATATCTCTCCACGCCCACAAAATATTTCTAACAGCTCAAGACAGCTCAGCGTCCTACTATTTTAAAATATATTAAATTCTCATTGGATATATCAAATCACCAAAAATTTCAAGTATTCTAATGCCTTCCCACAAAAAATGAGATCATCTCGAACCAAGGTTACTCAACTCCAAAATAGAAGCTTAAAACGGAAGACGGTCATAAAAATTAATCGTTTTACATAAAATTTTATTACATTTCACATTAAATTCTTAGAAAAGAATTCGTAACTGATAACCGCATACCACCTAAGTCAAGTAGAAGGGACATTTCAATCCACCTCTCGAAGGCGGAGTTTGACTTAAAAATTTCCCTTACTTACTCGGATGGGATGGTCAAGATTCCCATTTTACACCTACGCAAATTTAGAGAAGCTATAAAAACGCTAACTCGCCTAGAAAAAGTCAGTTCCCAAGAGTTCCCAACAGTTTAGTCAGTTCACTACAGTTCACGACAGTCCAGAAGAAGTCAGTGCAGTTCAAAGTAAAAGGTTCAGTACAATGCAGTTCAGTTCCATACAAAATAATTGAATACAACGAAAACCTATCTACGCCACCCAGTACAGTAAAAGTATTAAAAAGTAAGAGACACTTTCATTAAAGTATATCCAAGTATAGTGCCGCGACCTTAGTCAAAACATACACCGCTTCTCGCAAAAGTTTAGTAACCAAGTCCCTGAGAGACCGATTATAAATATTCTTTTAAGACGCCGGTTTAACCATTCTAAATTGAAATTAGAATTACAGTATTTAAAAAAAAAACCAGTTAATCACCAAAAACATACTCAGTTCGAGATTATAATTTACAGTGAAGCTTTTTTCATAAACTTACAAACTTTTCAGTGAAGAATAGACTTAAAATATTCGCAAGCGAAATATATCTAAACCTCTCGCCAATTCTCAGAAAAAGGGATTCCTTTACGTGAAAGTAGAGCTCAACGACCTATATTTCAGCCCAAAACCGTTCAGGTGTGGGTTAATAACCGAGCTGTACAGAGCGAATAAACCTAGAACCATCGAGTGTGAGAGAGAAATGCTAGCTTACATAATTATGATTTACTGTTGTAAGTAAAAGTTGATTTAACCCATTTATTTTATGCATATTTCGTATTTGAACCATATTTACTAAATGTATTTTGTCAGTGACTTTGAATAATTGCTGAAATCTACCATATTTAACATTGTGATTTGCTGTTACCATAATTTCGTTTAACTTAGATTGGAAATAGAATAGTTTTGAACACCCTTTTGTAGAGTTTTTCTTATCTCTAAGGAACCCGAATAACCTTAAGCACTGCGCCACCGTAGGCCTCAAACTACTTTACCGTATACCACGCTTGCAAACCGCTCCCTTTCATTGCCTGTTTTACCATCAAGCAGCGGGGTATAACAATATTGTAAAAAAAATAATTAATGTATATAAAATATTAAAAACTCTTAATAAAAAAGTAACTTTTGTCTGGGTCAAGGCATATATCGGAATTGTGGAAAATGAAAATGTAGATAAATTGGCTAAAGAAGCCACTAAAATAATAAGCTTTGTACCTGATTTTTATATTTCCCATACAGACATATTTATGCTCTCTAAGAAACGAATGTATGAGAATTGGCAGGAACAGTATAACCAATCAAGCAAAGGTAACACCTATCGAAAGATGTTCCCGAAAATAAACAAAAAACCTTGGTTTGGGAATGTCTCAAATCGAGGTTTCATCAGAACCATTTCTCGGGTGCGCAGTGGCCACGCGCTGTATCCAACGCATAAAAAAAAATAGGTGTACAGATGGGTGACCACTGTGAGTGTGGAGAGGTAGGAAATTTGGAACACACTATACTAGGGTGTAGTAGAAATCAATTATGTTTAGATGAACTCTTTAAGGATCTTAAAACCTATGTTCAATTGCAATTTAACTTAGAAAGCCTATTGGTCAAAAATAATATTAATATATACAGACTATTATATAAATTTATTGCAAAAAGAAATATAAAACTATGAAAAAAATAAAAAACAGGAAATAAATGATAATAATAATCAAAATGAGACAAAAAAAAAGAAAAAAATATAGAAAATAAAAGATATATATCTAGATATTTAAGAAATTAAAAAAAAAAGAAAATAAAAAGAAAGAAAAAAAATAAAAATACAACATTGCAATTCATCAATTAAATAGAATTAAGTACTTAGGATTAGAAGTAGATTGTAAATTAAATCTCAGTAAATTTTGTAAAGAAAAAAACAAGGAGCTCATTAGCGTATACAAAGAGAGATGCTGACCAATTGGTACAACCAGAGCCAAGAAGCAAATAAAAAAAAGCTATTAATTGGAACTTCACCTCTACCTTGATGTTAGGAAAAAAGGATGCATGGTATCTGCATAGCCACGTGTCGCCGAAGATCCCAGGGAAAAGGCCAGTTTTTATTATTATAAATTTTTTTACACCATCTTACCATTCACAAATATCGTCATCTCAAGAAGCTAAATTTAAATAAACTTTTCTTTAATTAAATAATTAAATAACAGCTGTAAAAAGCATTTGGTACTAGAACATAAAATATAATTTTAATTGAGGTAATGCGCCCAAGAAAATTCTAGAATTTTTGCCAGCGTTTAAGTAATGTAGTTACATTTTATGCAATTATAGGTACCACCTGACTTTATGTTTTTTAAATCACATGTAAGCACATTCAAATAAAATAATATAGTGAAACCTGATAGGTCATTTTTCAAAATAACAATTTTCATTAAATGAGTTATGGGTTTATAATTTCTTTTATTTCTACAAGCTCCATAGACATAAGGTTTCTGTTTTTACCTGATATAATATAAAAAAAAAAACAGTGGCGCTCAATTTCTAACACCTAGATAAAACAAAGGTTTAAATACAGTTATCAGCATGCCAAACCCACTCGAGTCTCATCTGGAGCTAGCAGAGGCCGTATAACAGTAACTACGATATAGTATCTTAAACAAAAAGTTTATGCTACTGACATGTAAGATAATGTTGATATTTTAAAAAACAGAATCACTGACGCCATTGCTACAGTGACACCAGATATTATTCACAATGTTTATTACAAATTTCGAAAAAGAATGGAGAAATGTGTTGACGTTGGAGGATTTCATATTGAATAAACCGTTACTGTTTGTCATTTATCTCAATGCAGTAACTTAAATAAATTTTGATTTTTTCTGACAACAATTATTAGTTTTAAAAATTCTGTTTTAGGCCTATTTTTAATACCAAACAATATCTTAGTAACCATAACTTCTATGAGAACACTTTATTTGGCTTTTCGAGTTATGCTGCTATGATCTTTAATCTTGACGCTTGAAGAAAGTTTCATTCAAAAATGTTTTATTTTGCAAATCTACATTTTCATGTTTTTGCTCACCCTGTACAGGGTGTCCCAGTTTCGACACTTTTATATGGTATCTTCGTAATTGTTAGTGCTATCAAAAAAGTAGTATAGGTGTCATGTGCTCTTTTTGGGTCAAACTTAAAATGGTAAAATCAAAATTTGAAAATTTTCGCTCGCTTAAGAGGTACGGGGGAAAACCAAAAAATTGACAATTTCAAAATTATCCTATATTTTCTTAGTTAAAAGAGATACAGAAAAATATTTTGTACAAAAGTTTTTCTATAATGATTGTTGAATAATCTGCCGGTTTTAGAATAAGTATACGGGGTCAGGTAAAAAAGTTATCGGACCTAACCTCATTTTTTTAAATTGAACACCCTGTATACTTTAATCTAAAAAGATAGCATTTTAAATTCTCTTTTCAAATGTATAGCACATCATGGATGATATTGGTTTCTTAGGCGATTTATTTAAACTTTATTACTTTGAAATGAAATAAAAGATTCAGATTAAGGTAAAAAATAACGGGAATCATAGCAAATGTTCGAAAGCTCCTCAGTTGTTTTAAGTGCACTCTTGACATCTATTTCGAACGAATTTTAAGGCATTCATGATGTGCAATGGTCTTATTTCTGCAAAGGCCTCATGAATTCTTTGATCGAGTTGTTCTCGGGTTAAAATGATTTCTTTATAAATTTTATTTCCCAACACTCCCCCAAAGAAACAAATCTGGAGGTGTTAGATCCGAAGATCGTGGTGGCCACCTCATAGGTCCATGTGTTCCCATCCAACGGTTTCTAAAGTGAGTATTTAAATACTCTCTTATTCGAAGAGCGTCGAAAGTAAATCTTTATTACTTCATTTAAGGGAACATCATCAAGGATATCGAAAAGGTTTGATTGGAGTATAGATATCTATCTGCATTTAAATTTTCTTCAAAAAAGCGATACACCAGTTTGTTTTGAAACAAAAAACAACTTATATTTAACCCAAATCGACCTTGGTGGCGAACAGGTCGTACCATGTGGGACTTTGCGGAGTTCCAATGTCTTTCATTATGTCGGTTATGAATACCGCAACTTGTAACTCGACATTCGTCTGACCAAATTATTTTTATTTTAATTCCAATCGTCTCACATTATCACCAGGATGAAAATATTGGGTAATTTTAACAACATAGGGAAAATATTTATTGGACGCCAAAATTCTTTGCGCCTTAGATTTTGTAATTCCAGTTTCAGTTTCTACGTTCCTGACGAACGTGGATTTTTGTTCCTAAAATTACAAAGTGATTTTAGAGAATAAAATTAGGATGTGTGCTTAGAACCACAAGCCAGAAGTGAAAACTTCACCAAGACGAGATTCTCTATTAACCTTTTACAATCTGACATCCGCAAATCTCAAATTCAAGACGACAAAAGAATTGATCCATAAAAAGCTACTACACTATGCATTTGGTCATATTCTAGTATCTTGCTTTTTAACCCGACTGCATCATGAGCATTGCATAGCCGAATCTGACGGCTCAGTCTCATTCAATACCCACTAAAAGTGCTAATTCATTCTCCTTGTTTTCTATATTATAAGTTTTTGATCTCGGCATCGTAAAAGAGCCGTGTGTTTTTAAATTATGTTGTACGGAATATGTCCTTAATAGTAGAGCCGATCTGGCAACAAAAAGTCCTGGAAACAGCAATGTTTTTTTTGAATTTTTTTTGTTTTAGTCTTATAGAATCGGACTCCCTCTACCACCTGGTGACATGTTTAAACCTACCGAAGACGTTTGGGGGGGGGGGGGGAAATTGGCATGTGAAATTTTTTTTTAGGCTTAGAAATTGGTTTCTTCTCCATAATTCGGTGAGTTCAGTAGTTGGGGATAAGGCGCCTCAGATATTCCACATGCGCAGTAGCTACTACCTTGACCTTGACCTTGACCTTGACCTTGACCTCGACCTTGACCTCGACTTTGACCTTGACCTTGACCTCGACCTCGACCTTGACAATGACTTTGACCTTGACCTTGACCTCGACTTTGACCTTGCCCTTGACCTTAACCTTAGGGGTGCCAGATATTCCACATGTGCAGTAGCTACTACCTTAACCTTCAACCAATCCACAGGGGTACCAGATATTCCACATGCGCAGTAGGCATCGAACCTAAACCACACCTACCACACCTACTTAGTCAAATCCCACCAATATTTTCACATGACCAATTCCCACCACTTTCTATTTAACGCAGTAACGAATGACTTGGCATTCAGTTTAAGACGCTAATTGCAGAAGAATATTACACCTTTAAATTATTATTTTTGTCAGTAGTTCTAAACTTTTAGTTAAAATGCATTTATGCAGTGATTGTAAGAAAACATTTACGCAGAAATATAATCTGTATAGACACAAAAGGGAATCATGTCCTTATAGACCATCATGCTCTAGCAACAAACGAATAGACAGTATACATAATCAGCAAGCTAATAATAATCAACAACCAAAGAGAATTAAACTAGAAGAACAACCTAAAATCCCTCATTTATTTCTTTCACGATGTGAACAGTGTAATACCTGGTATGTAAAAAATAGACTTGGTGCACATTTACGGTCTAATCTACATAAAAGTAAAATGGTTAAAAGTGATGAAAGTGTAAAAGTTTTAACTTCAGCCTTCAAAAACAGAATTGTGAGTTACATGTTGCTTCCATCTAAAAAGTATGTAGATATTGAAGAATTTTTTGATGAGGTAAAACAAAATTTTTTAGGTTTAATTTCTGAACAAATGGTTAAGCATAGAACCCTTAAGATTAATGTGGAGCTATTTGGACAATATTTGCTACAAACCAAGGAAACAGTAGAAACTAAGTCATTTATTACGAAAAATAGGGTGATAACTAGTACTACTAATTTAAGTGATATTTATAGAGATTTCTTTAGTGAAATTAAAGAAAAGGTGTCGACTTTTACAGAAAACGGATCGGGGTGGGCGTTGGAAAAAATACTCCATTTAGAACTAAACGTCAACAAATATAATCCGATAAGAGCATCGTCTTATATTCCATTACCCAAGGAAATATCTAAAAAACGAGCCGTTATAAATGTTAAAAATAATGATGAATACTGTTTTGCATGGAGTATCATAAGTGCGTTGTTTCCTGCTAAAAGCAATGTTAGTATGACAAGTTCATATCCGGATTTTTTTGAATATTTAAATTTTGAAGAAATTAATTTTCCAGTTAAATTAAAGGATATATCAAAATTTGAAACTCTGAATCAAATATCTGTGAACGTTTACGGGTTGGAGAATGTTTATGAAGATAATAAATCAAAATGGGAGGTTGTTGGTCCTCTACATTATACTTCTAAAAAACTTCCATTACATGTTAATTTGCTATTATTTAGTGTTGATACTAACATCCATTATTGTTGGATTAAAGATATGTCTCGCCTATTATATTCACAAGTGAATCAAAGTCATTTTAAAAAACATTTTTGTGATGGGTGTTTAATTTATTTTACTTCTAAGGAAAAATTGGATTTACATCAATCACACGACTGTAATCATTTGTTTACAAAGATTCCCACTAATGAAATAAGAATTAACAAGTATGGTCAACATATACCGGAAAATATTTTACAGTTTGAAAATTTTCAAAAACAGCTGAAAGTTCCATTTGTAATTTATGCAGATTTTGAATGCTTTTTAAAACCTTTACAATATGATCAACCTGAAAATGATCAGGTTTCTTATAGTCGAAGTACATTTAAACACGAACCCTATGCATTTTCTTATTTTATAAAATGTTCATATAATGATTCTTTATCAGTAATGGATCACTATTTTGGTTTGGATGCTGCTGAGGAATTTTGTAAACGAATTGAAAGTCATGTTCACAGAATCTATAATGATAATCTAAAACATGTAGTTCCAATGATTTCTTTATCAGACAAAGAGAAACTAACTTATAAAAATAGCACCGCTTGTCACATATGTAATGAAAAATTTAAACCTGGTGATGAAAAGGTTAGAGATCATTGTCATCTAACAGGGAAATTTCGAGCAGCAGCTCATAGTGTTTGCAATTTAAATTTTAAAACTTCATACTTTATACCAATTTTTTTCCACAATTTAACCGGATATGATAGTCACTTGTTTATTAAACAGCTTTGTTGTAAAGAAAATAACATTGATGTACTTGCACAAAGTAAAGAAAAATATGTATCATTTACAAAATCAATTTTAGTTGACAAATACAAGGACAAAGATAATAAAGAGAGAAATATTTTCATGAAGATGAGATTTTTAGATTCATTTCGATTTGTTGCAACCTCATTAGAAAAACTAGGTGAAAGCTTAGAAACAACACAATGTGTAGAAATTAAAAGATATTTTCAAGATTTAAACCAGTTTGATGAAATAAGAAAAAAAGGGATTTATCCTTATTCTTACGTTGATTCCTTTGAAAAATTGTATGAAACCCAACTTCCAAGTATTGATCAGTTTTATGATAAACTTAAAGATGAACCTCTTGATGAGTTAGATTATAAGAGAGCGATAAATGTTTGGAATTTGTTTAGCTGTCAAAACCTAATGGAGTACACAAAAATTTACTTATTTTCTGATGTTCTTATATTAACCGATTTTTTTGAAGCATTTCGAAATATATCAATAAATATCTTTAACTTGGATCCTGCTCATTATTATACATCACCAGGTTTAAGTTGGGATTCTATGTTGCGTATAACTAATGCGAAGTTAGAATTATTAACAGATATTGACATGTTGCATTTTTTTAAGAATAGTATAAGAGGTGGTATCTGTCATTGCAGTGTTCGAAAAGCTGAAGCAAATAACCCTCATTTTCAAAATTATAATCCAACAAAACCAAACTCATGTATAATGTATTTAGATGCAACTAACTTATATGGACATAGTATGAGTCAATATCTTCCAATAAGTGATTTTTCTTGGATGACAAGAGATGAAATTGATGCTCTAGATGTTTTATCTATACCCGATAATGCTGAATGCGGATATGTTTTTGAGGTAGATATGAATTACCCCAAAAGCTTACATGTTAAACACAATGAACTACCTTTCTTGGCTGAAAATATGTGTCCTCCTAATAGTAAGCAAACAAAATTAATTTGTCATTTAAATAATAAAGAAAAATATGTAATTCACTATCGAAATCTTAAACAAGCTCTAAAGAATGGATTAAAATTAACTCAAATTCATCGAGCAATTAAATTTAAACAAGCAGCATTTTTAAAACCATACATTGATTTTAATACTGAAATGAGAAACTAATCCAAAAACAAGTTGGAAAAAGATTCCTATAAACTATTTAATAACGCTATTTATGGCAAATCCTTAGAAAATATTGATAAGAGGGTTGACATAAGATTAATAACTCATTGGAAGAATATTGGGAAAAAGCAAGGAGCAGAGACTCTCATTGCAAAACCAAATTTCAAAAATAGATTGGTGTTTAATGAAAATTTTGTTGCAATACAAATGGAAAGAGTAAAGGTAACCTACAATAAACCTGTTTATGTTGGATTCTCAGTCTTGGAATTATCAAAATCAGTAATTTATGATTTTTATTATGATTATATCAAAGCCAAATATGGAGACAACGCAATTTTATTATATACGGATACCGATAGTTTGATAATAAAAGTTGAAACTGAAAATTTTTATCAAGATATTCAAGAAAATTTAAATTATTTTGATACTTCTAACTATAGTGAAACTAATATACATAATATAACTAAAAATAAGTCAGTATTAGGGCGCATGAAAGATGAATTTGCAGGTATACCAATCCTAAACTTTTATGGAACAGGTGCAAAAGCCTACTGTGTTAATTTGGAAGACAAATCTGAAAAGAAAGCGAAGGGTGTTAAGAAATATGTTATAAATAATTCAATTAATGCACAAGATTATAAAGATGTTGTTGAAAATTCTGAAACTAAATTTAGAAAAATGAATATCTTTCAATCCATATTGCATGATATGTTTACACAATTAAAAAATAAGGTAGCATTATCTCCAAAAGATGATAAGCGATACATTATCCCCGAATCTTATAGAACTTTGGCTTGGGGGCATGAGCATATAAATATTATACATGATAAATCCAAGGCTGATGATGAGGATATCAATATTTGTTTTAAGATTCTTCAAAATTTAGTTCATGATCAGTATAAAACCTAGAAATTAACAAAAGGAAAGTTTATTTTTAAAATGGTAGTGTTACCAGTAGGAGTGTTGTTTCTCTTTGCCTACATTAACAATACTTTGTACATACAAGTTGACCCAGGAGTTCGAGAAGTCTTTATTTGTTTATCAGTTGATAATGTAAAGAATGACACTTGGCCATCAACATGGAGAAGAATGAATCTTAGCAGTGGGTTATTTTCTTACAAGGTTAATGATAATATTAAATCTTCTCTTGTAGAATATAAGTTAAAATTATTTTATTTTAATAAAACCACTGTTTTAACAGAAAAATGGAATCAGTTGTATAAAAAATCAGAAGAATGTCATTTATATATGTGTATTATATTATTAATTATCTTTTTTCTATTGTTTATATGTATGTTAGGATTTATATTGTTTAAAGCATATATGTATTATAAATAAATGGGTAAAGGAACATTTTATTAAAAAGCGCATTTTTATTGTTAAAGTTTTATTCACAACAATTTTTATATTGGTATAATAATTTAACATTTGCTAATGCACAATGCCATGGTTTTTTACTTTTATGAAAATAGCATTCTGGAACCTTTTTAAATTTACTTAGCTTGGGTTCACGAGCAACAGGAATATTGTTAATATATTCTTCATCTACAAACTTCTTTATAAAGTTTGCTTTTTCATTCCCCTTTACGTAAATCTTAGGTGATTGATACAATTTTAATACATGTGTAAAAATATCATCAATTTCATTTTGTTCTATGTTTCCACAACCCCACTCCATTCCATGATATTCTTCAGTCCAATTGACAGTTTTTTGATCAATAGCAGATACCATGTTTTTCTTAAATGGAGGTTTAAATAAATAGTTTGAACAACGAATCCCATCATAAATTGCTAATTCCTTTGGAACATAACCAAAGGAGCAGTGATAACCTTGAATATCAATGAAAATATTTGTTTGATTCATGGTTGGTTAATGAAGTTTAAATTTAAATTTCTCTTATATCAATGCTTCCCTCCACCAAAAACCTACCCCCACCACAACTACTTCACATTTATTTAATATTTAAGCAATGATTTTAAGCGCTATCAGCATTAGTTTCAGAAACCTTAAAATGAATCAATCAACAACTCACCAACAACCAAAGTTTAGCAATAAACGAGCTGTTGCTCTTATAGGTGAATCCGCATACTACATAAACAAATCCAAATCCAAATGGGTCAGTGTTGGATTCTCTTTGGAGAGAAAATATTCTCCGGTTATTAAACTCTGTGGATCTAAGAATAATCAAAATGTGATATTTAATGAAGATCAGTGGATTTCCTTTCTAAACAATCAAGGAATAATGTTGAGCTTTATTTACTCCAACGGGTTTGGGTGGCAACCCATGCAGGGAAATGGATATGAAATTCATTACGTGTTTATTAATAATTCTAGAATAATCAAGATTACTCAAGATGGTGGAAACGAAATATTTCTAGCTGGTGACACCATAAATGAGTTGGTCAACTTGGTAAATTTAATCAAATACCGCTTTGATCTTCTTCAATCGCAAGAGTTTGCAAAATATTACAATATACTTGTTAGTGGTATTTCAGCTACAAATGGTGACTTAATAAAAAATGTTTATGATGTTGTTTCACCTAACAAAAACAGTTTTAATGTTTGTTGTGTATTGGAATTATTAAATTTTTATCCGGATTGTATTGTAGAGGATGTTGAATCATTTGCTTGCAATGAGTTTGTAAAGAGATGTATCGAAAAATAAAATATGTATTTAAAATAAATATTTGTTTAATTCCTCCCAACCAATAATCAATAGTATTTAACAATCATCAAAGAAGCTGGTGACACCATAAATAAGTTGATCAACTTGGTAAATTTAATCAAATACCGCTTTGATCTTCTTCAATCGCAAGAATTTGCAACGTATTACAATTTACTTGTTAGTAGTGTTTCCACTAAAAAAAATGGTGATGTAATAAAAAATGTTTTTGATATTGTTTCACCTATCAAAGTTAGCTTAAATGTGTGTTGTGTATTGGAATTATTAAATTTGTATCCTGATTGTATTGTAGAGGATGTTGAATCATTTGCTTGTAATAAGTTTGTAAACTGTTGTATTGGAAAATAAAATATATGTTTAGTTCCCCACATCCATCATTAGTAAATAACATATAGGGGTACAGTAGAAACATTAGTAGATGGGGTTCATGCCCGCATCAAACATCATGAAACAGGTTACTTTTAACGAGAAACTGAATGAAAAGCACACATTATGTACATGGAGTTTTGCCTATAGAAGAGCAAGAGAAAATAATTTCGAGCGATACGTATTAGACCGATATCGTTTTCAGAATCGAATCAAGTATACTGAAAGTATTTTAAAACCTATCTTAGAGGAAAATTATAGAAATAAAATTTACAAGGAACGTTTTATGTCTTTATTTTTAAATAAATTATAATAATTTGGTTTTTAATATCCAAGAGTTGTGTGACGCATCCATTCCTAACCATTTGACATAGACTTTATTTCCTTTTCTTCTTAAAACCCTTTCAACTAAATAGACATCTGGATGTTTGACTTTCTGCATCTCTTTTTCATAAAAAGCGCCTTGAATATTTTCATTTCTTTCATCCTGCAGCAAGTATGTTCTCGGAAATGTTGTCTTAACTTCTGTAATTTTAAATATTTCATTTGACCAGTTTGGTGTATATCCTTTTTGAAAGGCTTCCCTATGTTTACTGATTCTAACATAGTCACCTACAGCAAATTTCGGAGTATTAGGATCAATTATTTTTATATTAGTGTAAGTTGATTTTAGGACTTGTTTTTCATTTTTCTCGTTTATATCAATGGGTTTTAAACCTGTTGTGCTATGTATGGTCGAGTTATACTTGACAACTGAACTATAGGCTGGAACAACGTTGTAACCGCCATAAAGTGTAAATGCGGTATTTCCGTGGAACAACGTTGCATATGCCATAAATAATGTACCGACGCGATATGGACAACGCCGCACATTTTTTTGATGATTTCCCAGTATTTTTTCGATCAGTACAATTCGTTATTTCGTGGAACAACGTTGTATATGCCATCATTGTTGTGAGTTTCGCGCGTTTTTGACTTGCTTACACGTGTTTGAGGAGTAATTTGTTGTTTTAAGCAAAAATGGATGTTTCTTTGACGGATTCTCTTAAGGTGCAGCTAAATAGAGGCAAAAAGCGAAAGGTGCATGTTGACAAATGGAAGCAGAATGTCAGGAAACGTAGTAGAGACAGTGGGAACCCTTATATTTCGTCTAGGAATATCCCTAAAAATGCTTTACAGAGCCCAGATGAGGTAAGTTAATATAAATCATGTATCGTTTAAGATTTTGCAACACATTTTTTATTTTTAGAGGCGTATATGCAAGTGTTTTCAGTCGCCTAATCGGTGCTCTGCCGAATTGTTAGTGGGTAAACACCAAACATTATTTCAGAAGTTCAGAGACCTTAGTTATGATGGACAATCACAATATTTAGCTCAAGCTATTTCCATTGCAGAACCGAAGAGAAGGAGGGTCGAAGAGGCAATATCCCGGCGTCATACTAGTGTAAAATACACCGTAAATAACATAAAGGTATGCAAATTAACACTTTGTTATATATTCTCAATCACCCAGAGACGAGTTCAGTACCTTGTGGATAAAATAAAAAGCGGTATAGATGTAACTGACAAACGTGGGAAGCACATGAATCGCCCAAAAAAAGATAATCCAACCGATAAAGACAATATAATCGAACATATAAGGTCATTTCCACAGCAGGAAAATCATTACAGTAGAAAACTGTCCTCGAAGAATTACCTTTCCGCCGATTTGAGCATCTCAAAAATGTACAGACTGTTTTTGGAAAAAAAACCACAAAGTCAAACCTCATTAAGGACCTATACTGATGTCTTTAAAAGTAACTTTAACTTGCGATTTGGGCTTCCCAGATCAGACACTTGCTCTTACTGTGACAAACTGTTTATGAAACTTTGCTCCACCGAGGATGAACGAGAAAAAAAGGAAGTCGAAAATGAAAGTAAAATCCATCACATGAGGGCAGGAGCAGGCTACCAAACATTAAGACAAGATACCGAAATGGCTAAGATAAATCCTAATTATGTGGTCCTATGCACAGATTTGCAGCAAGTACTTTTTTGCCCAAATTTAACCCATTCGTCCATTTTCTATCAGAGGCAATTTTCTAACTACAACTATTGTGTTCATAACATGGGGAATGGTATAGCCACGATGATGTTATGGCATGAAGTAATGGCACATCGAGGCTCTACTGAAATAGCATCGGCCTTACTATTTTATATTATCCAAAATTTCCACGTCTTGGTCCAGGAGAGGAAAGAAAACTTTGTTTGGTCGGACCGATGTGTGGGCCAAAATAACAACTGGAAAATGATAACTATGCTTCGAATGTTACTGAGAGAGAAATACTTCACCCAAGTAGAGCAAAAGTTTTTGGTTAGTGGACACAGCTTCTTACCGTGCGACAGGAATTTTGCTCTGATAGAAAGTCAAGAAACGTTCAACGGTTTATGTGCCTTTTCAGTGGACAGATGTCATCGCCAAATCAAAAGTAAACAACAATCCCTTTACAGTTATTTATATGCACCAAACGTTTTTTAAAGATTTTTCTGATGCCGAAAAATCAATATGGAAGGATCCTAAATGCAAAATAACACAGGGAATGTGGTTACAAATAACGTCGGATGACCCGAACAGTATCCGGCTAAGAAAATCCCACAATACAGTTCAACCTTGGACATCTTATTCGCTAAAATCACCTAAGAAGCCGACGATTGAAGTAACGCTGGACGACCTAAGGGAAGCGTATAATGAACCTCTTCCAATCAAAAAAGAAAAATTGGCCAACTTGCTTGATATGTGTGATTATATTCCACTAAAATATATTGATTTTTATCAAAATATTAAGAGCCACGCTTAAAACTACATGTAATACATTTCCTTTTCTGTTCATTTCTTTAATAAAAAATACTTTTTTATTTTCACTTGTACTTTATTTTTAATATAAAACAACGTTGTAACCGCCCTAGTTTCATAAAACAAGGTTGTAACCGACGTGGATATACAACGTTGTTTTATTAAAATGAGGAAAATATGCTCGTATTCGTAATATCCTGCATGTGATCGAATCTGCAATACCTGTTATATAATTAGTTTATTTTAAGTAGTCATATTAGTCATATAATAACTTTACCTGATAAAGCAATAGATCATATTTCGTTTTTTTCAATTTCCCAACAAAATGATATTTGGCGGTTACAACGTTGTTCCAGCCTATAGTTCAACTATATCTTTTAATATATTTAACCACTTATAATTTCCTTGCAAACTAAATTGTTTCCACATTATATTTTTTAATGTCCTATTCACTCTTTCAACGATGCTAGCCTTTAGGTTGGAAAATGTACTATAGTGATTCACGTTGTAGTTGTCCATTAATTTTTTAAACTCTTTATTATAAAATTCCTTTCCCATATCTGATTGAATATTTTTTGGTGGTGTCTTAACCTCTTCTAAAATATTCTTCATAGCCAAAGTTACATCATGTGCACTCTTTCTTTTAACGGGTTCCACCCAAACATATTTTGAGAAAGCATTTATAACAACCAAAATGTAACGATATCCTTTATTAAATTTTGCATACGATTGCATTTCCACTAAATCAATTTGCCATAAATCATTTAATCCTTTTAGAACTTTTCTCCTTTGATAATTCTTTCTAGCAGGTTTATGTAATTCGTCGACAACCGCTTCCTTAGTGAGAGACATTACGATTAATCAAATGATTTAACAAAATAATTATCCCAATAGCTTTTATACGTATCATCCCATTCTTTAAGCTTTTGAGGTAAAATTACTGTATCTTCTTTGAAATATTCCTTAATTTTATCAATATTTTTGCTTACATCATCAAGATTATCTTTAATTTTAGTGTTTAGGTATTGTAGTGATGTAGGATTAAGTATGGTATCTAGTTCACCCATTCCTCCGTCTATTTTATTTATTTCTTCATGTAATTTCTTAACAATGCTTTGTAATAAAGAATTAATACTAATTACAATCCGCCTTTCTGTTAAAGGTATCTCATAAATTTGTCGACCATTAAGGAAATGATCCACTACATCTGCTTTAGTTGTATTTAAATTTTCAACATCTCTTCTAAAGCCTTTAATTTTTTCTTTTGCATTGAAAAATACTACTTATTATGACCGGTATGACCAGCATTCATTGAGGCCACTAATAAACGAAGTCTGTTAACAAGCTCGTTAACATCGTCCCAATATACATAATCAGTATTGTTTTTATTAACTTTTAGAGTTAAACCCGATCCTTGTGTAGTCGGACCGCTCCTTTGAACTCTATATGGAGCTTTACGTCTGGTGAATGCTGAACTGGCGAATGCTGAAATTAGATTTTCGGCTGCTGGGTTAAGAGCTCTTGTTTTTGTTATTCCTTTTTTTTGTAAGTATGGTCCAATTATTGTAACATATTTTCGTGAACCATTTCCTTGAACTTGCTCCTCAGGACTGTTATTCCTACGATATGCATTAGTTCGTGTTAGAATATCCATATAATTATCCAAGTCTTTAGCACTATAACCTTTTGGGTCTTTTTTAAATATTAATTCGTATAAACCGGGGGTGCCTTGATAGGTAATCTCTTTTACTTTAATATCTTTCCCAATAATTTCTACAGGTTCTTGTGTTAGTCCCAAAAAAAATTTTTCAGTTTCCAAATCATGAACTATACCATAATGGTGATCAAACGTATGTTCTAAATCCTTGACACCTTCATCAATGTATTTACGAGGTAAGTCGTGAAAGTCGTTTAGCCATTGTTGATACCCAGGCATACCAACATAAGTCTGGATTGTTTGTCTAGTTTGTTCCAATAGATCTGAAAGATTCCCTATCGTTGAATCGGATGATGAAGATAATGGCTCTGTTTCAGCTATAACGCTCGTTTCTTGTATGGTTGGGATATGACTCACTGAAGCGACGCTAGTATCAAAAAAGGATGGTATTTCTGTTGGCAGAACTGGGGTTTTTCCAGTTTTTCTTACGTTTTTTGTTCTTTGGGGGGTTGATGTTTTATAAAACCTTGTAAATGACGGTTCCTCTTCTTTTATGTCAACAGGTTCATTTTTACCAATTGTTGAAATTAATTCTTGCAAAGGTTGTGTTATTGGTTTATAAGTTTCTTCCAGTCTCGAATGAGACTCAAATTCTGCATTTTTTAAAGCCTGATATTTTTTTTTAACTGCCTTTCTTGCTTTAACAAGTTGCAATGCTAATTGTTCATTCATGACTGAATATTTTGAAATAGCTGTTTTTGTCAGGTGATGTTGTTTTTATAAGTAAATGTATGAATCGAAGCCTTTTCGATATCTACCTGAATTTATACTGGTCTCTTTATCTATTACCAAAAATCCAAATTTCTCTTTCCAACACAATAAACACATTTCTTTAAACTGATTAAATGTCATATCAACGTTGACGTGATCATCATAAACATGTTTTAAATTTGTATTGTCTTGTTGAAAAATAACAATTAAATTTGCATTATCACGAATTAGCTGCTTCGGAATAGAAGAATATGTTTGACACAAATAAAAACAATCTGTGTTTCTATGTCTTCCAAAACAAAAGTAATCCTTTACAATTGTCTGATTACAACAAACTATGTCATCAAAAATTATTATTGCGTTTGGTAATACTTCTTGGGGTGAAATTATATTTTCTTCATCCTCGGATTCGTAATAACCAATTTCTTTTATTGGCTTAAAAAGTGTTCTTAAATATTCATACTTGGGTTGATATAAAGATTTTGAATAAATATATAAATTTTCAAATCGTAAACCGTTGGGATCTTCAATTAAGCCAATTAGAACATTCGTTTTACCACAGCCCGATGGACCAATAATCAAACCTCTTTTGCTATTTCCCTCGAACAATTTTCCATGTTTTCTAAATTTATTTGTTGATGTATCATGATTCTTGATTATTATAGAGTATGGCTGTTTTTCAACTCTCATATTATATAAAGAGTACTTAAGTTCACTCTCAGAGTAAAACTAATCATTTTATGTTAAGACTTTAACTATATAATGTTTCAATCACACAACAAACGTATTACTTACCAACCAACCAACAAGAAAGGAGGATCTGGTTTACTAAACACTCTTATCAATAAATTACCCTTTGAAGCACATCTTCCTGGTTACAATTTTTGTGGACCTGGAACCAAATTAGAGAAGAGATTATCAAGAGGTGACAAGGGAATAAATTTATTTGACGAGGCTTGTAAAGAGCATGACATTGCATATTCGCAATCAAACGATATAAAAAGTAGGCACGTTGCTGATAAATTACTATCTGAGAAGGCTATAGAACGAGTTAGAGCAAAGGACGCTAGTTTTGGAGAAAAAGTGGCTGCGTTAGGCATCAGTGGCACTATGAAAGTTAAAAGAAAGTTAGGTATGGGTCTAAAAAGAAAAAAGACAAAAGGGCGTGGAATAACATTATCTCAGGCCATTTCTCAAGCTAGAAAAGGAATTAAGGGGAAACAGTTTAAAAGTTTACATGAAGGCATTAAAACAGCGGTAAAGTCAATTAGGAAAAGTGTGAAAGTTAGAGTACCTAAGAGAAGAGTAATACCCATTCCAAAAAGTGGTGGATTTTTACCACTTATACCATTATTTGCGGGTTTGTCGGCTTTAGGTGCTCTTGGAGGAGGGGCTGCCGGTATTGCAAAGGCTGTGAATGATGCAAAATCTGCGAAAGAAAAATTAGAAGAAGATAAAAGACACAATAAAACGATGGAGTCTATAGCAGTAGGTCAAAAAGGAAGCGGTCTCTATCTAAAACCATATAAAACCGGATGTGGTTTGTATTTGAAACCCTATTCAAAAAACTGCTAAAACATATACCTCTGAAAACTCTTACCAATTATGACTTAATTAAATATATAAAATTTTTACAAATTCCCAGTTTTAGAGGTATATTTATGCGAAACAAGCTACCTAAAAAAATAAAAGAAAATGAAAGTGCTATTATTAATCTAGATGACCATAATGGTAATGGGACTCATTGGACTGCCTACATAAAAAAAGGAAAACAAATAACATACTGTCCTGGCACAATTCGCCTTCGCTTCCTCCTTCAAGGGGCTTATCCCTGGCGGTTGCGCGGCTAGCGTCAGGGGCGGCGATCTGTGCAGGGCAGTTTGAGACCGCCCCAGGTCTTGTTTTGGGGTCGGCCTCGGTGGTAGAGAGCATGTCGTGTGTTTTGTCGTCCTCGGCCGTCCGGGCTGGAGGGGATTCCTGGTATAATGCCTTGTTCTCGGTCATTACACTATTTGCCACGTGTTTTTCACGTTCTGCCGACCTGGTGCAGGTAATGCCCAGATGGTAGCTTCTTGTATGCGCCTTCCTGGCGATGGCGTCGTCTGCTGCAGGTGTGGCACTATGTGTCCAATGCTGGCAGCGCCGGCTGTGTCGATTTTTGTATTATTTCTACTTTAATTCGGTTTGCCGTTCGGTTTTACTTCTTTGCCGACCTGGTGCAGGTTATGCCCAGGTGGGAAATTGTTGTATACGCCTCCTCGGCGATGGCGTCAGCTACTACAGTGGTGGCACAGACCGTCTAGGGCTGGCAACTTCAACTGGAGCTTATTCACGTACTATTCTTCCTTTTAATTATTCTGCCACGTAGATTTCGCGTTTTGCCGACCTGGTGCAGGTTATGCCCAGGTGGTAAACTATTGTATACGCTTCCCTGGCGATGGCGTCAGCTGCTACGGTTATGGCATGGGTCATCCAATGTTGGCAACGTCGGCGATGGCTGGTGATCGTAGTTATTCTTCTCAATTTTCGTTTGCCGCTAAGTTTTCTTCGTCTGCCGACCTGGTGCAGGTTACGCCCAGGTGGTAGAGTATTGTATACGCTTCCCTGGCGATGGCGTCGGCTGCTACGGTTATGGCATGGGTCATCCAATGTTGGCAACGTCGGCGATGGCTGGTGATCGTAGTTATTCTTCTCAAATTTGGTTTGCCGCTAAGTTTTCTTCGTCTGCCGACCTGGTGCAGGTTATGCCCAGGTGGTAGAGTATTGTATACGCTTCCCTAGCGATGGCGTCGGCTGCTACGGTTATGGCATGGGTCATCCAATGTCGGCAACGTCGGCGATGACTGGTGATCGTATTCTGTCTTCTTAAAATTAGGTTTCGGTCTGGCTTGTACCTTGGTACAAACGCCGCGGATCAGCTAGGAACCACTGTTTCCTCACAGTATCGGGCTCGACTACGGCGTCCTTTCACCGGTGCTTCTTCAGCTACGCTCTGCTTTAATCTTCAGGTTCACGTATGCCCTCTTGGCATACCCAGGTGCTCGGCAGTTCCGAGTTCGACTGGCAATTTTACTTGGCGATGGTCGTCCAAAGAAAAAGACTTATGCAGATTTTAAAAACCAGAATTACTGCTCAACGAATATTTAGTTGTTTACTGTCTTATGGTTCTGCACCGACTGAATATTCCCAGTGAAATCGCGCTCTTTATAGCCGATTTCCACGTGGCGAATACCACAACACCCCCCCCCTTAAGAGCGGTAATTATGGTATGTTTATTTAACTGTACCCATCTGGTACAATTATACTGTATTTACAATCTCAAATTCTTAAAAATAATCAACTTCATAAACAACAAATAAACCAAATAACTAAGTACATAACTAACAATAAAACTAACGACTAAGTCCAAAAACAACAATAAAAACTAATAACTAAGTCCAAAAACAACAATAAACATATTTAAAATCACTCTCTTCTTTAAGACGATTTTTCTTTTTCCCTGGTTCGAGGCGATTTCTCAACCTCCACGGCGATGTCGTCAATGGGTGGCTCTCCTCCAGGTGACCTGGTATAGGCCTCCTGTGGGTAGCTTCCTGGCGACCTGGGGAACTCCTCGGAGGCTTCAGGTGGCTTCTCTCTTGGCTGCCTCAAGACTGGGACGGCGACCTCGGATTGAGGGGCCGTAGTTTCTTCCACGTCTGGTGGTTTCTTCTTGGGCTGCCTCACTGGTACCTCGGCGACCTCGGGCTGAGGGGCCGGAATTTCAGGGACTTCACGGGGTTGGCTATGGAGCTGGATTTGTGCGGGAACTCTAGTGGGCACATATCTCCACGGAACACCTTGTTTGTCATACTGGGTCTCCAAACTTGGAGGACACAAGTACAAATCTGTCACAGGTGGCTCTACAAAAGCCGCTATTGGGTTGGATTCTGGCAGTGGCGTACGTTTCACCGCGACTACCGTCCACCCTACATAATCTTCTCTTGGACATCGGCCTTCTTGCCCATCTTTTAATCGTAGGTCCGTCAACGCCGGTTCTCTTGCTTCTGCTAATTCTGTAACTACTGGTTGATCAAATCCTGCAGCTGTAGCGGCCGTTGAATCGAACAGCTCTTCTTCTTTGATATCAATTTTGTCTTCAAAATCCGGAGGTGGCGAGATAACATCGACCTCGACCTCTTGGTCCACGTCTGGTGGTTCCAATACTTCATTTTTAACTATTATATCTTCTTGGATCACGTCCGGTGGCTCCAACACTTCATCTTTAACTACTACGTCCTTTTGGATCACGTCCGGTGGCTCCAAAATTCTATGTTTAGCTTGCTCTATCTGTCGCAACAGCTGATTTGCTGCAAATTCTTTGTTTTCTGCTTGCAACAATGCTGTACACATCCTCTTATTATATCTCACGTCCTCTTCTGAGTCCGAAGTTGGGGGTGAGGTTAAACGCTGTCTAAGCCGTCTCTTCCGTCGGAGTTGTTTCCGGTCTCTACGGATTTCTGTCATCGGCGATTCCTCATTTGTCACCGTATCATCGTCAGTTGTAGTAGAATCACTGACTATTTCCTCGTTATCTTCACTGGCGGTTAGTACTTCTATTGGTAAACTGCCAATAGCCCCGCTTGTTGATTGTACCGGGTGTCGGTTCTCTGGATCCGCCAGGTCATCTACGCAAGAAATATAGTCATTGCTTCGAAAGTTAAACAGCATCCTCTCTGGGTCCTCTATTTCTTCTTCTTCTTCTGACGTATCTTCTTTTCCATTTTTTTCTTGTATTCCACATTCTTTACGCAGGAGTTCTTGGTCGTAATCTTCATCATCCGCATGCAATGCGTACCACATTCCATCTTTTAGCGCTTGACGCTTATAGTTTGATCCCTGCGAAGGATGGTCAATTTGGTATTGCATGGCACGCATAATCATTGCTCCATGCTTGTTAGTACCAGGCATTTCTACTGGTGACCCATCCGGGAACACAAACTTTAGCTTCTTTGGTTTAACCACGCTCGCTTGTTGTCTGTTCGGATTCGGATTCTCACGTCTCTCCCACGTTCTGCTATATTGTGGCCTATTTGGGGCTTGAGCCTGACCTCCCTGTTGTTGAGGCCTTCCTCCTTCATCTGGACCGTTTCTATTGTATTGTGGTCTATTCGGTGCTTGCGCCTGACCTCCTTGTTGTTGAGGCCTTCTACCTTCCTCTGGACCGTCTCTATTATATTGTGGTCTATAGTAGTTTCGACCACCTTGATAGTTCCGGTACTGGAACTGTCTAGTTTCACCATTATCTCTGCCATCTTGAGTGTTAATATTTACTCTGGGTGCGGTGTACACCTCGGAACTCTTCCAATCCCGTTCCACCGTGATCGCAGCGTTTAATAGTTCTTCTGTGCTTTGACAATTCCAAGTACGTAGCGCAGCTCGCAACGGACCGTTTAATCTGCTCAGTAGCAGTGGTACTACTTCTTCGTCCTGCCATCTCGGATTTATCCGTTGACAAATTTGTCTCTTGCGAATCAAAAATGCCTCCGCACCTTCTCCTTTAGCTTGGTCTTGGCCATATAATTCTGCGCGTAGATGATTCACGCATTCGCTATTATTATATGCCCTAAGCACTGCCTCCTGCAACTGCTTCCAAGTAATCTGCCCTCCTGCATAAATCTTCATCCGGATGGCTGCTTGTCCGGTCATCTGTCTTATTGCCAGGTCCGTCCATTGGTACGCCGGCGCTCCGTTTTCTATACAATATTCTTTCATATGTTTTAAAAATAGCACCGGGTCCTCCGTATCGGCTCCTGCAAATTTGGGCGCTGGTGCTGACATTATTCTCCTAGGCTTGTCTATCAATTGACCTATCGATTGGGCTAAACCCTCCATAGTCTTCCATCTCAAAGCTTCTATGGCTTGCCAATCTTGTCCTGGTTCTGCTGCCTGCTCATTTAACGGTGGTAACACCATTTCTTTAATTCTTTCTTCATATCCTTGTCTATGCCGGACTCCCCTTTGAGTTGGCGGAATTTGCCGACTTAACGGTGGCAGCGCCGGACCTCTAGGCTTGTCCTCATAGCTTGGCCTTCTTAGTTCTTCATCCAGGGTAGATGGCAACCGTCGTTCTTCAGGTGGCATTTCACTTTTTGACAGATTTCTCTGAATTTTCCTTAACATAACCGAAGCTTCCTGGTTACATGGTATTTGTTCGTCACTTGACGTATCTTCGGACTCAACATCCGAGTCTTCTTCGGAGTCGCTATGAATCTCCACGTCTACACTGTACTTCTCCTCCCATAGTCTGCGTTTCGCTCTAGTATTGAACGCTGGGCACTCCATGGGTAGGTATTCAAATGATCTACGATCGTTTAAGCCAAAGGGCCTAACGTCGTCACAGGGTTCTTTGTTACTCTTGTGTTTCGAGTAAGTCAACGAGTTGGGCGCCATGTCCTGGCACAATTCGCCTTCGCTTCCTCCTTCAAGGGGCTTATCCCTGGCGGTTGCGCGGCTAGCGTCAGTCGTTGTCTCAGGGGCGGCGATCTGTGCAGGGCAGTTTGAGACCGCCCCAGGTCTTGTTTTGGGGTCGGCCTCGGTGGTAGAGAGCATGTCGTGTGTTTTGTCGTCCTCGGCCGTCCGGGCTGGAGGGGATTCCTGGTATAATGCCTTGTTCTCGGTCATTACACTATTTGCCACGTGTTTTTCACGTTCTGCCGACCTGGTGCAGGTAATGCCCAGGTGGTAGCTTCTTGTATGCGCCTTCCTGGCGATGGCGTCGTCTGCTGCAGGTGTGGCACTATGTGTCCAATGCTGGCAGCGCCGGCTGTGTCGATTTTTGTATTATTTCTACTTTAATTCGGTTTGCCGTTCGGTTTTACTTCTTTGCCGACCTGGTGCAGGTTATGCCCAGGTGGGAAATTGTTGTATACGCCTCCTCGGCGATGGCGTCAGCTACTACAGTGGTGGCACAGACCGTCTAGGGCTGGCAACTTCAACTGGAGCTTATTCACGTACTATTCTTCCTTTTAATTATTCTGCCACGTAGATTTCGCGTTTTGCCGACCTGGTGCAGGTTATGCCCAGGTGGTAAACTATTGTATACGCTTCCCTGGCGATGGCGTCAGCTGCTACGGTTATGGCATGGGTCATCCAATGTTGGCAACGTCGGCGATGGCTGGTGATCGTAGTTATTCTTCTCAATTTTCGTTTGCCGCTAAGTTTTCTTCGTCTGCCGACCTGGTGCAGGTTACGCCCAGGTGGTAGAGTATTGTATACGCTTCCCTGGCGATGGCGTCGGCTGCTACGGTTATGGCATGGGTCATCCAATGTTGGCAACGTCGGCGATGACTGGTGATCGTATTCTGTCTTCTTAAAATTAGGTTTCGGTCTGGCTTGTACCTTGGTACAAACGCCGCGGATCAGCTAGGAACCACTGTTTCCTCACAGTATCGGGCTCGACTACGGCGTCCTTTCACCGGTGCTTCTTCAGCTACGCTCTGCTTTAATCTTCAGGTTCACGTATGCCCTCTTGGCATACCCAGGTGCTCGGCAGTTCCGAGTTCGACTGGCAATTTTACTTGGCGATGGTCGTCCAAAGAAAAAGACTTATGCAGATTTTAAAAACCAGAATTACTGCTCAACGAATATTTAGTTGTTTACTGTCTTATGGTTCTGCACCGACTGAATATTCCCAGTGAAATCGCGCTCTTTATAGCCGATTTCCACGTGGCGAATACCACAACAATACTTTGATAGCTATGGTGATCTGCGACCTCCAGCTGAATTAATGAAATATTTTTTCAGCGATAAAAATAAAAACGTTATAAGTTACAATTACAACAAGTATCAAACCTTTAACACCACAAATTGTGGACAATTATGTCTAAAATTTCTATATAATAATACATGAAAGACAATAAAAATTTATTCGTTGTTGAAATATTAACACAACATGTCCTATAGTTTTGTTATTAGCGATAATTCTGCAATATTAACGACAGAATTTCACCCTCCCATATATCTAGAAGAGAATATCGACTATGTTATAGGACTTGTAAATTTTGAAACATTTAATGCAATTCCCAACATTGACGAAAGTAATAATCGTTTCTTTTACGGTGAAACTGGTAAATTTATAACTATTCCACCCGGAAGTTATGAAATTGATAATATCAACAAAGTACTACAAGAGAAATTGGAAGAAGAACAAATTTCGTTTTATCTTCATGCTAATAATAATACGTTGCGATCAGTAATTAAATGCACCGAAAATATTATTTTTAGAGAGGGATCTATAGGTGCATTGTTGGGATTTGAAAATCAAATACTGGATTCGGGTCAATTTCATATTTCTGAACGACCTGCAGAAATAATTAAAGTAAACTCAATAAATATCGACTGTAGTATTGCTGAAGGTTCATTCTTAAATGGTAATCCAGTTCATATAATACATCAATTTTTTCCCAGTGTGGCTCCTGGTTTTAAAATCATTGAATCACCCCAAAACGTTATATATTTCCCAGTTACTGCCAAGGTAATTGATAAAATTACTATTAAAATATTAGACCAAGAAGGAAGAACTATTAATTTTAGAGAAGAAACCATAACATTAAGACTACACCTTAAAAAATTAGATGAACGATGGTGATTATTTATAACAGACAACAACGATTTAGTGAAAAGCTTAATAAGAAAAAACACAACCATAGTTTCCACAGTAATAAATCAAACTATCAGAGACTAACATCTTTAAATCGTCAGTTTCTTATAAGTTTAGGTTTTAAAATTAAATAACATGGATACCCTAAATGTAAAACAAAATCTTTATATTGATAACTCAATCGTACATTCAGAATATCATGGTTATGAACCCTATCTACCTACAAAATTGGGAAATAACGATGAGATTATAATTCCTGTTCATGAAATAGAAAAATATACACTTCCTTCTGAAAGCTTTCTTTACATAGAAGGTAAATTAACAAAAGGTGATGGAACTGTTTCAAATACATTGAAACTAATTAACAATGGGATAGCTTTTCTTTTTAAAGAGATTCGTTATCAACTAAATGGTGTTACTATAGACTCAGTAAGAGATGTTGGCTTAACATCAACAATAAAAGGATTTTTATCCTATAACAAAAACGAGTGTAACAAATTAAAAAACGCTGGTTGGTTTCCCATGGAAACGTCGCAAGTGGTTGATGCAACGACAGGATTATTTAATGTTTGCATTCCACTTAAATTTTTAATGGGTTTTTTTGAAGACTATAAAAAAATAATTTTAAACTCTAAACAAGAACTTATCTTACTTCGAGACAATTCGGATAAAAATGCAACTGTTAATACTGTTGATGAAATCCCAAAGATTGAACTTACGAAATTAACTTGGAATATACCACACATTTCTGTAGCGATCCCTCAAGAACTGGAGCTAACGAAAATTATTAATAAAAATACTGATTTATTAATGGCATTTAGAAGTTGGGAACTAATAGAATATCCTGAATTACTGAAAACAAGTCGTCATAATTGGCCTGTCAAAACTTCAACCAAAGTGAACACCCCTCGACATGTAGCAATCTGTTTTCAAAAAGATTTAAGAGATAAATCCACAACTGACATGTCTAGATTTAGTGATATTAAAATGCGGAACATAAAAGTATTTTTAAATTCTGAGAGATATCCCTACAGCGATCTTTATTTAGACTTTGCTAAAAATAAATTTGCATCAGTATATCAAATGTTTTCACAATTCCAAATGTCATATTATGGATTAACACCGGAGCCGATTTTTTCACCATCGGAGTTTAAAACATATGCACCCATCACATACATTGATTGTTCTCACCAAAAGGAAACAATTGAAACTGGACCCATTGTTATGAGAGTAGAATTTGAATTACATGAAGATCTTACAGACAAGATTTCTGCTTATTGTTTAATTATGCATGACAAAATTTTTAGTTACAATCCTCTAACCAAAAATGTTAGACAAATTTAACGTTATATAAAATCAAATGTTTATATTTCTTGTCTATCAGTATGAACGAGGAATTAGAACAACGCTTATCAATCCTTTTAAGAAATCTTGCAAAACTAAAACAACAAATTGAGGAGTATTCCAACAAGAAATCGATGATTAAACAATTCTCTCTTATGAAATTATGAGAATGTTAGCTCTTGATGTTCAGGGATTTAATGTAGAAAACAATAAGTTTATTCCAAAGGAGTTAGCAGCCTATGATGGTAAAAGTATATGTCATTATATTTTTAAATCACCCTTCCCTATAAAATTTTTATCACCCAATTTACATAAACAAGCTGTCTGGTTAATGAAAAATCACCATTGTATTTCATGGGATGAAGGGTATACTCCAGTTCACAAATTCTCCGAAATAATCAAAAACCTAACAGAAAAGGTTGATATGGTTTATGTGAAAGGAAGAGAAAAAGCTGAATACATTAGGAAGTACTCAATAAAACCAGTAAGAGAGTTTGATGAAGATCCACCCTTACAAAGAGAAGAAGCCTGCTGTTTTTACCACTCTCAAGCAGAATGTATATGTGCACTTACTAATGTATATAAATTATATAATAATTGGCTAATGATTGAATAAAACACAATAATAAAAATAAAATTGCTTTTAATTTAAAAAATTAGGTACCAAATACTTCTTGAACAATTTCATTCGACACAAAATTTTTTACTTCGTTCAAAAACATCTCATATTCCATTTCCTTCATTGTGTACAGAAAAGTTGTTAAGTCTGATGTATGTAAGTATATCTTACATGCTTCAGAACCCTTTTCATATTTTTTTGCGATTTCCATGCATTTATCATAGGTATAAAACTGATCAAATCCATATTCAGCTTCATGTTCTGCATCAAATGCTAAATTTTCAAATTTTTGTGCCAGATTTTCCACAGCAGTTTTTAAGTCAGATGCCTTTCTTTCAGCTACATATGCCGACCACATAATGTATCAGAATACTACTATTTGGTTGAACTGAGATCGTTAAATACTAATAAAATGATGATGTTCATTTTTTTTAAGAGGGGGGTGTAGTCTTGAACGTCATATTTTCTCTACTTATGTTCATTTTTTTTTTGGAGTGGGGGGTGTGGTCCTGAACTTCATACTACACTACTCTTCTAATGTTCATTTTTTTTTGGATGATCTACCGTTCTTTACTATTTGAGAATAACAAACACAATGATTTTAAAAACATCATTTATTAATAAAAGATGGATCCACAAGCAACCCTTAAAACTATAATGTATGTAGAAGTACTCTTTGCTCAACTATCAAGAGGTAATCGTCTCTTATTAACTGTTCTCTTCTATCAAGAACAGTTAATAACACAATGATTTCAAAAACATCATTTATTAATAAAAGATGGATCCACAAACAACCCTTAAAACTCTAATGCATGTAGAAGTGCTCTTTGCTCAACTATCAAGAGGTAATCATCTCTTATTAACTGTTCTCTTCTATCAAGAACAGTTAATAAGGTATGACAGTTGTTTAGCATTAACTGGTGATAGTTCAACTTTCTCTGCACTTCTACACGCCTTAATTCCACCTCGTTAAGACGTATTACACGCTCAATGTCTGCATTATAATTATTATTATCATTATTATTATTATCATTATTATTATTATCATTATTATCATTATTATTATTATTATTATTATTATTATTATACATTTCTAAATTATTCATTATTAATACCTCGTCGGGGTTATTTTGTTCTTGTATATTTTCTTCATTTTCTTGAATTTCTTGATGTACATTTGCTACTTCTGCCTGATTTTCTTCTATTTGTGCTTCTTCCATGTGGTCTTCTGGATTGTTAATAAATTCCATGAACTCGTCGTTGTTCATTTGATTATTATTTAGTAAGTTTTCAATTGCTTCTTGTACTTCGTTGTTATCTTCAATTTCAATAATTGGTAGTGGAGCTGTTGTTCTATTTATTTTTGAAGGGACGAGCACCCGATTTTCTAGGATATTAGCACACCCCGATAGTTTGGCCATATCACTAATAATAGGTTTTGATGACATTTTAAAAAATAATAACTTTTTAAATTAGTTGATGTTGCTTCTTTAAAGAGTTGCTTGTGGATAAATATTCCCAGTATTTGAGATGTATTTATATAAAACACATGCTCATTAATAATGCAAAAAACTTGAATTTAATGTCTTATAACCACTTCTTTATTCGTTAATCGGTACTGCAAAATATTCGACTATACGAGATATTTAAAAGTAGATAATAATTTTTTTAAGACCCTAATGGCTTAACAAATCGACTGCTCATTGGTAATAACAATTTTTAATTATTTTTACTTTATTTTAGTCCAGGTGAAGTCTGAACTTATAGTAAAGGAAAACATTAATATTTCAAGATATTGTCAATTAATAGCATTTTAAAAAAAGGGATATCTTCCTGAAAAGTCAAAAGTTTTGGAAGGTGAACAAGATTTAACTTTTATCAAAAATGCGCCGAATGATACCAAGTGATACTCGTAATGGGACATTGTGGCAGCCTAAGACGGGATGAGATGGTAAAAATGACCATTGATGATAAGAGGTCTGTTTTGGTTATCAAGGAGAGCAAACATACGCCTTAAAATTGGTTAGACAGTACCTTGCATTAAGGCCAAAAGGAATTAAGCAACGCAGGTTTTTCCTTACATACCAAAATAGCTATGCCTGTGGGTAAAAATACACTAGAACGTGTTCCTTCAATCATAGCAAAATTTCTTAATTTAGAAAACGCCAAGGAATATACAGGACATTGCCTACGTCGGACCTCTCCACACTTCTTATAGAGGGTGGTGCTTCTCTTGTAACTCTTAAGCTACACGGAAAGTGGAAGAGTACTAGCGTAGCGAAGGGTTATATAGAGGAAAGCATCACGTGGAAAAACCGAATAGCAGAAATGATAGCTAGTTCTGTTACCGAAAAAAAAAATATGTTAATTAAATACTTCTCAAACACCCTGTATACATTAGTATACTTAAACCTGTAATGTCTAAAATCGGCACTTGAAGAAACTGGCTTTTTACTAAATGACCTAGGTCAGTTTACTTTCCGTCTGAGCGATACAAAACATTAATATTAAACACTCAAAGCTACCTTGATAGTTCAATGGGACAATAAAATCTCAAGGTGGTTTCGTCTGGTTTAAAATATATTTATTCCCTTCTGGCTAAGATAATAACTTCCTTATACGTTAACTTGCTTGGGGTGATGGTCCTTGCATTAAACCTGTATTACTTATTAATAATTGTGAGAACATTTGCACCGAATAGCAAAAATGATAGCTAGTTCTGTTACCGAAAAAAATATGTTAATTAAATACTTCTCAAACACCTTGTATACATTAGTATACTTAAACCTGTAATGTCTAAAATCGGCACTTGAAGAAACTGGCTTTTTACTAAATGACCTAGGTCAGTTTACTTCCCGTCTGAGCGATACAAAACATTATTATTAAACACTCAAAGCTACCTTGAAAGTTCAATGGGACAATAAAATCTCAAGGTGGTTTCGTCTGGGTTAAAATATATTTATTTCCTGCTGGTTTAAGATAATGACTTCCTTATACGTTAACTTGCTTGGGTTGATGGTTCTTGCATTAAACCTGTATTACTTATTAATAATTGTGAGAACATTTGCATCTAAGATTAGTTTACCTGGTTTTTAAAAACTTATATCGTACAATATAATTTCTTTGAAAATAAAATGAAAGAATATAAATTAACTAAATATTTTATTTTGAGTTATATTATACATTCAAATGGAAACATTTTGTTACAAAAATAACACAGTTTTTGTGATGTGGGTGGTCCATCGAAATGGGTTCTTTGATTTGGATTGTTATAATGAACAAAGCATGGTAATTTAATTTGAAGAGAAAAGTTAGATTGATAATCCAGCGGTAATTTTCCCCACGCTTTTAACAGTTCAAATGGGTTGACATTTTTTATCAAGTACTCCAGAGGTAACATCTCTATTTCTTGTTTGGTAAAGTCCTAAAGTTCCTTTTCACCATTTATATGGGCCAGTATATTTTTTGTTGATGAACAATACATTTTTTCAGGAATGTGGTGCAAATTTAAACTTTACTTTTAATTAGTAGTTGTTGAAATCGTTTTCTTTCTTCCTCTCGAAATTTCTTTTTGGCTTTTTTAGATAAGTTTGGTGGGATCTGTCTGATTATTAAATTGCTTTTAACGTATTCTGTAGGATTATAGCTTTCACATGGATCTAACTCCCAGGAAAGGTCGATTGGAACTGTTGAAGACATAATGATTTTTGTTATTAAAATGAACTATTTCTACAATATTTATATTATCAAAAATTAGTCTGGGGGTTGTGTTAGGTAGGGGGATAGTATGTTTTAATAGTGTGGTTCAAGGTGGTAGGTCAAGGTCAAGGTGGTAGGTCTGGAGGGAGGAATTGGTGGAGGCGTGGAGTTATCTGGTACCCCTGTGGTTTGGTTGAAGATCAAGGTCGTAGCTACTGCGCATGTGGAATATCTGACACGCCCAAGGTCAAGGTAGTAGCTACTGCGCATGTGGAATATCTGAGGCTCCTAATCCCCAACTACTGAGTTCGATTCTGATTAAAAAAATGTTAGGTCATAAAATGGAGGGCTCGCGAATACGCATAAACTGAATTTTGTTTCATCGAAATCGGTCAAGCGGTTTTCGAGATATCGCGACTTAAAGGTCCAAAAAACCCGTATGCTAAATTTCGCGGCGCGCCGTGTGCTGAGAACCGTGTTCGGGTTTTTTAGCAGGGAAGAAATTCAGTTACAGACTCTATTTTTTTTCACCGATAGATATTAATGATCTGAATAATGTGTCCAAATTTCGAGTCGATTGGTTAATTACACATTAATATCACGCGCGCGTGCAGGCCCTGATGTAGTTAGCACTTCGGGGTAAAAAAATCTTGAAAGAGAATTGATAGACCTTGAACGTGAGCTCTGTCCAAAGTCCCTAACCCTAACCCTTGCCCTTCTACAGGGCAAAACGCGTTTGTCCCCCCCCTCCATCTCTAATTGTCGGATCGAGTTCTTCCGGGGCTCAAATTGAAGGTAACGAAATTCTCTATTTATTTGCAAAAAAATTATTTCCCCCCCCCCTTTCTTTCATAATAAAAAATCACTTAAAAAAAAAAAGAAAAATCAAAGTCGGTTTTTTGAACAGATTTTGTTTATTATTTGCAAATTTGAAAAAAAAAATTTGCCAAATCAAGACAGGCATCCTAATGCGTCATCTCCCGTGGGGTACGCGGTTTTCGATCAAAATTGCGGCGGTTAGAGCAGTTTGAATTTTATTTACGGTATTCCCTCCCCCTCCCCCCCTAATTAACCAATCGACTCGAAATTTGGACACATTATTCAGATCATTAATATCTATCGGTGAAAAAAAAATAGAGTCTCTAACTGAATTTCTTCCCTGCTAAAAAACCCAAACACGGCTCTCAGCACACGGCGCGCGGCGAAATTTAGCATACGGGTTTTTTGTACCTTTAAGTCGCGATATCTCGAAAACCGCTTGACCGATTTCGATGAAACAAAATTCAGTTTATGGGTATTCGCGAGCCCTCCATTTTATGACCTAACATTTTTTAAATCAGAATCGAACTCACGGAGTTATGGACAAGAAACCAATTTCTAAGCCTAAAAAAAAATTTCACATGCCAATTTCCCCCCCCCCCCCCCAAAACGGTAGGTTTAAACATGTCACCAGGTGGTAGAGAGAGTCCGATTTTATAAGACTAAAACAAAAAAAAATTCAAAAAAACATTGCTGTTTTGAAAGCCTACTATTAAATGGTTGCCGTCTTTCCGGATAGCGAATAAAATATAAATTTTGCACCATTTCTTCGTTTTTTCCACTTTCAAAATAAACTGATATCATATCAAATTTTTCGAAATGTTGATAAGTTATTTTCACAAACGAATATGTAAAAATAAAATTGACGTTAAATGTTACTAACAACTAGAATGTCAATAAACTTGTTTCTCGTATATTAGCTTTTGTTTCATGGCCTACTGTGGTTTAAAGTAATAAAGTTTAAATAAATCGCATAGGAAACCAATATCATCCATGGTGTGTTATATATTTAAAAAGAGAATTAGAAATACTATGTTTTAAAATTAAAATATACAGGGTATTCCATTTAAAAAAATGAGGTTAGGTCCGATAACTTTTTTACCTGACCCCGTATACTTATTCTGGAGACGACAGATTATTCAAAAATCATTATAAAGAAACTTTTGTATAAAAATTTTTTCTGTATCTCTTTTAACCAATAAAATATAGTGTAATTTTGAAATTGTTAATTTTTTGATTTTCCCCCGTATCTTTCAAGCAAGCGAAAATTTTCAAATTTTGATTTTACCATTTTAAGTTTGACCTAAAAAGAGCACATGGTACCTATATTACTTTTTTGATAGCACTAACAATTACGGAGATACCCTATAAAAGTGTCGAAAATGGGACACCCTGTACAGTAAAATCAAATTTTCTCAACGTGAATCGTACTTATAAAACAAGCAAAAGAAATTATTAAGGGTGACTTTGTTCGAAAAACTGAAAATAATGTTTTTTACATATATATAAGTATATTTAAGTCCATCCGTTGACACACTGTATAATATAATTTTACACACGGGTTATAGTTAGTTTGTCCCACCATACTGCATACATGAGCTGTGTTTTTTTTAAGATTTGACTGACTGGATAAAATTGTAATATAAAGCAAAGGATTCTAGTACCATTTCTTTTTATTGGGTAGGATATACTATCCCAAAACGGAATTTTTATTGAGATTCCATAACCTATTTAGATGATGGCAAGAAGACAAGGTCTCGAACCATTGCCGTTCAAGCTGATTGGCATAACAGAAGCTGAGTTGTATCAAGAAATTGACGAGATTCAGGAAGGTGGCAACATCGAATACATTGACATTCTTTTTGAAGGGTCTGATAGTGATAGTGTTTTTGGGTCTGAGCCACAAAATTCAGACTGTCAAATCAATCTGCTTGAGCCTGAGGACATAATATTGAGCGACAATTTTGATGCTGACTCCGATGGAGTACCTGAATGGGAAGCAGAAAACCAGCCTATAAATGGCGTGACAAGAGGACAGTACATCTTTTGTCAAATTTTCATATACCAAGCGAGACAACTGAGGTAAAGAGAAAAGCTAAAGATGGCACAATTGAAAATGTCCCATGTTCCAAAGTACTTACAGATTATAATAAGTACATGAACTCAGTGGACAAGTTTGATCAGATGAGAACAGTTTATGGACTTGATCGTAAAAGTAAGAAATGGTGGCATAGAATCATGTTTTTCTTTACTGATGCTGCAGTTGTGAATACTTACGTACTGTATACTCTATCAGAGGAGGCTACAATGAGTATGAAAGACTTTCGTCTTACCATTGTAGAACTTTTAGTGGCCGACAAAATGTTTAGTTCTATGCAACAGGTGGAAAGTCAGCTACCCCTTCAGCTTAAAAATCGCAAACCACATCAGCCAGCAGCTGTTAGATTGACTCAAAGCTCTCACCAGCCAATACGGTCAACAATACGTAGATGTGCAGTTTGTACCTCCAAAGAGTTTGAGATTCGTACAAATTGGATATGTAGTGTGTGTCAAGTTCCGCTTTGTTTGGGCAAAAATAAAGCTTGCTTCCAAAGATATCACACAAAATAATTACCACTGGATGGTATGGTGGGTCAAAAATTGTACCTCCAATTAAAAAAAAAATAGAAATAAACAAAAGTTCACAAAGTATTTTTTGGTTTTCTTAGTATACAAACAACTTGTTTTCGTATGTTTTCTATTGTAAAAAAAACTTAATTTTCTCGTACCGCTGGGGTTTTATTTTGGTCTATTTTCCTGTACCTCTAAGAGTTAAACCTAAAATCAATGTGTTACAAGAAATAATACTAACTCAAGATGGTGAAATAGTTTAAGGTGTCACAAGATGGTGAAAGAAAAAACTACCCCGCTTTTGAAGCAATTTCTCCACCCAGGTTTGAAGAGGGCAGACTTATTTTAAATTATATAAGCCTGTTATCACCAATTTCTCCATTGATTGAAGACAAAGAAGAAACACTTAACCTAAATAGTGTGAACATGCTAACGCCTATGCTGCCGTGCTAAGCCCAAAGGCAGTAACTGCATATTTTACTGATATTTAGTTTTTAACGTTTTTGGGTACAAAATAGGGTTTCCGATCGGTTTACTAAGGTATTTTAGTGGTATAAATTCAAAATATTAAATAAAACTACTATTTATTTAGCGGTATTTACATTTTTGGGGTGTTATGCTATGCCATATAACGGTAAGTGTGATAAACTACAGTATTATAGCGGCATTTTCTGCATTTGCCGCTAATTTAACTTAGCATTTTGCACTTACCGCTTACATACTTTCCAAATACAGCGACAGGACGTAGAAGCCGCTAAATTGCTTTAGTAGAACAAGATAAACAAATCTCTAACCTTAGTTGTTTTTTTGTGTTCAGCATGTGTGCAAGTGTTAGCTACCGATTGGAATTTGTGGATTTAAAAGATTTGTTTTATATTTGCGTATATTTCCTCTGAACTTAACAGTTATGACGAGTAGAGCCTACAAAATTCTACAACGAGCTTTGGCTCTCAAGAAAAATGAGGAATCCTCTGATAGTAAAAGCCCTCTGGCTAATGGTAATTTTCAAAATAATTGTCTAGATATTGAGCATGAATCTAGAGAAATTTCAAGTCAAGTAATAAAATGGTATGCAAAAGAGCTCGAGGATCCTATTAATATTGCTACAAGATCAAGCATGGATAACAATAATAAAGCAGTGCCTGAATATGAGATAATAGCTCAAGAAGGTTTAAAGCCACAAGCAATTGAAGAAACCCAAACAATTAGCGAGCATGGTAAGTACCAATTTATTTTAAAGATTTTTTGAACAACCAGAAAAACCTCGTTTTTAGGAATAGATATGTTTCAAAATGTAACCAGTTTTGTTGTTTTGGAGAATATGACGTTGTGCAAGGAATATGAGGTACCGAATAAAGAGCTCATTGATAGTAGTACTACTGACGGGTTTTTGGATTTTGCAGTATGCGGTAAGTCATTTTTAGGGTTGGCCCATTTTAGAACAATTATACATATAAACATGTTTTTCGACTTTTAGAAAATCAAATTTGTAAGCAAGGTGAAAATATTGGAGCAAGGACAAGAAAGGAAAGTGAAAGGCATTCAGATTGCACAAGATCGAGGTATGTTAAGAATGGTAAATTATTTTATAATTTAGTGTAACTAAAATATTATTATCATATCATTTTAGGAAACGGTGAAAATCAGGTCGAAATTATTCAGAGAGATAGAGTAGAATCACAACAATTAGAGACGACTGACACCAGTAGTAGTAGTGAGGATTCCGTTAATGCCACAGAGACAGAGTATACGAAAAGTGGAGAAAAAAGAAAAAGAAAGAAATTTAAATATAGTCGAAGACAACGTCAAAATAAATCAAACAAGAAAATTAAACAAAAACATGCCGTTCGTGAACCTTGCATCATCTCTTGTAAGAAAAAATGCACCGCCAACATAAGCCAAGAAAGAAGAACCGAAATCAATTCACAATTTTGGAATATGACCAAACATGATCAAGGACATTTTGTCATAAGCTCGGCGCAAAGAGTTGGTGTAAAAAGAAAAACCATTGGGTCCGATTCACGTAGAAAATTTAGCCATAACTACTCTTTAACAGATGAGCATGGTCACGCCTGGAGTGTATGTAGAACCTTTCTGTTAACTACGCTAGGATATCACCCAAACAATGAAAAAATATTAGAGAATATGCGTGATTCTTCACTAATTAACCCCAGAAAGGATAAAAGATTTGGCCGAACACCTCCAAATAAAAAGAATCATCAGATAATAATACATCACATAGAATCTTTCAAACCCAACATTTCACACTACAGACGTGAGCATGCGCCATTTCGGCGCTACTTACCTAATGATCTATCTGCACAAACGTTATACAATAATTTCTTAGAAAAAACACCAGTGTACGCTTCTTGCTCGTACGATTTATATCGCTTGATATTACGAAAGCGCAATGTTTCGTTCGTTAAATTGGGCCACGAAGAGTGTGAACAATGTGAAACTTTTAAACTGCATGGCCACTCCGAAGAAGACCTTCATTCTGACTGTGCTGTTTGCTCAAACTGGACAATTCATAAGAAAAAATACACCCAAACTCGAAAATTTTATGAAGCAGATAAACTAAAATCCGTAAATAGTAGCGATGTCTTTGTATCAGTGGACTTACAAAAAGTAATTATGTTGCCGAGGTGCGAAATGTTTAAGTCCCTAATTTTCACACAACGCCTTGTGGCTTACAATGAGAGCTTCGTGCCCTTAAAATCCATGGCAAAAGACAAACCAACTGCTGTTATATGGCATGAAGCTTGTACGTGGTAGAAAGAAAGAAGATATTATAAGTGTATTTGCAAAGTTTATTCAAAGTCAAAGAGATCGACTCAAAATTACGTTTTGGGTTGACAATTGTAGCGCCCAAAATAAAAACTGGGCGTTTTTAAGCTTTTTGGTTTTCATAGTTAACAGTTCACTTATCCAAGCATCTGAAATAGAGGTGAATTATTTTGAACCCGGGCATACTTTTATGTCCGCGGATTCGTTTCACCACAGCGTAGAAAAATCTTTAAAAACTATGAAAAAGGTATATGATTTCAATGATTAAAAGTCGGCAATTAAAAATACTAAAGCTAAGATTATCGAAATGAGTATTAATGATTTTTCATTATGGAAGGATCATTCAAAGAAGTATAAGTCAAAAGATTCAGAAAAGATATACTTACACGATATTGTCCAAATATGTGCCATAAGAGGCAATTTGTTTTTGAATTACCGGACCGACTATGAAAAACCTACAATGCCGTTGGATTTTATTAAGAAAAATATACTTAAATCAGGAAAAATACCTTTTCCAGATCCTCTATCACAACCAAGAGGAATTTCTGAGCAACGGCGCGATGGCATTATAAAGCTAATTCAAAATAATAGTGGTCAAGGAAATAATAAAATAATTCCCGCAAACAGATTAGAATTTTGGCAGAATATTCCTGTGTCAACAAATAATGCATCTGATAATGATGAGGAAAGTTAAATTTAAACTTTATTATGTACTTTTATACATTTCGAGTTGTATTTTTTTATATATACAGGGTGTTATGGAAATGACTTATTATATTTTAAGGGGCCACTCCTGAGGTGGTCTAGAGTTACACTTGATAGTTTTTTTTTCTAAAATCGGAAGTATTTTGAATTTTGTAAAATACCTTAAAACCGGACTATGTGCGCCTTCCATGATAGTTCAATGCCCCTGAACACATGTGTTTTTGACAAGACAAACTGCTGGAATGGTAATTGTTTAGTTTAGTGCAATTAATGTTGAATTTTGTGCTAAAATTTCGTATATAGACTAATTGAGGGTAGCTGATCACAATTTTCCTTTTGCGTTTAGGCGGCAAATGCACTGGTTTTGAGAAAAAAAATGTTAAAGTTTTTCACTTACAGGTTAGGGTATTCTTTTGTAAGGATGTCTTCAATTTCCTAGATTTTATGGTTTTCCCTTCAAAATATGTGATAAAACTTTCACCAAACTATCTGTTCATAAAATAAGAACAACATTTTAGCAAAAAAACAATGGAAAAGGCACAAATTTAATTAAATTCGTTGTTAATACGCCGACAAAGTAGAAGCGTCTCTTTTCAGATTCATTGCACTCACGTTGCCAGATTGTTCTTCTTTTTCTTGTAATTATTAATGGCTTCCATCCAGGAGAATGATATGCTAGCTCGAGCCAATAGGATTCATTCAATTAATAAAAATGAATTGAAAAGTATAGGCAATTTATAATACACTAACAATCTGACAACATGGGTGCAGTTTGCTTCTGCTTTTTTGGCCAGCTGTCAGTGAGCTGTCTCCCGTCTTTTTCCAGATAATGTAGAGTTTTCTGTTCGCTTACAAGTTATCCCGTTTTTCAGAGTTTCCTTGTGGCATATTTCGTTTATTTCAACTCAGAAGTGTATACTATGACTCCGACAAGTAATATTTTATTGAAAATAGCAACATTTTAGGATTACATGCAAAATAACATACCGGTGAGTTAGAAAAACTTTAACATTTTTTTTCTCAAAACCAGTGCATTTGCCGCCCAAACGCAAAAGGAAAATTGTGATCAGCTACCCTTAATTAGCCTATATACGAAATTTTAGCGAAAAATTCAACATTTGCACTAAAGTAAACAATTACCCAAATCAGCTGTTTGGGTCATTGGCGCGTAGGTGTTTTGGACCTAAATTTTTGAAGGCATTTTTCTCGAATTTCTAGCTTCGAGCGCCATTTATAGCAATTTTTCCCCAATTCGTCTCGACCTATATATTTACGGGTTAAAAAATAATAAGTCATTTCCATAACACCCTGTATATATCTTAGGGAAAATATGATTTTTATTTCGCAGTGATACTTAAAACAATTAATAAATGTTAGTAAATTATCAAAAATGTAAACCATATACCGCGTAATGGCTTAGTGTTACAGTAATATTTATTATTGTGAAATAGCGGTATCTACCTATTTTAGTGTAAATCGTTATTTTTAAGTATATTAAGTATGGGGAGTGAAGAGAGAATAATTTTTATAGCATGAAAAAAAGTCAGGCGATTTGACAGACTTTGCAAATACTAAATTGCCTATATCAAAATATAAAACCTATTTTACCGCCATATTATCACATGCTGGTTACCGCCATTGGGCTTAGCACGGCAGTATGGCTGAGAATATATTTGAAACACTAAAGACTGAAGCTCAGCAAGAAGCAATGGATGAAAGTATTTTTAAATGTATGATAGGAGAAACTGAACAGCCCGTAAGGAGTGAACAGCTTTTTGATCCTGAAGAAAATAAATGTATAGAAAGACAAATCAATCAAGTATTCGAGCACCAGACTGAAGCTCAGCAAGAACTAATGGATGAAAGTATCATCACTCAGTGAGTTTTGTGGTTCGTTGTTTTTCAGTGCAAGTGTTTTTTTCCGTTTTAAATATGGGAAAGCATTCAAAAAAGAGGCAGAGGGAGAGTAGTTCATCGGATGATGAATATACACTCAAGAAAAAGTTAAAACATTTACAAAAACAATTAAGTAAATTAGAAAATCGTACTGTTAGGAATGATTCATCCCTTCAGTACGACGGCCGTCCGAGATAGCCCAGACCCAGTTATTCAAGGTCAGACGCTAGCGCATTTACACTGTTTGCAGAGCCTCGGGCTGATCGTGACGCCGATTTTTATAATCTAGAGGAATCCGAATCTCCAGGTAAATAAAAGTTTGTTTTGACAACAGACATAAAATAAATATAGAAATGTCTTTTCTATAGTATAGTAATGGGCTTATTTTACGATGTTTTCAATATTGAAGATTATGTTTATGGTGGTATCTAGTGGTATAAGTAAATTACAAATTATTTTGTTGTTTTGATAACGACGATCTGCAACCTGCTATGATAGCAGATATTTTTCTGTTTTAACATTTGCTCATTTTCCTGTCTCCATAACAGACCTTTCTGCTTGAAGATTTGTGCACGACTTTTATGCAGAATTTCTTGGTTGTTTTGATAATGATCGGCATAAACCCAAAAATATCTACTTAAATATTTTATAGTATTATTTTCTGGGTTTCTTTTTAGATGACAGAAATATTGAGCCAATTATTGAGCCTATTGATAGTGTTGACAAGGAAGATAGACCTCTACCTGCTTCCGAGCTCAATGAGGCAGTGCTATCTATTTTGGGATATACCTCTACCCCTACTAAGACCGTTACCCCACCTATTCAGAGTGAGGTGGCGCTAAGTTGGACCAACATTTTACAGAGGGGTTTAGAAGAAGATGAACGTTCTGCGTTTCAACACAGATATTTGCCTCCGGAGAATTGTCCTCTTCTTGAGGCACCAAAATTAAACCTAGAAGTTTCTTCGGTTATTAGGGAGGTTGTAGCTCGGATGGACAAAAAACTTTCTGATTTACAAATCCAAATTGGTAATGCCCTTTCTGCCTTAGGGCAAAATCTCACTTCACTTTTAAAAGAAGCTGACCAGGAAAAGAATATACCTCTTATTCAACATATTAGTGATGCTAGTAGGCTATTATTAGACTTCCACTTCAAGCAATCGAAATCCCGTCGTGAGCTTATAACTGTTGACTAGAAAAAGGAAGTCAAGGAGACCCTGTCTCATGTGCAAGTGGATGGATGGCTTTTTGGCGACAAGTTAGGGGATCGTGTAAAAGCATTCAAAGAAGTGGAACGATCTGGGTTGGAGTTGAAAGCATCTAAACCAAAAGTTTTCAAAAAAAGCGGTTCTACTGCTGTTAGCACTAAAAATTTCAACTTCAGACGTCCACTCCGTCAGCAGGGGAAATACCAGAATGAACGAAAAACACTATATCACAACCCCAACGCCAATCGTCAGAAACCGTTATATCAGCAGAATCTGGAGAGAAAAAGAGGGATGAGAGAGTCATACAGGCCCAGAGTCCTTCAAGAACGCCGTCTTTAACAAATGAGCAGGTAGGCTCTTCTGTCGTTGCTGGCAGATTACAATACTTTTACAAAGAATGGACAAAAGTTACTAAAGATACAAGAATTCTTTCTTGGATCTCTGGTCTTAAAATACCTTTTTCATGTCAGCCAGTGAAAGATAATTTACCCAGGGAACCCCTTTGGTCTAAAAAAGAAAATAGTATTTTGACGGGGTGTATTTATAAATTACTCGCTTCTGGTGCTATAAGCTCCGTTACACCATGCGAATGTCAATTTTTTAAAAATATTTTTACACTTGCTAAGCCAGATGGTTCATATAGGCTTGTTCTTAATTTAAAAATGCTTAATGCCTTTATAAAAACGGTTCATTTTAAACTTGAAGATCAAAAGACGGTAGCACGCATTTTACAGAAAAATAATTTTTTAGCTACTCTGGATCTGAAGGATGCATATTTTTTATTACCAGTTGCCAAATCAGATCGAAAATTTTTAAGGTTTAAATTTCAAAACAATTTATATGAATTTAATTGTCTACCATTTGGCCTAAATTGTGCGCCATTAATATTCACAAAATTACTAAATCCAGTTATAGTTTATTTATGGATGAAGAACTTGTGTTCGGTGGTTTATTTAGATGATTTTCTTTTAATAGGCAACTCTTTTTTGGAATGTACAATGACCATAGAGTATACAATAGCTACGCTGGAAAGGCTGAGTTTTTGAATTCATTATAAAAAGAGCATGCTCAATCCAGCACAAAAGTGTCAGTATCTGGGATTTATTTATAATTCTATAGATCTAACAATTTCATTACCCGATAAAAAAATATTAGCTATGACAAAATTTCTTATCAGTTTTATGAAACCCAGAAGATGTGCTATTAGAGATTTCGCAAAACTGACCGGAAAATTAGTATCTATCTGTCCGGCAGTTCGTTATGGGTGGCTTTATTTAAAAACATTTGAACGAATACAATTTTTGGCTCTTAGCAAATCAAATGGCAATTATAATGAAATGATCGATATTCCGGATAGGTTGGAGTTAGATTTTACCTGGCGGCTCAATAAGATTCCATCAACGTCCAAATCACTAAGTACAACTATCTTTCAAACAGAAATTTTGTTATGGTTTATTTTTAGTACTAGAGGTTAAAGCCTATTTTTGTTAAGGTGTGAGAAATAATCATTAATGTAGTACCATTTGCACTCTGAAAAACCATTAGTATGTGGTGAATTGAAACAAACCAAAAACTTATTTAAAGTTTATTATGATGTCATTCACCTTTTTGTCAAGAACCTTTCAATATATTTGGTTTGTTTTCTATGTTTCAATTTACAAAGATATTTATTAAACAATTTACTAGTAAAAATAAGGCTATATATATATATATATATTACTTGTAACATTGCACTGTTACATAACTCTCTCTCTCTCTCGGCGTGTAGAAGTTGCTTTCCTCTCTTGTGACATTTGTTGTGTACCTGGCTCCTTCTTTATCTCTTTGCAATGCCTGTTACCTCGATTAGCTGATCCAGCTTGTGTCTTACCTAATATAAAGATAACTGTTTGAATTCTGTGATCGCAGACTGAGATCTTAGGTAACTTTGCCTTCGGTTGTACGTAAGGTTATATAGGTATGTAAAGGTTGTTAAACGGTCTCTGGCTGCTGAATGCCTGGTTAATAAAGCAGAGCCTTACCTCATCTTTCATCTTGATTCCATATCTTCCTTGGCTTAGGGGTTAAAAGTCGATTTTCCTCCCTTGTTAAGTGGCAGACCATGTCCTAAGTGTAGTAACCTAAAAACAGTCAGCTACAGACGGTGTAATTATAGTAAGATCTAGAACTCACCGCTATGGTCGTGTCTCATACATTTCCGGGGGAAAACAGTGAATTTTCCGTGGTATATTTTCTTTGTTTTCCACATAATGGCGCGTCAGTCGGATTGTTAGAGACATTTCATTTTGTTGGTTATGAACCGGCCTGTTCCTTATAATTAATAGACCTAGAAGTGGGCGTCAATGTCGATTTTAACCCCTGGAATCGACCTAACTTATTGATATTGTATTGACTGCTATCGGGTGATTTTTACCAGCCAGGGGCATTGTATTGTAACCTGTTTATCGTTATTTAATTTGGGTGCCACTTGTGTGTTTATTTAAAGCTGGGAATTTGTTTAAAATCATTTTGTTTCTAGGTTAACATTTATCGACCTTTGCGAGATCGACTTTATCGCCTATTCCTTAGAGGTGGGGAAAAGCGCATGATCGGTTGGCATTATTTCCTTCATGTAGCGTGGGTTGCATACGGGTCGACCGCGTTTGGTGATAATTTGTATTGCCCATTTATTAGTTAAATAAAAACAAATTTCTTTAGTTTTACCGTCGCGCAGGGGGGTACAAGGGTAACCTATGATTCTTGTGTCTCTGCTTTTTGGTTCTTTTATTGTCGGTACGGGTTCGCTTCGGTTATGATAGTTTATTAGGTTCTGTGGAGGTACGAGCGTTTTTTGAATTCTGGCGCCTTTGGAGTGACAGGAAGCTTTCTATTTTGTTGGTACGATTGCAGCTCTTCCGGGAGGCCGTGCGCGATTCTTACTGCCTACGCATTTGCAGACCTGCCTCCGACGTCAAACGTGTGTCCCTCCAATTTTTATCACACGTGTGTGGATTTTTGGGCGACGTTTTTGAAGAAAACTTCCAAATTGTTGTTATTTGGTTGATTTGTGGAATGGAGTTTTTTTTTACGGCATAGCCGGATATAAAAGCGTCGGAGTGCAGGTCCGTGTACGTAAAAGTGTGTAGAGCCCCATCGTCATCGGGTAAGTTTGATCTGTTTATGTTTGAAACCAATTGCAGTCACTTTAATTTTGCTTTTTTTTGTTAATAAAATATAATATCATCTTATGTTAATATTCGAAACCTTAAATTTTTGGTCAAAACTCATGTATTTTTTTTATGCTTTCTGGTATCGATATCTATTTATGTCGCTAGAATTTTGCAATACCATAGTGATCGAGGGTCTTTCACCTTGTCGTCGGTGAGAGGGCTTAGTAACCTCCAATATCCAGAGAGCGATGCCGACGGTAGCGTAGCTACTGGTAGGGCCACCCATGTCGGTAAGGTCTCGAAGTGATGGAGGTGAAGCTAAGAAAAGACCAAACCCCTGCAGCGTCTGTCCCGGAACGGGCGGCTGCAAACAGCGTCTGTCCCAGAATGGGCGGCTGAAGTCGTAAGGCACCAACCCGTTTGGCAAGCGTGGTGTCCTAAAATGCCGAAACCTCCTTCAAACTATGCAGTCGAACCTAAAAACTAGACTACCCCAGATGAGTAGAGAAAATGTCTCAGAATCTCATGCTGTTAATACGACAGCCTGCCCCATGGATTCTGGGGGGGGGGCAAAAGTTCGATTAAGTCCAAGAAGAACAAATCAAACAAATTGTATGTTGGAACATACAACATACGAACCATGCGTACGACAGAGTATTTGGAAGAACTAGAAAACGAATTGAGCCATATTAAATGGGATATAGTGGGTCTATGCGAAACCCGAATGCCAGGAGAAAAAACAACAATCCTAAAGTCTGGAAATGTACTATTTCAAGCTAATTCTGAAAACGAACATGGATATGGCGGAATAGCTTTTATCATCAACAAAGCGGTCCAAAGTCGAATAACGAAATATTGTGTCATTTCGGAAAGAGTTATATACGTGATCATGGAGCTGACCGAGAGATACTCTATGCAAATTATTCTAATATATGCACCAACAACCAACGCCAATGATGACGAAGTAGAACAGTTGTATGAAGACATAACTAGGGCAAAACATCAAGAAACCTGTCATTATGTCATGGTCATCGGAGACTTCAACGCGAAGATCGGCAGAGTGGACCAAAGACATCAAGAGAGCGATTATATTGGAAAATTCAGTTTGGGCGAAAGAAATAGCAGGGGAGACATGCTCTGTCATTTTATGAGCGGAGAAAAACTTTATTGTTTGAATAGCTTCTTCAAAAAACCGCTAAAACGTAGATGGACATGGATTAGTCCTTGCAAGAAAGTTAAGAACGAAATTGACTATATACTTAGCAACAATAAAAACATAGCTATGGATGTCTCAGTTCTAAATAATTTCGACACTGGCAGTGATCACAGACTAGTCAGGGCCGCTCTTCGATTTGATCATAAGCTGGAGCGAAAAAAACTTATGTGCAACTCAGTCTTTCCAACTACGGACGTTTTGCTGAGACAAAGAGGTCGATTTCAACAAGAGATAGAAAGAAAACTAGAGCCAATCGAAAATATGACCACCCTAGACATAAATGACCTTTCAATAAAGATCACACAAGACATCCAAACAACAACGAAAAAATTATGTACTAATATCAGAAAAAACAAGGAGAGTAAACTTAGTCAACAAGCCCAAGATTTAATTAAACAAAGACGGCAAACCAAAAAAGACTCAGTTGAATATGCCAACCTGAATAAAACCGTTCGAAGGGAAATTCGAAAAGATATTAGGGCATTTAATGCAAGAATAATAAAACAAACAATCGAAAAAAATGCCAATATGCGAGTACTTAGAACAAGAATCTCTACAGGCAGACAGAAAATAACAAAAATGAAAAACGAAAGAGGCGTAGTTATCTCGGATAGACGACAGATTGTTGGGATTGTAGAGGAGTTTTATAAAAATCTATATTCGTCAAACGTTCCAAAGCCAGATACTCCAAGACCAAAGGTGCTAAATGTGGGTTCAGAAGAAATACCGGAGATTACGACAAACGAGATCCGCGCCGCACTACAGCAAATGAAAAATAACAAGGCTCCAGGCGAGGACAGGGTAACGAGTGAGATGTTGAAAATGGGCGGCGACACAGTACTTAAATCGCTAAAAATATTATTTAACAAATGTTTGGAAGAAGGCAAAATACCAAAAACATGGCAAAATTCTGAAGTGATCCTGTTGTTTAAAAAGGGAGACAGCACAAATATTGAAAATTATCGCCCAATAAGCCTTCTCTCACACATATACAAACTACTCACAAGAATAATAACAAACAGACTAACAACCAAATTAGATTCATACAAGCCAGTTGAACAGGCCGGATTTCGAAGAGGTTTCAGCACTATAGATCATTTACAATCCATGAAACTTCTGATTGAAAAATCAAATGAGTATAATATTCAAATACACTTAGCGTTTGTAGACTTCCAGAAAGCGTTTGACACTATTGAAACGTGGGCATTCCTAAAATCATTAGATGCAGCTAGAATTGACTCCAGATATTCCAACTTAATAGACAATATTTATAAAAACGCAACGCTACAGGTCCAGATCGACCCGGACACCAAGACCGAGGAAATTCCAATTGGCAGAGGGGTACGTCAGGGTGATACCATATCGCCAAAGTTATTTACAGCGGCATTGGAAGATGTTTTTAAAAACTTAGAGTGGGAGAATAAAGGAATTAAAATCGATGGCTCATACTTAAATCACCTAAGGTTTGCCGATGATATTGTCCTGATAGGCACCGATGCTGACGAACTGGCAAGTATGTTGCATCAATTGAACCAAGCATCTAGTCGAGTGGGTCTAAAAATGAACTTGAACAAAACAAAAATTATGACTCAAACTAACACACAAATAGTAATAGATAATCAGATAATCGAAAATGTTAACCACTATGTCTACCTTGGACACTCATTGAAGCTTGGAAAAGAAAACCAGACCACAGAAATAACAAGAAGAATTGGACTATCTTGGTGCGCTTTCGGTCGTCTAAATTACATCTTCAAAAACCAAACCATCCCTATGTGTCTAAAAAGAAAAGTATAAGACGCCTGTGTTTTGCCCGTGGCTACCTATGGACTGGAGACTGCGACTATGACAGAAAAAAGCGCCGATAGATTAAGAAAATCGCAAAGAGCTATGGAGAGAAGAATGCTGGGAGTAACTCTTCGACAAAGGATAAGAAATGAGGACATCCGAGCCAGCACCAGGATAACAGATATTATCGAGCGCATCGCACGCATGAAATGGCAGTGGGTCGGACATGTGGCAAGACAGGACTATGATCGATGGACTGCAAGACTCGTTCATTGGAGACCCAGAGAAACTACACGGAGCAGGGGAAGACCCCAAAAGCGATGGCTTGATGACATTAAACAGCACGTGGGACGACACTGGTTTCAGCTGGCAAAAGACAGGGGTGCATGGAAAACAGAAGGAGAGGCCTTTATCCAACAGTGGACAGTTACAGGCCGGTGATGATGATGATGATGATGATAGTGATCATTTTACTTACAAAGTGCACGTTTTTCAGGCCTACTTTTCTTTATTCATTATTTTATTGTAAAAAAAAACTCGTATCCGAACTGAACCGCGTGGCGTCAAGCCTGCATTTTGTACGTTAATGCCTAGGTTTTTATTTCTTTTTGTTACTATTAATCTAATATAATTTCAATTTTACATGTGTTTACTGCAATTGTTGGATTTGGTTTAATTAATTTTTATTTAATTGATAATTATGCATTCTTCGCTTTAATTGATTTAAATGGCCAGCATTGTGCAGCTGTTTTCTTTGGTAATTTTGGTATTGTTGAAATGAAGTAAATAACGGTAGTTTTCGGGATTATGTCGTGTTAATATTTTTCTGGGGAATTTATTCAGGGTTTTAGCATGGTAAAATTATTGTCGAATGGGTTTGATAATTAAATAACATTATTTTCTTGGATTTTTGTAATTATGTGGGGATAATATTTTTATGGATCGCTTATTCAGGGTTTGAAAGGGTATTTTATTTGAAGTCATTGGCACCCCATATCGGCGTGTGGGCGGCGCATGCGCAGTTACCGTAATGCGATTTAGCAAATATCTCTCTAAGTTCAAGTAGGAAATTACTTTGTGATTCTTTTTTTTTAATCTGAAAAATGTGATTCAAAATTTATCATGCGCGTGGCGCATGCGCCCTGACTACTTTTTCTACAAACCTGCTGCTTTAATTTAATGAGTTTCCTGCTTGGCTTAGATGAAGTTATTTTAATTTTATTCGCCATCCTGAGCATGCGCAGTGTCCTCACGTCGATGCTGTTGTTGATTAATGTCTGCAGGGTGGTTATTGCAGACCCAGTAAGGTGTGCAGACAATTTGAGATGCCTGCGCATGCGCAGTAATAATTTTTCTAAATGTTGGGTTTTCTGAGTTGTTAGGGTGGTTGCACAGTGCTGGTCCATTTACGTAATCATTTGAGCCTTCAGCCACTCATTAAATGTAAATTTTATGCAAATATTGCCGTTGTGCTGATGCGCCTGTTCTATTTCTCAGGATTCTTTTACCTGGACGCTTTTACCGGTTGTTTTGGCAGTGCTGTTATCTGGGGTCCACCTACCAGCCTTGCTCTAATCTGGAGTGTACCCATAGGTGCCTACCACTAGAGCCGACCACCAGCTTGCCGTCCTGGGGTGTACCCATGGTCGCCCGACAGGCATAGAACCTATAGCGACGACTTAGGATTGGTAACGTACCGGCAGAGGCGTTGAGTGTAAATTGGTTGTAGGGTTTTTAACTTTCGTTTTTCTTTATGGTCATAGATCAATTTATAAAGGTGCAACAGTTGTGGTCACCGCCGCAGGGTTTATATACCGTGAGGACAAAAAGTATGGAATAAATTCATTATCTAAAAGACGATTTATTTTATGAACAATCGCTCGGACACGTCAACTTTCTTTTTATTTTCTACATATTTTGAAAATATTTTTCCTTATACAGGGTTGCCCAAAAAAGTAGGACACAAGTCAACTTAATTTTTTTAAATAGAACACCCTATATATTATTACATTTTCGAATTCTACGTAAAATTCTAAACAATTTTCGTGTAACATGTGATATACCTATGTCGAATAGTTTCAGAATTACACAGGTTGAAAATTTATTTGTAAAACCTATTAATAAAGTAGGCTTTGGAAATCCGAAAAGAAACAAAGCGTTAAATGTAATGTCAGCAAATTATTTCATTAGTTTACTGTCAAAAAAGAAACATCAAGAATTAATTTCATCTAATAAAAATGAAATTAACCGAAACAGAAAGAATTGAAATAATAATGATGATTGGTTATAGGGATAGTGACGATTTATCTTCTGATTTTGTTGGAAAAGATCTTAAGTGCCCAAGCCACACCTACCATACTCAAAAATACGTTGCACAATTAGGCAAACTTTATGAAGAAGCTACAAAGTACATAGCCGACAGCCGAATCAAGGCAGCACAGCAAGCTAGTCAGCTAAACGCTGGGATTTCAACAAAACACCTCCAAGAACTATTAGATGAAACAAGAAGCGAACTGGAATATGACATAGCAGATGACCGCTGTCAACAACTGCAAGATAAAATGAATCAAAAATGGTCCTTCGAGCAAGCCACTGTAACTAACTCGAGTGGAGTGGTGGCGAGCTTGTTAAACACTTTAGGAGCACCATCTGTCACCCCCAACGACATCGTGCCTCCAAGAAGAGGCGGGAGCAACGTTAGAGGTAGACCTACAACATCCAACTCAAGCGGAGTAGTGACAACCCTACTGGGCCCATTGGAAGCAATTAAAAACGCTTTACCAGGCGTTGGCGCAACTAGGAATACTGAGAAGGATTCAGTGTCTATGACCGCCACGTTGACTAAACTGACAATATTATGTTTGGTCGCCTTTACCGTCGTGTTTGGTATTTCTTCAACTCAAGTGGGACTGGAGCGGGCGACAACAAGATTAGAGAGTATCGGAAATCTTGGTGCTATGTCAACCCAGGGCATACGACAAGCGTTAACCGACTTACATATGCGAGCAAACGCTTACGCCAATGAGTACAGACAATACACCAACACGTCTATTAATGGAAGTTTGAACGACTTAGCGAACTCAGCGAGAATAATGTTAAGTCGAGCTAAGAGAGCAGAGAAAAGGTGTTATGAGTTAATTGACCAGATAGACTTGTTAGAGAGTCAGCAACGAGAAATCGATCGAATTATGGCGAATATTACTAAGAGAATTGAGCTAACTAATGACCAGTTAAAAGATAATATAGACCAGCAGCAAGATTTGAGGAGATTAATTAGATCCCCAGAATCTATCCTGTCCGTTATACAGAGTATTAACCCACTATCAGTTGTACTCACTTCATTCCTAACCACGATGGGATCATAGTTCCCACCAACGGCAGTTCCTGTATACAGGGGATTGCCATTTATCGTCCAATTTCCTACGTCATCGACATAGATCGATAATAGAAGTTTCCTCAAAAGAGGTCATCTTCGAATAGATAGAGTGCGTACCCAACAAGAAGTTTGTCATTTATTTAATGAAAAATATCCAGATCGTGTGCCGATTATGCAATCAACTGTAAGTAAAATGAAACAAAAATTTAGACAGTTAGGTCACGTTAGGGATGCTCTTAAACTGGGTCGTCCCCGTATCAATCAAGACAAAGAATTAGACTTACTGCTAAGTGTCCAAGAAGACTGCCATGCAGCAACTAACAATTTGGCTGGAAGTTTAGATATTGTAAAAGCATCCGTCTTAAATATATTACATAGAAACCAATATCACCCTTATAAAATGGAAGTTGTACAAGAACTTTCAGATGGCGACTTTGACAGGAGGTTAGAGTTTTGTGAGCGCCTCCAAAATATGTGCAATAATGACATGACAAATACACATTGGATACGTGAGGGACATACCCAATATCAACAGAAAATAAACGTGTGGGCGGGTATTGTTGATAACATAGTTATCGGACCCTACTTTTTTGAACAGTCATTAACAGGTAATAGATATTTGCGATTCCTGGAAGAAGACCTTGTTCCAGCTTTAGCGACAATACATCCCAACCCAGAAAATCCGGACCTACTAAATAACAGGCTTTGGTTTCAACAAGATGGGGCTCCGCCTCATTATGCTGCTGAAGTGCGAGCCTATTTAGATGAAGTTTTTCCAGACAGATGGATCGGGAGGAGAAGGTTTATTGAGTGGCCAGCGTTCTGATAGAGAAAAAGCTGAAAATTTATTCAAGTGATAGATCAGTTATTTTAGAGTTCAAAATAGCCTTCGATTAAAAAAAAAACACAGGACCGTATTTAAAAAAAGAAAGTTGAGGATGTTTTTTCGAAAACGAAACGTCGTGTTGAAAATCTGTAAACGCTATCTTCTTCAGCTTAAAAAGTGACAATGAAAAAGTATTTTTCATTTTTTATATCTGTTAAAATAATGCAACAAATAAATAAAAAATAAGACAGCAAATAATAGTTTTTTTTTAAATATCGAAATCGGTTAAAGATAGTTTAATTTTGCAAACACCATGTAAAAGGTATTTAAATTGTGCAACTTTTTCCTAATTTAACCAACATTGTAATTCCTACCGTTTCCAAGATTCCAATGCTATCCCATTCTTATCTTGGACACACTGTATATAAGGAGAACTGAGAGCTTGCGAACAGCTAATAATAAATGTAACAATCTTTTTATAACTTTCAAGAAGCCTTTTCATAATGCAACGTCTCATGTACTATTCGTTTTTTGTTTTTTGCTTTAGTGTTGCAATGTTATGACTCTTCTTTCATTAGCAAAAGATCCATGTTGATTTGTTTATTGCTATTAGGATAATAAACATTATTATTTTTTAGATTTATACATATCCATTTGGTTTTACTACCCCAAAAATAATGTGTAGGACTTTGAACATCTACAAGGTTTTTTTGGGTAAGTACGCTTTAAAAGAATGAGGTTCTCGGTAGATTTGCGGGGAATAGCGTGGAAAGAGATGGTATAGAGATGGGCGGGTTTGTTTTCTATCTTTAAAATTTGTGGAGGTAACTCGATCAGGTGACTGCGGCGCATATTCTAGTCATCCCAGTCCCTTGAACAACATTAAAAATTATCCCAAAGAACAAAATAAGGTCATCGTTTTGACAGACGATTATGGAAAGTATTTGTATAAGTATTTGGCAGAGAGGTTGTTAAGTTATGATATTCAAATAGTAACTAAGCCATTTGCGAAGTTTAAAGATCTAGTTTTTAGTGCAGATTGCTATGTAAAGAATCTTTCTGTTAATGATTATGTTATGGTATTGGCTGGTGTGAATGATACAAGTATCCGTTTGAATGACATTACGCTGCTGGCAAACAAGTGTTTCCATACTAATTTAATCATTTGTAACTTACCTTGTTTGAATTTTAGAGATGGTCTTTTTGATAATATTTCAAACATAAATAAAAAAAATTCTACAGCTGCTGAGAGATTAGTATGGTTCTGGATAAATGTTGACTTTCTAGATATTTCTAATGAATTCTTAAACAAACATTTTTGTTATGCAAATTACTATCTGAATAGGGGGGGTTTAATTAGATTAACTTATTTAATAAGAACCCGCATTACAAACTTTCATTCTAAGGGTTGTACTACTGGCTTAAGATATGTACATTATTGTACATATTTCTGACTCACCACCTTGGAATGTTTTGAATGTTACTGACAATGATACCAATAATTACGATTGTGACACTCCTGTTAAGGAGCCAGATACTTTTTTATAGATGATTTACAAAGAAATACCGACAGTTAGTTGTGCGTCACTTCCAAATGTTGGCTCTAAGAATAATTCTTCTTTGTCAGTGATCCTCTTCAATATCCAATCTATGAGAAATAAATGTGACGAATTTCTTATTTTCTTGGAGGGTCAGGGTTTTCCTGATATAGTTCTAATTACTGAGCATTGGCTGAGGGAGAACGAATGTGTTTGTTTGTCTAACTATGTTATTGTTTCTATTTACTGTAGAACTAAGTCAGTTCATGGGGGAACACTTATTTGTATAAGAGAGGATGTTTTAAAAAATAATTACTTTGTACCTGTTACTAAATATGATAAATTGTGTATTGAGCAGAGTTTTGAATTTTCTCTTGTATTCTCTAAATCGCACAAACTTTATATTGTATGTATCTATCGCTCTCCATCTTCTGATGTTTATGGTTTTTTATATAGCCTTGAGCAGCTTCTATCTGAATTGCCGCACCACTCAAATATTATACTGGCAGGCGATTTAAATATTAACTTTGATGATCATGATTCAGTATTTACTTTACAATTACGTAATCTGCTAGGATCATATAGACTGATCATGCATGTTGATTGCGCCACTCGATTTTCGCAATACTCTTCATCAAAAATTGACTATATTTGCTCTAACTTTAATTCTAATGACGTGTTTTGTTCTGTTATAAACGCAGGACTTTCGGATCATGAAGCAGTATTGTGTAAGTTTTCATGCGGACTAAATTCAAAACAACGTAGACATAGATTAGGTAGAATTTTTAGTGCTACTAATTATCGTAAGTTTTACCAACTGTGTTGTGGGGTTGATTGGAATTCTATTTTTGAAACAGGAGATCCACTACAAACCTTTCATAGTATAATCGTTACAAAGTTTAATATATCTTTTCCCCTTCGACGCATTAAGCATAAGCATAGAAAGCCATGGTTTACTAGGGGATTGAGAATATCAGCCGATAACTTACGGTCCCTTCATTATATCAGAAAATTTTCATGTAATGAACTGTTTAACGCGTACTTTATAGATATAGGAGCACTTACCGTAAATTCGTAAATTGATTAAACTTGCCAAGCAATTGTACTACTCTGAAAGACTTGATCGGTCAAATAATAAACATAAGGAAAGTTGGCGTATTGTAAACAGTTTATGTCAAAGAAATGAGGGACATTCTTTTGACTAACAGCAGGATCCTAATGAAATCAATGAATATTATTGTACGATAGCCCAAAAAATAACTGGAAAAATACATCCTTGTCCTGATAGCACTCAGTGAGGCAATAAACCATTCCTGGTCATCTGGTGTTTTCCCACCTGGTCTTAAGGCGGCCATAGTTATACCCCTATTTAAGGGGGGGTGACCCCGAAAATTTGTCTAGTTTCCGGCCAATTTCATTACTCTCCACACTTTCCAAGATTATTGAAAAACTAACCAAAAGTAGGATCATCTCATTTTTCGAACGTCATAATATTTAAAACCATAATCAGTTTGGTTTTCAAAATAACAAAAGCACTAATGATGCCATTTTCAGTTTCTTGGAGGGAGTCTATGGCTTCTGCGGCAGTGTTCTGTGATTTGTCAAAAGCGTTTGACTGCGTAAATCACAGAATACTGCTGCTTAAGCTTCAACACTACGGTTTCAGGGGGACGGTTTTGGACTGGTTTCATTCATACTTAGAGGATAGAAGCCAGGTCGTTGCTACGGGTTCAGCAAGGTCTGATAGCAGGTTGATTGAGTTCGGCGTTCCGCAGGGTTCGGTTTTGGGACCGGTTCTGTTTCTCACGTATATTAACGATTTAATAAATGTGAACATAAAGGGTAAATTTACCCTATTCGCAGACGATACTACTATCCTTTGGCATAGTGATAACGCCCAATCATTATATGAAATGGTGTCGTCTGATCTTCTTCAAGTCAAGGGTTGGTTCGACTCTAATTTGCTTGCCCTAAATGTTGAAAAAACAAATATTCTTGGGTTCAAATGTGACATGAGTGGTCTAAGCATTGGGGATTGTTCCTTGATGAACCTGTCCCATACTAAATTTTTGGGTCTTGATGTTGACAGAGATCTCAGGTTTGGACCACACATAACCACACTGAGCAAAAAAATAGCTTCGGGATGTTATGCGATTAGAACTGTCTCGAGAGAACTTGGCTTGGTAACAGCATATACTACGCCCTGGTTGAATCGCGCCTTCGATATGGCATTACTTTTTGGGGAATGTGTAGTCAGGGACTTTTCAATATTATATTTGTGTTACAAAAAAGGGCACTCCGCTCCCTTTACCACATAGGACATCGAGAATCTTGTCAACCATTTTTTATCTCGGGGAAAATTTTGACTTTGGTTTCGATTTTTATATTGAAGACGGTTATTTTAATATTTAAAAATAGGGAGAAATTTATAGATCCTGATCCTTATTATGCCACTCGACGTAGTATGGATATACCTTTACCTATACCTACATCAACTTTAACTAAGAAATTAATAATGTATGAAAGCAAAAAGATTTTCAATCATTTACCAGTAGCTATAAAACAGGAACAATCCTTGAAATTGTTTCGAAAAAAGGTAAAGACGTTATTAGTTGGTAAAGCTTACTACACTTGGACTGAGTATTACTGTGATAATCTTTAAGATAACGTTTTAATCATGCATAACCTTTTAAATATGTTATTTTTATAATTTTATATAATGGTGACAGGTAATTTTAATGGTTTTGTTTTTTTTTTCCTTTTTCTTTTGAACTGACTGAACTTAGTTGTAACCTTGGATAGGTTTGTTCGTCTATACTTCATTAATTGTTTGCGGTTTTGCGCCGGTTTTACATTAGATATGTATACTTTTATGTATGTGCTAATAGTATTATCATGTATTATTTCAGTGTTCCCCGCAAAAAAAATTTTTTTCTGGGTATTTATAGATAATCTGTATTTTGTATTTGTAGTGTATACATTTACACATTGTCGAATTTCTACGATTCCTTTGATTGAATATTGTGTAAGTGGGTACTAGTTATTGTTCTTTGGTGTAATATTTTTATGACTTTGTATGACTTTTTAACTTATAGTTTTGTTATATTTTTATATTTAATTGAGCTTTGTCAATAAGAATTTATTTTTGGACAATAAAGCATATTTGAGTTTGAGTTTGAGTTTGCTGTAGGAATGAGGAAACTACAAGGTTATATTATTTACTTGGACGAGGCCCAATATAATTAGGATCGAACTTCACTTAAGGTAAGTTCGTTTGATCATATAATTTTACTTGACCTCATGGCTGGTTAAACACGTTCTCGTGTTCACTCTCTCTTTCAACCATCAACGGGCAGCGCTGATTGTCAAAACCCGAATATGACGAACAAATGTATTCACCTATTTCCGATTCAGATGTGGATGAGACTATTGTTATAAAAAAAAATAACCCACGACAAACAATTTAACGGTTATACAAAACCCAATTACGCCCTGGAGGATGTTCTTCAGACACCCCTTAGCTAGCTCAACTCAGGACAGGTTCGCTATTTTGTTTCTAGTTTGAGAGGTTTAGCACTCTTGTAAGTAAGTTATAGTCAAATCCTGAAGGCGCCACCTTAGTTTTATTTTTCTTTAAAAGCCTTTAAATGTTCTAGTGTTTGGCCTCAGATAAAAACAAACTAGGAAAAAAAACACTGATGTCACAATCGGTATACCCTAGCTTATTATAAGCTCTCATTCACTCAAGCCCTCAATGTCACTCTATTTAAAATAAAAGCCAAATTTTCGCAGAGGCCAATACAAATATTTATTCTTAAGGTGGTGTTAAGCCCTTGGTCACTTGGTTTTATAAATGCAAGCTCCTATTACTTTGGTGGACAATAGATACTTAAAGTTAAAAAAAATGAATAAATGAAATGAAATAATAAAATGATAGTACTAGGTTTGACAATAAAAGTTCTGAAAGGTTTAAATTTACAAAGTTATCGATAAAAGAAAGCAAAAAGTCAAACCCTGTTTGACAGGGTCTTGCACAAGACGGCAACTGTCAGACCTACAATGTAAAAATGACTGTTCGGCCTGATCTGGCAGCCACATAGACCTACATCCAGGACATTGCCTCAGAAAAGGAATTTCCGCAAGGTCTGTGCAAGAACCTTTCACAACTAACTAAATCTACCATCAGAGCATTCTTAAAGTACAATACAGAATCTTACGAGTACCTATGGTTACTCGATAAGTATACCAGCCACTTGGCATAAATAAATTAAAATGTCGAAGTTACAAGTCTTAAATTTAGAAGAATCAAGTGGCCTTTAGCCGGGGAACAAAAATACTTACTTTATAATCATAAATTGTAACTATATTTACAACAAAAGTAGCTGTAACAGACTACCTAACGCTCTAAAATACTAGAGACTCTTGTGACGTCTTAACGCTATGTCGACATACGCTACACGTTTACATTACACAAGCTCTATACATAACATGGGCACAAAACTTTATCCAAATACTGTATATCAAACAATACGCAAATGCAAAATATTGATATTTTAAGTTGTTACTATGTTACAACAACAACATACTCAAGAAAAATGGTACTTAGCTAAAACTTTACGTGCTACCCATGGTTCATGAAGACTCAATCTGCACACACACTCACACATGGTCTCTGAAACAGCTAGCGTGGAAACTGCTACACAGCTAGTCTCCAAAGATTCCAATAATACACGGCAACTGGCACGTCCCGCGTCCAGGCATTCCCAACAAAATAAACTAGTACTCCAGTTTGTACTCGGACTTTTAGCCCCTACCAAAAAAAAACCCTAAAATCGAATTTAAGATATACAAACATGAAAGAGAAATCTTTCATAACACCCATCGAGGGTAATTCAGATACTAAAATTAAAACCTACCTCAAATAACTAACGAGGGTTCCCAATTTACCAGATGGCGTCTATGACCGCTGTTGAAGTTCATTAAAGCATTTTTAATCGGCATTCCGCCCAAAGGAATAAGCAACTACAAGGCCATACCCTATTTAATGCATTTGTGGATGCTATATCGGCACTACATTAGCCTGCATGGCCCAAAAAAACTAAACTTGGGGAGCTACTTCCACAAACGTGCTTTATCTTTCAGTGTCCATGGTCGAAAGGGACGATTCTTATTTTTCTCCAACGTACATAGTTACCGAAACAAAACAATCAAAAATTAGTCACCCTATTTATGTAAACTATGCTCTTTCAACAACACAGAAAACTCATGGCGACCGAAGTCGACCCACGCGACCAAGCAAAAATTAACCAGAAGTCGCTGTGAAAACGCACAGAAACTGTCAGTCTGACACTGACCTATTATCGATTTTCTTAAAACACAGCTGATTTACAACATTCGAGACGATTAACCTACAACTTTTATACTAGGTTTAAATAGTTATAAATTACCAATTACCAATTAACTAAAAGAAAGATTTGAAATCAAACCTATCTGCAAGTAGTATTAAACGATGAACAGAGGAAATCAATCCATTTAGTTATGTCGTACAAGATACAAAACATTCCTGAAATATAAACAACAACAAAGGTTTCAAACTAAACATAATGAAATTTTTGGCTATTACAGGTAACTTAATTAACAATTAATGTTTAAGGTGAGAGTCTACATATGTATTTTAACAATTTAAAACCGAAAACTTAACAGAGATAATCAAACTTACAAAATGCAATTTTCGAACTGTAACACTATTATATACCAAAATAGCCCGTATTTAATTGATGAAGTGTATGAATAGCGATTAACTATTTACGTTAACGTACAGGCACTTAAATTACATTTTAATAGGAGTGTTATGCAAATGTGCTCTACATGAATTTTGCGGGAAAAGTAGCATGTATAAGATCACCGATTTAAAACCTACTATTAGATGTTGACTTAACCAAACCTCTAACTTTGTTAAAAGTACTGCTTCCCACTTATTTTAACCTTTAGAGGAAATTAAAGTATATCTGTCACAAAGTCAACGAATCGTTTAGGTGAGGGGTTTAAAATAACTAATTTTAATACATTTAACGAGTCAAAAGGTGTTGAATCCTCAACAGAATGTTTACCCAACCAAGTGGGCATTCTTCCTCACAAGAGCGGACTTGATAAATTTTTAGAAGCAAAACCTAAAAAAAAACTGCTGCTAAAAGAGGTGTGCGACGTGGTTGCGGGATATTCTGCAACTACTTAGTTTTGGGGATGTTAAAAATTTGACTACTTCAAATCTTGTTGAGAGTGTAGTGAGAAAGTAGGGCGATCTCTTAAAAAAATGGATGAACATTTTTTATAATAATCCATGCTTTGGCTCTAAAGATTAAAGTTTCGATGGAATTTTTTGAAGACTATAAGAAAATAGTTTTAAATTCTGGACAATAATTAATTTTAGTTCGAGAAAACTGAGATAAAAAGCAACAATTAAGCCAGGACGCACACCAAAGATACACGCCGCTAGGCGCCACACGCGCGATACAAATTTATGGTGACACATTTAATGCTCGTGTATACAGGGTGGTCTGTAATGAATGCGCCATAGAGTAACCACCGATTCTACACATGAAAATAATAGGTTTCAGCTAAACATGCCTTAGTAAAATGTGGGTCGTTAAGGAGATACAGGGTGTTAAATTTTAATTTCTAAATTAATTTTCTTTTCATATCTTGAGCTGTTTTTGAGATATAAACATGAAAATTTGTAATTGGGGGCTTTTCAGGGCAAGTAACACGAATCTATCCCTGTTTTTCACATAACTTGTAGAGGGCGCCAGTTACACCCTACACGCCCACTACATCACCCCCAGAATTTTTTGCGCGTAACTTTATTGGTAATCTGAATAAAATTTATAATAGAATGGTCATTTCTAAAGAAAAAAGGTATACTTGATTTATTTTGTTAATACAATCCGTTTCCGGGATATTGGCAATTTAATATTCTGTTCCATAGAGAAATGCGCGATCAGAAAAACAGTTTGCGGCCAACGAAGTAGGCTATGGACAATTGAACAACAAGAATATCAAGACAGCACACGCCATACGAATCAAAAAGTTATGCAAATTGATCCATGTAAAATTTGTTTTCACGCATTAATTTTTCGCAATATCGAATTAAACAATTTTTTCATAAATAATACCAAGACATAATGAATATTCAAATAGCGAAATGAGAGATATGATTTGTATTTACGCCCAAGAAAATTTGAATGGACGTGCAGCAGCAAGACGATATCGGCAAAAATATCCAAATAGGAGGCACCAAGACAGAAATATTTTTTAAAGACTGTATGGTCGTTTAGGCGAAACTGGGTAATTTCGTCCTCAGAGGCACATTGGACGTCCTAAGGTAAATGTCGTTCAAGAAGAGGATATTCTAGTGCGAGTTGGTGAAAATTCGAAGATAAGTACCAGACATTTAGTGAATGCTACTGATGTTAAAAAACCTCAGTTTTAAATGTTTTACACACAGAAAAATTATATCCATATCATTTTAATCTTGTCCAAAATTTACTACCAAATGATTTACAAGCAAGACTCCAGTTCTGTCAATTTCTAATTCATAAACTGTGCCGTAAAATTACCTTTACAAGGCAACTTTACGTACCATGGTGCGAACGGCAGCTCTTGTGTCGGAGGCTCGGAGTCCTTGCCTTAAGCAGCTGTACACTTTTTTGATGAATTGGACGCCACCTATTTTAAATGGTTAAAAAACTTAATACTTACAAAGCGTTTTAAAATAGGAAAACCGCTTGCCTCTAAAGATGGTAATAGTTCGTCGTGCAGTACAATGAGTAACAATAAAACACAGATATGTAAAACAACAATTGGGATTAATTTATTAGGATCACTAAACTGGATTCCACCAATGAGATTAAATATTGAAATCAATAACTAAATTAAATATTAAAGTAAAAAATTATACACTCATGAGAAGGCCTGAAGAGTTTTTACTCGCCTGGTAACTAGTTATCACATATAGTTTATGAAAAGGGGAAAGGAGAATGTTCTAGAACCTTCATACTTGTATGGTCATAACACCTAGATTCTTTCTAAAGGTTACCAAGGTGGTATTACAAATTTAAAGTTAGTTTAAAGTGAAATTTACGGTGTTAAGGTTATAAAGAAATTAAAAATTATCACAATACACTGGCCTTATTTCCCAGATGTTCCAACTCCCATGTGGTTTCTGCTTCAAAATAATAGGCACCCTGCCTCCAGTCTGGTGGACCCGAACAGTACAAGACAGCACATATTTACAGCTTACAGGCCATGTGGTCTCTCAATCGAAGATCCAATTTCAACACGTGGTCAAAAGGAATATGGATATGTAACGCCTGTTACATATTCAAGAATAAACGCTTCGATAGAAGCAAAAGGAAAATTGCAACTAAACTCTAAAGAAAACCCTAAAAATCGAAACACCGAATCAGATATCTGGTTAAATCAAATCGCAAATATATCCTACCTCATTGGTTGTCTGGTGCTACCATCTCAAAAAAATATACGAAGAAATGAGGCCTCATGTGCAAATCTAAAATTAAATTGCCACATGTTGTAGAAAATTGAGGTTATAAAAAAATTAAGGACACAAAGAAAAGAATTAAAGAAATCTTACCATCAAAGAGATGAGGACGCTCTACTATCCTTGAAGTGCCAACTAAATTTGGGGCGGCGGACCTTTTCAAATCACATAATAGTGGGCCCCTTTTTAAACAACCGCGACTTCTACCTTCAAGGATGATCTTAAATGAAGTGACCTAAAGTCAAAATTCTTCGAAAAAGGTAAAGATCAAATGACAGGTGAACTGTCATATCAAAAAATAAATTGGTACGTTCAGACAACTGATGAAAGTAATCTCAGTTCGATAAAATGACAAAACCAAACCAACTTGACATGTGGAAAACTAATAGCAGTTTACCCTGCATAATATGCAATTTAAAAACAAATAATGGCATACCAATTTATCGAATGGTGAAACTGAAAAGTGCAATATCATCAATGTTCTAGAGTGAACTAACCAAGGTTCAAATGGAACAACTCAACGAACATACTATAAGCCAAATGAACTACTGACCTGTTATCATAAATGAACATAACCCCAAATTTTGACAATGAAAATATTTAAATATTCAGATATCTACTTCGTTCGAGTTAATTAAAAAGAAAAGAAATGAAGAATGTACAAAAAAAATATTCATGATAGGACCGTGGCCTGTAAAACATGAACCTCTGCACCAAAGCACTAAACTTAAAATCCACAGAAAATATAGAAAGGTAATGTAATCAAATATCTTACACAAAACCATGTAGCATCCTATAAATATACATCTATAGCAAAAATGAATGCTACATTTACCCCTCTCCGAAAAAAAATAGACTATCCCAATAGGCTATTTGTAAACTGTACACTCTCATTATCAGAAAAATAAATTTGGCTTGATAACTGCGTGTATCACACGTCCTTGCGGAAGACAATATAGGTAAAGTCAATTCAGGATAATGTCAAAATAGGTAAAAATACGTCAAAATCGGTAAACGTCAAAATCGGTAAAAAGATGCCAGATTCTCGTGGAAATCTGTCAATCTTGGTAAAGGTTGCCAAAATTATCCGCAAGATGAGATTTACTACAAACTTCACAAACTTGTCTAAAAAATACAATATGTCAAATATTACAAAATATACAAAAATCCAGCTCATTTTGGATATACAAAGAAAATAGACAGATTGTCATGCCATAAGAAATAATCAAAGGACAATCTTATTAGTCGTGCTAACAATCAACATAAATGTCATAACAAAGCCGTATTCGAGACATCTTTATGTCATTGTCAGACAACATCTAGTCTACTTAATATCAACCAAAAGATTGAATCAAACAAAACTTATGGGACGTAATACCTTAAGTACTACCCAAATGTACTTATCTACCAAGAGACAAATACCCAAAAATATTTCCAGCACTTGGAAATAAAAAACTCTATAAAAACCAAATACGACCCAAAATATATATTGTCAGTTAATACTAAACTGAACAAACCATACTAAAATATCCATATTTTAGAAGTTCCTCAAAAATCAATTATAATATTCATTATAGCATTGATTATAGTTTTCATTATAGTATTGATTATAGTTTTCATTATAATCTTCATTACAATATTGATTATAGTTTGCTAAAGAAAGATACCAAAATAACTTAATATGCAACGCACTGTGCATTTAATCCAAATAAACCTAGCACTTTAGGTACACTAAACTAAAAATTTGTCCGCGACAAAAACTAAACATACCGTGATCGGTAGTAAATTTTGAATATGGCCAATATTCAAAACATAAGATACGCCATGTATCATCAATAAATCCAAAATAACTCTTGTCATACTAAAGGTCTATAATCTAAAAAACATAGATTCATAGAAACATCTAGTTCTATAATCTAAAAAAAATATAGATTCATAGATACATCCAGCTATATACTATAGCATTGTACTTACAGTACATCAAAGTACCGTACAGTACACAGATTGATAGATATATAGGGTCGTCACCCTCCACATAAAATCCAAAAAAATTGACAAGAGGTTAGCAAACTATAAAAAATATGACTTAATAAAAATTAATCCTGATCTGAACTTTCAGAATCAGAACTACCCGAAAGAGGAGTGTTAAAAGGTTTCAGATCTTTGATATGCCACTTTCCAACTTTAGAACCATCAATATTTTCTAAATCATATACTAAATTAGAAAATTTTTTACGTACTATACACTGAATATATTTGGGGACCAACTTTGCTGTGAACTTATCTACTGCACTAGAAAGAATTTTATTTCGACGCCAGACATGGTCGCCGACCTGAAAAGAAATATCACGCTTTCTAAGATTATATGCTCGAGAATTGCGCTCATACGCTCTATGAATCTTACTTCTAACTTCTACAAAAATATCCTTTAAACACTTCAAATTTTCAGCATAAGCACCCCGATCGCCCGGAATTATTTCAGCGTCGACACTGACGTCTAAATTCATATCGTTATAATAATTTCCTGACAACGGAACGTGCCTACCAAAAACCAAAAATGCTGGAGTAAAACCTGTAACTTCGTGCTTAGAAGTATTAATAGCTTGTTGAATCTTAGAAATTTGTTTATCCCAATTATCATGAGTATCTATATAACTCCTAATAGCTGTACCAATCGTCCTATTGTTTCGCTCTACAAAATTACATTGGGGAGAATAAACCGGATTGAATCTAATATTAAAACTGTACATGTCACTTAAATTTTTAAAAGTTTTCGACGTGAATTGAGAACCGTTATCTGCTATCAAAAGAGATGGAGGACCATGTACTTGAAAAACTTTATTCTCCAATGCATCTTCAACGTATTGAGATTTCGAACTTCTTAAGGGAAAAAGCATGGTATACTTAGTAAACCAGCAAGGTACTACCAAAAGCCATTTATTTCCTTTCTTCGACCGTGGAAGAGGTCCAATTAAATCCACTGCTATGACTTGAAAAGGATAGCTTACTTGTTTTTCTTTACCCATTAATCCCATCGGAGAAGTGTTAGGGGCTTTTTGAGCTCCACATACTAAACAAGTTCTGACAAATCTGAGAACGTCTTGACGCATTTTTGGCCAATAATATTGTTCTTGTAAACGATGAAAAGTTTTATAAAAGCCAAAATGACCACAATTAGGAGGACTATGACAAGAATCTATGATTTCTTCTCTTTGCGGCTTAGGAACCAAGTATTTCCATTCCGGAAGATTAATTTTCATAGCAAGAGAATTCGGGATAAATTTATAAACAAAATCGTTTTCAACTTTCCATAGCGGGTAACTCTCTGGAGTATCTAAAATTTTCTGACGTAAATTATCGTACCATGGATCAATACGATCAACATCGAGTGCACCAACAACGATTTCCTCTAAAATACTGGAATTTGAACAATTATCTTCAGCTGCTTCATTACCTGGAATACGCGACAACGCGTCTGGAACGACATTTTGAGCTCCCTTTCTGTGTACCAAATCAAATGTATGCTGTCTAAGACGAACTGCCCATCGAGCTAGTTTACCACTAGGATTTTTAATTGAATTTAGCCACAATAAACTGTAATGGTCGGTAATAACCGTAAAAGGAACACCTTCAATAAATCCTCGGAACTTTTCAATATTAAACAGCACACCAAGACATTCTTTTTCTACAACAGAATAATTTCGCTCAGCTCTGGATAAAGATCGGCTGGCATAAGCAATTACTCGCTCTTCCCCATCTATAATTTGCGATAAAACTCCGCCTAATCCAGTATTTGATGCATCGCTAGAAATATAGAAACGTTGTGTAAAGTCTGGCTGTGATAAGATAGGAGCAGATACTAGAAGTTGCTTAATTTTGACAAACGATTCCTCTGCAGCACTATTCCACTGTATAGGCTGTCCTTTTTTTCTTCCTTTCAACAAATCGTTAATAGGAGACATTAACGTAGAAAAATCCTTAATGAATCTTCTGTACCATGAACAAAGTCCAACAAAACGCTTCACTTCAGTAGTGTGCCTTGGTCTAGGATAATTTATCATTGACTCAATCTTTTGTGGATCTGTACGCAAAGATTTCGAACCCACGATATAACCCAAGAATTTCAAAGAAGTTTTAAAGAAATCACATTTTTCCAAATTGATGGCTAAACCTGCATCTTTCAGTTTTTCTTTAACTTCTGCCAACAACTTTATATGTGAACCAAAATCCTCAGATACCACCAAGATATCATCAAGATAAGTAAAAACATTGGGCTCATAACGAGGACCAAATATAGCATCCACGAGGCGCTGTTGCGTCTGTGCGGCATTTCTAAGACCAAAAGGCATTGTAACGAACTGAAATAAACCTCTGCCCACTACAGCAAAAGCGGTTTTCTCTTTTGATGACTCATCCAAAGGAATTTGCCAAAAAGCTTTTCGAAGATCTATCGATGAAATATATTTAGCATGACGAAGTGAAGACAAAATTCTATCGATGTTAGGCATAGGATAACAATCAGGTTTCGTGACATCATTGATAGCACGTCCATCAAAGCAAAGACGGTATGATCCATTTGGTTTTTTGACCAACAAAACAGGCGAACACCATGGACTCTTAGATGGCTCAACTACACCTAATTGTATCATTTCGTCTAGCTCTTCATTCAAAATTTTTGACATATATGGAGACATAGAAAAAGGTCTCTTTTTAAAAGGAATCGCGTCACCAGTATCAATAGTTAAAGTAATTTTATTAGTACGCCCTAACTTATCCTTACAACAAATTTCGTTAAAAGAAGATATGACTTTATCTGCTCTCAAACGTTCTAATCTAGAAAGATCGTCCAAAGAATTTAACTGAGGATAAAATCTACTTAAAGAATGATTATTTTCATTATTCAACACGTTAAGTTCAAATTTACTATTCATGGATTGTACATGCCATGAATTGTCACTAAAATTTACCAAAATATTAAATTTTTTTTGCAAAGTCGCACCCAAATATAAATGCATGTGGCAAAGAAGGTACCACTAAAGCATTAATAACTGAACAAGTATTATTAATAACGATTGGCAAATCAACTGTGCCTTTAACACATTGTGCCTTACCATCTGCGGTACAAATATTTTTAACCTTGGCTTGGCATATCTTAAGACCTGTTTGTTCTAAAACCTTTAAACCTCCCGATCCAACAACGGAACTAGTAGCACCCGAATCTAATAAAACGGAAATGTCCACATCAAGTAACTTAACATTAATATAAGGTCGGTTATCCAAATGTTTATTAACGAACAGTGGTGAAACATGATTGTTTGAAGATGAAACCTTATTAAAAGAAGTTTTACTGTGCTTAAAAAATTCAGAGACTCTTCTCAACCAGTTATCCCAATCAGTCTGGTTAAAATATGTTTTCTTTACTAAATCTTTATTAGTACTCAACAAATTTAAAGAATTTGAATTATAAAATGTTTGTGATTTTAAAATTGGTCTGTTTGAACTGTAAAAATAATTATTAGAGGCGCTTGTTTTGGGAGTAGTGAGACGGCCTCCAAGCGACACTTCCCTTTTTAGTTTTTTGTACACTTGGGACAGGTAGAAGTCTTTACGTTAGCCTCACCACATTTAAAACAAAATATGCTTCTAGGAGCACTACAATTTAAAAAAGTATGGTTAGGTAATCTACAGCTCCAACAAACCACTGAAGCTTTAACGCTATCATTATTTTTACCTTTGTTATCATTCTTATTATTTGTATTATTATCTTGTCTAGAACCTGACTGATTATAAGAACTCCGAGGGTTATTCTTAAAATTTCTTTTAAATTTATTATTATTAGAATTTCTACTAATTCCAGGATTTTTATGAAAATTTCCAGGCTGATCAATACCAGCTACTTCATCTCTAGGTCTACTCTTATCCTGCATATAATCTGACTCTTCCAATTTACGACAAAGTTCTGAAAGCTTAGAAACAGTATCAATATCGACCAAAGCTAATCGATTGATAAATTCAGGTAAAATATTTTTCCTGATATGTTTGACCTTAGAGACTTCAGCAGGGGGTCTTGATAGTCTAGCAAAAAGAGCTTCTAAATGTGCTATAAAAACAACTGTTGACTCATGTTTCTTTTGTTTCCTTCTTTTAATTTGTTCCCACAAATCATCATCTATATCATCATGTAAAAAATCCTTTTTTAATTTTAAAATCAAAGAGTCCCAATCATTAATTGAAGATTTTATGCTCCGATACCAAACAAATGCATCACCGGTAAAAAATTCGGCAGCAGAATTAAATAAATCACGAGATGAAACATTACGTGCTTGAGCTAACTCGGTTAATCTTTCTATAAAAGGATAAAGTTTCTTAGAGTCGCCATTAAAATTAACTTGCCATTCACTTATAGGAATATTACGACTGGCACAATGTACCACTGGAGCTGCTACGTTAATAATTGGAGCAGTAGGAACTGAAGGTTCCGGATCCTGTCCAGGTTCGATTTTATCAAATAAGTCTGACTCTAACAATAAACAATTGGCACTTATATCCTGAATATAAGAAAATATTTCAGCTGCTTGTTGTTCATCTTCCGGTATAGGAATTCTTTTTGCCCTACCAGAAACGTGAGCTAAACGCGATTTAACCCTACCAAAAGCCGAATCATTAGCATTTCCTTCGAATTCATCTACAACCTTTTGAATTGAATCTAAACTTCGTTGAATACCAAGTTTCTCTTCATCGAAAGTTAAAGTACAAATTTCTAAATTAATATCTCTTCCAGGTTGAGCTTGTTCTCTTTTTTGAATTCGAGAAAATATTTTTCGCTTTTCCGCAACTGTACGTTGTGAAGTTAAAAGTCGAATCTTCAATTCATAATCTAACTCATACTCTAATAAGTGATTGGGTTGAAATTTAAAAATATCCATGATGATAAAAGTTTAACTTTAAAAATAAAATGTCTATAAAAAACAATAATTCAATTCAAAATATTTGATTCATTAGCTCATCTATCGATGGTAAATAAAAAAAATATTAATCAGAAGCCGAACCAAAATATTTGTTTCACCCTGTATATCAAGTCACAAAATGTAACTGTACTATATTCTTATAGAATATGTATGCAGTAAAATTTTACCAAAAAATTAAAATCACTAGTCCATAAAATCGTCAAAGTCCAAGAGGTCACCTAGGTATATACACCCTGTATAAAAATTTTCAAAGTTCAAATCAATACTTCAGTTCAAAACCAAAAGTATCAAAGTGTATTAAAATTTAAAAAAATATTTTAAAATGTAATCACACTGTATATCAAAAATACTCTACCACCCTGTATGAAGAAAATATTTGTCAGAGTTCAAAGTTGTTCAGAACTTACTAAAGTACAGCATACTAGCATGATTTGACAAAGTCTTCACAGGTAAAATTTTAGATAAAAAATTACACCCTGTTTAATGAAAATTTTGAAAATTAAAGAAAATGTTTTTTGATGAACCTTTCTTTGACGTCTTGGTCAACCTCAACCCTGAATAATGTCTATGGATTGTCCCAAATTATCACTGTCTAATAGACAATGTGAATTAAAACAAAAGATAATTAATTAAAATTAACCGACTTATAAAAATGTAAGAAACAAGATGGTCCTACTCAGCTTTATAAATATTGACACACCCTGTATATGAGTTTGTAAAAAAAATCTCACTAAAAAACTTCAAAGTAATGTGTCTATAACTATATAATCCAATGAGGGTTTTATGAAATAAAAAAACTCAGTGTCTTTGACACAGTGAGTCTATAAAAAAATAATCCTTTTTAGGCCAACAATATATATGTGTTCTGTATATTTTTACCAATATACTTAAATAAGAATGTACTGATCAGTGAAATTTAAAAACTTGAAACATAATGGATCCAGATAAAATCACCAATTATCAAAAATATTTTATTGTTACTCGTGCACTAGTCTGCTAAATATGTTCAAAAAAGTGTACTATGCCCCACGTTCAAAGGCGCTACTTTATGTGCCGTAAAATTACCTTTACAAGGCAACTTTACGTACCATGGTGCGAACGGCAGCTCTTGTGTCGGAGGCTCGGAGTCCTTGCCTTAAGCAGCTGTACACTTTTTTGATGAATTGGACGCCACCTATTTTAAATGGTTAAAAAACTTAATACTTACAAAGCGTTTTAAAATAGGAAAACCGCTTGCCTCTAAAGATGGTAATAGTTCGTCGTGCAGTACAATGAGTAACAATAAAACACAGATATGTAAAACAACAATTGGGATTAATTTATTAGGATCACTAAACTGGATTCCACCAATGAGATTAAATATTGAAATCAATAACTAAATTAAATATTAAAGTAAAAAATTATACACTCATGAGAAGGCCTGAAGAGTTTTTACTCGCCTGGTAACTAGTTATCACATATAGTTTATGAAAAGGGGAAAGGAGAATGTTCTAGAACCTTCATACTTGTATGGTCATAACACCTAGATTCTTTCTAAAGGTTACCAAGGTGGTATTACAAATTTAAAGTTAGTTTAAAGTGAAATTTACGGTAATAAGGTTATAAAGAAATTAAAAATTATCACAATACACTGGCCTTATTTCCCAGATGTTCCAACTCCCATGTGGTTTCTGCTTCAAAATAATAGGCACCCTGCCTCCAGTCTGGTGGACCCGAACAGTACAAGACAGCACATATTTACAGCTTACAGGCCATGTGGTCTCTCAATCGAAGATCCAATTTCAACACGTGGTCAAAAGGAATATGGATATGTAACGCCTGTTACATATTCAAGAATAAACGCTTCGATAGAAGCAAAAGGAAAATTGCAACTAAACTCTAAAAAAAACCCTAAAAATCGAAACACCGAATCAGATATCTGGTTAAATCAAATCGCAAATATATCCTACCTCATTGGTTGTCTGGTGCTACCATCTCAAAAAAATATACGAAGAAATGAGGCCTCATGTGCAAATCTAAAATTAAATTGCCACATGTTGTAGAAAATTGAGGTTATAAAAAAATTAAGGACACAAAGAAAAGAATTAAAGAAATCTTACCATCAAAGAGATGAGGACGCTCTACTATCCTTGAAGTGCCAACTAAATTTGGGGCGGCGGACCTTTTCAAATCACATAATAGTGGGCCCCTTTTTAAACAACCGCGACTTCTACCTTCAAGGATGATCTTAAATGAAGTGACCTAAAGTCAAAATTCTTCGAAAAAGGTAAAGATCAAATGACAGGTGAACTGTCATATCAAAAAATAAATTGGTACGTTCAGACAACTGATGAAAGTAATCTCAGTTCGATAAAATGACAAAACCAAACCAACTTGACATGTGGAAAACTAATAGCAGTTTACCCTGCATAATATGCAATTTAAAAACAAATAATGGCATACCAATTTATCGAATGGTGAAACTGAAAAGTGCAATATCATCAATGTTCTAGAGTGAACTAACCAAGGTTCAAATGGAACAACTCAACGAACATACTATAAGCCAAATGAACTACTGACCTGTTATCATAAATGAACATAACCCCAAATTTTGACAATGAAAATATTTAAATATTCAGATATCTACTTCGTTCGAGTTAATTAAAAAGAAAAGAAATGAAGAATGTACAAAAAAAATATTCATGATAGGACCGTGGCCTGTAAAACATGAACCTCTGCACCAAAGCACTAAACTTAAAATCCACAGAAAATATAGAAAGGTAATGTAATCAAATATCTTACACAAAACCATGTAGCATCCTATAAATATACATCTATAGCAAAAATGAATGCTACAAAACAAAGTCGAGATCCAATGTTCATCCATAAAATCCTTTTAACGGATGAAGCAACCTTTACCAGACGGAGTGTTTAACTGGAGAAACAACCATACTTGGGAACTGGAAAATCCACACTTAACAAGGGAACGCCATTTTCAACATGAATTCTCTGTACACATTTGGTGTGGTATAATGGCCGATTTTATCATTGGACCAATTGAATTACTTGCCTGGCTGAATGGTGAGCAGTATTTGCAGTTTTTGAACAATGATTTAGTAAAAGCACGATGGTGCACCGCCCCATTTTCCACTTGCATTTCGCAATTATCTTGACTAGCGGTTTCCTAATAGATGGTTTGGCCGTGGTAGCAATTTTCCATGGTCGCCCCGTACCCCTGACCTTAACCCTTTAGATTTTTTCTTTTAGGGTTATATAGAATCACTAGTGTATAAAGTAGAGATCCAGACACGCGACCAACTGTTGCAAAGGATTCAGGAGGCAGTCACTGTAATTCAAAATAAAGAAAGAACTTTATTTAATGTAAGGCGCTATTTGGTAAAAGGTCAAGAAAATGCATAGTGGACATTTTTCACATTTGGTGAAATGATTTTAATTCATATTTTTATTACAGTGTTATCCGATTGTTTGTCAAAACTAAATAATTGTTCTTGTTGAAAATACAAACTTTGATGCAATGTTGTTTAAAATTGCAAATATCCCGGAAACGGATTGTTTTAACAAAATAAATGAAGTATACCTTTTTTCTTTAGAAATGACCATTCTATTATAAATTCAGATTACCAATAAAGTTACGAGCAAAAAAATTCTGGGGGTGATGTAGTAGGCGTGTAGGGTGTAACTAGCGCCCTCTACAAGTTATGTAAAAAACAGGGATATATTCGTGTTACTTGCCCTGAAAAGCCCCCAATTACAAATTTTCATGTTTATATCTCAAAAACAGCTCGAGATATGAAAAGAAAATTAATTTAGAAATTAAACTTTAAACACCCTGTATCTCCTTAACGACCAACATTTTACCAAGGCATGTTTAGCTAAAACCTATTATTTTCATGTGTAGAATCGGTGGTTACTCTATGGCGCATTCATTACAGACCACCCTGTTTATAAATGCGACCATGTACTCTGGCTTAACATTTGTGGCATAATTCTGTGCAGTAAAGCCACAGGTAGCAAGAATAGAGCGTGTTCTATTTTTGTGGCGCGATAGAGGCGACGCGTAAACAAAATGAAAGAAGATTTGGATTTTTGCATCGCTTTTATTCAGAAAATAAAAGAAAACCCTGCAGTGTATGATTTTATTACATTTAAGATTTATAGCAATAGAAAAGTGGCGAAAATGGTATGGGCAAACATTTAATGAGACAGGTGAGTAATTGCAAAATTGGAAACATAACCTAACAAATTTTGCATGAACATAATAATATTGTGTTATATTATTTAAAATAAAACACTTTTTTACTTCAATTTCCACTTTATTTCACAATACGACATGTTTCACTGCACTGCAGCTTCGTCAGGTAATGTACATTTAATTTTAAGATTACTCTATTTAAGTGCATGGCTAATGACAGAGTTAGTTAGGTATTGTAAAAGATGGGGTTTTTTCCCGATAATTAGTATATTCTACAATCTAATTTAAATATCAAATATAATTGGTTAAATATGGAAAATGTTGGTATTTTGTAACTTAATTAACATTATAAAAGGGGGGTGGCTTATTTACAAATTTAATGTGTCTTGAAATTTTATTGTCCTATTGTGAGAAGAATATTAAAATAAGTTTAGTAAAGGTGAGTTGTTTAGGTCTAGTTGATTATTTAATAACATATTTGTACTTTTAAGCTTGTTTATTTCTAATGATTCGAGGTGATTTAGTTTTGATCCTTTGTTTTCTAGATGTAGTATTTTAAAGTCTTCATTAAACGAGTGTTTTGTTTCTATAAGATGATTCGCGTAGTTTGAATCATTTTTGCCATTAATAGAACTACTAAAATGTTTTTTAATACTTGTCGAGAAACTTCTACCTGTTTGACCTATATAGGTTTTTGATCAATCTCCGCAATTTAATTTGTATACTCCCGATTTGTCATTTTTGTTGGTTTTAGTTTCACAGTTTTTTATTAGTTTTCCTATGGTATTTTGACTTTTGAAAGCTGTGTTTATATTAAGTTTTTTTAAGAAATTACTAATTTTTGTGCTTATGTTTCCTATATATGTAATCATCCTGTATGACGTTGGTTTTTCTTTTTCTGTTGGATATACCATTGCTATGGCTTTTTTGTACATTTTTTGTTTTAATATTTTATCTATGATTTCTGATTGGTACCCTTTATTTGTTGCAATTTATTTAATAAGATCTAGTTCTTTTTGAAAATCTGTTCGTTGAAAAAGGATTAAGATTAGTCTAGTCTATGGACCAAGCTGTAAAAAGCTGCCATTTTATGTTGGATAGGATGGCAAGAGGAGTTGTGTATTGTTTTGCCTATGTATGTTGGTTTATGAAAAATTGAGAAATTATGTTTGTTTTTTACTTTCTTTATAGTTAGATCGAAGATATTGATGGAATTGTCTATTTCTCTTTCCATGGTAAATTTAATGTTTGGGTGAAGAGTATTGATAAATTCTATAAATTGATTCAGTTGGCTATCCGTACCGATAAAATAAGTTAAAACATCATCCTCCACATGATATTTAAATTTATGTTAAAAAGTGCCATAGTTAATCAAAATGTGTGGTTCTTCAAAAAGTGCAAAATAAATAATGACTTCCCGAAGTATATGAAACTCAAGACTCAGACTACCAGCAATGCAGCTAGACAAGGCGTCAATGAAGGTCTGAAACAATGGATAAAAGAAGAAGAAATAGCCCAATATAAAATTGGAGGTACTTGTAGCTTATATCTAAAAATATGTCATACAGAATTATTGAATAAATTACATTATGTAGAGTTTCTTGTTATGGGCGGGGACACCAGACAAACAGTTTAACAAAAATATGTTCGACAAAAAAGAAAATTAAAAACAGTAATTAAACAATCCAAAAATTCAAGAAAAAATAACAAAACTAAATTTTCAGAACATAAGTTTTTTTGACAGATTAATCAATTTAACATCAACAGCATGCTTAAAAGATGAAACTGACTTACTTAAAAAAGGTTTTAAATATAATATACAAAACCACAACACTCAAGAATCTCTGGAAATCCTGGGGGTAGATACAGAAATTGCAATTAACTCTATGCATCCTTATAATTACGGTCTTAAGCACGAAACATCTAACCTTTTGAAAAAGATTTTTTTTTTTAAATGAAACCCGTTTAAAACAAGAAATCAAAGTTATAAAGAATATTGTGCGAACTCACGTTTGTAACAATGAGGTACACAAAACTTTAATCTGTAACTTCACAAATCGACTGGTTCAAATTTGTTGAGAAATTGGAAAATTAAATCCTTTTTGAATTTTACTGCATTATTTCTTTATTAAACGATTAATAACACTCCTCCTCTCTTCAGCCTAGCATGGGCTACAACATTACTAACAAGACATGTTAGGTAAACCACTTTTGTAAACACTTACCAACTTTTAACAACTTTTACCAACTTTTAACGTGATGGCTTTTTGGCTTTATTCACTCACGGAGCGGCGACTTATCTTTTTAGATGTTTGCCTGACACTCTTTAACCACAACTAATAACTTTTTAACGTGAAGGCTTTTCTTTTCACGGAGCGGTGAACTCTCTCGTTAGAATTCTACCTGACACTTTGTAAACAAACAACAACTTTTTAACGTGATGGCTTTATCCACTCACGGAGCGGCGACTTGTCTCGTTAGATTTCTGCCTGACACTGCTTTGTTTACATTTTAGGACATATATTAACCCTATCCAAACACCTTGACCAATCAAAAGTTAACACATCAAAACCAAAATGGCAACGTCCATGCATCAGGCCACTATCGATCGGCCAATCAGAATCTTTGCTTGTTACTACGCACGTGGGTGCTAATATTATTTGATAGTTTTAGAGAATATTATAAAATAGCAGCCAATTTTTTACATTAGGATTTAACTCGAACGTATACAGGGTGTAATTTAATTGAGTGCCGATACTTAAGGGTGATAATCTATGAATGATTCTAAGATAAAAAGTTCATATGGACATATGTCCTAAACCTCTTCATTTTTGAGCTACAGGGTGTTAACATTTTAAGAAAAATATAACCTTTTTATATAAATCACTCTTAGATATTTTTATGAAATTTTGTACATACCTTTTAATCAAAAAGGAGCATTTTTTGACCTAACAGATTTATAAAAATTTTTACCAGTGACGTCCGTACGGGGTTTGAACTGAATATTTTTAAAGAAAAAATGGATACGCCACTGCTTTTTCTAAAAACGAAACTTACTTTTGAAATTCCCATTTATTTTAAAGCAAATTTCGTTTATGGACTTACTTTTGTACGACGCACCGTTTTCGCGTAAAAAAATAAAAACAAAAAAAACATTTTTTTCTTCGGTTCATTGAGACTGCTTTTATTTATTTTGTTGAATTTGGTTGGCACCCACCATGAGTGGAAACACTTTTTTTGGGACAACAATTTATTTTCTACTCACCAGTGACATTCAACTGAACGTTTGAAAAGAAAAAAACGGTAACCATATTAAATGCCCTCTTAAAGCAAATCAAATAAAAATCAGTAGGCTGGGTAAAGCTACATCAATTTTGACGTTTCTTTTCATAAAGACAAAAGGCCTGGCATTGATTTTGCATTATTAAATAATTATTATTACAGTAAGACGTTAAATTATAATAAAAGAATGGTAAATTTTACAAACAGTGAATTAACTGACATGCATTTTATTTATGGGCTTGCAGACGGTAATGCATACGAAGCCAGGCGGATATACCAAGAGCGGTATCCAAATCGCGTAGTACCCGATCCGAGAACATTTTCTAGGATTCATAGACGTCTCCACGAGACCGGAACTTTAAAAGTAGACCACAGTGCTAAAGGAGTCCATCAAACAGTAAGAACACCGGAACTTGAAGAAGGAATTTTACACGAAATTGAGGAGAACCCCGAAAGTAGCACGAGGAAAATCGCGGCAACATTTAATGTTTCACATTTTCTTGTTTGGAAAATTCTCATCGAAAATTTATTATACCCATATCACATTCAAAGAGTCCAGGCATTACTCCCTAGAGATTTCCCGATGCGCATTAATTTCTGTGTGTGGTTTCTTCAAAACCTGATGGAAAATCCGTTATTTGACAGGCACATTCTTTTTACCGACGAAGCTAATTTTTCTCGAAACTCAATAAGAAATTTCCATAATAACCATTTATGGGCGGATGAAAACCCTTATGCAATTGTAGAATCAAATCATCAAGAACAGTTCTCAATAAATGTTTGGGCTGGCATTATTGATGATTATTTGATAGGCCCATTTTTTCTCCCAAGAAGACTTGATGGACAATCATATTTACACTTTCTTGAAGAAGATCTGCCGCCAATGCTTGAAGACCTTCCATTATTATTAAGAAACCAGATGTGGCTAATGCACGATGGTGCGCCTCCACATTTTAGCTTACGAGTGCGTGAATTTTTAAATCACACCTATCGCAATCGGTGGATAGGCCGAGGAGGAACGCAGCCATGGCCACCTAGATCTCCGGACCTTAACAGTTTAGACTATTTTTTCTGGGGGCATCTGAAAAGCTTAGTGTACCAAGTGCCGATTCATACCGAAGAAGAGTTACGAAATCGTATATTAGTATGCTGCCAAACCATAAGAAACACCCCGGAAATCTTCGAAAATGTGCGTCAGTCTATGGGAAGAAGAGTCCATGCTTGCATACGTGTGGGTGGACGACACTTCGAACAACTACTGTAAATAATGTGGGTTCTTTATTCTGTTTATCTTCTCTTGTCATTTCGCTTTCGATTTAAGGTTTGGAATTTTTCCTTTTAAATTAATCGCGATTTTTGAAATAAATTTTTTTATTTTTTTTTGTTTTTATTTTTTACGCGAAAACGGTGCGTCGTACAAAAGTAAGTCTATAAACGAGATTTGCTTTAAAATAAATGGGAATTTCAAAAGTAAGTTTCGTTTTTAGAAAAAGCAGTGGCGTATCCATTTTTTCTTTAAAAATATTCAGTTCAAACCCCGTACGGACGTCACTGGTAAAAATTTTTATAAATCTGTTAGGTCAAAAAATGCTCCTTATTGATTAAAAGGTATGTACAAAATTTCATAAAAATATCTAAGAGTGATTTATATAAAAATGTTATATTTTTCTTAAAATGTTAACACCCTGTAGCTCAAAAATGAAGAGGTTTAGGACATATGTCCATATGAACTTTTTATCTTAGAATCATTCATAGATTATCACCCTTAAGTATCGGCACTCAATTAAATTACACCCTGTATGTTATGGATTTGTACACCGATGCTACCACTTTGATATGCGGTGTTGCCATTTATATTGCCTTTGAAATTAATGTGTTTTTCTATTTAATATCATTTGGTTGTTGAAGAAAAACATAGTACTTTAGCACGAATGTGACGTTGCCGATTGGCTTAGTATTACATTTTCCTACTGGGTCACGACAGAAATATGAAGTGTGTCCCAAACAAATATAATAGATAAAACTACTCGGAATCAAATTGTTTTTACTAAAGCAGACAAAGGTAATACTGTAGTAGCTATAAACAAAATAGATTACATTCAAAAAACATTAGATTTTTTAGACCCAACAAAATACATAATTTTTAAGAAGGACCCTACCAATTCATTTCAAAAACAAATAAAAAATGTAATTAACAACTGTAAAAGCTTGTTTACAGATAGTGATTCGATTAGGCTAACAATAATGAACCCCCAATCACCTAAATTATATTCATTAATAAAATTGCATAAACAAGGAAATCCAATTAGACCAGTAGTATCTTTTTTCACCGCACCTTCTTACAAAATTTCGAAAAAGTTGATAAATATTATCCAAGAAAACACAAAGTTTGCTGCCAAATTTGCAATAAAAACTCAGTCGACCTAGTAAACAAAATCGAAAATATTACGTTAAATAAGAATGCTAAATTAATTACATTTGACGTTACCGATTTATTTCCTAGCATTCCCGTAAAAGATGCTTTGATTCTTATTGAAAAACTTCTAGATTAAAAACATATAATTAAAAAAGAAGAAACAATGCAGGCCCTCACCTTATGTTTAAATCAAAATTATTTTGAATTTGACAATACATTTTATAGCAGCAAAGAAGGTTTAATTATGGAAAATCCGCTGAGTCCCCTCCTAGCTGAAATTTTATGGATGCTTTAGAGTCAACAATTATGAATCATCCCCTCTTTAAGAAATTTTTGTATTGGTATAGGTATGATGATGTTTTAACTTGTTTCATTGGTACGGATAGACAACTAAATCAATTTATAGAATTTATCAATACTCTTCACCCAAACATTAAATTTACCATAGAAAGAGAAATAGATAATTCCATCAATTTTTTTTTTTTATGATAAGGCATATCACTGCAGGATAAATCCTTTATGGCGCTCTGGAAGCGGTGCGTGTGCGCAGGAAACGATTCACGTTGGTCTTGAATCTTTGAAGATTATAGCCGTTGGGGAACACGATCTCAGGGAGGTCGTTCCAGAGTGATGACGTTCTCCAGATGAAAGAATTTTGAAACAGTGTCGTTCGAGGGACACTAAGCTGAACCACGTATTGGTGGGCTGCAGTGGCTCGTCGTGTATTTCTACCATGCACCGCTCTGGGTGGTATCAAGCGGGCAACCTCAGTTGAACACTTGCCATAAAAATATTTGTAAAATAGACTCAAGTCGCCAACCTGCCTTCGATGTTCAAGGCTTTCCATGTTGTTTGTCAGAATATGGTCACCGATCAAGCGAATGGCTCTTCTTTGAATGGAATCTAGCTATCTCAGGGTATGTTTAGGAGCAGAGCCCCAAATATGCGAACAGTACTCCAGCGATGGTCGAATTTGGGCTTTATAGAGCATCAAAAGTTGTTGGGGTGTATAGAGGTTCTTTGTTCGGAAAAGTACTCCAAGCTTCTGCGAGGCTGCCCTAGCAATGGCCGCAACGTGGCTATGCCAAGACATATGACTGTCCAAATTAACGCCCAATAAATGAATTGATGAAGCCAAGGGAATCGAGTGTCCCGCCATAACTATATCCGGTTCTTCAACATTAACTTTTTTAGAAAAAACTGCCGCCTGGGTCTTTTTAGCGTTAAATTCTACTTGGTTACTGTCACCCCAAGACAGAATTTCTTGCAGGTCTTTGTTGAGATGTGAGACCTCTTGCTGTCTATAGAGATGTGCATTAGCAGCCGATGTCCGAGCATCCAAAGTAAAAGATGGAACAAGTGTGCTGTCATCAGCGAAGCTATCTATAGGATTTTTAGTTTTTTCCAAAAGATCGTTAATGTAGAGTAAGAAAAGGGTGGGCGACAATATAGAACCTTGAGGGACTCCGGCGTTGATGTTAAATGTGTCTGAAAGAAATCCGTCCATCGCCACTCGCAGAGAACGGTCTTTAAGAAAGCTCGACAGCCATGAACAAAATTGAACCGGCATTCCGTATGCTCTACTTTAGTTAGGAGCCCCTCATGCCATACTCGGTCAAAAGCCTTGGAAACGTCCAGTGCTACCGCCCGGGACTCTCCATGATGTTCTATTGCGTTGTTCCAAACATGAGTAACATAAGCGAGAATGTCTCCTGTTGATCTAGACTTACGGAATCCATACTGGCGGTTACTAATAATGTTGAAGCCTTCCAGGTATTTTAATAATTTTTCGTTGATAGCCTTCTCCATAACTTTGGATATAACCGAAAGCAATGCGACTGGACGATAGTTGTTTGGCAAGGTCTTCTCGCCTTTTTTGGGTATGGGCTGGACTCGCGCAGTTTTCCAGCATGAAGGAAATATTCCTTTTTTGTAGGATAAGTTAAAAAGCCTACAAAATACCGGTGTCAGTTCGTCAGCGCATGACTTAATTACAATGATTGGAATATCGTCAGGACCAGAAGCCTTTTTAGTGTCAAAACTCCTCAAGATTCGTTTAACATGGCGGTGGCGAAAAACAATCTCAGGCATTCTCGATTCTACAGGGGGAATGTTCGGTGAAGTACTTCCCTGAATTTTATCGTTGAATGTGAAGAGAATACTTCCGCCAGTAGGTTTGCTTTTTCCTGTGCTTTGGTCGCAATGGTGCCATCAGAACGTGTTAAGAGGTGGAATGGTTGACTTGGTAAAGTTCTGACTGACGGCCTTAGCTACCGAGCAAAATGATCTTGAGCCGTTAGGACATTCAAGAAGTCTGTCTTTGTTCCTCTGGTTGTGTGCTTCTTTGCTTTAGTTTATCGTTTGCTTGCATTGGCTTCGAGCGTTAACAAAGATGGTACGATTTTCGGCGGTAGGATTGTTACGCCATTGGCGGTAGAAATAATTTTTTGATTTAACAGCTCGTTCGCAATTTTTGGTAAACCAAGGCTTGCCGTTAGAAGGGCACTTTTTTGAGAAAGGGATGAAGGCTTCCATGCCAGTAAGGATGATCTCCGATATTCCACATTCATTCCGATTCATCCAAGATGGCGCGCGACTAGTAACCACGCTAGTGAGTTCCTAAAGTTTTTAGTTGTTTATACGGTAGAAACGTATTAAAATTATTATTTTCTTCCAATATATTGCAATAATAGTGTCGTTAAGTGTATAGGAAAAAAATTAGCCGTAGGGGACTAAAGGGAGGCCCAGGAAGCACAGTTGAACCTCCTACCACGCGCAATACAATGGCGTCCAGAGTGGATAAGCTGGAGGATAATCTTCAATCAGGACTTAAAGACCTAAAAAAGCAACTTCTAGGTGACAAGGAGTCTTCAGGTCCACCACCTGATATAGCAGCTTGTCTAGAAGAAATATCTTTATTTGAAAAAAGGGCGCTTAAAGAAATCCGGTCTCTAAAACAGGACATCTCAAATATTGAAACCACACTTTCTAATTACAAGCAAGAAATGATGTCAAACAGCATAGTAATTAACGGCATTGTAGAAAAACAAGGCATAAATACTTGTGAAGATGTGTGCAAACTCATAAAATCATCTTTAAACGTCGAGATTTCACCCAGTGATATCGACTTTTGTTATCGGCTCGGCAGACCCGATGCATCCCAAAAAATAGGCCTTTGGCAGTTAGATTTGTGAATCGCTGGCTACGTGACGGTATTTTTAACAAAAAGAAAAACCTTAAAGGTAGTGGATTCGTTATAAGTGAACAACTCATTAATAAAAATTTGGTGCTTTATAAAAAAGTGGGCGCTATTGTTAGTTACGTCTTTCAAACGAAGAAGTTCGTTTTTATAAAACACGTTTTATTTGTTAAGCAGTTACATTAACATGTACATGAGATTAAAGAATAATAATATAATCTTAATAGATAGAATTTATAAGCTTCGTCTTATCTCTTGCTGATGAAGGCTTCTTAGGACTCGTGGATTTGGTCAGCTGTTATGCTCACATAACTCCTCCCGTCGAAGTCGAAAACAACAGGGATGAGGGGTTGTTTTCGGGGGTTGCTTCCCTTGAGGTTTCTTGAGTCTTTGGCTGTAGACTGGCTAGACGCTTTTTATATAGTTTCCAAACTGCGAACATGATTAAAGCAATGATTAGTGTAATTGCAAGTGAGGATGAAAGGCTCCAGGAAAGAGGGTGAATTCCAAGGTAATTTTCTGGAATCTTCAGTGCCCTGGCTTGTTCTTGAAGAAATTTGATTTTATCCAAATTGATTGATTCGAGTTTGATTGGTTTCACTTCTATTGCAGTTGGTTTAAAGTTGCTGAACTTGATAGGGGGTAGAGAAAAGGGACTACCCTTAATAATTTCTTCCTTGTTCCAAAATTGGGTATTTTGAATACTTATACCACAATTTAACGGGATGCTAATTATACTTGGTTCCTTAACGAAAATAATTTCTTTGTTTTCGCAATTCTTGTGGACTTTTATTTCTTGCTCACTGGGTATAGTTAAGACATATTGATTTGTGATTGATTGAATTATTGGCGTCGAGACTTCAACTTTTGTTGTAGAACAGTTTTGATTTTCGGCTTTCTTGATAAGGGCGGTTGTACAGTCATCAGCTTGTGGTCTCAATTGGTTTTGGCAAATGTAAAGGTCTTCTAATATCGGACAGGCTTCATCTTGATATTGTTGTAGGTCAGTGCCCAGTATAAGGTAGGATAATTCAGGAATAAAAATTGTATGATTTATAGGTATTGGGAATAGATGGAATATCTCAAAGCTATCTTTTGTAAATATTGATAAATGAATAGCGAATATAATCCTATCTTTGATAAAATGGACTTGTAGGCCTGCTAATTGATAATAATTGGCTACATTATTGAATCTTAGAATTTTATCGTCACCATACAGGGTGGACAAATTAAAAATTATTTGTTCTAGTTCTGAGGCTGAAATAACTGCACTGTGTAGGGTGCTTAATTTTGCGAACATAATTGCATCTTCCAAATTGTCTAAAAATGTTATAAAACTCTGGCAGTTTAGAATAATTTGAAAAAATGTATCTTGGACTCGTAAAAACGTAGTTATGTCCGTTACTGTTTTATTTAGGTTCTTTTCAAGGGCGTCTATGTGAGTTTTAATCAGTACTTGATTTTTGTTTAGAAGGGTTATGGTACTATTATAGTTATCGATCAGCTGTTTTGTCAGTGAGATTTGTGAACTCATTTCTTTTCGATACGAATTTTGATTCTGACGTAATTCAGTGATTGCTTTATCGTATTTTTCGCCATCATCTGAATCAAGGGTACCAAAAAGCCATTTGGAGACTTTTCCTCCAATATTTAGTAAACCACGTTTAAAACGATTATGAGGTTTAATATTATTTAGTTTTACTTGTATTTGAGAGATAAGGTATTTTGCGTGATTAAGCAAATTATCTGCACTAACAGAATGCTTATTTTGAATATGTAAAGGCGTAAAAATAAGCGTTTTCTCTAAAATATTATAAGCGCGTTCTATACTAGTTAATTGAGCAATAAGCGGGGGCATTTCTACATAATGTAAGAAGGTATGTTTACTTTCTATAATTCTAACATTTCCTAGGCGAAATGGTAGTAGGGGTGTTTTAATAGGGGTGAATTCGATATCACTTTTCATTATTGTTGGGGCTATCAACAGCGTGGCTGCAAGAAGGTGTAGCACCATCAGGTTCATTGTTTCCCTGCGAAGAAGAAAAAGCTTTAGGTCGTTGGATTTGTGATTTGTGAATTACTTTCTTTTTTCTTGTAATTATTTTGTTGTCAATATCTTGATCTACTATATTGGGTATTCTTCGGGGTTTATCTTTGCTTCGTTTTGCTGTCTTATCGGTAACGTATACTTTTGTACCAGGTTTTAATTTGGGTGCATTTTTGCGTTTTTCATTTTGTTTTTGATTTAAACGAGCTTTTGTATCAAGGGATGTTTCGTATATTTGTTGATAAATTGTTTTTAATCTATCACGTCGGTCTGTTACGTATTTATTGAGTATAATTTCGTCAGTAAGATCAAATGGGTCTAATGCATTTATTCGGCCATTTATGACGTCAAAAGGTCTTTGTTTCGTCACGCTATGTGTTGCGGAGTTATATCCTATTATTGCGTATTGCATTAATTGTTTTGTATTAGCTTTCCAGTCTTTAATTTTTAATACTCTAAATAGTTCAATCAGTGTTGAATGAAGTCTTTCGACTGGACTATTACTATTTGAGTTACCGGGTGTTGTAAAATGAAGTGATATATGGTGTAATTTACAAAAATCTAATAATAGAGAAGTTTTAAATTCAGTACCGTTATCACAAGTTATTTGTTGCGGTAGGCCATGGTGGCTGACAAAGGTTGATAAGTTGTCTAAGACAATGGTTGCTGTACAAGCGGGTTCTAAAGGGTATGCTTGGGCATATCGTGAAAATACGTCAATAATTGTAAGAAATTTAACATTGCAAATTTGAAATCTATCCATATGGATTGACTCTAAAGGTTGTGATGGAGTAGGTGTTAAGGCAAATTTTATATTAGGTGGATGCCTGTCGTACTTAGCTTGTTGACATGTTTCGCAATTGTTTATATATTCAGTAAGGTTAGTTACCATATTAGGCCAGTAGTAAAGTTTTTTAAGTGCTAGTAATCCTTCGTTTATTCCACGGTGGCATGTCTTTGTGTGATGGTACGTAATTAATTCATTTTGTCTATTTTCGTCATTAATGTCATTGAGACATATTTTTGACAAAACCAATTTGTAGGCATGGTTTCTAAACGTATTTGGTAGTATGACACTTATTTGTGAGGTTAGGTTAACTTCGGAACTTTTTACAAACATACAGTATAATTTGGTTGGGTTCAAATATTCCTTAAAGAATTTAATTATTTCTTGTCTGTAGTTTTGTGTCAAATAAACCGTGTATCTGGTTTTCGTTAAAAATGGGTTACTTCTTATAACATGAAAATGTCCATTATTTTTTTGAATGAAAATTATTTGATTTGTGTAAATATTTAGGGAGTTTTCCGTTATCGGTATATTTAGTATTGGATTTTCTGCTGCTGAAAACCACAGGAGTTGCCCGAGAGCTACCGACCTATAGCTCTCCTTAGCTGCTGTTATAAGCTGCTGGAGAGACTACTCTATAACCGTATATGTCCTACAGTTGATGCAATGGTCCCCGTGGAACAGGCTGGGTTTAGGAGCGGTCGTAGCTGTACTGACCAAGTCTTATCCCTGACGACTCACATCGAAGCGGGGTTTGAAAGGGGACTGAGAACATCCGTAGCGTTCATTGACCTTACTGCAGCGTATGACACCGTATGGAGGGAAGGCCTAATATATAAATTACTCAGAGTCATGCCATGCCTGAAAACGTGCAACTTAATTAACAACCTATTATCAAATCGACTATTCCAAGTCTTTGTTAACGATGCTAAGAGCAGTATTAGGAAGCTGAACAACGGTCTCCCGCAGGGCTCGGTGCTCGCCCCACTCCTGTTCAATCTCTACACAGCTGACCTACCTAAAACGAGGTGTAGAAAATTTGCGTATGCAGACGACTTAGCGATTTCCTACCAGCACAAACTCAAATTGCCAACTGAACATGCTCTGAATGAAGACCTCGCCAAGCTTAACGACTACTTCAGAAAATGGAGACTATGCCCAAGTCCGTCTAAAACAGAAGTCTGCTGCTTCCATCTATCGAACCGGCAAGCAAATGATACCCTGCGGGTAGAATTTAATGGCAGAACCCTTAACCACAATAAAAACCCAAAATATTTAGGCGTGACACTCGATCGATCACTAACATTCAATCCACACCTTGGAAACGTGGCTGGTAAACTGAGAACACGTAATAACATCATAGCCAAACTTGCTGGAACAACATGGGGAGCTACAGCGGCGGTACTCCGGACAGCGGCTCTGGCCTTGGTATACTCTGTCGCAGAATATTGCTGTCCTGTTTGGACCAACAGTGCACACACCACAAAAGTAGATGTGCAACTAAACCAAACAATGAGACTGATTACTGGGACTATACGGCCAACACCAACGCGCTGGCTTCCAGTGCTCAGTAATATCACACCACCAGATATCCGACGAACTACGGCTCTCAACAGAGAATATAAGAAAATTATGGCTAACGTAGACCTACCAACCCATACCGATATCCCATACCTAACAGGACAGTACCATCGGCTCAAGTCGAGACACCCAGCCATCCGATCAGCACTGGAATTGAACGAAAACTTCCATGCGGCCAATAAATGGACTACCATATGGACAGAAACTGCAGGAGACCACTACATCCAACTAGATGATCCAACGCACTGTTTCAACGGATCTGACCTGCCACGCCGACTATGGGCAAAACTCAACCGAGTTAGAACAGGTTACGGGAAATGTGCTGACTTCTTACACAAATGGGGCAGGGCAGAATCCCCACAATGTGATTGTGGATCTCCGCGGCAAACTATCCGCCACATCGTATCAGAATGTCCTAACCGTTCCTACGCTCATGACCTGGAAGACTTTATGAAAGCCACACCAGAGGCAATTGAATGGCTTCGCAATTTAGATATAGATATATAGTTTGTCATGATGATTATGTTTGTCCTTATATATTTGAGATTTTTCTGTTTCTATGTATTTTATATTTCATATACTTCTGTTATTTGTATCGTACTGTAACCCCATACGCTAAATAAAATGCTGCTGAATGTACCGTTTCGTCATCTGATATATCTGCTGATCTAATTTGTACATTTTCGATTATATTGATTTTCTGGGAAGTTTTATTTGTTTCTTCGGGATTAAATATTTCGTTCATCAGTTCTAGTTGTTCAAGACTAGCGTTTTGGTTTTCTTCTGTAGATATATATTGATTGATGTCGTCACTAATATCTCCTGGATTTCCAAGTAGTGATTCGTTTTCCATCATATTGATTTCAATACGAGATAGGGCATCTGCATTGGTGTTTTGTTTTCCTTTCTTGTAACGTACTTCATAGTCGAATTCTTCGAGCTTCAAGCGCCATCTTACTAATCGTGAATTTGGTTCTTTCATATTGAACAAGTATTGGAGTGGTTTATGATCAGTTACTATGATAAATTTACGTCCAAAAAGGTAGGGTCTAAAATATTTAGTGGCCCAAACAATTGCTAATAACTCTTTTTCAATCGTTGAGTAATTGATTTCTGCTGGGTTTAGTGTTCTTGATGCGTAAGCAATCGGGAGATCATTGCCGATTTGACCTTGGCTGAGAACTGCTCCTAGTGAAATATTTGATGCATCTGTCGTAAGTACAAATGGTTTCTCGAAATTTGGGTATTGAAGAATTGGGTCATTACATAATATTGTTTTACAGAGTTCAAAGGTTTCTAAAAATTCGGGGGTGTGTTCAATATTTACTCCTTTCTTAAGGCATTTAGTAAAGGGTTTTGTTAATTTTGCAAATCCTTTAATAAATCGTCTATAATATCCCAAAAGTCCTAAAAATGACTTAATGTCTTTTGCTGTCTTTGGCAATGGAAATTTTTGGATTGCAGCTATTTTCTTGGGGTTCGGTTTAATTCCTTCTTTTGTGATTATATGTCCTAGGAATTCTACTTCGATTCTAAGAAATTCCGATTTGTCTAGTTGTATCTTTAGTCTCGCTTCTCGTAATCTCTAGAAGACTAATTTTAAATGTTTGATATGTTCTTTAAGGCACGTTGAAAAAATAATGATGTCATCCATATATACAAGACATATTTTTCCTTGCAAATCTCTGAGTATGTTATCCATTACACGGTGGAAGGTGGCAGGCGCGTTTTTTAGCCCAAACGGCATGCGCACGAACTCATAGTGACCGTTCTCTACGTTGAAAGCTGTTTTTTCTATGGAGTTCGGATTCATTTCTATTTGGTGGAATCCTGACGAAAGGTCAATGGTAGAGAAATAGGTACATCGTCCTAATTTATCAAGGATATCATTGATATTTGGTAATGGGTATCGATCGTCTATTGTCTTTTCGTTCACACGACGAAAATCACAAACAATTCTCCATTTTTGCTTTCCGCTAGCATCCAACTTTTTGGAAACGACCCAAATGGGGCTGCTCCAAGGGCTTTGACTATGTCGGATTATTCCATCGTCTAACATTTTATTGATTTGTCTCTGGACTTCTTTTTTATGTACGAATGGGTACCTATATGATTTTGTATGTACTGGAATTTCATCGCTTGTTTTTATTTCATGTTTAATTTTGTTTGTGAATGGTAGTGTTTCTTTTTCACGGTGAAAAATATCTGAGTATTCTTTGCATGCTTTTATTAACTCGGTTTTTTCCTCGGTATTTAAATGTTCACAGCGAATTAATTTCGAAATATCGGTTTGATTAACAGAAAGTTTATTTACATGAGGTAAAATATTTTCTAAGTGGAAAAAGTCAAAATTTTCTTTGTGACAATCCGGGAAAGACCAGACCTGTAAGGGTTCGGGGAATTCTAAAGTTATACTTTTATCGGTATAATTAAAAATCTCTGCTTGAGCAAAACCGTTTTTTGCTGTCGTTAAGGTCTCAGGAAAATACAGATCATTTATAGTAGTTTCTGGTATGATTACGTCGACATTGTTCTGTGATACTGGAATTCTCACGGTTAAAACTTCGTGGGCGTTAACTGAAATGCTATACATCTCGTTTTGTGGTTCGCGATATAAAATTGGAATATTTATTTTATTGTTAATTAGCTGTTTATTTGCAAGATCAATAGAGAAATTGAACCTTCTTAGTTCATTTAAACCTAAAATACCGTCAAAATATTCGTGAAAGTCAAAAAGTATAAAGGACACGTCTGTATTTTGTTCAAATTCGGGAAATGCAGGAATGTCTGCTTTAAATAATATTTCTTTTTCACCTACGCCGGTTTTTATTATGGTAGGGCAGTGATAAATTTTTTCTGCATAAAATCTTTCTATTACTTTTGGTCTAATTATTGAATGATAGCAACCGGTATCAATTAAAAGTTTTAATGGCGGGTCTTGAATTTGGATATAGGGTAGACTATTATTTATTTCGGTATTCATTTCGGTTGTCAAATCATAGAAGGGGGTTGGCCCATTAACGTAAAATTTTGATATTCGTCGCTATTTTGGGGATTATAGGAAAAATCAGTAAAGTTTGCAATTGAATCGTAATCTTCATAATTTTGGCATTGATTGGTAAATTCCGCGTTCTGATATTGGTTGGTAGATTCTGCGTTAACATATTGGTTATCGGAAGTTATATTATTTTCGGCATTATAATCATCTGTAGTTGGTTCTAGTGTAGCGATTTCTTTACTGGCTGCACCAGTCGTTACACTATTATTTTGCATGATGTCATTTTCGTCAATATGGTATAACTCTTGCGATATAAAGTTTTTCTGACCGTTTTGTCTAAAGCAGCGCTTCTTAATCTTTTTGATACGTGGAACCCTTTTTAATGTCCACTTTTATCGTGGAACCCCTGGTTTGGTTCAATAGGAAGGTTTTAATGCATTATTCTGTAAGGGGATTATTTGCAACAAAAAAGACAATTATTTCAAATAATATCTATTAGCTTCAAAAAGTTATTTAAAAATTATTTCAAAGATTTATAAAATAACGTATTTGCAGAACGCTTAAGTTTCAATTTTAATGAGATAAGTGGGACTGCTTCTTATTATCGCAGATATACTTAATATTAGGCTTTATGGATGAAAATTAAATTCTCATATCAGATTCGGCATCAAGTCTGTTGCGGTATATATTTTTTGTCGACACATAAGCTGAGAACCCTGTTTCGCACATATATGTAGTTGCAAATAGTAGTAACGTCAACACGACCTTTTGCGACAATTGTGGATATTCATTTTTTAAACTGCACCAGATCTCCACTAACGGCATTAATTTAAATTTTTCTTGCAATGATGAATCAGCTGTCATTTCAATAAAAGTTTCGTATTCTCCTGCTGACATGGTGGAAGGTCGTGCATTGGCAATAAATGGGTTTTTAATCCACAATTCATTTTGATATTTAATCTGCTCTTCATTTGAAAAATACTGATTAAAAGCTTCACTCAAACCTGTCAGGTGCTGAATAATTTCTTCAATAAATGTCTCCCCTATTTCAACTCCTTCTTCTTCTGAAAAACCTTTTATTGTTGGGAAGCAATCTAACTTGTTGGACCGCATAGAACTTTTCCAAAATTCTATCTTTTTCTTGAAAGCAACAATTTTCTCGTGGGCAGTAAATACATTTACTTGTTTGCCCTGAAAGGTTAAATTCAGTTCATTGATCTTAGTAATGTCGCCTAAATAGGCAGTTTAAGAAGCCAATTTCTATCAAATAATTTACCTTTCAATTCGAAATCCTGTTCTAAAAAAAAGCACGCACCTCGTCTCTTAGCTCAAAAATACGGGTTAGTATCTTTCCTCTGATCTCAGTATGTAAAAGAAGAGACGTATGTACACTTCTTATGTCCTCACATAGTATTTTGAATAAACGATTATTTCTTTCGATAGTTCATTGTTTTTTTAATTTCGTCGAGGCATTAGTAAAAAATCACGTTAGGTCCGTGGAACCCTTAAATGATCTTCACGGAACCCCAGGGTTCTGCGGAACACAGTTTAAGAAACGCTGGTCTAAAGTAATTAGATTGTGGTCGATTAAACTGTGGCACGGTATTACGCGAGGTGGTTGACATGGGCTCTGGCTTATTGGTAGGCACTTGACCAGTGGGTTTAAATACATTTTTTGGTGGCCCAAACACTTGCCTGTTTGTTGGATAATGTCTATTTATTTGGCGAGGTTGCACATTTATTGGTGCACTCGGAAAAGACGAATTTTGAGAGAAATTTTGCATAGGCATTTGTTGTGGCTGCGCCGGCCTATTGTTTAAAAAGTTACCATTTTGTGTGTTATTATATTGCCAGTTATTATTGTATGGATTTCTTTGTCCATAATTCTGTCTGTATTGTTGATGGTTCGAATTAAATGTATTTTGTGCACATACAGAGGTATGCTGATAATTAAAACTACGCGTTTGCAATAATTGTGGTCTAGGCATAGTTTTTGGTAGTACTGGGACTTTAAAAAGATTTTGTGTATATTGGAAATTTTCCTCTTCATTAATTTGTGTCATAGCTAACTCTAAACAATCAGGATTTTTAAGTCTGATAATGCTTTGTAAAGGCCCAGGTAAACCTCTAACGAACGTCCTTAAGGATACTTGATCGTATTGACGTAAATAAATCAATTTAGTTGCTTTATCCATTTCAGTATCACTTAATGAATTTATTTTTTGAGCGAGATTGCTTCGCAAAACTTGTAATCTTTTCGCGAAGTCTAAAGGATGTTCATTTTTATACGGGGTGGCCATAAATAAATCTTGTTCTAAACATTCCAAGTTTCGTTTATCGCCAAAACAATCATTTAAAGCTTTTTTGATTTGATCCCATGTTAGGAGTTCCATTCTACAACCTACTAATATTTGTGCGCGATCGATTAGTTTCATGCGAATTGTTTTTATCAAATATATTTTAAGAACCTCGTCATTTTGTTGACCATAGGTTGTAATAAGGAAATCACCAGCTGATAGAAAACTTGATAAAGTATTAGGGTCGCCATTATATGGGGAAATTGTATCAATAAACATTTTAAGTAGGGTGTAATTGACACCTTGTTGTGCTTGAACTTGCACTTGATTATTCATTGTAAGTTCTTTAGTTTCTAATGTTAAAGTATTAAAGAATTGACTGACTAATTCGTCAATATCTGGTTCATTCATAAAAGTTATATTAATTGATGAAAGTAGTTTAAAAAGTACTTTCTTTTCCTAACTTAAGTATTCTTAAAATTAAATAGAAACTGTTTGTTTTAAAAGAAGCGATTATGTTCTTTGTTATTTTGTTTGATTTTGATTTTCTTAAAACTAACTTAACCTACTTCTACCGTCCTATCCAGGGAGGATAAAAGGATTCAATAGGAATACTTGGACACTCACCCTTAGATTTCTCAGATCTGTTGAGCCGTCAGCCTTTTCTTCCTATTGGGTGATTCTCTAAACTCGGTACTGCCTCGTAAGCTGCCTGGGGTGTAATGCTGGACTGCTAATGTAGCAATTTTAAAATTGCCACTATTTATTTTGTGGGGTATCATCTTTAGTTGTATAACACTAGCCAAAATATGGGGCGAACGCACTGCTTCTGTTTTCTGTGGCTGATGGCATCAGGCGCCGCACATAGGTGAACCATGTAATTCCGGTTTCGCGTCTCGGTCAAGTCGCAGACCGTACATTTCTACTTTTGGCGATTTTATGTTTAGACGGGGTTGTTTAGAATTACTTTCTTCATTTCCTTACGTAATTTAGGTTCTGGTAAAAGCCCAGACCCTTGTTCGTTCTGATCGTTTGGATCCTTTATGTTGTCACTCTTGTTCTCTTCTTCTTCTTATTTTCCTTGTCGGGGTTTGTGTCCAGTTGGCAGCCTTGAGTCAGCGGATTTTGCTAGAGAAGGGGGTCTGTCTTACTTGGAAGATCTTGCGGCCTCCATTTTACTTTCAAAAATACCTTGAGAGAAGAAGGTCGCTGTTGGGGCCATTTTTTTAAAAGAAAAAAGACCACGAGGTCTCACCCCCCTTTTAGAGGTAAGCTATTTTCTTTTCTTTTGTTCTTAGTTATCGTTTTTTTGGGAATTCAGTGGGTTAATTTTTCTTTCTATTCTTTTTTAGGGGTTGTGTGTTTTGTTGGTTTCGGCTGAGTATGCCGTTTCACACTTAACTAGGTTAAGAAACCACATGGGATTTTAGCATCCACATAAGTAGCCCTTGAGCTACCAGGTTCCGGTTGGCCCACCTATGAACTAACTAAATTGGTTACGAGCTACGTATGGACTAGATTTCACCTGGCCGATCATGAACAGCATTCAGGAGCCACATGGTCCATGCCCAGTATAGCTGCCCCAGCAGAAGCGAGGGATTAAAAGGCTTGTATAAAGCAAACCTCAATTTAGTGCATTCTGCCTTTTTAATTTAGTTAGTACGTCACCACACTTAAATAAACTGCTGGTTAATCACTAATTTTTTATGTAAAGCCATCTTGACAAAGGTACTCTCTTGGTAACCATACACCATCGAAATATTTAAAGGTTCTAGAATCTTCCCCCGAGGTTATACATAATTGTGACTTAAATCCTTGCGTCCAGAAAGGCTGTTTTTTCATTCATTTCATTTCATAATTCAAACTTATCTAAATTTTAAACAATTTAACATAACAATAAACCTAAACCCCTTTTTATTCAATAAAAACTTTATTATTTGTGTGGGAAAGCTTTAGAGTTTTATTTGTTGCTTAGATTTTCCAATAGAACTGATATTCGGTATATTTTTCCTGGTTTGGACATCGATCAAACCAGGTGGCGCCCAAGACAACCAAAGACGAAGGGAAGGTGTAAGTATTGGACCACGACCTAGTGCCTCCACATAAAGAGCTACCGTCAGCGGATAGTGACAACCTGTTGTCCAAGACAACAGATTGCCATTGCCAAATAAAAAATAGCGCCCAGTATCGTGGGGCTTTGATTCTAATTTTTTCAACTTTCTTTCGTCTTGGTCTACGTTTTTTAATTAATGTTTATATTGGAAAACTATGCAATAAATTTCATGCGGTTTGAATTTTAACTTTCTTTAGTAGGGCAACTTCGTACAAACTTGAACCTTAATAAATATAGTGTGGTTACCTACGCATATCTTTATTTAGTTTGGTTTAAAAACTCAAATTTTAAGGATTATATTTGAGGAATGTTAAACCTGTATTTTTTATCTAGCATAATGGAAGTACCTGATATTTTGGTGTAAGGAAGGACAGTGGTTCAATGATATTTGGTATATTGTTATAGGTTTACACTTTGAGTGTGTATTGAACTATTTCTGTCGCTTCTAGGTTTTTTGGTAACTTCTATTAGTGGCTTTTGATTACATTTTTGGTATTCGTACTTTATACTGCATATTTTACAGAAAATATAAGGTTCGATACATTTTTGGTGAATTTTTCTATATTGGCTTCCTTGAACATTGAGTGTTTCTAGTTTTGCTGTCTGTAAGCAGTACATTGTGATTTTGATAACTGACTTTTACTTGATCACCAATTTAATTAACAATCACTATACAGAGTGTCTAAAATGTTGAAATTTTACTTACACTGTTCCTGATATTATTTAATTCACTTTAATTAAGTCCAATTGACTTAGTTGCGGGAAAATAATTACTTTTCAACATAGTTGGATAATTCACTATACCGGGTGTCCCGATTGTAGTAATTCTTTTAAATTGAGATTTAATTTTTTTAAATTTTATTTTAATATCTCCGGATAATTCTGAAGGAGTACAACACGTTTTCTAAGCTCTGCTGTTATCATTTAGTGTACAGAGTGGCACAAATATAATTTAAATTAAAGATTTAATTTCTTGATTATTTCTCGATTTTGAGTTTTATCTTATGGACACTTGGATAATTTTCTGAAATCCTTTTAGTATACAGGGTGAACTTGAGTAATATTTGGACTTGTAAAATATCTTAAATTTTTTTTGAATTCCAAATTTTTTTATATACAGCCGCCTACTGATATAGCCTTTGATTAGTTTTTATACAGGGTGGTCAAAGTATTATATTGATTTACTGCTTTAAGCTTACTTAATGGTATTTAGTCTTGAAGACTTGTGATTGAGAACACTCGACTTCATTGTGCTTATCTGATTTTTTTGATTTGTAGAATTTTTTTTGAGCTTTCACATTTACTTACAATCATGGCAGAGTCAATGCAGCCTAATCATTTATTAGATTCTGAATTAAGCTACGAGTTAGCAATTCGCGCGGTTACATCTACTCGACCTGTTGCAGACAGGCGTAAAATTTTGAGACGACTTTTAGCTAAAGAGACTAGCAGTAATAAATCCGAAATTGTGACTGCTCTGGTTAGGAATCGCGAGTTTAGGTTAGAGGCAATTGCAATCGAGGAGACAATGCAATCAATTAAAGAGATTATTGCTGATTTGGAAGGTAGTGCAACAGACTCTACATTTTTACGAATGACTTCCAGGTTAATTCACCTCTCGGGTAGAATTGGCAGATTGTACTGTCCAGAGGATAATGCTGATGCTAGTAATTTTAAAACCGAAGCTCATGCGTCTTGCTTAGTTCTTGAGGCAGATTTATACGACAGCATTATACCTACATCTTCTGGTACTGGTACTGCTAATTATTCAGCTCCTCAAGCACCAATTATTAACGTTGCACCACCCATAGTTAATTGTTCAGGCAATATTCCAGCTATAGGTGATTGGCAGATTAAATTTAATGGTGATTCTAAAAATCTTTATAACTTTTTGGAAAGAGTAACCGAACTTGCTGAATCTCGTAAGGTGAAGCAAGATGACTTGTTTATTTCTGCAGCCGAATTATTTGTCGGTGATGCTTTTGTTTGGTTTAGGAGTGTAAAGGGCTCAGTAAACAATTGGGATTCCTTGGTGGCTAGATTAAAAGCAGACTTTTTGCATTCTGATGTGGAGGATGATTTGTGGAACCAGATAAAGCATCGCAAACAAAGGCGAAATGAAACAGTAGCTGTATTCATCGCACATTTGGAAATTTTATTCTTTCGTTTAGTTCATCCACCTGCAGAAGTAACCAAGGTTAAACATATTCGGAACAATTTATTGCCAGACTATATTACTCAGTTAGCCTTAGTTGATATCTCTACAGTTTCTGAGTTAGCAAATCTTTGTAGGAAACTTGAAGAAGCTTCTTATATTAGAAATAAAAATAATACAGTTAGCGAACTGTCCAATTTAGATATTTCTGGTCCTTCGAATTCTAGTAAATCTAATACTGGTTTTGGTAGGGGGAAATTTCATAATTCTTCCAGTAGAACTAATTCTGGAAATTTTTCTAATAACCATTCTAGTAGGAATAATCGAAATATCTCAAGTGAAACAGTCGACTTAAATTCTAATGCTTCTCCAACTTCTTCAAATTCCGGATTCAAAAATAAAGTAAATGCTAGTAATCGTTTAAGTAATAAAAATAGTAAACCTCAAAGTAATGTAGTCTGTTTCAATTGTAATATGCCAAATCATACCTATCAATTTTGTAGACAAACTCGTAAACTCTTTTGCTTTAAATGTGGATTGCCAGATGTTAAAGTGACTTCTTGCCCTAATTGTTCAAAAAACTAGTAAAGGAAGTGTGTCCTCGAGGCAGGTACACTACTTCTAAATTTAATGTCTCAAGTAAAGTCAAAATTAGTAAATTTAATAAACATGATTGGAGTAAATGGCTTAAGACAGTTTCAAATTTTTATCAGAGTTCTAAAAATGAAGTTTCTCCTTTATTTGTAAGGAAACCGATGGATAATAGACCTTATATTTCTGTAAAATTATTTGATCAAGATATTACCGTTTTACTAGATTCTGGTGCTACAGCTTCTGTTGTAGGCACGAAAGGTCTAGACATTTTACGTCGTTTTAATTTAGAAATCTATCCAGCCAAGTTAAGAAATATATGCACTGCAGATGGAACTCAGAAAAATGTCGATGGTTTAGTTGATTTGCCTATTGTTATAGGAAACATTTGTCAAGTTATTACAGTTTTGGTGGTTCCGACATTACCACATAGTTTTATCTTTGGATGCGACTTTGCCAAACAGTTTAAAATGTCTGTTAATTTTAAGAATGATTCTTGGCAAGTACACGCTAACTTAGCAAATTCTTATGTACCTACTGTTAAGAATTATTCTGATTTTGTTTTTGAGCCGCTATGTTCTTTAGATGATCTTTCTAATTCAGAGCGTTTTAAAGCTGAAAAGGTTATTGCTTCTTTTAATTTAATTAATAGTAAAAATCGTTTAGGTAGGACCGATAAATTAACGTTAACAATTGACACAGGTAATGCTTTACCATTTCATAAAAAACAGTATCCAATGTCGCCATACATGTCTCAAGTTTTGAATAAAGAGTTAGATGAAATGTTAAAGTTGGGTGTTGTTGAACCTTCACAAAGTCCATGGTCTTCTCCAGTACTTTTAGTCAAAAAATCAAGCGGAGAGTTTAGATTTGTTTTTGATGGACGATTTTTAAATAATATTACTAAATTTGATTCTTATGCTCTTCCTCGTATAGACAAAATCCTTAGTTCATTACGTAATGCTAAATTTATTTCGTCTATTGATTTACGTAAAGCATTTTGGCAGATACCGTTAGATGAAAATTCTAAAGACAAAGCTACTTTTAATGTTTCTGGGCGTGGTTCTTTTAGATTCAATACAGTACCCTTTGGTTTATGTAATGCAGCACAAGCTCAGCAGCGCTTGGTTGATGCAATTTTTGGTGCAAAGTATGAACCGTTTATTTTCACGTACCTGGATGATATTTTAATTTGTAGTCCTGATTTTGAGCATCATGTAAAATTATTAGGCGAAGTTAGGGAAAAATTGAAAGAAGCAAACCTTACTATTAATTTAGAAAAATGCGATTTTTTTAAGACAAGCTTGAAATTTTTGGGTTACATAGTTGGGTCAAATAGTTTGCGCACGGATCCTGACAAAATTATTTCAATGGTTAATTATCCGAGACCAAAAACTGCTACGGAAGTTAAACGTTTTGTAGGTTTATGTTCGTGGTATAGGCGTTTTATAAATAATTTTTCCTCATTAATGTCTCCGATCAATGATCTTCTGAAAGGTCGCAGGAAAAGCCAACCTATTACCTGGACTGAAGCCGCAGAATCTTCCTTTGTTAAAATCAAGGAACTTCTAGTCTCGTCGCCAATTTTGTCTCAGCCCGATTTCAGCAAACCATTTATTATAACGTCCGATGCCAGTTTGACAGGTGTTGGAGGCGCACTGTCACAAATTATAGATGGAGAGGAGCACGTGATAGCATACGCCAGTAGGTCACTCTCAAGAGCCGAGAGGAATTATTCTGTTGTGGAACGGGAATGTCTTGGAGTTTTATTTTGTTTAGATAAATTTCGTATGTATATTGAAGGCGCTCCGAAATTCCAGATCATAACAGACTGTTATTCTCTTTTGTGGCTAAACAACATGAAGAACCCTACAGGCAAATTAGCTCGCTGGAGTGTGCGATTGCGTCAGCATAATTTCGATCTTGTTCACAGGCGCGGAGTAGATAATGTTGTGGCAGATGCATTGAGTAGAATTCCACCTCCTAATGACAGTCAAGAAGTCTCACCTATTGTTTCACTTATAAATCCATTTAATGTGGATATTGATCGTATTGACCCTTGGTATAATGACCTACGCGAAAAAATTATTCAGTCTCCTGATAAGTATACTCAATGGAAAGTTGAGGAAGATTTTATTCTAAAGTTTATACCTAATAAACTTCCAATGAGTGTAAATATTCCTGAGTGGAAAATTCTTGTTCCAAACCCCCAAATTTCTGATGTCATTCAACATTGTCATTGTCCGCCAACTTCAGGTCACTTTGGTTTTTTTAAGACTCTTAATAGAGTACAGGATTTTTATTATTGGCCTAAGATGCGGCGTGACGTTTTGAAATTTGTTAAGTCATGTTTAGTTTGTGGTGCTCAAAAGGTATCAAACACTTCTCGCATGGGACTTATGGGAAAAGAGAAGAAAGTCGACCTGCCGTTTCAATGCATAGCTGCAGATCTTATGGGACCCTTTCCCAGATCTAAGAAAGGGCACAAATGGCTATTAGTTGTAGCGGATTGGTTTTCAAAGTACACTCTTTTATATCCATTACGTAGTTCCAAGTCCTCTCATATCGAGAATATTCTAGAAAATCAAATATTTTTAGTATTTGGGTGCCCCGAAACTCTTATCTGTGACAATGGACCTCAGTTTATTTGTAAAAGCTTCAAAGATTTATGTTCAAAATATAATGTAAACACTCGGTATAATCCTCTATATTCTGCACAGTGTAACTTCGTAGAACGGAATAATAGAACAGTCGGTACAGCTATTCGTAGTTATGTTAGTGATCACGATGGTTGGGATAGAGACATTTCAAAAATTCAGCAGGCTATAAATACCTCTAAGCATGAAGTTACTCACTTCACTCCTGCTTTTTTAGCTTTCGGTAGACATCCGCCTTTATCGGGAAAGTTTTATTCTCAATCATCTGAACGCAAAAGCCAAGATATCGAAATTATTCCAGGAAATAGGGATTCGTATGCTGAAAACATGCATGGTCTTAGGGAAATTTTTGTAGCAGTTAAGAAACGACTTCATGAGGCATATGAACGAAATTCAAAAGCATATAATCTTAGGAAGCGGGACATTTCATTTAATCAGGGTGATCGCGTGTGGCGAAAAAATCAAGTTTTATCTAGTGCGGCAAATCATTTCATGGCAAAGTTAGCTCCAAAGTATACTCTCTCGATTGTGCATAAAAAGATTTCAAATTTGGTGTATGAACTTAAGAATGTTAATGGTTCTAAGGCTGGTAGATGGCATATCAAAGATCTTAAAAAGTATGATGGTACTGATCTGGATAATTCAGATCAGGATTCTCAATTTTCAGATTAAATTTTGGAATTTAGGGAGAATGTTAAAATTTCAGGGGCGAAGTTTGCCTAACCACGTATTCTGTTGGCAAAATCGTTACGATTTGTATCCCTGATTTAGTAGCATTCACTATTCCTAAAAAACCTTTATTTCTGTTTAGTATCTTATCTATTTTGCAGTCAGATATATATTTTATTTTGATGCATAATTTGGGTATTTGGTAAGCGAATAAATTCGCTGATTTTTCTCTCTTCACTTACCTATATTTTTGGTATATATTTTGGTTCAAGTAAGTTGAAGCTTTGTTATTTGCTAGAGGCATTGACATTTATCTTTCTGGTTTTTATCCTTTTGCATATCACCGAAAGTGATCATATATTGTTGGGTTATTGGTGTAGACGTACACTAATAATTTTTTACCTCTTACGTTGACTTTTTTAAGTCAAAGAGAAAAATAGTTTTGTATATATAAAGGCCGTTTATTGTTGGGTGTTACCAGGTTTCATATGGGAGATGGTTTAACCATGTCTGGCTGGAAGGATGGGCATTGGGGGGGATGTGTCATTGGCGTAAGGTCCTAATGAGTCCTTACACTATGCTGGGGCCATCCTACTGTGTTTCGTCTGAGCTCCTTCTCGGATCATTTTATATGGAGGGCTGGTGACAGTGCCAATTTACGGAACAACCTATTCCGTTCAGTATATTTTTCTCTGTGCTTCGGCATTTTTAGCGTAGCGAGCGCTATAGTTTGCTCCCTTGTGACGAGTGGAACATTTGGGTTACCATTATCTATTTGATATGTTTTTTTGGTTTTCCACTTTTCAGAGTGTACCTTCCTGGTGGGTGTTTGGGTCACGTCCGGTGTTGGTGGGCGTATTCTCCAGACCAGCGGTGTGAGGTTAGTAGACGAGGTGCTTCACGCCATTATTGAAGTCACGCAATGCTAACTTTCGTTACCACTTAATACAGGATTGCCACACTGCTGCCTGGAGAGTGCTTCTTCCTTCACTTGGGGGTTTCATGGGCATTTCGCCATCGAGATATTCTCTGAAATTATTTTTTTTCGTTTTTCTTTAGTCTAGTACTAGAGGTTTTATTTTGAATTTTGCTATTACACTTGGTGTATATTGTACAGTGTTTTGTCTGTAAATTCCAGAATAATTTCCCTTGGGATTAATTCCCTTAATCTGCATTATTTTATTCCTTAGTAGGCTAGATCCTACAGGGGATTTATTTACCGTTTTGTTGTGATTACATGACGTATATGATGGTGGGTAAATATTTTTCTTATTGATATTTTCACGATATTTACCATATCTCCATATCTGTTAGTTTTAGATAGACTTTTCCCTATTATGACTTACCCGATTTTGACCTTACCGATTTTGACCTTACCGATTTAGTCCCTTTTAAGGCGAGTGATACACGCAGCTATCAAACTAAAACTACCCAGAAATCTCTACTTTTATTGTATCCTTGATTTTGTTGACTATTATTATAGTCATTGCGTATTTTTTATTTTTGGAAAATAGTCTATTTCATAGCCTATTTTATTTTCGTTGGGGGATAATGTAGCAATTTTAAAATTGCCACTATTTATTTTGTGGGGTATCATCTTTAGTTGTATAACACTAGCCAAAATATGGGGCGAACGCACTGCTTCTGTTTTCTGTGGCTGATGGCATCAGGCGCCGCACATAGGTGAACCATGTAATTCCGGTTTCGCGTCTCGGTCAAGTCGCAGACCGTACATTTCTACTTTTGGCGATTTTATGTTTAGACGGGGTTGTTTAGAATTACTTTCTTCATTTCCTTACGTAATTTAGGTTCTGGTAAAAGCCCAGACCCTTGTTCGTTCTGATCGTTTGGATCCTTTATGTTGTCACTCTTGTTCTCTTCTTCTTCTTATTTTCCTTGTCGGGGTTTGTGTCCAGTTGGCAGCCTTGAGTCAGCGGATTTTGCTAGAGAAGGGGGTCTGTCTTACTTGGAAGATCTTGCGGCCTCCATTTTACTTTCAAAAATACCTTGAGAGAAGAAGGTCGCTGTTGGGGCCATTTTTTTAAAAGAAAAAAGACCACGAGGTCTCACCCCCCTTTTAGAGGTAAGCTATTTTCTTTTCTTTTGTTCTTAGTTATCGTTTTTTTGGGAATTCAGTGGGTTAATTTTTCTTTCTATTCTTTTTTAGGGGTTGTGTGTTTTGTTGGTTTCGGCTGAGTATGCCGTTTCACACTTAACTAGGTTAAGAAACCACATGGGATTTTAGCATCCACATAAGTAGCCCTTGAGCTACCAGGTTCCGGTTGGCCCACCTATGAACTAACTAAATTGGTTACGAGCTACGTATGGACTAGATTTCACCTGGCCGATCATGAACAGCATTCAGGAGCCACATGGTCCATGCCCAGTATAGCTGCCCCAGCAGAAGCGAGGGATTAAAAGGCTTGTATAAAGCAAACCTCAATTTAGTGCATTCTGCCTTTTTAATTTAGTTAGTACGTCACCACACTTAAATAAACTGCTGGTTAATCACTAATTTTTTATGTAAAGCCATCTTGACAAAGGTACTCTCTTGGTAACCATACACCATCGAAATATTTAAAGGTTCTAGAATCTTCCCCCGAGGTTATACATAATTGTGACTTAAATCCTTGCGTCCAGAAAGGCTGTTTTTTCATTCATTTCATTTCATAATTCAAACTTATCTAAATTTTAAACAATTTAACATAACAATAAACCTAAACCCCTTTTTATTCAATAAAAACTTTATTATTTGTGTGGGAAAGCTTTAGAGTTTTATTTGTTGCTTAGATTTTCCAATAGAACTGATATTCGGTATATTTTTCCTGGTTTGGACATCGATCAAACCAGGTGGCGCCCAAGACAACCAAAGACGAAGGGAAGGTGTAAGTATTGGACCACGACCTAGTGCCTCCACATAAAGAGCTACCGTCAGCGGATAGTGACAACCTGTTGTCCAAGACAACAGATTGCCATTGCCAAACTGTGTTGACCTCAATTGAATTCAATCACTTTTTGGTGCACAAGAAAGTCACAATAACCACTGTTCGTTGGAGTCTAAGGGTTAAAACCCACGTTTCGCGGCCAATCGTACTCGATGACGTGGCTTGACCGAAAACTACCCCAATCCTACCGACTGCGCCAGTTACGTCTTTCAAACGAAGAAGTTCGTTTTTAAAAAACACGTTTTATTTGTTAAGCAGTTACATTAACATGTACATGAGAATAAAGAATGATAATATAATCTTAATAGGTAGAATTTATAAGCTTCGTCTTATCTCTTGCTGATGAAGGCTTCTTAGGACTCGTGGACTTGGTCAGCTGTTATGCTCACATAACTTGTTGGTGCAAAAAATACCTGAACATGGAAAGGTAAAGTCTACATTGCCAACAAAAACGTAAAAAAACAAATTCATAACATCTCGGAAGTTGAAGGTTAACAGTATAGTACTTCTACCGCATAAAAATTAAATTTTGAATTTAAGTTTAAACTTGGAATTCTTTTGAAATTTAGGTACATCTCTACTAGGAACTCTAAGAAATACCATTATTTTCTATAACTTTTCAAGAACTTTGTGTTTTGTTTTTTCATTTATCTCATTTGTGATTATTTCATAAGTATAAGTTAGCGGCACAAACATCTTATTTACTTTTCTAGTCTCATTTGTTTTTTTTCTTACACCTAATACAAATTAACTAACTGTCCTTGAGTATTTCATTTACGGATAATATAATATACCGGGTGTTGCATCGTCGAGCGGGACATAGGAAATGCCATGTAATTTTAAATGGGGTCAATAATTGGCTTCCCTAATTTATTTTAGAGAAAAATTCTATTTAGGTTTATTAAAGAGCACTAAAACCCACATTCAAAAGAATAACTTTAGATATTTTTGATGAGCCCGTTTACGGGTTATCGCCGATTTCTTTTTAACTATTTCTCCTTTTTATGGCCCCGTATTTGCGGGCACCAGTCAAGGTAAAAGATGACTGTCAAATAAAGTTGTCATTTTGAAATGTGTGCTTTATTGTTATAAAAACTCGTACATCGAAAATATTAAAGGTGTATTTATGAGTACAAATTAATCTGAATAAAACTAAAATAAAGTATCCAATTACAAGGTTAATTATGACATTTTACATGTTTCAATATTTTACTAATTAATAGGTAGGTACTATTAAATTGTTAGAACTTTAGGATTTAAGAAGATGTTCAAATATTCCTCAAAATGACAACTTTATTTGACAGTCATCTTTTACCTTGACTGGTGCCCGCAAATACGGGGCCATAAAAAGGAGAAATAGTTAAAAAGAAATCGGCGATAACCCGTAAACGGGCTCATCAAAAATATCTAAAGTTATTCTTTTGAATGTGGGTTTTAGTGCTCTTTAATAAACATAAATAGAATTTTTCTCTAAAATAATTAGGGAAGCCAATAATTGACCCCATTTAAAATTACATGGGATTTCCTATGTCCCGCTCGACGATGCAACACCCGGTATAGTATTCAGAATAAATTAAAACTGTGTAAATTGTGTTTTTGATTGTGATAATTTAGTTTTTTTTTTGTTTCCTCTTTCTCTCTTTTTTCCTCTGAATGGCAAACAGAATAAAAATCGCCCACATCAATGTAAGATCTTTAAGTGCTCTATGACGGGGTTAGAACATTGTTTATAAGGGAAAATTACGATATTCTCGGGCTAAGTGAAACCTGGCTTAATAGATTAATACCGATTGATGCCTTTCAGATTCCTGGGTAAGTTTTTGTTCGCCGTGATAGAGATATAGGTAGAGGAGGGGGTTTTGGTGTTTATCTTAAGACTAAATTCAAATTTAAAAAGTTTAATTCGCCAAACAATGTAGAACAACTTTGGTTAAACATATTTAATCAAAATGAAAATATATTTTTTGGTGTGGTTTATAAACCACCTACTTTTTCTAGTTTAGATTTCTTACATCATTTTGAAAATTTTATCACAACAATTATACCGTCGGCGCATAAAATTTATTGTGTCGGTGATTTTAATATGAATTTACTTAATTTTGAATCTGCAGAAGTGAAACGGGCCTCTGAAGTTTTTGATGGTTTAGGGTTGACACAAATTATAAACGAACCCACGCGAATAACTTCATCGACCATATCTTTAATTGACTTTGCTCTAACCAGTAACGTGGAGGCAATTTGGTCGGTTGGTACTATGCATGTCAGTGAGGTGAGTGATCATGAATTAATTTATTCTATTACTAATCTTTATTCGATAGATAGAACGATAAATTCAGAACTGCTCGTGATTTTAAAAATATTAATTTGCAGCAGCTTGACTATGACCTTACATCTATTCCGTGGGATAATATCTATGATTTGCAAGATATTGACAGTAAAGTTAATTTTATTGCTGAAAATATTTCCACGTTACTTAATATTCATGCCCCAGTAAAAACCTATCGCATAACGAAACCGTATTCTCCCTGGCTAACGAATGGAATTAGGGCCATGATCGACGATAGAAATAAAATACTTAATAGATATAAAAAATATCGAGATATAGATGATTGGAAACTGTATAAGCAAATACGCAATATGATCACTGTCGCCATTCGCAGGGAAAAAAGAGCATATTTTGATTTACAGGCAAGAAAAAGTCAGAAGGACAAATGGCCTTCTTTAAAGCTATTAAATTTCAAAAATAATGAGAAAAAAACAAATTCCAGATAATATTAACGATCCAGACAAAATAAATAAGTTTTTCATTGATTCAATTCCAAAAATATCAGCAGATAGATCTCTAATTTCATATTATAACGACAATAAAAAAGATACCATTGTTTCCAATTTTAAATTTTGTAAAGTTACAGAAATTGAAATTCTTAAAACCATTTCAAAAATTAAGACAAAGGCTGTTGGCCTAGATGAAATAAATATATTAACAATAAATCTCTGCTTGCCTTTTTTACTTTCATATTTAACGCATATTGTGAACTTTTGCCTACTTAACTCGGTGTTTCCCTCGGAATGGAGAAAGGCCAAGGTTATACCACTTCCTAAGATTACAAACCCTGAAACATATAATAACCTGCGACCAGTTAGCATTCTTTCAACCCTGTCAAAGGTTTTGGAAAAGACAATGGAAATACAACTGCAAAATCATATACAGTTTAATAAGATTCTTTCTCAAACACAATCTGGGTTCAGGACGGGCCATAGCTGTAGTACGGCATTGTCGAGTATTACAGATGTTTTTTTTTTTGGCTACGGACCAGAATAGACTTTCTGCTTTGATTTTGTTGGACTATAGTAGAGTTTTCGACACTCTGGACCATGGTCTTTTATTATCTATATTGCATTATGTGGGTTTATCAAGGGAAGCATGTGTATTGGTGGAGGAATATCTTCGGGGTAGGTCTCAGTCAGTTTATGCCGCAGGAAGGGCCTCAAATTTTTTAGATATGCTAACAGGCGTTCCGCAGGGATTAATTTTAGGCCCTTTGTTATTCTCAGTGTACATATCGGTTTTTCCCAATGTTTTTCTCTCTTGCACCCAACACTACTATGCTGACGATACTCAATTGTACCTTTCGTTTTCTTCTACTGAAAGCCAGCAAGCAGTGGCAGCTATAAATTATGATCTACAAAATCTTTATAATTTCTCCAAGAAACACTGCCTGCAATTAAACTCTAACAAGTCAGATGTCATGATTTTTGGTCGGGTAAGGGATAGGGATGAATTTGTTGGGTCTTATAAAAGTGACATATTAATTAACAATGAACCGATCAAATTTTATAAAAATTTCAAGAATTTAGGACTAATTCTGGATGATGATTTGCGGTTTACACAGCACGTTAATAAAGTAATTCAAAGAGGTTATATTAATCCAAAATTAATTTTTCAACATATACATTTCCTCAGTAGAGAAATCAAATCTATGCTGTGTGAATCGTTGGTTCTTTCTCAGGTTAACTTTTGTGACACTATTTATGGACCCTGCTTAAAAAGTGCCGATATCGGTCGAATTCAGAAGCTTCAGAACTCTTGCTTACGATTGATTTACGGTATAAGGAAATATCACCCTATAAGTCATACGCTCAAAATAAATAATTGGTTAAACATGGTTAATAGAAGATTGTTACATTCGGCTACTTTTTTCTTTAAAATTCTAATCACAAAAACACCCCCATATCTATATAACAAAGTGCGTTACCGTGCAGATGTTCACAATTTGAACATTCGTTTTAAAGGAACGCTAACGCCTCCACTTCATTAGACCGAAATGTACAAAAGATGTTTTAGTTATCAAATTGCAAACACCATAAATAATTTAGGAATCGAAATTAGGGATATAAATTCTAAAAATATATTTAAAATGAAAATATTCAAAAAATTACTTTATTATCTGATCAATGAATGTTGACCTGTTTGAGTGGGGAGGAGAGAGGGGGAAAATAATTGTAATAGTTATTGTAGGGTAATATTTGTATTTGTTTGTTGCCGCGCGTTATTTCTGTTATTTCTATTTTTCTTATTTCTACTTTTCATTTTGTTACTATAATCTAGTTTTAGCTTATTATAATATAAAATTTTTAAATAAATTCTCTGTTACTAGGGTTAGATGTAAGAACAGGCATCCATTTTTTTCGGAATTGGATGAACTGAATCTCGCCCTTTAAATTGTAATTATTTTGCTTTTGTAATAGTTTTTTTCTTCATGAATAAAAGACCTTTATTAATATTATTATTATTATATTTCTGTTGCACAGATGGATGGATCATCAGAGGTAAAACAAACGTCTCGCCAAGGAAACGTTCGAAAATGGTCCCTTAGGTCATCCCACTTAGCTGATGTATAATGCCATACCTTGCGTGGTTTAGGAGGCTCTTCGGCACTAATTGTTAGTGTATTCAGTGCCGAAATAAGGTTGTGGTCAGACGTTCCTAGCGGCGGCTTCACGGTGATAGTGTACAAGTCGGGGTTTGAAGTTGGGAAAAGATCCAACAAACTAGCAAAATCACCATCTCTGTCTGGAATCCGAGTTGGCTCACCCACCAGCTGGGTGAGGCCAGAGCCGATGGCAATTAGATCTCTTAGATCTAACTATAAAAAAAGTAAATAACAAACATAATTTCTCAATCTTTCATAAACCAACACACACAGACACAACAATACACAACTCCTCTTGCCATCGTATCCAACATAAAATGGCAGCTTTTTACAGCTTGGTCCATAGACTAATCTTAATCCCTCATCAACCAACAGATTTTCAGAAAGAACTAGACCTTATTAAACAAATTGCAATAAATAACGGCTACCAATCAAAAATTATAAATAAAATATTAAAACAAAAAATTTACAAAATAAGCCATAGCAATGGTATATCCAACAGAAAAAGAAAAACCAACGTCATACAGCATAATCACATACACTGTGTTCAAAAAGTCCCGGACCGGTCAATTATTTAGAAAATGGCGCACAATATAAAAAAACTTCCGGTATAAAAGTTGTAGGCCTTAAAAAAATCTATAAAACTAAGACACCTGTAATTATACCGGATGCCTCAAACAGTCATGGTAAACAAAACTTTCATTTTTTTAAATGGAATTTCCTATATCTTATAATACTTTTGGATTCTACATAAAATATCAATTATTTTTTAATAAGCACACTATAAGTCTAAGCTTAATAGTTTCTGAGATATCGACTTTCGAAAAATTACATTTTTGAACTTTGACAGCTTCTAGCTTTATAACGGTACGTCGTAGAGTAAAACGGCTTACATGTCCCTATCTTAGTTCTTAAGCCTCTTTCTAAAAATGTCAACTTCCGGTTAAACCGGATGTAGCTCAAAAGCCGGAAATGTAGTACTTCGGGAAGATAATAAAAAAGTAATGCATGTAAGCCGTTTTGCTCTAAGCTATACCGTTAGAAAGCCAGAAGCTGTTAAAGTTCAAAAATGTAATTTTTCGAAAGTCGATATCTCAGAAACTATTAAGTTTAGACTTATAGTGTGCTTATTAAAAAATAATTGATATTTCATTTAGAATCCAAAAGTATTATAAGATATAGGGCAGGGGGTGATTTTAATGTGTTTTTAAATGTCATCAATAGTATACTAGAGTATTGTTTTAACTTACGTATGTTGGTTATTATTAATGGAGATTTTAACATTCATTTTGAGAAAGACTCCGCTGACAAAGGTATTTTCTTGGACATCATGAGCTCGTATAACTTTCTTTACCTGGTATTTGACAATACACGAATGAATCACTGTATAGAGTGTATTTATAAACTCAAATGACTTATTGTATATTAACATAAATGTATTTGATCCTAATTTATCAGACCACAATGCAATAGATTTAAGTTTTAATGTAGACTATATAAAAAATGATTCTGTGGTAAAACCCACTGCAGTCATGTACCGCCCTATGACAATAAAACGAACTTTTAATATGTACAATATGCTTGAGGGTGAAACTTGGCAGATCCTTGACTCTGACATTGGGGTAAGTGAGAAATGTAGTGTCTTCCTGGATCAGTTGTTAATTTTTCGCGATGTGGCATTCTCAGAGGTTCGTAAAAACATAAAGAATCGTTTTAGACAAGGGATAGACTGGTATGGGGCTGAACTTCGAGCTATGAGGGAGGAGCTTCAGACTCTTGTCAATCTTGGTCGGGAATCGGACAGCCGTCGGCTGCGAGAAGAGATCCGACATCGCAGGCGCGAGTATAGGACTGCAATCTCGGATAGTAAAAAAAAGCAAATAGCGACCACATTAAGAACTCTGATAATACTGCCAGAGCAGCATGGGATATTATTAATAGTAATCGAAGGGCATCTATAACTCGCGTAAATGCCAACTTGACTTCTGATACTCTTAACGATTTCTTCGCTAATGTTGCTGATAGGCTGGTCTCGGCCCTACCACAGGCTGCACATTCCTTCGAGACATATCTGGGGCGCCAGGGTCGGTTGAATCCACAGCCAACTTTTTCATTTCATGCCGTCACCCTTAATGAGGTCAGAGCTGCGATCGATAGTTTAAAGAAACAGCACAGTAAAGACGTATATGGTCTTAATATAATTTTGATCAAGTCACTAAAAAATGTACTAATAAGCCCCTTGAATAAACTAAATAATAGCTGCATAAAGGAGGCGCTCTACCCCCATTCTTTTAAAATAAGCAGAACAGTCCCAATCCACATAGGTGGGGATCAGGATACCCCAAATCATTATAGGCCTATCTCGTTGATACCTGTTCTATCAAAGATCTTTGAAGTGCTACTTACAAACCAGCTGTGCGATTACTTTGAATCAAATGGTTTGTTGATCAATGAACAGTTTGGTTTCAGGAGGGGAAGGTCGACTGTGATGGCAATTAACAGGCTGTGCGAGGGCATAGTGGAGGGCTTTGAGGGAGGTCAGTTTGTGGGAGCCACCTTCTGTGACCTTTCCAAGGCGTTTGACTGTGTCTCGCACAGTATCCTGGTTGAAAAGTTGCGATTCTATGGCCTGTGTCGTAATAGCTGTCGGCTGATCCAGAGCTCCCTAGATGGGAGACGACAGGTGACCTCTTTTCAGGAGGGGAATACAGGAGAGAGAGTGATGAGACATGGAGTGCCTCAGGGATCAATGTTGAAATCTTTACTCTTTCTCTTATATGTTAATGATATAACGTCCTCCTTACATCAGAGCACTGTAACACCTTATGCAGATGACACTAGCTTCTTATTAACATCTAAGGAATGTGAGACTGTGATTCAAAGTGTGCAAGATTGTACTGAGAGTGTGTGTGATTGGTTTTCAGCTAATAAGCTTAATCTTAACCTAACCAAAACAGAAAATATTATATTCACGCTTAGACAGACAAACGATATCGATATTGTTAATCCTCCTCAGGTTAAATTCTTGGGAGTTATTTTGGACCCAAAGCTGACCTTTGAGAGCCATATTAGCAGCATCTCTGAAAAGATCAGTACTGCAATCTATGTACTCAGAATCCTTATAAAAACTGTAGAACTAAAAGTATGCCTGACCGCTTATCATGCGCTTGTATATTCAGTTTGTGTATATGGGTTGCTAGCGTAGGGACACTCATCACATGCATCAAGAGTGTTTGGTTTGCAAAGAAGGGCTGTCCGGGTTCTGGCCGGGATCGGGTATAAAGAGGAAGTTAGACCTTTTTTAAAAAATTTGAAATCCTTACATTGCCGTCCCAGTTTATCTATGTATCACTGATTCATATATACCAAAACTCAAATAAATATGAAATAATCGAAAATCTGCATGAACATGATACGAGGTCCCGCAGGGATCTGAGAATCGTGTTTTTAAGACTGGGAAGATCCTGGAATGCCACTTTGCACTTTGCACCTGCATTCTACAATAAATTGCCTGTCAGCGTCAGGGACCTGCCAATAAAAAAGTATAAAATTGTGATAAAAAAATATTTATTAACACGTTGACTGCCAAGCAAAAAAACCTATTTTTTCTCTGGGGCCAAGGATGACGATACGTTCGTTGGGCCTATAGTTACCCTCTCATTCAATTAATATTAAAATATTGTTTGTTTTTTCTATAGTTTTTAAGGTTTTTTCATGCTGGTCCTAGGGGACCAGCGCGGCCCCTGCAAAGAAATTTCTAGTAAAATTCTACTGTGGCGCCGCTGGTCCCGCGGCGTCCTGCGGCGTAAAATATGATGAACGATATAAGCACGATATGAGTAGATTTAGTCATTGCTCTGTGGTCGTTTGTTCGTATTGTGATAATTGGTAGGTTATACTTGCTTTTTGTATAATCTGCTGATTGTTGACATTCTCCTTTGTAGTAAACAAATTTTTATCGATAAGGTAAGGTATATTAGTACAGTTTTTTGTATACAGTAGTAATGTGATATTATTCTAGATGTCTAAAACACCCCTGACAGAAAAACAGTTAGAGGAGCTGGCGACGAAATTTATGGATTCAGATTCAGATGAGTCATTCATAGAGCCTTTTCCAGGCTCCGGCAGTGATTCATATCGACCATCTGATTCCTCAGAAGACGACTCAGACGATGATTTTGGTGAACCAGTAAGAACAAAAAAAAACAAACAAAGGTTAGTGATTTCATCAAGTAATGAGGCCAGCACGAGTAAATTCATACAAGCACCTGCATCTCTATCCCAAACTACCCAAGACGAACCTGAAGCTGGAAATTTGGGGGAGTCTGATTTACTAGAAACGCCGGCGCCTACTGCAGCAGAGCAATGGGGGCCAATCGCAAGACTTTACAAAGCCTGTCCAACTTTTTCCCTGTCATCTGGAATAAAACCAGAAGTAGCGGCATTACTAGCAAATGCAAGTCCAGGACAATTTTATGAAGCTATTGTAGACGATTCGATTGTTTCGTATATTGTGGATCAAACAAATCATTATGCCAGTTGCCTCTTGCTCGAAACCGATGCAAGTGACAATTCCCGCTATCATAATTGGGTACCAACAACTAAATCTGAAATAAAACATTTTTTAGGGTTAGTGGCATGGATGGGATTAGTCAAAGCGCCTACGTTGGCTGACTACTGGTCAACAGATCCATTATTGAACTTTAGTTTTCCTCGTTCTGTATTCAGCCGTAATCGCTTTGAAATTTTACTCCGAACAATTCATTTTGCGGACAACAATGAAGCTATCGCTGGAGATAAACTTGCTAAAATAAAACCCCTACTAGATAAACTACTAAAGAATTATAAAGACCTTTATACTCCCGAAGAATACGTATGTGTTGACGAGACTATGTTGCCTTATAGAGGAAGATTGTCTATAAAACAATACATAAAATCGAAAAGACACAAGTATGGTATCAAACTTTTTAAGTTATGTTCAGGTACAGGCTACACATATAATATAAAAATTTATGCAGGCAAAGAAAATGGCGAACGAGTGACTCCAGAAGCTATCGTAATATTTCTTACCCAAGACATTGTAGGAGTCGGCAGAACCTTAGTGACGGATAACTGGTACACTAGTTTACCCTTGGCTAAAAGGATGCTTGATTCTCATACACATCTGATTGGCACAATACGCAAAAACCGCAAGGGGCTACCAAAGGAAGTTGTAAACCAAAAACTTAAAAAGGGGGAAGTTGCGGCCATGGAAAATAAAGAAGGAATAACAGTACTGAAGTGGAAAGACCAAAGGGATGTATTGGTACTTTCTACCAAGCATGACGCTAGAATGGTAGAGACAAATACAAATAGAATACCTAAAGTCATAATAGATTACAATCAAGGGAAAAGTTCTGTGGATCTCTCTGACCAAATGGGATCGTATTCTAATCCTCTACGAAGATCTGTAAAATGGTACAGAAAAATTGCAATTGAGCTTTTGCTTACAACTTCAATGGTAAATGCTTTTACATTATATAAAAATGTTACCGAAAGTAATATAAAGATTACGCAGTTTAAAAAGGATGTAATAAAATATCTAGTAAATACTACTGAAAACGAAAACATTGATCAAGACAATGAACCACCGGCAAAAAAGCGACGAATCCACTCTCTGAAACGAAAAGATGGTGAAAGTAAGCACAAAGTAAGAAGATGTTGCAAGCATTGCTACAAAAAAAATAACGAGCTTCATGGTAGGAAGTATGCTACCAATCGTACACACAAAGTAGACACCTATTGCGATGATTGCGAGGGAAAACCATTTATATGTTTACCGTGTTTTAATAAAATACATCAAGAATAGTTCGAGCTAGCTTGATATTTTTTTAGTTTCTTACGTTTTCATTATTTCATAGAGTATCTACTTTGTAAGTTAGTTTTAATATACATACTTTTTTATATTGAGTCGTTTTATTACCTAGTGGGACCACACCCAACAGAAAAAAGTAATTTTTAAAACCATGCTTATAGGTATCTTCTCTGAGGCTGTGCTGGTCCCCAACCCACCATCATTACATTATAAAATAAACCAGCGGCTCCACACCAAAGTAAAAGCCTGCTGGTCCCATGGGACCAGCGCGGCCTGAGACAAGTCATTTAAGCTGGTCCCATGGGACCAGCGTGGCAGTCAACGTGTTAACAAAGACTTTCTACAATTTTATTGACTTTCTCAATTGTGATGTAAACGAACAGGATTTTTGGTGTTGTTGATTCTGTATGTGCTATTTTAAGATTTTTTAGCTTAAGAATTATTTTGTTTTCTCCTTTTATATATACAATTATACAACTTACATTATGCTTTGACGACTGTAAGAAAACTCTGTTTTTTTATCATGAAATAAATTCTATTCTATTCTATTCTATTCCATTTAAAAAAATTAAAGTTTTGTTTACCATGACTGTTTGAGGCACCCTGTATAATTACAGGTGTCCTAGTTTTATAGATTTTTTTAAGGCCTACAACTTTTATACCGAAAGTTTTTTTATATTGTGCGCCATTTTCTAAATAATTGACCGGTCCGGGACTTTTTGAACACAGTGTATATAGGAAACATAAGCACAAAAATTAGTAAATTCTTAAAAAAACTTAATATAAACACAGTTTTCAAAACTCAAAATACCATAGGAAAACTAATAAAAAACTGTAAAACTAAAACAAACAAAAATGACAAATCGGGAGTATACAAATTAAATTGTGGAGATTGTTCAAAAACCTATACAGTGTGGCCCAAATTGAGCCTACATGTATGGGGATCTTGGAAACTATAGAAGATAGAGAAACGGTTAAATGGGGAAAGTTTTTGACAATTATATTTCTAACTGAAAACCGTTTAGTACGCGGCCCTATCTATACAGTATGTCCACGGATAGACATCCCCATAGGACTAATGGACCAAAAATTTCGTTTTTTGACAAAAAGTCATTCTTGATAAAAAGTTCTGCATCTCGAAGAAATGTAGCCTACGAGGAGATTTTTTGATTTTTTTATACAGGGTACCCAAAAAATAAAAAAACATGAAATACCATCAAGAATAAATTAACTTTACTTATCGTTTTAAAGTAAAATCGCAAATAAAAAAAGGTTTTAAATCATATTCAATTCTGAGTTGGGGATTTTCTCTACTCCAGCATCATATTAATACGTGTATTATTTTTACTGAACAATCTCTAGTTTTACCTTTTTTACCTATCCCACCTAATGCAGGTATCCTATAAAAATCTGATAAAACGTCATGATATTATTGTAATGTTATGAAGTTGTCAAAAATTTCATTTTAAAATATTAAAAGAAATATGCTGTCCGTTGAACAAAAAATATTTTTGGTCCAGTGTTATGGTACCGGTGTAAACTCTTACAATTATGTACAAGAAAGGTTTTTAGAAAAGTTTCCTGGAGTTTATGTTTCGACGTATGCAATTAGAAAATTAATCAAGAAATTCAAACACACGGGGTCGGTGGAAAACTTAAAAAGGAAGAAGAAACTGTTTGATGAGGATGATGCAGCTACCGTTGTGGTCTTACAATCTGTTGAGGAGAACCCACTTGTCTCACTAAGGAAACGAGCTCAACATTTGCTTATTGTCCAAAAAAGTCAAATTCAAATAATTTTAAAACAAAATAAGTTTCACCCATTCAAACCGCATTTTAATCATGCTTTAGAAGATGGAGACCATGCGAAACGACTGGATTTTTGTTTATGGGTAGGGGACAAAATTTTAAATGAAAATAACCAATTTCACAAACTTATTTTATTCACTGATGAATCGAATTTTTGCAACAAATGGTACAGTGGCTTCCCAGCACGTACGATACTGGAGCACAGAAAATCCCCAATTTAGAATTCCTGCCCATCGCCAATATTTTAAAAAAGTTAGTGTATGGTGTGGAATTTCGTATTTTGGAATAATAGGTCCGTTTTTTTTTGAGAACACGTGCAATAGGAATTCATACATGGAAATGCTACAAACCTTTTTTTCGGATAAGTTAGATGAGCTGCCATTGCAGTACAGGGGATAAATGTACTTTCAGCAAGATGGGTGCCCAGCGCATTGTGCACGCGAAGTTACAGAGTGGCTTAACATGAAATTTGGAAATCGATGGATTGGCCGGTACGGTCCAGTTATGTGGCCTGCAAGGAGTCCTGACCTCACGATTTCAGACGCGTACCTTTGGGGCCGTTTAAAGCAATTAACTTTTCAGCAACCCATTGAATGTAATGTTGATATTTTGAAACAGAGGATTTTACAGTCAGTACAAATGATTTCCCTCGAGGAGGTAAGAAGAAGTTATGATCACATTAGAAGGCAATTTGAACAATGCGTCGAAAACGGGGGAGGCGTATTTGAATAAATAATAGTTCTTGCTTTGCAATGCAGTTCTTTTTGTTGTGCAATGTTTTTGTTTAATACGTTTATTATGTAAGCACTGAATATGATTTAAAACCTTTTTTTATTTGCGATTTTACTTTAAAACGATAAGTAAAGTTAATTTATTCTTGATGGTATTTCATGTTTTTTTATTTTTTGGGTACCCTGTATAAAAAAAAAAAAATCTCCTCGTAGGCTACATTTCTTCGAGATGCAGAACTTTTTATCAAGAATGACTTTTTGTCGAAAAACGAAATTTTTGGTCCATTATTCCTATGGGGATGTCTATCCGTGGACATACTGTAGATGTATTTTCGAAAATATGCTGTAGATTTCTTATTATTCACTATTTTGGCAATCTGTAAAAACATTTTTAAAGCAACTTTTTAAGTAGATTTCAGTTCTGCAATTTAATTTTGAACACGACGTTTCATTTATTTTATACCATCATCAGGTTCATTTTTTCTTACGGGCGCCATATTGTATTTTATACTTAAAAGGTAGCTTATGACGTCAGCTTTTCAACGATGTATTATTTGTTGGAAAATAAATGAAATTGACTTGAAAAATAAAGAAAATTAATTTTCGAAACACGTCAAATTTGAGAAGAACACATTAGGCAGGGTTAAATTTGTTTAAAATATCATAATATTATAATACATTATTTTATTTTTTCCTTATGGTTAAAAATCTCATATTAACATTTCAAATAAAAAAACTAAAAACGCACTGAATAATAATTATTGTTTTGAAAAGAAAATAAGAAAAAATATCTAACTTACTATACTTATTCGAAATGTTGGCCGTTTTTATTAATACATTTTTGACACTTTTTTAACACAGTATTGATGACCCTGCGAAGCGTGTTGCCATTTATGCTCGTAAACACATTCCTCGCTCTCTCTTCTAATTCTTGTACAGATTCCGGGGGTTCAAACTCATATACTTCATTTTTTACATAACCCCATAAATAAAAATCGAGAGCAGTTATATCAAGGGATCTAGCAGGCCAATTAACTGGTCCGCCGTTTGAAATTAATTTGTCATCAAATATCTGTCTTAAGAGAGTTTGAACTTCCCGAACATTATGTGCGGGACAACCGTCTTGTTGAAACCAAATATTATTCAATTGATCTTGAGGACTCTTGCTCTAATTGCCGGTAATATTTGATCTTCTAACAGCTCCAAGTATCTTTGGCCATTCAACGTATGATTATAAAAGAATGGTCCTATAAGTTTGTTTGCTAAAATATAAGGAGAAAAGTAAAGCTGGGTTACTTAATACCTGCTATGTATTTAGCAAGCTAGGTGACATTACTTACCATACATACCACACCATACATTAAAACCAAATCGGGTTTGCAGTCTTCGTTGAGCCAATTGGTGAGGGTTTTCTGTTGCCCAAAAATGATGGTTATGTCTATTAAATACCCCGCAGTTGGTAAAATGTGATTTATCGGTCCAAATTACAAGACGACTGAAATCATGATTTTGTTTGCATTGATTCACATACCAATTTGAAAACTGCATTCTTCTTGGATAATCCGTTTCTCGTAAACCCTGAACTATAGTTGGCTTGTATGGTCGATATTTATTTTCCTTAAGGACTCTTTGTATGGTACTTCGCGGGGTTGGTAAGTCTCTTGCCGACGCTCTTGTAGATGATGTCGGAGCGGCATTAAAATAGGCTCTGACATTTTCGTCACGCTCGTTATTACCTGCTTTTTCGTAACTCTTGGGCCGCGGGTTTTCAAAACTTCCATGGTTTCTCAGGTTCATAACAATTTTTGGAAAAAGTCTGACACTTGGCTGCGGTCTTTCAGGAAAATTTTCAAAATACCCTTTCTAATGCAAGGTTTGGATTTTTGTTGCAATGAATGTAACATTCTAGCAAATCAAATTTTTCTTCGTGAGAAAAACGCAATGCCATTTTCTTTTAAATTCAGAATACACAAATAAATCGTTATTATTAGATAAAAATAATAAAAACTATTATACTTTTACTCGTTCTGACAAGTCATATTTTTGTTTCATTTTCAAACGGTAGTGGTTGGTCATAGGCTACTGGATTTTATTTTTGATTCATAGGTTATTGTAAGGTCATAGGCTACTGGATTTTATTTTTGATTCATAGGTTATTGTAATATTGTTGATTGAAACAATGCAAGCAGTGTTTTGTGAATACTACAAAATGTAAACCTTTTAATTGGTATTCAATTTAGGGAGTTATAGTGCAGTTGTCAAATTTGACGTGTTGCGAAAATTAATTTTCTTTATTTTTTAAGTCAAGTTCATTTATTTTCCAACAAATAATACATCGTTGAAAAGCGGACGTCATAAGCTACCTTTTAAGTATAAAATACAATATGGCGCCCATAAGAAAAAATGAACCTGATGATGGTATAAAATAACTGAAACGTCGTGTTCAAAATTAAATTGCAGAACTGAAATCTACTTAAAAAGTTGCTTTAAAAATGTATTTACAGATTGCCAAAATAGTGAATAATAAGAAATCTACAGCATATTTTCGAAAATACTTTTTGGTTTTTTCAACATATTTCAAAAACCAAAAAAGATAGGGCCGCGTACTAAACGGTTTTCAGTTAGAAATATAATTGTCAAAAACTTTCCCCATTTAACCGTTTCTCTATCTTCTATAGTTTCCAAGATCCCCATACATGTAGGCCCAATTTGGGCCACACTGTATAGGTCAAACAGGTAGAAGTTTCTCGAAAATAATCAAAGAACATTTTAATAATTTTATTAATGGCAAAAATCATTCAAACTACGCGAATCATCTTATAGAAACAAAACACTTATTAAATGAAGACTTTAAAATACTACATCTAGAAAACAAAGGATCAAAACTAAATCACCTCGAATCATTAGAAATAAAACAAAATTAAAAATACAAATATGTTATTAAATAATCAACTGGATCTAAACAACTCACCTTCACTAAACTTATTTTATTATTCTTCTCACAATAGGACAATAAAACTTCAAGACACATTAAATTTGTAAATAACCCCCCCCCCCCCCCCCCTTTTATAATATTAATTAAGTTAGAAAATACCAACCTTTTCCATATTTGAGGCGTCCAGAGCTAAAGTGGATCAAGTCCACAAGTATAAAAAAATTGGTTTGTTGCGTATTAATATTCCGCAAAAGGTATATCTTTTCGGAGCCATAGTGAATCAAGTCCCTAATATAATAATTTGTTAGCAGTTGTCCTTAGTCCCGAAAAATTCTCGTACAATTTCCGTGCTAAAGTGGATCAAGTCCAAAATCGTAGCACGTGGTGTTTGTTTCTTTATTATTGTACATGTGTTGGTTGATAAAACTTGAAATAATGAGTTTAGATGAATGTGTGGACTTTTCTGATTCCTTCTCAGACTATGTGCCTTCGCAAAACCAATCGACTACTTCAGAATCTGAAGGTACAGCGTTATCAATTTAGTTTGTCCCACTTTTAAGAGCCTGTAACTTTTTTGTATTTTGAGTTAGCGAGCTCATTCAAAAAACATAGGTGTCACATGTCACATTTAAAAGCAAAAATTTAATTTTTGTAAATCAGTAGCTTGTCTGCAAAACCAAACAAGTCCACAATTATCAGAAATTGAGTTAGGACTTGATTCTGGTATAAAAAGTAGAATAAAATCGGTTGGCTATGAGTATTTCAACAAAACTTTACAGGTCCCTTGGCAACTGGGGGATGAACTTACTAGTTTGCTTCAAAACTTAACAAGTCGCACAATAATAAAAGAATCCCAAATACAGAATGATTTGATGCAAAATATAACAAGTCCGATACATTCTATATAGCGTTAAATTTAGTTACAAGCAAACACTAACAAGTCACAATTTAAAATTTGTGTCGAGTTTTTAACGATTTGAAGGTAGTTGCTGCCACCTATCGTCCGGTGTTTAAAGCTTAAATTATCGGCAATTCGTTTTCTAGTCTTGTGGGAACAATTTTTTTGTCAACAGATTATGAGATGGCTGCACATTCGGCAAAATTGCGTTGCCTCCTTGGACTAGTTCACTTTTCCTAAAAATCAGCTGTTTTCGTGCATATTGTGTTTAGATCCTAGATTGCGGTTATATTTTGTCGTTTTTTGTTTTAAATTGTTTTTGTGTTCAAAAATATGGATGTAATGGATGATGAAAGCTTAGTATTAGTTGCCGAAAAGTTTGTAGGAAGTCGCAAGCGAAAATTATCCGTTCCTAAAACGGATGTAGCAAAAAGAACAAGGTTGGTTTAATTTGCGGTTAGGTTTGCCTTTGGTTTAAATCAAAAGTTTTTTTTTAGAAATAGCCAGGAAATTCAGCTTGAAGTATTGTTCCCTTTGCCTTGTGACCACAAAAACCAAAAGCAATATGTTTGTGATACTGTCAGTATTAAGGATGTTAATGATGCTCGACAAAAAGTATTTTCTTCCGAAGTGAAAGAAAAGCAAGATCAAAGACTATGTCATTTTTTAAGTACGTGTGAACCACAGAGAAGGCGGCCACGCAAAATTGTGCCAACGAGAAATCACAAACTGGCTATAGCGTATTATGTACGAAAATAATAGGTACTTAAAACATCTTTACTTTATTGATAAGTTTTTTTTTAGATTCCTGTAAAAAATGGGACTAAACGAGTATGCCAAAAGTTTTTTGTTAAAGTAATGAATATATCAAAAGCCAGAATCATAAGAATTTCAAAAATATTGTTACAGGGTGGAATTCCAAAAGAGTTGAGAGGTGGTGACCGAGTCTCTAAAGCTTTTGAAGATACAAAAAAAAAAGCATAAGAAACTTTATAAAATCCTTGCGAGGTACTAAGAGTCACTACTCCCGCCAAAATACAAAAAGAATTTACCTTAATGCTGATTTAACTATCAAAAAGCTTTATGAAATTTATAATTCTACCTGCAGCACCTTACTTCCAAAGACAAAATTCACTATGTTTTACAAAATCTTTGTAACAGAATTCAATATTGGTTTTCGGAGTCCTTCGACAGATGTATGCAGCTACTGCCTACGACTGACTGAAAAAATTAAAAAAGAAAAAAACCAACAAAAAAAATGTGAGTTCATTACCGAAAAGAGAGTCCATAAGACACGAGCTAATGCGTTTTACCAGCTTCTAAAAAGTAATTTCAATAATTCTATATCCTTCTGTTTTGATATGCAGCAGGTGCAGCCCCTACCGAAAACACCAATAGGTGAATCATTCTATTTAAGACAAATAAGTTACTACACCTTCTGCTGCGTTAAAACAAACAGCTCTGCACGACCAGTATTTTATTCGTGGACCGACGATCAAGCGAGTAGAGGCTGCATTGAAGTAGGTTCAGCTCTACTGAATTATATCAAAAGCCGCGAAATAAGCCCAGATGTTGATACGCTGAGACTGTTTTGTGATGGCTGTGGTGGCCAGAACAAAAATTCACACATAATTCACACATTGTTGTTTTGGTTACATAATGAGGCTACGAGTATAAAAAAAATACACCTGCATTTTCCTGTCCGTGGCCACAGCTTCTTACCTGCAGATAGGGTCTTTGGAGTTGTTGAAAAAAAACTGAGAAAGAAATCTGTTTTTAAAACTAAAGAGGATTACCACGAAATATATAAAGAAGTAGGCTGCGTTAAAATTTTAGGTAAAGACTGGAATATTTACAACATAAAAGAACTTCAGAAATTTTACAAAAAAATTGATAAAATTAGTGAGTGCAAAAGAATATTTTTCACAAAGACTGAGAAAAACATAGAGATAGAAAGTTTCCCTAATTTTAAAACGAATATAGGAAGTTCAAAACAAAACCTAACAAAAAGAGGAAAAACTACAACAAATTTTCAGTTGCCAGAATTGCCTTTGAACAAAGAAATTAATCCCAAAAAATTGGCAAATGTTAAAACCCTACTTTATTCACATTTTGGGGAAAACTGCGAAGAAGATTTGGAGTTAAAATGGTATAAAAAGCTACTTGACAACACTCGTACTGATAACCATGTTGAAGGGACAGAATCAGATAATGAAACGGAGCCGATGGAAGATAATGAAGGGTTGTTGTATTTTCTTTCAATAAAGTTCTATTTTCCAAGTGTAAATACTTAATTTTTGACAAAAATTAACAAGTCCCGAGGCAAGTTCATGCAAAACTGAACAAGTCCAAACTTTTTTTTCAAATAACACTAAAAGTAATTGTTTTTTTTTCCTAAAAATGTAGTTGCGTATTGATATGGATTTTTATTAATTTTCTAACCAAACATGAAATTTAATTTACAACTAGTATAACCTGTAAACAAAATATTCATCTCCTGTAAAATTGAGCAGAAAGGACCTGTTGAGTTTTGCAGACAAGCTACTGAAATGGGACACCCTGTATATTAGAGGCGCATTAGATGGCCCCTTTTCTTCCGATTTCAAAAATATAACACACATATGCATTCTTTTCTTCATTCCATCAAACATTGACAAAAATATGAAAAAATATATTATTGTTAAAAAGCATCAAGATAGCTATGCAACTGTTTTGGTTGCTATGGATTTTATCTTCATTTATATTTCAGTCTGTCATTCTCAGCATTATTAATCGTTTCGAATATTATAAAAAAGTTATTTTGTATGTAAAAATTAACTAACATGAGATATTATTATTCAGTGGAGGAAAAGTGTTTTATGTTTGATATTTTTCGTCAAACGGGCAGTGCAACCTTAGCACTTAGGAGGTATAGCCTTCAGTTTCCCAATAGACGGGTTCCTTCCAAAAAAATGTTTTATCGGCTGAAGAAGACATTTTTCGAGACTGGAGGTATAAAGAAAAAACGAATAATTAGGCGAAAAACAATTATTACGGAAGAAATCGAAATGAATGTATTAGCCTCTTTTCGGGCATTTTCCTACAAATCTATACCCGATATACTACGAGAGCTGCTAATATCGTATGATTCAGTAGAAACGATTTTAAAAAAATATAAGTTCAGTCCATACAAGCCTAGAAGAGTGCAAAAATTAACGCTCGGGTAAAAGGAAAATAGGCTGCATTTTTGTAGATATATGATGGACGAAATAGGAAGAAACCCTAACTTTTTAAATTCTATATTATGGACGGATGAGTCAAATTTTTCCACCATTAGAGGCTGCCATTGCCGAAATACGCATCATTGGTCAGACGAAAATCCTTTCAATGTTTAGGAAATCCAGTTTCAAGGGCGACAAAGTGTTAGCGTTTGGTGCGGATTAATTGGGGATCGGGTTTTGGACCCAATAATTTTCGAAGGTTCCTTAACTGGCCCACGATATTTGAATATGCTGCAGGAGGAAATTGAAGATCGTTTAGATAATTTACCCATCCTAACGTTAAGAAATTTAAAATGGCAGCAAGATGGAGCGCCGCCACACAGTGTCGCTCCAGTAACTGCATATTTAAACGCAAAATATGTCCAATGGATTGGAAAATCGGGTACTATAAAATGGCCGCCGAACAGCCCAGACCTAACACCCTGTGATTTTTTCTTTTGGGGGTATATTAAAAATATTGTTTATGAAACACCGTGTTATTCGTTGAATGAACTGTATATTAGAATTGAAAACGCCATCCTTCAGATTCAAAATAATAGAGAAGTTTTATTAAAAATGAATAGTCCCATTGTAAAAGTGTTTCGTAAACGTATCGAAAATGGAGGGGGTCATGTAGAGCAATATCGACTATAAAAGAATTATTATATAATAAAATTCTAGTTATTAAATTATTATGTTATAAACTTTTGTTATTTTCTAGTTATGCCAATATTAATAAAATTGTTTATTCGTTTTAATGTGTCGTGTTTTATTGATGATATAAGCTAACAACCAAAACAGTTGCATAGCTATCTTGATGCTTTTTAACAATAATATATTTTTTCACATTTTTGTCAATGTTTGATGGAATGAAGAAAATAATGCATATGTGTGTTATATTTTTGAAATCGGAAGAAAAGGAACCATCTAATGCGCCTCTAATATACAGGGTGTCCCACTTAAAAAAATTAAATTTTTGCTTTTAAATGTGACATGCGACACCTACTGTCATTTTTGACAACACTCATAAAAACTTGTACAAAAATGGTACATCTTGTTTTTTGAATGAGCTCGCTAACTCAAAATACAAAAAAGTTACAGGCTCTTAAAAGTGGGACAAACTAAATTGATAACGCTGTAGAGTATGATAAAATAATAAATTTTAACAAAACCTAGTTGACTGATATGGTGTTCTGTTTTTTACTGTTTTTACTGTTGTTTATCCATAATTCTGTAATTTATTGTGTTCTACATCAAATGCATATTGACAAAATAGATATCACGGATTCTTTTTTATTCTAGATAACTCCGATTCAAGCCAGGTGGAACTAGTCGCTGCTTCTTTCCCGTCACTTCCTGGGTCCAGTAGGCCCATTCAAGAAGATGAGCAAGCAAATGATGAAAGGGGTAGAAAAAGGAAGAAGAGTGAAGATACTTGGAAAAAAAAAGAAAAGGCCAAATTTAAGAAATACTGGACTGGCTTATCATTCTGTAAAAGACAAAGAAATTGCAAAAAAAATCATTTAAAAATCACTGTAAAAATAATTGTAACCAAAAATTTACAGAGGAAGAGAGAAAGCGCATATTCGAATCATTTAAATATAAGAAAATTGTATGATTTATACGTTGAGAAATGCCAAAGTGAAGGTAAGCAAGCTCTGAAACAAAAGTTTTACTATCATGTTTTCTCTACTAAATTTAATTTGCATTTTAAAGTTCCTGCAAAAGATACTTGTAGTCGATGTGACGAACTTTAATTGAAGATTGTAGCTGAAACAAATGACCAGGAGCGGCGTGGTAAATTTGAATTGGAAAAGAAAGTGCACTTGGCCAAAGCATTACAAGCTAGACAGTCCCTTAAAAACGATAAAGCTGCTGCATCAGACGCATGTTATGTTGCAACATTTGATTTACAAAAGGCCCTCCTATATCCAAAATTGACTACATCTATAGCATACTATTGTCACGACTTGGTGCCGTGGGTCCTAGAGGGGTCTTGGAGTAGGAAATAAGACACTCGTCTAAAAAACAAAGTACCCTTTTATTAAAAATAAGTATTTTACAATAATTTACCCAGTAGCCCAGAGACCGCTTAGCATGTTCCGGGGGACCTTTTTTGGGGGACGTAACTGGGTCCTACTAGGGGATGTTAACTAGGATAGTAGGTTCACAGTAGGGACTCAGGAGAGGGGCTTAGATCGTTCGTTCTATAGCGCTCCTGAGGGGTGTTCTGTTAAAGGAAGGACTCAGGAGAGGGGCTTAGATCGTTCGTTCAATAGCACTCCTGAGGGGTGTTCTTTTAAAGGAAGGAATCAGGAGAGGGGCTTAGATCGTTCGTTCTATAGCACTCCTGAGGGTATGGGAGGTGACCAAGTCGGAAAGACGAAGGTGCCTTACCCATCGTACGCTCCGGTTTTTATACACAGAAAGTGCTGATTATTGTTTAACTGTTCTTGGCCGTGAGCGTACAGTGGGTTAGACTCTTGATGGCGCGCAGTGGTCGAGTCATGTGAAAGTTGATTAAACTTATGGGTGCCGCCATTTTGTTGACATGCCCCCCCTTTGAAAAACATTGGACCCCAATGTTAAGGAACATGCTAGGCTTGCTTTACAACATTTTCGAATTACAATACATATATATTTTATATTGCTTCTTCTTCCTTCCTTTCTGTCTGTTGATTTTTCATCCCAGTCCACCAGTTTGTCTGACTTCCAGCCGGCTATGTCCTTTTGGTTACTAGTGTTCCTGATGCTAGACTTGTTGCCGGATGATCTGGTGTCCTTTTGCCAACTGGTGGAGTCGTGGGTGTTACATGTAACAACAGAAAGATCTTATGTAGTATCGGTAGCCTAATATCTTAAGTATAAATTGAGACCTTATATCCCCTTATAATTACTCTTTTTGATCTTTTCATATAATCTATAATAAATATAAATGTGTATATAATAACTTGTTTATTTGTATATTTGTACCGTCCTCTGTATGTATAACGTTGACTTCCCTGTATAAATTGGTTTTTCATGTCAAAGTTATACTTGGTTCATACTTTGGTACGGTTATCCCTTTCATCCCTTTAACTAGTAACTATTTTTACGTGTTACGTATTTGTGTATATGTAAAATTTAATGTATAATAAGTGTATAAACGTATGATAATATAATAATTGTATATTTTTCTTGCCCCCTGGGATTTTACAATCTAGTTTGTACTGAAAGGTTAGCGTAGGTTACGTTATCCTCCCTGTCTAAGTGTCGGTATCTGACCCACTTGTAGGTGTGATTACTTTATTATTTTATCCCACTGTGTTTTATTGAATTTTGTCCCGCTGTTATTGACCCTAATTGTTATGTCTGTATCAGCAAAACAATTTATTGCTAATATATATCAAAAAGGTAGGTTTTTTTTTCTTTTATTGGTTTTTTTTGTTTGCCTACGTAAATTAAATAGGTTGACTCCTATTTGTAAGTAATCTAAAAACTTATTTTTATTATTGTTATTTTTTCGAACCATTTATTTTAAATCCTGAAAGGTTATCCGGTCTTTATGAGCGGAAAGTTCTGAAGGTGGTACGTAAGGCCTTCCCTGATCTACCCAGAGTGAGTTGTATAGCTTGATGTTAGTATTTAATAACTCTCTCTTTTTTTTGTTTTGATTTCAGGATTTTCCGTTTAGTGGTTCGGGAAGGGGAGGAATGACCCCCCATTCGGCCTTCTAAATTTAAAAATGTTTACTATGGTCGGCTGGGAGGCCGAACCGTGTATGTGTATGCTCGGGCGACGTTTCGTTGCCCGACCATTCATGTTTATTTTTAAAAATAAAGTTGGTAATTTATAAGGCTACTGGATTTTTTGTTTTTTATTATTTTTAGTTATTCCTATAGGATTTTTTTTTATTACTACATTTGGCAACTGTGTCGGTTGTACTTGCCTTTATTGTATTATTTCCGTTTGGGTTGTTTGGCCTCTGTGTTCGTGCGCATTCAGTTCTCTTAGTAGACAGCTGATTGATGTCTCCGAGGTATGTTCTAGATTTTTTGGGATTTCCAGGACCAGAGTTGTTTGACCTCCTGCTTCTAAAGGTAGAGATTGTTCTTGGTGGTAGTTGTTTTATTATTTTGAAAGCGATATATGTATGCTACGCAGGCTGCAAATAGTGTACAGGTTATGTAGAAAGTTACGTCGTGGCTTGTTGTTTGTGCTTCTATTTGACCTAATGCGGGGTTGATCAGGGCTGTGAATATTGCATGTGGTCTTTGGAATAAGGTGTAAGCTAGGCCTATAGACAGTGACAGTGATGCTGTGGTTTTCTGTGTGCCATGTATATGTTGCTAGTGGCTGGGTGGCGGTTTCTAGGTGTTATTTGACCTCTTGTAGTAATTCGTTGCTAGAGGTTAGGTTGACGTGTGCTATGTCTGTAGTCCAGTTTGTGTTTAGACATTGTATCGTATAAAATGCACCGGAAACATGACAATAAAAGCAAATTGTTAGATTTTAAAAGAAAAAAGCGAAACAGTGCATTTATTTTGCGGTTAAAAAAGTCGATACAAGAATTTCTGGAACGAGATGAGAATTCAAAAATGTGCCCAGGAAAAAAAGACTACGCCTTAAAAAGTGGAATAAAAAAACAAAAAAGAATTCTTTTGGACACATTCAAAACCCTACACCAGAAATACTTACAAACGGAAGGATCTTGCAGGGTATCTTTATCAACTTTTTGGCGACATAAACCTTTTTGGATAGTTCTTCCTAAACTTAGTGATAGGGAATCATGTGCTTGCATTAAACATGCAAATATGCAATTACTAGTAGATAAAATGTTCCATTTCAGACTGATAAAAACGAAATACCCAGATGAACTCTTAAAGAATTTTGTCTGCCGAGGAAAGAGTTTAACTTGTATGTTAAGACGTTGTCCGACATGCAAAGATAAAGTTCTACTACTTAATAAAGATGAATCAGATTCGAATAATAAAAATATTATTATCAAACAGTGGGAATCAACAACTAAAGAGAAAAATATTAAGGGAGAAAAAAAGATAATAAGAAGAACCGTTAAAAGTGAAAAATCGCTATCAGTGCTGAAAGTTTATCAGCTTTTTAATGAAAAGATAACAGAATATATGAAGCACGTATTTTATGTTAGACATCAGCAAAGAGAACTACGTGTGCAAAAGACGAACTTAAAGCCCAACGAAATATTATTACAAATAGACTTTTCCGAAAATTATGTTTCTAAATCCGAAACAGAAGTTCAGTCAGTGCATTTTGGAGCGTCCAAAAATCAGATTTCACTACACACCGGCATTTATTATTATCGCCGAAATACAAATTCCCAGGTTCAAAGTCAATGCTTTTGTTCAGTCAGCGATAATATAGATCACCAATCACAGGCGGTGTTGGCCCATTTGGATGCAATATTGTTAGAGCTATCTCATATTTTTCCAGATACTTGTAGAGTTCAGTTTTTTTCTGATGGGCCAACGTCGCAATATAAAAATCGCAACAACTGCTATTTTTTTACCAAAAAACTCCCTGAATATTTTAATAACCTTAAGGAAGCCTCTTGGAATTTCTCCGAAAGTGGTCATGGGAAAGGGCCGATGGATGGCGTGGGCGGTACTCTAAAGAGAACAGCGGATCGGTTAATTCTTCAGGGACATGATATAACAAACGCGAAAGAGTTTGTAAAAAAACTTGGTGACAGTTCAATAAAACTTTGGGAAGTACAAAGCGAAGTTATTGATAGGGTAAAAAAGGAGCTTCCACAAAAAGTGCCTAGTGTTCCCAATATTATGTCAGTCCATCAAATCACTTGGACCAGTAGCAATAAGGGCAAAATATTTCTTAGAAGCCTTAGCTGTTCTTCATGTAGTTTTGAGCAAGCTTGTAGCCACTATACTTTAAAATCGATGGATGTATGCCTGTTGCCAGGAAAAGAAAGTATCCTTTTTTTGGAATAATTGATAACACCTATTCTTCCCTTAATTTTCTATCAAATGATTTTTGCATATTTCCTTAATTGTTGTTTAGAATCGAACGTTGATAGTGCCCCAAAAAAACAGGTCCTGGAAGCAGAACCCAAAAAGAAAATTTCACTGACGTTGCCCACTTTACAAAATCCAACTAGCGATCTAAATATTTTGCCACAAATTAATAGTATCCTTTTTTGTAATATCCACAGTATTGTTTGGTAATAATATTTGGTTCCTTTTATTATTTTCCCTAACGTAAAAATCGATTCAGGAGAATGCTTTGGTGACGTCAAGACTTCAACTTTTTCTAGAACACCAGGACCCATAAATATCATTTCGGACATCAGTATTTTTCCATTTACAAAAAACATTAAAATAATAACAGATTTATGTTTTAGTTGTACAGGGTGTTCTATTTTTGATAGTTTTATAGGGTATCTCGAAAATCATAAGGAATTTCATAAATCTGATATAGATGTTATGAGTTCTTTTTTTGAGGAAACAATTGCTGCGAAAACAGATCATGGCTACCTTGTTCCCCTGGACAGCTACAGGGTGATTTTCAAATTTTGACAGTTATTAAAATTCCATGTAACTTCTTTGTTATTATAGATACGAAAAAACTGTAAATCGATAAAATATGTAGTTTTTTCCGTAAAGTTCAGTGGCGTAGCCAGTTTTTTTTTATTTTGTTTAATTTTTAAGAAATTGACCCAACTTATATTTTTTTTTATGGGACACCCTGTATATTTTCAATTACGTTTATTCTGCTTACCATTAGCTTTTCAAATATATATATTTGTAATCAGTTTTTTGATCAAATAATTCGATAATAAGCGATTTTCATAAATTTTCCTCATTTTTCGTAGCGGGCGATGGCAGGTAGGAGCAAAACAAAAGAGTAAGTCTTATTTCACCATTTCTAAAACGTCATATCTCAATTTTAGTACATGCAATACAAAATTCTAAAAACTATTAATTTTTTATTATCAACACTATGCCCAAGGCTCGACCAATTTTCTGTAATTTGTTAAAATAGCTTTATTCCAAAATTATGTTTAAAAGAAATAAAAATAATAATTTTTTTGCAATTTGTATTTAAATATGTTGCGTGAAGATGAATTATTTTTTACCAAAATAATCTGGACCGACGAAACACGAGTAACAAGCGACGGAATATTTAATCGCCACAACAATCATCTGTGGGCCGATCATAATCCTCATCAGCAAGTAAATAGAGTATATCAGGGTCGATTTGGATTTAATGTGTGGCTGGCTCTATTGGGAAATAGAGTTCTAGCCTATGAAATATTTGAAGGAAATCTAAATTCCGAGATTTACTTGAATATTTTGGAAAGACATATCATCAGTTATTTAGACAATATACCATTACAAGAGAGGGAAAAGCTTTTTTTTCAGCATGACGGTGCACCATCCCACAACGCAGCCATTGTGGTAAATTGCCTAAACACCAATTTTGGAGAAAAATGGCTTGCAAATAATGGACCTATTAGGTGGCCAGCCCGTTCACCTGATATCACCCCATTAGATTTTTATTTTTGGGGATTTTTAAAAAATAAAATTTACAGCGTCAGAAGTAATACGGTTGAAGAACTAAGACAAAATTTTGAAGCCGCTTTAAGAAGCATAAAACACCTGAATATTCGGAACTCCCTGAATGGTGTTCGTAGAAGATGCCAGCTATGTATCGATGCCAATGGGCTCCAATTTGAGCATTTGTTGTAATTGTTATGTATATTTTTTTGTTGTTTATTTAAAATAAAAATGGTTTTGTAGATCTATCTTTCTATGCTTTATCTTTTATTTAAAAAATACAAAATCGATGTATTTCCAAAGTTGGTGACACTAAATGAGGAGGTAAATATTTTCAGAGTTTTAAACATATAAAAAAATAATTAGTCATACATATTCTTTTGTCCTTTTCTTACTAACGGGGTTTGCTATGTGCAAAATAGGCCTAACTAAAGTAATTTGCAAATTACTCAGCTATTTCTTTAGAAAACTGCAAAAATGTATATATATTTGGAAAGCTAATGGTAAGCAGAATAAACGTAATTGAAAATATACAGGGTGTCCCATATGAAAAAATATAAGTTGGGTCAATTTCTTAAAAATTAAACAAGATAGAAAAAAACTGGCTACGCCACTGAACTTTACGGAAAAAACTACATATTTTATCAATTTACAGTTTTTTCGTATCTATAATAACAAAGAAGTTACATGGAATTTTAATAACCGTGAAAATTTGAAAATCACCCTGTAGCTGTCCAGGGGAACAAGGTAGCCATGATCTGTTTTCGCAGCAATTGTTTCCTTAAAAAAAGAACTCATAACATCTATATCAGATTTATGAAATTCCTTATGATTTTCGAGATACCCTATAAAACTATCAAAAATAGAACACCCTGTACATTTGGAATAAATCAAAAATTTTCGGGGGTTCAGTGCATGGCATGTAGTAGACGTTATCACACTGCATGCATACTTAAACATAAACTTAACTTCGGCAAATCTGACAATGTATTTTTATGCCAAGTATGCAACAATAAAAAAAGCAATGATTTTAAGTTATGTTAGACATATTATTATTTAAAAATTAACATTTCGTTTGTTATCTTTCTTGTTCTTTCTCTTTATTTAAGGTGTAAAATAACTTTTTTTTAATGTATCGTCATTTCTGTAACAACTTTTTATGATAAGGCACAGCACTACAGGATAAATCCTTTATGGCGCTCTAGGAGCGGTGCGTGTGCGCAGGAAACGATTCACGTTGGTCTTGAATCTTTGGAGATTATACTCGTTGGGGAACACGATCTCAGGGAGGTCGTTCCAAAGTGATGACGTTCTCCAGATGAAAGAATTTTGAAACAGTGTCGTTCGAGGGACACTAAGCTGAACCACGTACTGGTGGGCTGCAGTGGCTCGTCGTGTATTTCTACCATGCACCGCTCTGGGTGGTATCAAGCAGGCAACCTCAGTTGAACACTTGCCATGAAAATATTTGTAAAATAGACTCAAGTCGCCAACCTGCCTTCGATGTTCAAGGCTTTCCAGGTTGTTTGTCAGACTATGGTCACCGATCAAGCGAATGGCTCTTCTTTGAATGGAATCTAGCAATCTCAGGGTATGTTTAGGAGCAGAGCCCCAAATATGCGAACAGTACTCCAGTGATGGTCGAATTTGGGCTTTATAGAGCATCAAAAGTTGTTGGGGTGTATAGAGGTTCTTTGTTCGGAAAAGTACTCCAAGCTTCTGCGAGGCTGCCTTAGCAATGGCCGCAACGTGGCTATGCCAAGACATAAGACTATCCATATTAACGCCCAATAAATGAATTGATGATGCCAAGGGAATCGAGTGTCCCGCCATAACTATATCCGGTTCTTCAACATTAACTTTTTTAGAAAAAACTGCCACCTGGGTCTTTTTAGCGTTAATTTCTACTTGGTTACTGTCACCCCAAGACAGAATTTCTTCCAGGTCTTTGTTGAGATGTGAGACCTCTTGCTGCCTATAGAGATGTGCATTAGCAGCCGATGTCCGAGCATCCAAAGTAAAAGATGAAACAAGTGTGCTGTCATCAGCGAAGCTATATATAGGATTTTTAGTTTTTTCCAAAAGATCGTTAATGTATAGTAAGAAAAGGGTGGGCGACAATATAGAACCTTGAGGGTAACATTAACAAATAATCTATATTTCATATTTTCATTAGTCTCTTCGCTGTGCTAATATTTTTATTTGATACAAGATTATTTACCTTTTAACACAAATGTAAAAAAAGTACGAGTAATGATTTTTTTTGAGGTTAGGATAAACTTTTAGGAATTTAATTTATTTTTTTTTCGTTTTCACCGAAGTTTCTTTGATTTTTAAAGTAACAACAAAAAAATTTTTTAATTTTTTAATGTCATTCAACCCTAAATTGTCCCGGTATGTGAAATAGGCCCTTACAATTTTGGGATCCATTCTTTTAACAGAAACTGCAATCAGGTCACAAACTTCCCTGAATGATGAGATCGCAGAATCACATAATAACGAACCTCTCTTTGATAACACCAGTTGAAGCATAATTTGAGACTGTCATTATATTTTAAGATACAGCTTTTAAAAAGTAATAAAACGTTTCAATTGTTCATTGTGGGGTATTCATTTAACCGACCCTTTATAAAAAACATTTCAGGGCCAAAGTGAATCAAGTCCAGTAAATTCTAATTACAAATTGGATTGCCACCTAAACTATTGTTTTTGAATTTTCAGATTATGAACAATATTTAAGTTAGTCATCATACTATAATAATAAAAATAAAATTGTCCTCTGAATCACTTTAGTAATCAACCACTGTTAATGAACTTTTGATTCAATTATCTCAAAACTATAATTTATAGACTTGATCCACTTTAGCTCTGAACGTCTCATTTAACACCGATTATATTTGATATTTAAAGTCGATTGTAGAATATACTAATTATCGGGAAAACCCCCCATCTTTTACAATACCTAACTAACAGTGTCATTAGCCATGCACTTAAATAGCGTAACCTTAAAATTAAATGTACATTACCTGACGAAGAACTGGATCATGTTCGTTCTCTAAATCAGTCGGGGACTATTAATTTCTATTTGTATACAGGTAAGCTTCTCAGCGGAACTTAGCATAGGTTTAATGATGAATCTTCAAATTCGTAGCTTGTTGAGGTAGGAGGGGTGGTAGACAGCAGCAGAGAAAGGTGTTTTTTTTTAATTATTTTGTGATCGTTCTCTGTCAGGTTATTGTGGTGTAGGGGGAAGGGGAGGCTGGGCAGGAGTGAGCCAGTCTCTCGATAGTCTGTATGATTTAAGTGGGTTTGAGTGAATGTGTGATTGTATGATCAGCGGATTTAGGGAAACGTCTGTCCGTTTGTAGTAGTTGATAATAAGTTTGTCAATATGTTCAGCAATTGTCGGCAGTTGAAGGTCATTATGTAGCGTATGTATCATCGTAAAGCGTGGAGCGTTAGTCATAATTCTGAGTACTTTGTTCTGGAATGTCTGAATTTTTTTGAATGTTTTTTTTGGATACGGTGCACCAGGAGGCGACGCCATAAAGAAGAACAGGTCTAATAATAGTCTTGTACAGCAATGTCTTTGTTCGTAAGTCTAGTCTACTTCTACTATTGATGAGCGAGTAGATTGCGCCGAGTTCGCCATTCGCTTTTCTTAAGCGCTGATCTACGTTATCGTTCCAAGCCAGCCTCTTATCGAAAGACAGACCCAGATATTTGATGTTATTACACCAGTCTATTCTGGTGTTTTTGACTTGAAGTCTGGTTTGGGGAAATTTACATGTTGACCTCGAAAAGTAGATGGCTTGGGTTTTCGCGTCATTTAGGCGAATCTTCCATTTGTCTAACCACGCCTCGATAAGTTTTATGTGGCGCTGCAGCTTTGAGACTACCAACCTTGGCTGTTTGGCGGTGGCGGTGATCGCGCTCGGCAGTACGAACTTTGATCTCGAAAGATTACGTACTCGCGCCAATAGTTGTTTTTGTCTTCCACAAAACCCGCAATACCTGGAAAATCACTAACTTTCGCCCCAGTGACCCCATGTGTTATAAGTGACCATTAACGCACTTCCTCGTTGTTCTCCAATTGGACGTCAACATCAATGGTTTGCGGCCCCAAAGGTACCTTGTAAAGCACCGCCAACCTGAAATAATCGCCAAGAGATCTCGGTAAGTCGTTTGTAGTATCTCTCAATAAGCCAATGTGACTAAATTTTGGAAAGAGTTTAATTTGACGCGATTGGAATAATTATCTTCCAGATTTACCCGAGATTTATTGCTTAGAGATATAATAGTTGAGCCCTTATACGCAAACAATATTATAGGAGTATTTTCGGACACGGAAACATAGGGGTTTATAAAATATTAACATAAATAATCTCGGAATTCAATCGCATCATTATTTGGTTTTCCTTGACGTTGATTTCGAATATTAGGGGTGCAGATATTTACTTCCATTGTATTACCAGAAATTAGAGTATACTCAATTTTTTTGCATCGTTTGATAAAGTTATGCAATACCGATGCAGCTTTTACAATTTTAACAACTTTTTTCTCCGAATAAGACACATTCTATGATTTTGCGCTCACGGGACGATAATTAAATATTCGGACTCTTTGACTATATGGTCTAATCATACGTATCGAAAGGGCAAATGCCTCATCAGCCCCAGAATAATAGTTAAACGGTGTACTAAATTCTTCTTTCCCAGGCAATGGAGATGGGTTTGGAATGTTTAAGGTACCGTTTAAAAGCGCTTGACCCCAATCCAAAACTTTTAAATACTCCAGCATCAATATTCCTGCCATAATCGCCAACATCAGTACTTGTAAATAATCCATAAGCATCAGAACATGCAATAGCGTTTTAGAGAAAAATATTGTTTGTAACTACAATAGAAAGATCCAGAATTTAAAGTTTTTTTATACGGATATGTTTACTATTTTTCGCACCAAGGCAAATGGATAAATTCCAGATTTCCAGAAAATCTGATGCAATATTTAGCCATCTATTTGCTGTCGGTTTCTCCATGTATAATGGCTGCAGAAATCTCCATATGACATCACGCGTTTCATCATTCATTTTTCCAATGGTCGTATCCCTTTTCATAAATATACAGGGTATTCCTTAATGATATGCGAATATTTAAGGGTATGAATCTACATGAAAAATTAATGATAGCTTGCTTTATAAACTATGGTCCAAAAATATTCAGTTACGAAAATAAGGGGTGTAAAAAGTTTTAGGAAAAAAATGGAAATTAATTCAAATTCTCGAAACTACTTGAGATATTTTAGTGACGTTTAGCACGTATCAACAGTTAATAAAGGTGCATGTTTTTCAATACAAAAATAATTTTCAGCTTTAACAGTGGCGTGCCTACGGGAATTAACGTCAATATTCTTAAGGAAAAAATGATACACCAATGTTTTTCTTCCAAATAACAAATATTTTTCAATTTACCGTTCAATTTTAAACATAAGAGCTCTTCTGAATTGTTTCCCTGCGATGCGTCATTTTTAACAAAAAAATAAAAACCGTTGTATTGCCCGAGAAAATGAATTTAGTTATTGAAGAATGGAATTTTGCAATAAATCTAGTTGCCATGAAATAATTTCGAACATTAATATTGTGTCAAAGCTACGTGCTGTTTATATTGACTGTTTACAATAGTTTTAAGTGTAGTTGGCCCTGTTTTTTGAAATAAAAACCTTTTTTAAAAGAAACTTAGTTGATCAAGTCATTTAACTGGCGCTGTGAACAGGATAGTGCGACGCCGCCCTTTATCGGTTCTTTGTTGTGCGGTAATGATTTTTCAAAATCTTTGTGCGCTACCCGAGCTTAAGGACTTCCGGACTGGCCCTTCGACAGCAAATTTGTCTTCATCGAGTACTAGGAGCATTTTGGAGCCGGTTCGTGCCGCTTCAAGTCTTCTGCCGGGTTGTATGAGACGCCGCGGATCCAGTTCCTGTCACCCCGATGACGGTCAACATCCAGGCGCTAGCCCTTCAGCCACGCCTTTATAGGACTTCCTCTGTCGTGGACCTCTACAATATAAGCTCTATTATCTACTTGATTATGTTGTAAGTTATTACCGAATTGCTATATTAATGTCTGGTATTTCTAAGCGTATTACAAAGGCTTTAAAGAAAAATAGGGACACTTTAGGGTTAAATATTCCAAATAAAACTCAAACAATTAAAAATTATAACGTAGAATCTGCAAATATTATCTCAGATGCTCAAAAAGAATCGTACGCGTTGAATTCTTTATTAGATAACGTAGATTTAAACGCCTTTTACCAAGACAGTTCTACATCTGGTCCTAATATTTCTCTACAATCAACCACATCAGCCGTTATTATCAGCTATCTCACCGAACTTTTCGCAAGATTGGGCATCCCTAAGTCCATAAGATCAGACAACGGAAGGCAGTTTGTAAGCGAGCAATTTAAGAGGTTTTGTAGTGAGAACAACATACAATTAATACACACGCCGCCCTACTGGCCCCAGGCGAATGGTTTAGTTGAAAATATGAACCGATCTTTGGTAAAAAGGTTACAAATATCCCATGCAAACAAATTAGACGACAAATCTGAACTACAGACGTTCATCCTAATGTACCTAAAGAGTCGAAACATGCGTGTCAGGTAACTGAATAAATAGTGAAACATAACAAAAAAATTTATTTTTACCCATAATGACATTTTTTAATTTTATGTGGTAATTTATTAATCATTTTCAAACCTATAACATTAATTCGGGAATTTATAAATTATTTGTGATCCGTTTTAATTTTAAATATGTATTTGTCTATATTCTTGGAAAAGTTAGATTGATTGTTAGGTAAAATATATTTTGGACTAGCTTTCCATTATCGAGCAATGTCCCCAAGGAATCGTGTCAGCAGAGGATTTTGAAATTCGTCTCTTATCATCATGAGGGCTTTAACCTATCTTACTTTGTTTTACACTATATATCGTGATTTTTGGATCTTATTAAATTCTGTGAAATAGGTTTATCCGTAAATGTTTGCAGACACTTAACATAATCTTCAAATGATATTTGATTTTCAATTACCGACTTCTTAATACCTTTAATTTTTTTTGTTAACCCCTTTTTCGAAAGATAACATTCAATTTCTTGTCGTTGTTTACCAGTCACCGCCAGTTTTAATATTTCTTGTTCTATTTCGTCAAAGGTAAAATGCACTTTTGCAGCATACATTTTAGATCTAAGCCCTATAAAATGAGTCATAATTCGCCCATTGTTCTCATCTTTCATCATTCCAAGAACTTTTTTATTAACTTTTGGAATTCCATATATGTTGTCCACAAGGTAATCAGATGTATCAAAATATTGTTGACAGTCTCTTCTAATGACTTCATAAATATCTATATTTCTAATTTCATATATTAGCGAATCGGTATCGGTATAAAGGACATTGCAATTAGAGAAATTTTGCAGCATGTAATTATAATGAAAGTCGTAAATGGTAGTTTTGGCTATATCTAGAATAGACATTCCTACATAGATAGGTTTGTTGAAATAAATTTTTGACTTTGCAAGTTCGATAATTACAAAATTTTCATTTATTATAGTACACGTTTTAAATTCAGGCTTTGATATTAAAGCTTCGGCCCCATAGCGTCCTTCCTAATTCATAACTAATTTCACTGAGGAATAATTCCGAACATTCTCCATAGTCTTTCCAAATACAGCATTGTTCATAAGCTTAAATAAATTTTTCTCAAAATTCATTTTTAGCTGCCTGCCTTAGACTAGTATTCAAATCAATATAAGGCTTTAACCATGGATATTGACTAAATGACAGCACCCTATGTATTTTTTTTTAATTGCACCCCTAATGCTAATGCCTGCTTTAAGTTCCTATAGTGAATGACATAGGTTCAAAAATCTTAATAACTGAATTATTAACATCAGAAAACTTAGTGTTATTTAAAAGGGCTCGTGGTAGGGTCGGCAAAGCGTCGTGGACCTACAATGGATTAGTTTATGTGGAAATTGGGGGTGTGAGGAGAGTGGTGAATTCTGAAAGCGACCTGGATATCGAGGAGAATTAAATGGTCTGTACAATCTACTTTTCTCATCCATAAATCGGATCTTAATATATAAAAAAAAAAATAATAAGAATAATAAAATAAAATATTATTATAACGTCTCATAATAAAGAACTTTTTATTCCTAGGTGCTTATAACATCCTGTTGATGTATTGGACTGGACTTAAGATTTCACATAATTTGTTATTATTTTTGTTTATTTCCTTCTGGCAGTATTTTGTTGTAATTTATTTTTGTTTATTGGTATGATTGCGGTTATGTCAACTCAAAATCTCCTACATAAAAAACTATTCAAATTAAGATATTGTATGAGTATATAGTGACTGACATACAATATTCTTTTTTTTTTCATTGCATTTATTGTATATTATTTAGTATGTTGGTAGTTTCATTTGATTATGAAGTTAAATTTACTTTAAGGTATGTATAGATACGGTCATATATTTTTTTTATTAAGTAAAATTTTGCAGATTAGCGATTTTTTTTTGGACAACTGTTGCCAACTTTCGGGGCACATGACTCCTGCTTACTTGTAACTTGTAGTTAGTTCTTTTTCTTAGAAGTTATTGATCTTTACCTTGCATTAGTTGAGTATTATTGATAAATTAGTTAATTAATTGATTGATTATTGGTATCGCAGGAAGCACCCCTGCAAGCCTTAAAGCGCGTTGCGTAATTCGATATTGCTTATTAATTATAATACGCTTTTTTTTTTCCTGTATTGTCTCTTTTATTGAATCATTTAATCAAACAAATTTTCTATAGAGCATGCCTGGCGTAACTTAATTCTGATAAATGGTTTGTCTTGCGCTTTTCTTGTAAATGAAAATTGCACATCTAAATGCACGTTCAATATTAACAAATTTTAATGAACTTGTTGCTTTGATTTTACAAAAAGATTTTGATGTTATTGCGTTTACAGAAACATGGGTTTCCAATCACATAACCTCGGATATTTTACAAATTCCAGGTTACTGTCTCATACGTAGGGACCGTGAGGGGAGAGGAGGCGGTGTTGCAGCGTATATAAAAGATACTTACACATTTCATGAGATACGGGCTGATGATCCCGTGAGTAATAGTACTGAATACATTCTAATAAAAGTTAAAATAGGTGTTAAAAATTTCTTTGTTTGCACGTTTTATCGTCATTCTAATTTAAATAACTTTATAAATGACCTTGATGACATATTTTCTATTATTTGTCCTTCGGCAGATGAAATCTTATGCCTTGGTGATATGAATGTAAATTTTTTTAACACTAACAATCCTTTACTGTCATGTTTTATAGGGTATCTCGAAAATCATAAGGAATTTCATAAATCTGATATAGATGTTATGAGTTCTTTTTTTGAGGAAACAATTGCTGCGAAAACAGATCATGGCTACCTTGTTCCCCTGGACAGCTACAGGGTGATTTTCAAATTTTGACAGTTATTAAAATTCCATGTAACTTCTTTGTTATTATAGATACGAAAAAACTGTAAATCGATAAAATATGTAGTTTTTTCCGTAAAGTTCAGTGGCGTAGCCAGTTTTTTTTTATTTTGTTTAATTTTTAAGAAATTGACCCAACTTATATTTTTTTTTATGGGACACCCTGTATATTTTCAATTACGTTTATTCTGCTTACCATTAGCTTTTCAAATATATATATTTGTAATCAGTTTTTTGATCAAATAATTCGATAATAAGCGATTTTCATAAATTTTCCTCATTTTTCGTAGCGGGCGATGGCAGGTAGGAGCAAAACAAAAGAGTAAGTCTTATTTCACCATTTCTAAAACGTCATATCTCAATTTTAGTACATGCAATACAAAATTCTAAAAACTATTAATTTTTTATTATCAACACTATGCCCAAGGCTCGACCAATTTTCTGTAATTTGTTAAAATAGCTTTATTCCAAAATTATGTTTAAAAGAAATAAAAATAATAATTTTTTTGCAATTTGTATTTAAATATGTTGCGTGAAGATGAATTATTTTTTACCAAAATAATCTGGACCGACGAAACACGAGTAACAAGCGACGGAATATTTAATCGCCACAACAATCATCTGTGGGCCGATCATAATCCTCATCAGCAAGTAAATAGAGTATATCAGGGTCGATTTGGATTTAATGTGTGGCTGGCTCTATTGGGAAATAGAGTTCTAGCCTATGAAATATTTGAAGGAAATCTAAATTCCGAGATTTACTTGAATATTTTGGAAAGACATATCATCAGTTATTTAGACAATATACCATTACAAGAGAGGGAAAAGCTTTTTTTTCAGCATGACGGTGCACCATCCCACAACGCAGCCATTGTGGTAAATTGCCTAAACACCAATTTTGGAGAAAAATGGCTTGCAAATAATGGACCTATTAGGTGGCCAGCCCGTTCACCTGATATCACCCCATTAGATTTTTATTTTTGGGGATTTTTAAAAAATAAAATTTACAGCGTCAGAAGTAATACGGTTGAAGAACTAAGACAAAATTTTGAAGCCGCTTTAAGAAGCATAAAACACCTGAATATTCGGAACTCCCTGAATGGTGTTCGTAGAAGATGCCAGCTATGTATCGATGCCAATGGGCTCCAATTTGAGCATTTGTTGTAATTGTTATGTATATTTTTTTGTTGTTTATTTAAAATAAAAATGGTTTTGTAGATCTATCTTTCTATGCTTTATCTTTTATTTAAAAAATACAAAATCGATGTATTTCCAAAGTTGGTGACACTAAATGAGGAGGTAAATATTTTCAGAGTTTTAAACATATAAAAAAATAATTAGTCATACATATTCTTTTGTCCTTTTCTTACTAACGGGGTTTGCTATGTGCAAAATAGGCCTAACTAAAGTAATTTGCAAATTACTCAGCTATTTCTTTAGAAAACTGCAAAAATGTATATATATTTGGAAAGCTAATGGTAAGCAGAATAAACGTAATTGAAAATATACAGGGTGTCCCATATGAAAAAATATAAGTTGGGTCAATTTCTTAAAAATTAAACAAGATAGAAAAAAACTGGCTACGCCACTGAACTTTACGGAAAAAACTACATATTTTATCAATTTACAGTTTTTTCGTATCTATAATAACAAAGAAGTTACATGGAATTTTAATAACCGTGAAAATTTGAAAATCACCCTGTAGCTGTCCAGGGGAACAAGGTAGCCATGATCTGTTTTCGCAGCAATTGTTTCCTTAAAAAAAGAACTCATAACATCTATATCAGATTTATGAAATTCCTTATGATTTTCGAGATACCCTATAAAACTATCAAAAATAGAACACCCTGTACATTTGGAATAAATCAAAAATTTTCGGGGGTTCAGTGCATGGCATGTAGTAGACGTTATCACACTGCATGCATACTTAAACATAAACTTAACTTCGGCAAATCTGACAATGTATTTTTATGCCAAGTATGCAACAATAAAAAAAGCAATGATTTTAAGTTATGTTAGACATATTATTATTTAAAAATTAACATTTCGTTTGTTATCTTTCTTGTTCTTTCTCTTTATTTAAGGTGTAAAATAACTTTTTTTTAATGTATCGTCATTTCTGTAACAACTTTTTATGATAAGGCACAGCACTACAGGATAAATCCTTTATGGCGCTCTAGGAGCGGTGCGTGTGCGCAGGAAACGATTCACGTTGGTCTTGAATCTTTGGAGATTATACTGGTTGGGGAACACGATCTCAGGGAGGTCGTTCCAAAGTGATGACGTTCTCCAGATGAAAGAATTTTGAAACAGTGTCGTTCGAGGGACACTAAGCTGAACCACGTACTGGTGGGCTGCAGTGGCTCGTCGTGTATTTCTACCATGCACCGCTCTGGGTGGTATCAAGCAGGCAACCTCAGTTGAACACTTGCCATGAAAATATTTGTAAAATAGACTCAAGTCGCCAACCTGCCTTCGATGTTCAAGGCTTTCCAGGTTGTTTGTCAGACTATGGTCACCGATCAAGCGAATGGCTCTTCTTTGAATGGAATCTAGCAATCTCAGGGTATGTTTAGGAGCAGAGCCCCAAATATGCGAACAGTACTCCAGTGATGGTCGAATTTGGGCTTTATAGAGCATCAAAAGTTGTTGGGGTGTATAGAGGTTCTTTGTTCGGAAAAGTACTCCAAGCTTCTGCGAGGCTGCCTTAGCAATGGCCGCAACGTGGCTATGCCAAGACATAAGACTATCCATATTAACGCCCAATAAATGAATTGATGATGCCAAGGGAATCGAGTGTCCCGCCATAACTATATCCGGTTCTTCAACATTAACTTTTTTAGAAAAAACTGCCACCTGGGTCTTTTTAGCGTTAATTTCTACTTGGTTACTGTCACCCCAAGACAGAATTTCTTCCAGGTCTTTGTTGAGATGTGAGACCTCTTGCTGCCTATAGAGATGTGCATTAGCAGCCGATGTCCGAGCATCCAAAGTAAAAGATGAAACAAGTGTGCTGTCATCAGCGAAGCTATATATAGGATTTTTAGTTTTTTCCAAAAGATCGTTAATGTATAGTAAGAAAAGGGTGGGCGACAATATAGAACCTTGAGGGTAACATTAACAAATAATCTATATTTCATATTTTCATTAGTCTCTTCGCTGTGCTAATATTTTTATTTGATACAAGATTATTTACCTTTTAACACAAATGTAAAAAAAGTACGAGTAATGATTTTTTTTGAGGTTAGGATAAACTTTTAGGAATTTAATTTATTTTTTTTTCGTTTTCACCGAAGTTTCTTTGATTTTTAAAGTAACAACAAAAAAATTTTTTAATTTTTTAATGTCATTCAACCCTAAATTGTCCCGGTATGTGAAATAGGCCCTTACAATTTTGGGATCCATTCTTTTAACAGAAACTGCAATCAGGTCACAAACTTCCCTGAATGATGAGATCGCAGAATCACATAATAACGAACCTCTCTTTGATAACACCAGTTGAAGCATAATTTGAGACTGTCATTATATTTTAAGATACAGCTTTTAAAAAGTAATAAAACGTTTCAATTGTTCATTGTGGGGTATTCATTTAACCGACCCTTTATAAAAAACATTTCAGGGCCAAAGTGAATCAAGTCCAGTAAATTCTAATTACAAATTGGATTGCCACCTAAACTATTGTTTTTGAATTTTCAGATTATGAACAATATTTAAGTTAGTCATCATACTATAATAATAAAAATAAAATTGTCCTCTGAATCACTTTAGTAATCAACCACTGTTAATGAACTTTTGATTCAATTATCTCAAAACTATAATTTATAGACTTGATCCACTTTAGCTCTGAACGTCTCATTTAACACCGATTATATTTGATATTTAAAGTCGATTGTAGAATATACTAATTATCGGGAAAACCCCCCATTTTTTACAATACCTAACTAACAGTGTCATTAGCCATGCACTTAAATAGCGTAACCTTAAAATTAAATGTACATTACCTGACGAAGAACTGGATCATGTTCGTTCTCTAAATCAGTCGGGGACTATTAATTTCTATTTGTATACAGGTAAGCTTCTCAGCGGAACTTAGCATAGGTTTAATGATGAATCTTCAAATTCGTAGCTTGTTGAGGTAGGAGGGGTGGTAGACAGCAGCAGAGAAAGGTGTTTTTTTTTAATTATTTTGTGATCGTTCTCTGTCAGGTTATTGTGGTGTAGGGGGAAGGGGAGGCTGGGCAGGAGTGAGCCAGTCTCTCGATAGTCTGTATGATTTAAGTGGGTTTGAGTGAATGTGTGATTGTATGATCAGCGGATTTAGGGAAACGTCTGTCCGTTTGTAGTAGTTGATAATAAGTTTGTCAATATGTTCAGCAATTGTCGGCAGTTGAAGGTCATTATGTAGCGTATGTATCATCGTAAAGCGTGGAGCGTTAGTCATAATTCTGAGTACTTTGTTCTGGAATGTCTGAATTTTTTTGAATGTTTTTTTTGGATACGGTGCACCAGGAGGCGACGCCATAAAGAAGAACAGGTCTAATAATAGTCTTGTACAGCAATGTCTTTGTTCGTAAGTCTAGTCTACTTCTACTATTGATGAGCGAGTAGATTGCGCCGAGTTCGCCATTCGCTTTTCTTAAGCGCTGATCTACGTTATCGTTCCAAGCCAGCCTCTTATCGAAAGACAGACCCAGATATTTGATGTTATTACACCAGTCTATTCTGGTGTTTTTGACTTGAAGTCTGGTTTGGGGAAATTTACATGTTGACCTCGAAAAGTAGATGGCTTGGGTTTTCGCGTCATTTAGGCGAATCTTCCATTTGTCTAACCACGCCTCGATAAGTTTTATGTGGCGCTGCAGCTTTGAGACTACCAACCTTGGCTGTTTGGCGGTGGCGGTGATCGCGCTCGGCAGTACGAACTTTGATCTCGAAAGATTACGTACTCGCGCCAATAGTTGTTTTTGTCTTCCACAAAACCCGCAATACCTGGAAAATCACTAACTTTCGCCCCAGTGACCCCATGTGTTATAAGTGACCATTAACGCACTTCCTCGTTGTTCTCCAATTGGACGTCAACATCAATGGTTTGCGGCCCCAAAGGTACCTTGTAAAGCACCGCCAACCTGAAATAATCGCCAAGAGATCTCGGTAAGTCGTTTGTAGTATCTCTCAATAAGCCAATGTGACTAAATTTTGGAAAGAGTTTAATTTGACGCGATTGGAATAATTATCTTCCAGATTTACCCGAGATTTATTGCTTAGAGATATAATAGTTGAGCCCTTATACGCAAACAATATTATAGGAGTATTTTCGGACACGGAAACATAGGGGTTTATAAAATATTAACATAAATAATCTCGGAATTCAATCGCATCATTATTTGGTTTTCCTTGACGTTGATTTCGAATATTAGGGGTGCAGATATTTACTTCCATTGTATTACCAGAAATTAGAGTATACTCAATTTTTTTGCATCGTTTGATAAAGTTATGCAATACCGATGCAGCTTTTACAATTTTAACAACTTTTTTCTCCGAATAAGACACATTCTATGATTTTGCGCTCACGGGACGATAATTAAATATTCGGACTCTTTGACTATATGGTCTAATCATACGTATCGAAAGGGCAAATGCCTCATCAGCCCCAGAATAATAGTTAAACGGTGTACTAAATTCTTCTTTCCCAGGCAATGGAGATGGGTTTGGAATGTTTAAGGTACCGTTTAAAAGCGCTTGACCCCAATCCAAAACTTTTAAATACTCCAGCATCAATATTCCTGCCATAATCGCCAACATCAGTACTTGTAAATAATCCATAAGCATCAGAACATGCAATAGCGTTTTAGAGAAAAATATTGTTTGTAACTACAATAGAAAGATCCAGAATTTAAAGTTTTTTTATACGGATATGTTTACTATTTTTCGCACCAAGGCAAATGGATAAATTCCAGATTTCCAGAAAATCTGATGCAATATTTAGCCATCTATTTGCTGTCGGTTTCTCCATGTATAATGGCTGCAGAAATCTCCATATGACATCACGCGTTTCATCATTCATTTTTCCAATGGTCGTATCCCTTTTCATAAATATACAGGGTATTCCTTAATGATATGCGAATATTTAAGGGTATGAATCTACATGAAAAATTAATGATAGCTTGCTTTATAAACTATGGTCCAAAAATATTCAGTTACGAAAATAAGGGGTGTAAAAAGTTTTAGGAAAAAAATGGAAATTAATTCAAATTCTCGAAACTACTTGAGATATTTTAGTGACGTTTAGCACGTATCAACAGTTAATAAAGGTGCATGTTTTTCAATACAAAAATAATTTTCAGCTTTAACAGTGGCGTGCCTACGGGAATTAACGTCAATATTCTTAAGGAAAAAATGATACACCAATGTTTTTCTTCCAAATAACAAATATTTTTCAATTTACCGTTCAATTTTAAACATAAGAGCTCTTCTGAATTGTTTCCCTGCGATGCGTCATTTTTAACAAAAAAATAAAAACCGTTGTATTGCCCGAGAAAATGAATTTAGTTATTGAAGAATGGAATTTTGCAATAAATCTAGTTGCCATGAAATAATTTCGAACATTAATATTGTGTCAAAGCTACGTGCTGTTTATATTGACTGTTTACAATAGTTTTAAGTGTAGTTGGCCCTGTTTTTTGAAATAAAAACCTTTTTTAAAAGAAACTTAGTTGATCAAGTCATTTAACTGGCGCTGTGAACAGGATAGTGCGACGCCGCCCTTTATCGGTTCTTTGTTGTGCGGTAATGATTTTTCAAAATCTTTGTGCGCTACCCGAGCTTAAGGACTTCCGGACTGGCCCTTCGACAGCAAATTTGTCTTCATCGAGTACTAGGAGCATTTTGGAGCCGGTTCGTGCCGCTTCAAGTCTTCTGCCGGGTTGTATGAGACGCCGCGGATCCAGTTCCTGTCACCCCGATGACGGTCAACATCCAGGCGCTAGCCCTTCAGCCACGCCTTTATAGGACTTCCTCTGTCGTGGACCTCTACAATATAAGCTCTATTATCTACTTGATTATGTTGTAAGTTATTACCGAATTGCTATATTAATGTCTGGTATTTCTAAGCGTATTACAAAGGCTTTAAAGAAAAATAGGGACACTTTAGGGTTAAATATTCCAAATAAAACTCAAACAATTAAAAATTATAACGTAGAATCTGCAAATATTATCTCAGATGCTCAAAAAGAATCGTACGCGTTGAATTCTTTATTAGATAACGTAGATTTAAACGCCTTTTACCAAGACAGTTCTACATCTGGTCCTAATATTTCTCTACAATCAACCACATCAGCCGTTATTATCAGCTATCTCACCGAACTTTTCGCAAGATTGGGCATCCCTAAGTCCATAAGATCAGACAACGGAAGGCAGTTTGTAAGCGAGCAATTTAAGAGGTTTTGTAGTGAGAACAACATACAATTAATACACACGCCGCCCTACTGGCCCCAGGCGAATGGTTTAGTTGAAAATATGAACCGATCTTTGGTAAAAAGGTTACAAATATCCCATGCAAACAAATTAGACGACAAATCTGAACTACAGACGTTCATCCTAATGTACCTAAAGAGTCGAAACATGCGTGTCAGGTAACTGAATAAATAGTGAAACATAACAAAAAAATTTATTTTTACCCATAATGACATTTTTTAATTTTATGTGGTAATTTATTAATCATTTTCAAACCTATAACATTAATTCGGGAATTTATAAATTATTTGTGATCCGTTTTAATTTTAAATATGTATTTGTCTATATTCTTGGAAAAGTTAGATTGATTGTTAGGTAAAATATATTTTGGACTAGCTTTCCATTATCGAGCAATGTCCCCAAGGAATCGTGTCAGCAGAGGATTTTGAAATTCGTCTCTTATCATCATGAGGGCTTTAACCTATCTTACTTTGTTTTACACTATATATCGTGATTTTTGGATCTTATTAAATTCTGTGAAATAGGTTTATCCGTAAATGTTTGCAGACACTTAACATAATCTTCAAATGATATTTGATTTTCAATTACCGACTTCTTAATACCTTTAATTTTTTTTGTTAACCCCTTTTTCGAAAGATAACATTCAATTTCTTGTCGTTGTTTACCAGTCACCGCCAGTTTTAATATTTCTTGTTCTATTTCGTCAAAGGTAAAATGCACTTTTGCAGCATACATTTTAGATCTAAGCCCTATAAAATGAGTCATAATTCGCCCATTGTTCTCATCTTTCATCATTCCAAGAACTTTTTTATTAACTTTTGGAATTCCATATATGTTGTCCACAAGGTAATCAGATGTATCAAAATATTGTTGACAGTCTCTTCTAATGACTTCATAAATATCTATATTTCTAATTTCATATATTAGCGAATCGGTATCGGTATAAAGGACATTGCAATTAGAGAAATTTTGCAGCATGTAATTATAATGAAAGTCGTAAATGGTAGTTTTGGCTATATCTAGAATAGACATTCCTACATAGATAGGTTTGTTGAAATAAATTTTTGACTTTGCAAGTTCGATAATTACAAAATTTTCATTTATTATAGTACACGTTTTAAATTCAGGCTTTGATATTAAAGCTTCGGCCCCATAGCGTCCTTCCTAATTCATAACTAATTTCACTGAGGAATAATTCCGAACATTCTCCATAGTCTTTCCAAATACAGCATTGTTCATAAGCTTAAATAAATTTTTCTCAAAATTCATTTTTAGCTGCCTGCCTTAGACTAGTATTCAAATCAATATAAGGCTTTAACCATGGATATTGACTAAATGACAGCACCCTATGTATTTTTTTTTAATTGCACCCCTAATGCTAATGCCTGCTTTAAGTTCCTATAGTGAATGACATAGGTTCAAAAATCTTAATAACTGAATTATTAACATCAGAAAACTTAGTGTTATTTAAAAGGGCTCGTGGTAGGGTCGGCAAAGCGTCGTGGACCTACAATGGATTAGTTTATGTGGAAATTGGGGGTGTGAGGAGAGTGGTGAATTCTGAAAGCGACCTGGATATCGAGGAGAATTAAATGGTCTGTACAATCTACTTTTCTCATCCATAAATCGGATCTTAATATATAAAAAAAAAAATAATAAGAATAATAAAATAAAATATTATTATAACGTCTCATAATAAAGAACTTTTTATTCCTAGGTGCTTATAACATCCTGTTGATGTATTGGACTGGACTTAAGATTTCACATAATTTGTTATTATTTTTGTTTATTTCCTTCTGGCAGTATTTTGTTGTAATTTATTTTTGTTTATTGGTATGATTGCGGTTATGTCAACTCAAAATCTCCTACATAAAAAACTATTCAAATTAAGATATTGTATGAGTATATAGTGACTGACATACAATATTCTTTTTTTTTTCATTGCATTTATTGTATATTATTTAGTATGTTGGTAGTTTCATTTGATTATGAAGTTAAATTTACTTTAAGGTATGTATAGATACGGTCATATATTTTTTTTATTAAGTAAAATTTTGCAGATTAGCGATTTTTTTTTGGACAACTGTTGCCAACTTTCGGGGCACATGACTCCTGCTTACTTGTAACTTGTAGTTAGTTCTTTTTCTTAGAAGTTATTGATCTTTACCTTGCATTAGTTGAGTATTATTGATAAATTAGTTAATTAATTGATTGATTATTGGTATCGCAGGAAGCACCCCTGCAAGCCTTAAAGCGCGTTGCGTAATTCGATATTGCTTATTAATTATAATACGCTTTTTTTTTTCCTGTATTGTCTCTTTTATTGAATCATTTAATCAAACAAATTTTCTATAGAGCATGCCTGGCGTAACTTAATTCTGATAAATGGTTTGTCTTGCGCTTTTCTTGTAAATGAAAATTGCACATCTAAATGCACGTTCAATATTAACAAATTTTAATGAACTTGTTGCTTTGATTTTACAAAAAGATTTTGATGTTATTGCGTTTACAGAAACATGGGTTTCCAATCACATAACCTCGGATATTTTACAAATTCCAGGTTACTGTCTCATACGTAGGGACCGTGAGGGGAGAGGAGGCGGTGTTGCAGCGTATATAAAAGATACTTACACATTTCATGAGATACGGGCTGATGATCCCGTGAGTAATAGTACTGAATACATTCTAATAAAAGTTAAAATAGGTGTTAAAAATTTCTTTGTTTGCACGTTTTATCGTCATTCTAATTTAAATAACTTTATAAATGACCTTGATGACATATTTTCTATTATTTGTCCTTCGGCAGATGAAATCTTATGCCTTGGTGATATGAATGTAAATTTTTTTAACACTAACAATCCTTTACTGTCATGCTTTGAGTCATATGGATTAACACAATTTCTTGACGAACCAACAAGGGTAACGAGCACTACTGCAACATTGATTGATCCTGTACTTTTCACCAATGGTGAGACTATTTCTGAAATTGGCACGTTACCTGCGGAAGGAATTTCAGACCATAGATTTGTGTTTGTTACTCTTAAGACAAAAGTGAATAAAATGAAGCCTAAAACTGTGACTTTTCGTAATTTTCATATAGCATTATTTTTACATGATCTTGAAGGTCTTTCTTGGTATGCATTAATTCGTGAAAATGATATAGATAAAAAAATTGAAATTTTTAACTCGTTCATATTACGGGTATTTGATAAACATGCCCCTGTTTTGGAACGGAGGGTTACCAAAACTCCTGCCCCTTGGCTTACAGATAATCTTAAGTTACTTATGCGAGACAGAAATCGCGCCTTACAGAAATTTAAAAGAACAAGGTTGGTGAACGATTGGAGTGCATACAGGGAGATTCGAAACTTTACGGTTATGATGGTAAGAAATGAAAAAAGGGGATATTTACAATCAGTTAATGCTCAGAATAATCCAAAAAAATCGTGGATAGCCTTAAGAAATCTTAATATATGCAAATCAAATTCTGTTAACTTACCTCCGTCACTTTCTAACCCAGAACAAATAAATACCTATATTTCAAACTTCTTTAGAAATGTCAATGACAATTGTGATAACAAAATAAAATTTTATAATGATAATATTTATTCGCAAAATAATACATTTTCGTTCTCGCTTACAACTGTCGATGAAGTTAAGGATATTTGAAATAAAATAAAAACAAATGCTTTGGGCTTTGACAAAATATCTTTAAACATGATTAATTATTGTATACCATTTATTGAAAAATACATCGTTCACATTATAAATACCTGTATCACTAGACAATACTTTACTTACTTGTGGAAAATATCGCTGGGAAAATCTCTTCCAAAAAATAACAACCCTAAGGAATTTTCTGACATTAGAATTATCAGCATACTGCCACTCCTCTCAAAAGTATTTGAAAAAATTTTATTCAATCAAATTAACATATACTTTAACGAAAAAAAAATCTTGCCTGATGTACAGTGTGGGTTTAGAAGAGGTTACAGTACGGCTGCTGCTTTGGCTACCGTTACAAGTGACATAATTGAGGCATATGACACAGGTCTAACCAGTGTTCTGGTATTGCTCGATTATTCTAAAGCATTTGATACAATTAATCATAAATTATTAATCGCTAAATTAAAGTATTTTGGTTTTGATAATTTTTCCCTTATGCTAATAAATTCATATTTAAATGATAGGAACCAACAAATTCCGTTCACAACTTGCTTTCATCGAGTGTTGAAATTTTATCTGGAGTGCCGCAGGGTTCCATTCTGGGCCCTTTGTTTTTTATCATTTATACATCCGATATTCTAAAGTCCTTAAAATTTTGTAAGATTCAGGCGTACGCAGATGATACTCAAATTTACTATCATTTTCCTCGGAGTATGCATGAAGAGGCAAGTGCGAATATTAATAACGATCTTAACACTATTAAAGAATTGTCTCTTTCACATAATTTAGTTTTGAATACCGAGAAGTCAAAATTAGTGTGCTTTGGTAATAAAAATAATCGAGATTTCTTAAAGCAAAACCTAAATATAACAATAAATAATACACCATTAGTATTTACTGAATATGCCAAAAACTTAGGTGTAATTCCAGACTCTGATTTACGTTTCACAGAACATCTTAAATCATTATTTAAAAAAGCATATTCCAATTTGAGGCTTATTTATTATAATAGGCATATCTTGGATCAAAACACTAAAAAGCAATTATGTGAAACTTTAGTACTCTCGCAGTTCACTTACTGCGATTTTATCTACGGACCGTGCCTGACTCAATCTGATCAAAAGAGAATACAAAAGATACAAAAATCTTGTTTTCGGCTTATTCATGGTGTCAGAAAATTTCAACCAATCACTTATAAAATTAAAGAAGATAGGTGCTTGTTTATGGAGTCTAGAAGGTTACAACATTTAGGTGTCTATACACATAAACTTATTACTGATGCTGCTGCTCCGCCATGCCTCAAGCAAAAATTCAAGCGTCACTCTAATATTCATTCCAGAACAACTCGTTTCAACGAAAAATTTGTCCTTACCCAACACAGAACTGCCATGTTTCTAAGAAGTTTTATTTTTCAGTCTATTTCACTGTACAATTCTTTACCGCAAAATTTTAAAATATTTAACATCAATAAATTTATATATAAACTAAAGGATTTACTATTAAGCAGGCAATAATATTATTAAATGTTACCAAAGATTGCGCATGCTCTGTGGGCTGTTCGGGTGCTTTTGTGTTTTTGTGTTTTTTTTTTGTGTTATTTTGCTGTGAGTTACTCTGCCTTCACTTGAAATTTGAAAACTTATTTTATTTGTTAACTGAATATGCCTTGGCTGAGTTAGCTTAACTAGAAATTTTGATAAATGTATTTTTTACTTTTAAAAAATCCAACCATTTAAATGCATTATTTAATTCTCCGCCGTCTTGTTTCGGCTCAAACTGTATGTTTCTTATCCTTCTTCAGTTTAGGGGTTGAGTAGGAATAGCAATGCTAGACTTCGCCACTACCCTGTTGATAGGATGGGTTTAGTTTATTTTCTTTTTTTCCTTATGTTTGTTTCCATTTTAATATTTTGTGAATATTTTGTATTTGATTTCTTTTAATAAAAGTCGTTATTTATTTATTTATTTATCCTTGTCATGCAGGGTAGCCAGAAGTTTTATATTATTAGCACCCTCAGGTTTTTGATGTTCTGGACAAAGTGGAAGGTCTGAAAATTTATTATGTAGTTCGAAGGGAATTTTTAAGATATATCCTGTGTCAGCTTCTTCAGAGACATTGACTGCATTAAGACTGTTAATTTCTTCACTAGAAAGCCATTTAAAGCATCCATATGGCAGATATTGAGACATTGCCCAACCATATTGGTTATTTATGTCAAAATACATCAAATATGACTCCTCTTTATTAGCGTCGTATGAAGGCATGTACTTATTATTGGCTTCAGCATATCGCTTAGAACACTGACTTAATCCCCCTCTTATGCCTTTTTCAACAAACATAATCATATCTAAATCGGTCAACAGTTCGAGTTTTACTTGACTTGTTCTAGACATTTGAAATAACATGCATTGCCAAGCATACCCCGGCAAGGTGTACGCATGTGTAGGAGAAATGCCGTAGGTTTTAAAAGATGTCTTGCGAAATTGTTCAAAAATATCTGCCAGAAGCAAAATATCAGTTTTAAGATAAAGATCAGAATAATCTTGCATTGTCTTGCAACCTAAAGAGTTCCAGACTTTTTGCGCATGAGCATAATCCATATCGCTTATCAGAGAGTCATTCAATCTGTTATAGAATTGAATTTTTAAAGGCAATTTGGTTTCGCTCAATTTATCCCAACTACTCATGAAATTATATGAAAATACTCCTTTCCTACAGAGCAATGAAAACTGATCTTCAGAGAGGTCCGCAAATTCAGATTTAAGAATTGGATAATCTGATAAGTATGATGCTAACTTATCTAACCCAGAAGCCAAAAATCGAAAACTATCTATAAATCTTAACTGCACCAAATTTTCCGGAATATTTTTCGTAAATGAAATATATTTCTCTTTGTTCACAGGTAAAATATCGATTTTTCCTGGTACCTCTGCCAATGCCTTTAATACCAAATGACCATCATAGGAACTCATATTATGGAAAAGAACGGATATTGTATGACTATCTTGAAAGTTAAGATTACATTTTTCGTGAGCTGCCCCTCTTATTTTACCAGTGATATGATTGTGATCTCGAACTATAATGTCGTCAGACGAGAATGGTTTTTCGCAAATATGACACAGCTTGGAACTATATAAAATCTGATTTTGTTCAGCAGAAAGATTTTCCATGGGCATATCACACAAAAAGACTGTCTCAACGTTTTCAGCAAAACTAACAAGTACCTTAACAAACCATAGCATGCAGTCTTGTCCAGTGTGCGACTTATAAAATGAGAGAGTATCATCATATGAACATTCAACATAAAACCCCACGCTATACGGATGTGTTTTTGGTAGTTTAAAGTTGCTTTACTTCCAACATCTTCAATTGGAGCCAGAAGACATTCAGTGTCCGCATAAATTATAAAGGGGACTTCTTCCTTGAATTTGAAATCTTTGAATTCTACCCATTTTTGCTCCTCTGTTGGAATTTTAGGTAACGCACCATTGTTTACCATCTCACAATCTTGAATATTTTTATTTAACTTCTCTTCAGAATAGAAAAAGTGAAGACAACGGTCGCAAATATACTTTTTTTGTTAATGACTACTGAGCTGTTTTGACATTAAGCGAGATAGGTTTTTTATCCATACAAAATGCTGCTTAGCAGAGAAAATGTCTGTGTCTATTTCATCATCATCTGTATCATAATAACAGATGGTAGATGTTAGCTCACCCGACATCGCCCGGTGAAATACCATCGCATCGGCTTAGGTGGCGTAAAGTTGCTCTTTGAGCTAACGTTTCGTCACTGTGCCGATGTCTCCGGTTTCCAGGGTGGGAAATATACAAAAAATGCTATGATGATGGTTCCAAGATCAATATATTCCGGAGTTAAAAACGCCCCCTGATCGGATCTCCGGGTAGGGGCGGGTCCTGGCGCCTTATCAAGCGAAATTATTCAATCATCCACCATGCCCAGTAGCCATGCGGGTCCTTCGAACAATATTCTAAGTGGAAATGGTGTGAAAACTGGAGTTGTTAAAAGACCCGAGATTAGCATCTTCCAAATTGACTTCTGCAATATTAGAGGACTGAACACGAACATCAATGCAGTCCATCAACATCTACAATCTACCAAGCCTAATGTACTTGCACTAACCGAAACCAAAGTTAGATCATCGATTAATACTGTCAGCTATTTATATCCTGGGTACGACTTCCATCACTGATTTAGGCGGAATTTTGGCCTTTGTCTCTTTGTCCGGAGTGATATTTTTTGTGAGCGAGAGGAGACACTCGAGCCTAACGATTTTGATGTAATGTGGTTTAAAATATCATCGCAGAGAATTACTAAATTCATCTGCTGCCTTTACCGGCCGCCAAGTGATACCCATTATAGAGACTTGTTCTCCTCTCTTGCTAATACCATCGACTTTTTGCAAACCCACCATCCCAATTCCGAAGTTGTCATCCTTGGCGACTTCAACGTTCATAATGTCAACTGGCCCAAATACTCAAACATGACCGACGAACAAGGTCGTGAAGCCAAATCCTTGGCCATCAGCTCTGGCCTCACCCAGCTGGTGGGTGAACCAACTCGGATTCCAGACAGAGATGGTGATTTTGCTAGTTTGTTGGATCTTTTCTTAACTTCAAACCCCGACTTGTACACTGTCACCGTGAAGCCGGCGCTAGGAACGTCTGACCACAACCTTATTTCGGCACGAACACACTACCAATTAGTGCCGAAGAGCCTCCTAAACCACGCAAGGTATGGCATTATACATCAGCTAAGTGGGATGACCCAAGGGACCATTTTCGAACGTTTCCTTGGCGGGACGTTTGTTTTTCCTCTGATGATCCATCCATCGGTGCAACAGAAATATGGGAGGTTATCCTTACTGGCATGGAAGCCTTCATCCCTTTCTCAAAAAGTGCCCTTCTAACGGCAAGCCTTGGTTTACCAAAAATTGCGAACGAGCTGTTAAATCAAAAAATTATTTCTACCGACAACGGCGTAAAAATCCTACCGCCGAAAATCGTACCATCTTTGTTAACGCTCGAAACCAATGCAAACAAACGATAAATCAAAGCAAAGAAGCACACAACCAGAGGATCAAAGACAGACTTCTTGAATGTCCTAACGGCTCAAGATCATCTTGGTCGGTAGCTAAGGCCGTCAGTCAGAACTTTACCAAGCCAACCATTCCACCTCTAACACGTTCTGATGGCACCATTGCGACCAAAGCACAGGAGAAAGCAAACCTACTGGAGGAACTATTCTCTTCACATTCAACGGTAAATTTTCAGGGAAGTACTCCACCGAACATTCCCCCTGTAGAATCGAGAATGCCTGAGATTGTTTTTCGCCACCGCCATGTTAAACGAATCTTGAGGAGTTTTGACACTAAAAAGGCTTCTGGTCCTGACGATATTCCAATCATTGTAATTAAGTCATGCGCTGACGAACTGACACCGGTATTTTGTAGGCTTTTTAACTTATCCTACAAAAAAGGAATATTTCCTTCATGCTGGAAAACTGCGCGAGTCCAGCCCATACCCAAAAAAGGCAAGAAGACCTTGCCAAACAACTATCGTCCAGTCGCATTGCTTTCGGTTATATCCAAAGTTATGGAGAAGGCTATCAACGAAAAATTATTAAAATACCTGGAAGGCTTCAACATTATTAGTAACCGCCAGTATGGATTCCGTAAGTCTAGATCAACAGGAGACCTTCTCGCTTATGTTACTCATGTTTGGAACAACGCAATAGAACATCATGGAGAGTCCCGGGCGGTAGCACTGGACGTTTCCAAGGCTTTTGACCGAGTATGGCATGAGGGGCTCCTAACTAAAGTGAGAGCATACGGAATGCCGGTTCAATTTTGTTCATGGCTGTCGAGCTTTCTTAAAGACCGTTCTCTGCGAGTGGCGATGGACGGATTTCTTTCAGACACATTTAACATCAACGCCGGAGTCCCTCAAGGTTCTATATTGTCGCCCACCCTTGTCTTACTCTACATTAACGATCTTTTGGAAAAAACTAAAAATCCTATAGATAGCTTCGCTGATGACAGCACACTTGTTCCATATTTTACTTTGGATGCTCGGACATCGGCTGATAATGCACATCTCTATAGGCAGCAAGAGGTCTCACATCTCAACAAAGACCTGCAAGAAATTCTGTCTTGGGGTGACAGTAACCAAGTAGAATTTAACGCTAAAAAGACCCAGGCGGCAGTTTTTTCTAAAAAAGTTAATGTTGAAGAACCGGATATAGTTATGGCGGGACACTCGATTCCCTTGGCTTCATCAATTCATTTATTGGGCGTTAATTTGGACAGTCATATGTCTTGGCATAGCCACGTTGCGGCCATTGCTAGGGCAGCCTCGCAGAAGCTTGGAGTACTTTTCCGAACAAAGAACCTCTATACACCCCAACAACTTTTGATGCTCTATAAAATCCAAATTCGACCATCGCTGGAGTACCGTTCGCATATTTGGGGCTCTGCTCCTAAACATACCCTGAGATTGCTAGATTCCATTCAAAGAAGAGCCATTCGCTTGATCGGTGACCACAGTCTGACAAACAAACTGGAAAGCCTTGAACATCGAAGGCAGGTTGGCGACTTGAGTCTATTTTACAAATATTTTCATGGCAAGTGTGCCACTGAGGTTGCCCGCTTGATACCACCCAGAGCGGTGCATGGTAGAAATACACGATGAGCCACTGCAGCCCACCAGTACGTGGTTCAGCTTAGTGTCTCTCGAACGACACTGTTTCAAAATTCTTTCATCTGGAGAACGTCATCACTCTGGAACGACCTCCCTGAGATCGTGTTCCCCAACGGCTATAATCTTCAAAGATTCAAGACCAACGTGAATCGTTTCCTGCGCACACGCACCGCTCCCAGAGCGCCAAAAAGGATTTATCCTGCAGTGCTGTGCCTTATCATAAAAAAAAGAAAATAAAAAAAAGAAAAAAAAAAAAAGAAAAAAAAAAAGAAAAAAAAAAAGAAAAAAAAAAAAAAAGAGCTAGAAAACATCGCTTAAAACATCAAAAATCCAAATTTTGAAAGTAGTGCAATTTCTGATTAAGACAAAATGGGAAACATTAGGTTTCATACATCACTCTTGCCCAACTTTTCTGGCAAACAAAACCATCTAGAAAGTTTTATAATTTCTATCGATGAATTTTATGCACTGAATTTCAATAACTCCGAAGACCAAAAGAAAGTGGTCCTCGCCGCTATTAAATCTAAGCTAGTCGATAACGCTCGAAATTTCTTACTTACAACACTCGATTTGAGTTGCTGATCAATCATTAAGGACGCCCTAAGACAAAAATTTGGCGAGCCTATCACGCACCAAGTTTTAATGCAACAATTACAATATATAAAAATAAATAACTCTAAAAATATTCTACAATTTGCAGTAAGGTTAAAATCATTTATTCAAAGAATAATTTCCAACATTCAGTGCAACATTCTAAAATAATTTTAATCAATCAGGTCGAAACAACCTCAGTTTTAATTTTAACTGCTAATTCTCCACAAACGTTAAAACCCATGATAATGCTACAATGCCCTTCTACGCTTAGCGACGCATTATCCCATGTAGTAAACTATAATATGATTCAGTAACAGGTTAGTTTTACCAACAACTATTCTGCCTTGCCTAATAATTCTAGACAAAATAACACTTACACCAACAATGTACCACATAACAATAATAGACCAACATCCACGATTCCTAACTTTACACCACTTTATAGATTTCTCTCTGTGTTAATAGACATTTCACCACAAACATTCTGGCGTTTAGTAAACCAAGAAATATCTTTGCCCCTCAACACAACAGAGCCTCTCGTCAAGAGCCTCCTATCCCAATGTCTATGTCGACTGCCGGCCCTCCCGAATACAGCAGCAAAGACAACAACCCTACAGGCAACCAAACTTCTTTCAAAGTACAGGACCTGCTAATTTCTAATCTAAAGAATTGTATAAGGTACAAACACAGTCCGAATACCACTATAATATCGAGTATGCAACAGATAAAGCCCCGGAGTCTTTCAACGACTCTAAATCCTACTACGTTAATAATGAAGATCAACTATACCCCCAAGATACTAGTCCTGATTAATAAGACCTCACAAATTATTATAACGAGTCCAAATTTTGAAAATACTGAGGAAAATATTACTGTTGAAAATTTTCCGAATTTCGACTCGAGTCAATCATTAACCTAAACAACATTGTCCAAAAAATCGAACTACCCGATTTCTATCTTCCCCAAAGGCAAATCACAATAGTTATTGATTCAGGAGCCTCAGATTTAATAATTAGCCCTAAAATAGCCGAATTACACCCAGCAAATATATCTGTCGAACCTTTTGAAGTAACAGCATGCAAAAACTCATACAAATCTAAACATAAAGTTATAAGAAGAACTAGGCATTAATCAAGTTCTTAAAATGAGAGTTTTGAACTGGTATAACGATTTTGATGCACTTATTGGTACTAAAGATCTAAAAAATCTTAACGCTCTCATAGACTATGAAAATAAAACTCTTACACTTAGCAACGTAAAGATTCCAAATTCCCTGGCACATAACAAACCATTATCTGAGTCAATGAAGAATTTTAATAATAACTTCCTGATAACTCCAGTCAAGTACGAAAAGGGCATAGTTATTTTACCCTCCTTCGCTATAAAACACCATGTAATACCGGACTCCCTAATTGAGGTTAAAGACGGTATTTGCAAAATTCCAAACCCCACACCCAGTATTCATGTCAATTTCCATCAAAGAATAAAAGTAATCCCAATAGACCAAATTAAGCTACTCGACCCTTTTACTGACGACAGTGCCGTGACTTTAAAGACATCATGTACCATGAAATGACCAACCGGCCTATACTAAATCATTACGACACCCCCCTGCAATGAATACAGAAATTTAATCTCAAATTCAAAAATTATTGGACAATAAAATCATCAAACCCTCGATATCCCCCTATTCTGTACCTGTTTGGATCACACCAAAGAAAGCAGATGCATCGGGAAAAAGAAAATTTCGTATGGTGATCGACTATAGTGCCCCAATGACATCACCATCGAAGAAAAATACCCCCTTCCTCGAATCGAACTATCTAGGCAAGTGCACGACCCTTGCCTTGCCCAAGGATTCCACCAAATCGAGATGGACCCGAAATCCATCGAAAAAACTGCCTTTTCCGTGAATAATGGCCATTTCTACCTACTATTGCCGTTTGGGCTCAAAAACGCCCCTGCCACCTTTCAACGTATGATGGACGAAATCCTGCGTGATTATCTGTATAAGTTCTGCTTCGTCTATATGGACGACGTTAACTTTTCAAAATTACTTTGAGAACACATCCCACCGATTTTCAAAAAATTGAAAGGTCAATCTCAAAATCCAACCAGACAAGTGGGAATTTCGCTGCAAAGAAGTCACGTTCCTAGGACACATCATAACCCCACGAATATAAATCAATGCCTTAGAAACAAGTAACGAAAATGACACTCAGTCTGAATCCACATGCATCCGTTGTTACCACGTGATCATCAGTAGCCAATCAAATATTTGTGTAGGGAGCTGACAACTCGTCAAGGTAGTCACGGATAAAATTTGGTTAATTTTAACTTTTTTCCGTGTTTTGACGTTTTTATTTTAAATTGTTTGGTTAGAATCCTGAAGTATCTATTGAGTGGAGAGTTTTAAGCTCTTTTCTTTGGTGTTTGTGGTGAGTTTATGCAACAAATTTTACGAATAGATGCGACTATTTGTATTAACTGAGTTACGTCCGTATCACGCGTCTTCATTCGGATGGTGCCAATTTTACCTATCCGAAATACGCATACAGATATCCGTAATCATGTGGATTCAGACTGAATCTAACGCGCCTAACGTTGACAACTGTTGCCAATTTCTCTGAGTTCGACCTCGCTGATTTTGTTCTCACCGAAAAATACAATGACTTCATAAATAACCAAGTCCTCCCAGCTATACGAACTCCGGAAGAATCAACCCCATCAACAAATCCCGAAGCAAATGACAATAACTTTGACGCCACAATACACTCTAATAACGACCGTCAAGGAAAGTACATACCAATATCTGAACTGCCAATAAATTACGCCACAAATCGCTTAGTTCTAAGCTACGGTGAAACATTCTACTCAAAGCACTTTAAGAAAAACCAGCACTTCGTGAAAATACACAAGGAAAACCAACAGGAACATATTTTAAAAGTACTCATAAAAATTATCAAGACCGACACCTCCTTTACTATTTTTATAACCGACCCAAAACTAAAAATAGAGTTTCAAAGAATAGGAAATGAGAACCTTAATACGACCGCCAAACTTATATTCTCTAACACTTATTTACTTGACGTAATAAACATAGAACAACAAAAATAAATAATCGCTAAATATCATGAAAACAAGCACAACGGCATTATCGAAACATACAATCACATTAAACAAAAATACTATTGGCCGAAAGATTCGAAGAAAAGAGATTCAATTATAAACGTCATTAATAACTGCCTGCAAAACAAGTATGAAAGGCACCCATACAAAATTTCTTACGAAGGCCCTTTACTATCTCAAACACCTTTCAAAACCCTTCAGAGTATATTATTATTATATATATATATGTATATTCCAGTTTTCAAATTGTCAGTTTTTGACAACAGATTTTTTTTTAAGTATTCCCAAGCCTACTTTATACCCGATAAAAACGTCGTAACCATCTTAAGCAAGTTGAGACATTATTTTTCACTCCACAATACACCAAAAAAAAAAAAAAATTCTAATCAAGGCAAATATTTGGCATAGAAATCCAATACACGACACCTGGAAACTCTAACACTGGAATTCATAGTCAACTTTCAGGGACTCGCCAGTCGGCATTTGGCTATCCAGAGACACGATACGTTTCATATTCGGCGCGTCGTTAAAGGTGACAAGCGCAATCGAGCTATTTTTGGCGGCTTGCTGACGTTAATGTCATCGTTTGTTATTTTTCATTAATGTTTTTCTTTTATAGTGGAAGGCGATTTAAATATTCTAAATGAAATTAATCGTGATTTTAATGACTTGCAAGATGTATTTCGGGATCGTGTTCCCAAGAGATATATACGGGACACAGAAAATCCATTATTTTATTCCGATAAAGAATTTAAAATGCGGTATCGCTTCTTAAAAGAGACTGTTAAAAACACGATCTATAATCTAGTTAATTGGACCGAAATTATAAATAACCGGGGACTACCAATACCTCCCATTTTGTTGATCCTATCAACCCTACGTTTTTACGCAACGGGAAACTTACAGGTAGGTAAAACTAGACGGTTAATGTAATTTATTGATAATTAAAAAAATATATTTAAGACTGTTTGTGGTGATTTAAGGAGCATATCACAGGCTTCGACATGTAGAAGTGTGCATAAAATATCTGTCGAACGTGCCTCACAATGTCAACGCTATGTTCATTATCCAAGAGATGAGGAGGAATTAAGAGCTACACGACAACAATTTTATGATATTGCACAATTTCCAGATGTAACAGCTTGTATAGATTGTACACATGTGCCAATAAAAAGTTCTGGTGAAGAGTTTGCGGAAATATTTAGAAATAGGAAGCGTACGTTTTCTATCAATGTTCAAGTAGTTGGTGGGCCGAACTTGCAAATTTTTGATATTGTGGCTCGTTGGCCTGGCAGAGAACATGATAGTGTTATTTTTAACAATAGCTCTGTAAAAACAAAATTTGAAGAGGGAACTTTACGAAGGTACCTTTTGTTTGCCATATTTGATGACGCCGTTACAAAATCCCAATACGAATGCAGCGAAAAGATACAACCGTTCACAAGTACGAACACGGAATACAATAGAAATGTTGTTTGGTGTATGGAAGCGTCGTTTTCCCTGTCTTTCTAAATGTTTAGGCAATATACCTAAAAGATGTTGTGCTATTATTGTCACATGTGCAGTGTTATACTATATAGGGCTAATGGGAAACGATATCAACATTACTAATATTGAAGACAACAATTTGTAAGGTAATTATAATGAGGACCAGCAACAACGACCTTTCGTGCCTTCTCCAAATGGTTTAGGATTTGCGATAAGACGTGCATTAATAGATCGCCATTTTAACCAGTAATAGATAATCATGAAAGAAAACAATTTTTTAATTCAATTAAGTTAAGTTTTCAAAAGCATATATTGTATTTAGAAACACATTTTCTTTATGTGTATAAAGGTATATTCCAAAACAGCTTTTTATTAACAATGAGAATAAAAAGTATAATTAAACAAAATACTTGTTTATTAATTTTTTATATTTCGCTTTAACATTCTCAAATTTAATTTATACAATTTGTTGTTCAGCACCTCTTCTTTTTACCTTAGCTGCTTTTAAATTTTCCTCCTCTATTTAAATTCGAATATCATGTAATTCTTTTTTTTTTATTCTTAATATTTTACGATTCGTCGGCGTATCTGAGGCCATCTTGAACCGGTCATCGACCGTACGGTTTTTAATCGTGCGGTCTACCGACTGGGGAGTGTGAAACGGCACCTTTATCCTACGAGATATCCGATCTCATCCGGCCTGTCCGGCGTGAATAGGATGGTTTTGATGCCGATTCATTTTACACTCTTCCCTAAGACAAGAGCACGCGATGTTTCCCAAGCGGTCACCCATCCAAGTACTAACCGCGCTCGACACCGCTTAACTTCGGTGATCTGACGGGAACCACACTTTTAAACTTCTTTATTATCCTAATTCTTTGTATAATGCCAACTTATAACTATCTCAGCCTAGCCTAACCTAATGTACAGGGTTTTCTTTTATATTTAGACCCCTATTTAGAGGAAAAACTATAAGAGATAGAAAAAAACTTTAAATATGAAAGTTTTATGATTTTTACTGAATCATCAGAATATTAGCAAAAAATTATTAAAATACTATTACAATGCCGAAAAATATAAGCAACTTATGTTTTTTTAAATGGAACACCCTGTATTTATTTCATTAAAATTATAGATCTTTTTTTCCTGATGACAAAAATATAGGGTTTGTCTATATTAACTCCAACCAGTTTTAAGATATAAACGATCAAAATTTTAAGAAGTTGTATTTAGTTTCTAGTCTAGAATGCTTTGGAAATTAAAAATGATAAAGGTCTGTCGCCATTGAAAACACATGTTATTATGACATTTTTGTCGTTGTTTGCTTGTATTAAACGAACATTTTGCTACGTACTTAAAACAATAACATGGGATATTCTACAGCAGAAAAATTCGATATTATCCATCTATATTATTCTAATAATAGAAATCCATCTACAACTCTTAATGAGTACCACAGGATATTTCCCAATAGAATTTTACCTTCCAAAAGCACTATTAAATATGTTGTGAAAAAATTTGAAGAGACCAAAAGCTTAGAAAGGAAAAAGAGGACAGTAATGAGAGATGAGCAATTAGATTTAAATGTCTTGCTGTTCTTTGAAGGTAAACATTCTAGTTTATACTAATTCTTAAATCCTACAATAATTACTTAAATGTTGTATTACAGAAAATCCTGAAAATTCTATACCAGATGCGGCAGGCCATTTTAATAAATCCCTATCAAAAATACACGAAATTTTGAAAAAATACGGATATCATCCATATAAATTTTTACCAGTCCAAAACTTAACAGAAGATCACAAGAGACAGCGGCTAGAATTTTGTTTGGATGTTTTAAGAAGGCGTGAAATTGATGGGAATCTTTTAAACAAAATTTTATTTACCGACGAGGCAAATTTCAGCACAGCTGGTATGTTTAACCGAAAAAATAAACATTTTTGGGCAACTTCAAATCCCCACAAAATTCAGCCTGTTAGAATTCAGGGTCGTAGGTCTATAAATGTGTGGTGTGGCATTATAGGAAATAGGGTCATTGGTCCAATAATTTATAATGGGAGTTTAACTGGTCCAAGATATATGGAATTTCTTGAAAATGAGATTGAAAACATTTTGGAAGAGCTTCCTCTCAACCAATACGCTACGCTCATTTGGCAACAGGACGGTGCCCCACCCCATAATGTTGTCCCTGTTACAAGGTACTTAAATGAAAAATATAATACGTGGATTGGAAGAAACGGACCAATAAGGTGGCCGGCAAACAGCCCTGACTTGACGGTTCTGGACATTTTTCTTTGGGGCTATTTAAAAAATAAAATTTATTACAATAGGCCAGAAAACGTTCAAGTTCTGGAACAAAGAATTCACGAAGAAATTTTGGTGCTAAATAGGGACTTTCCAGTGTTCATTATGAACGCAATAAATCATAAGTTATTAGGAAACATTTAAAAATGTATATTAAATGAAGGGGGTTATGTTGAAAATCAATAATTTTCTATGGTTCTGCATTTTTTCTTTATTTTGTATTAAATATATTTTAAAATTTCATAAAAGAAAGTATTTTTAATTTTTATTTTATATCGCTAATATCTTAAAACTGGTTGGAGTTAATATAGACAAACCCTATATTTTTGTAATCAGGAAAAAAAGATCTATAATTTTAATGAAATAAATACAGGGTGTTCCATTTAAAAAAACATAAGTTGCTTATATTTTTCGGCATTGTAATAGTATTTTAATAATTTTTTGCTAATATTCTGATGATTCAGTAAAAATCATAAAACTTTCATATTTAAAGTTTTTTTCTATCTCTTATAGTTTTTCCTCTAAATAGGGGTCTAAATATAAAAGAAAACCCTGTACAACACTAAACTAAGCTAAGCTGGTGCTTTATGTGTCGCTAGGCCCTTGCTCGATCATGTAATTCAATAGCCTGGTGGTTTTCACTCTCTGTATTCCTTAAATGCAATGCCATGAGCTTATCTACAGATAAATCTCAATTTTGTTGCTTTGGGAGTGAAAATAGTGTTTATTTGGTGGGGTGGTGAAGCAGAAACTGTTGGAACGCTTTGTAACGTTGTATAAGTAGGTTTAAAAGTACTCTTGCAAGTAAGGAAAAACAGAGTTTTCTACAATATCTGCAATTTTATCAACTACTGCTGAAGTTGTAGTCTTTATTTAGTTATTGAAGCCTAAATTAATGTTATATTAACTTAATATAACTGTTTCTACTTCGTCCCTTACTCCGCCTCTGTTTTCTTAACATCGAAATCAGCAGCTGTCAACGTCAGAGGAGAGCGGTTCCGAGGCAACGAAGACACACGAGACGGCCCGAGCTGAACCGTGCGTGGCTCCTTCACGTCATCTAGCTATCGCGAAAAGCCATAGCGACCAGGACAGTAATTATTAGTTTTTGTTTTTGAAGTTGTCAGAAAATAATTTATTAAAAATAAGTATTTATAAAATTAAAAAATATAAAGAAAATTAGGAACAACACTCTATGTGTAAATTATTATACATATTATGGTCCTTCGATACCGGATTACTAGCTAAACTATATATCAGGCATCGCGAGAATATGATAGTTTGCCAGAGAATATAAATAGTATTAGAAATTACGGTAGGTTTGTCAAACACCTAAAGGAGTTTCTCAATGTGTCTTAGAACGTATACATGAAAAATGTTTAGTTTATAAGAAATCGTACTGTTATTATAAAAATAATTCTCCTCAATACCAGTGTTTAAAAACACTGTCTAGAGGAATAGGGATATGTATATTGTAATTATTGTTATACTGTGTTAATAAATAAATTTTCAAAAAAAAACAAAAAAAGGTTCTGCCGGACATCGATTTGGTAATGGGACGGTGCTCCATCTTACTGACACCATATCATATTTGCTGGAAGTTGTGGGTTTGCTGGATCAGGATATAAGTTTGTCAAAGTTGGCCAGACATTATTTTGGAGCAGTGCTAAATAATTAGCGCCATTAATAAAAAAGGGACCTATAATATGATCTCCAACAATTCCTGCCCAAACTTTTTTTTTAGGATATTGCGTATGTTCTTTTCTTATCCAGTGAGGATTTTCCATAGACCAATAGCGGCAATTCTGACGATTAGCATGACCGTGAAGTGTAAAGGTGCACTGATCAGAAAACAAAACATGTTCTAATTAGATCACATTGTTATCTAGCATTGCCATCATTTCTTCACAAAAATACGTTCTCCTATCAAAATCGTCTTCCATGAGCTCATGAGTAGGTATCATTTTATAAGGATACATTTTATTTTCTTGTAATGTTCGAATAATCGATGAATGGCAAACATCGAACATTGGGGCTGTTTTTCGACTAGAAGTATGTGGGTTTTCCTGAAACTCAAGCATAATATCTAATTTGGTATCATCACTTATTGCATTGGCTGTTACTTCTTCTATCTGCTTTACATGTCCAATCTGGCGAAACTGCTTTTCTATTTTACTAATTGTCCCTTGAGTTATAGGCGGCAAATTTGGAAATTTTTCATGAAATAGGCTAGCAACTTCCATTTGTGTCCGTGTTTTATCTCCATAACCAATCATCTGAAAAATTGTTATTTTGTGCATTTCTGTTAAATAAACCATTTTTCTGGTATGCAGTTAACGAAATTTAAACGACTATAACACTGACAACTACCGTCATGCAGACAGACACCAATTTGCTAAGGTCAGACGTTTTAAACAAAAGTAAACAAAACTATTTAAGTATATCTTTTTTTTTATTTCATATCAGTAAAAACATTTTAACATCAATTTTGAACATCTCCTACATTAATGTTTTTTTTTGTTTTTTACATTATCAAAAAATAAACAGTATTACTCATTAGTTTTTTAATGTGTTGTTAATTTTTGCAATAAATCTGAAAACACTTAATATTTCCGAAACAGTTGAAGATAGGTATAGGATATTGTACATGAATAATGTCTAAAATATTCTGGAGAATCCAAAAATTGAATAATATGCAGGGTGTTGTATTTAAAATAAGAAAGTTAGTATTGGCCACTGTTATGTCTAACGAAGAACTTAGAAAACTAAAAAAACTCGCGGAAAACGTATAAATCTCAATTAATAAGATTCAAACTATATTTCGATAAAGAAAATACTGTGGAAACCATTGATTTGGTTCAATTACAACTTCGCTTAGCCAAAATCGAACCGATTCTTGAACAATTTTATGATATACAGTCTAAAATTGAAACTTTAGATATGAGGCACATAGAATAATAATGGTCCAACTCCATTTTTTTTCATTATTCACTTTCCATCAAAAATGCATTGTCTGATTTGTATTTTTCAGTATTAAAGTGGTCTATCTCCTAGTTGTTGATATTTTTACCAGAAGATGGCGGTATATATTTGGAACACGGCTCTCAAAACGAATAATTTTCAGTATAAAAGTGGAACAAGTATCACTTTCAGTTTAATAGTGGTATATGTCCGGAGTTAGACCACTTTTAGTCTGAAACTTGTTAGGTGCGTGAGTATTGAAAAAAGATATAACGTTTGAGCTAGTTTTTTGAGATGAATTCCGAACAAGCTAATAATATAAGCGACTGGAGTGATTTTAGTGATTCTGGTTCGGAATACCTGCCAGACTCCGACAATAATTCAACTAGTAAGTATATTTTAATTAAATAATGAAAACATAACCTTAAAATGTTTTATTTAGCCAATATTTTTTTAAAAGAAAATTATTGAATCAGATTTTTAGTTACTGTCTTCTATGTATGTATGTATGTATGTATGTATGTATGTATGTATGTATGCATGGGTGTGTATGTATTATGTATGTATGTTTACTATATGGGTCAAATTTAGTGATTATTTTTAATAATTTATTGAATTTTAATGACATATAAACCCTGTCCAAGTATGAATGCTTCCGTTGTGTAGTGGTCAGAACATCGGACTATTACCCTCAAGGTACTAGGTTCAAATCATTTTTAAGTAAAATAATTTTTTATAATTTTTTTCGATATTTTCTGTTTTGACTTTATTTAGTTAGCTTAACCTAACTATGCCCCTATAGGGCGAAATGCGCCACCAACAATAAATCCTGAGACCAAAAGTCTCGGTCTCAGGATTTTGTTTCCTTTTCCTGTTTTTTTTTAATGCATTTAATTTATTAGATCTAATTTATTGTAGAATTAATTTCTTATATATTTATTTTAGGTTCTCATGGTGAAACTTCTGCTGAAAAGCCAGAAGATGGTATTGCAGAAAATACACAACCTACGCCTTCAAGAAGTAGGAAACGTACAAGAAATACTAAGGACTGGATAGTTAACCAAAGAAAATTAAGCAGAAACACAGGGAATAAATATGTTACCAAAAAGGGTGTCATGGTACCTGGTAAACAATTTATTAATTCGGATTGTGGTTGTCCAAAAAAATGTATTACATTGTTCACTGAAAATGAGCGAAAAGCAGTGTTTGAGGCGTTCTGGAATTTAGCACATTATGTTTCACAAAATGCATATATTTATGGTCTCGTGAAAGCTAACAAAGTAAACCGAAAACGCCCTGGTGATGGTTCTGGCCATGGAAAACAGGTCAGTTTTAAATACTTCTTGAAAAGTAATGATAATACTCAGGTTGTATGCAAGAAATTTTTTCTTGCTACCTTCAGAATAAGTAATGGACGTCTTTATAGATGCATTTCTAAAAAGGATACGTCAAAGTGCAAAGAGCAGCGTGGAACTACAAGTTCGAGAAAATTAGACGATACCGATATAGTTTCCCACATAATGAGCTTTCCAGCTTACCAAAGTCATTATTCCAGAAAGAAGAACCCAAATAGAAAATACTTGAATAGTGAATTAACTGTGAAAAAAATGTATGACATGTACAAAGAAAATTGTGCTAAAGAAAATAAAGAGCCCAAAAAAATTAAATATTATTATCATGTGTTTAACTCAAAGTTTAATTTGCACTTTAAGCCACCACATCAAGATACGTGTAAGTTGTGTGACGACTTGGACTTAAAATAAAAGCTACAAGTGAAGAAGACGTGAAAAAACAATTGGAGATTCAAAGAGAGTTGCATCAAAGAAAGGCAGAGTCAGCAAGAAATAGTTTAAAGAGTGATTTAGAAAAAGTGAACGAAGCTTACGTGATGACGTTTGATTTACAAAAAGCTCTCCCATACCCAAAGCTTACAGTTTCTGTTGCTTACTATAAGAGAAATTCATACTTATATAATCTAGGTATACACTGTGAAAATGACAAAACAGGATACATGTACGTATGGGATGAGACTGAAGGTGGGCGTGGCTCGCAGGATATAGCAACTTGTTTAATTAAACATTTAAAAGAAAAGGCTGCGTCTCATACTCATGTTATAGCGTACTCAGATTCGTGCACTGGGCAGAATCGCAATATAAAAACAAGCCTTTCTCTTCTTAAACTTGTGCAGGATCCAGATATCTCCATTAATGTAGTAGATCTTAAATTCTTGGTTTCTGGGCACTCCTACCTCCCCAATGATGGCGAATTCGGTGTCATCGAAAGTGCAGCAAGAAAACATGCCCAAATTTACAGCCCAGGTCAGTGGATGGAAATTATCAAAAATTCAAAAAAGAAGCTACCACATTTCAGCGTTATTGAAATGCACCACGAAGATTTTTTAAGCACACAAAATTTGGAAACTGCAATTACAAATAGAAAAAAAACTACTTGTGGTTACAATTTAAACTGGCTGAAGATTAGATGGCTCCGCTTCCAACGGGATGCACCTCTTCAATTTCAATTTAAAGAAACACTGGACTCTCAGAATATGAATTTTTATAATGTTGATTTATCTAAAAAAAGTATGGTAGACCTCTGGATAATCTGATGAATATTTGCCAGGATCCACTGTACCCATCAAGAAGGGTGGTTACAGCTGCTAAAAAAAAAGATATGGTCGATCTTTTACCATATATTCCACCAATCTATCATCAATATTACCGCAACTTACCACTTGAAGTAGCCACTCGCTCATCATTACCAAATAATACAGAAGATCGTTCATCCAATGACGAGATGAGCTATGATTAGTATTTCACTGTGCTAAAACTATGAAATTTTCACTGTAATAATGGACCAAGTCCAAAAAAAAATGTTTAAAGCTTTGTTTAACTACTAATTAGTTTATTAAGTTTATGTTTTTTGTATTCTTTTTAGAATTCAATATTTAGTTTTCAATAATAAATCATTTTTAAACAACCAAATATTTTTCTTAATTTTCTATAATACATTTCACAAACTCTTCAGTATTTCGAGATTAACTTTGGTGGAGTTGGACCATTATTATTCTATGTGCCTCATATCCTAGTCACTGATGACTCACTTGAACAAGAACGGACGGATTTTGAAGATAATTATTTTAGCATAAAATTGGTTATAAAGACTTGAGGCCTTTCTGTTGTTAGGTATGTCTGCGCTTACCCTATGCTGACGAGAACCAATAAGTTCGAAACCGATCCATAGGTAGCAGCATCCTACCAACAGAAAGGTCTTCCTTTCTTGGTAGTTTTAAGCAATCAATTTAGTATTGTAGCGCTAACCGTGTTAGCCAAATACGGCCTTATAGTATAAGGTTTTTACATCAGATGGCTAGGAAATATTTTCCTAATTAGTATATTATATTTATTTTAGCATTGTTTTAAAGGCTAAGTCACTATTAGAGAGGTTTCGCAGTCAAGACGATAATGCATCGGTTTCGTCGCACGGCTCAGTTAGGTCAAATGCTTTACAACAACAGCCTAATATAAAGCTACCTCCTATATCTCTGCCTTATTTTGACGGAAATTATGAACAGTGGCTTTTCTTTAAAGATACATTCGAATCGCTGAAACACAAAGAAGTGTGTATACCTGACATAAATAAAGTTCATTATTTGACACTATCATTGAAAGGAAAGCCGCTGATTTATTAAGATCCCTCGAAATTTCGGCTAATAATTATAATATAGCCTGGAATCTACTTGTTGAGCGCTACGAAAACAAGCCAATGCTAAGAAAAAATCATATAAAAGCTTTATTCGAATGCAAAACTGCAACAAAAGAATGTCACTTAGAGTTACGTCATGTTTTAGATTGCATGACACGTCATTACGCGCCCTAAAGGTGTTAGGACAACCAGTAGATTCCTGGGATTCCCTAATCATACATATTATTATGTTCTCAACAAAGCTAGACCAAGTTACTAGACGTAAGTGGGAGTGTGAATATGCAAAGCATGACAATGCAACATGCGAGGTGTTCACTAAATTTTTGCAAGAAAAATGTAGAATTCTTGAAACTTTGAGTATTAAAAATACCAATCAAAGAGTTAATATAAGAGGCCTATCCTCGAGTCACACTCCGAAATGCAGCTATTGCAAAAAATAGCATGCAGTTTACAACTGTAAATCATTTCTTGATTTAAGCGTTAGTTCTAGATTATCAGAAGCCAAAAAACTACATTTATGTCTAAATTGCTTGAGAAATAATCATTCTACGGAAGAATGTCGCTCAATGCCTTGTCGAAAATGCAATCGTAAACACAATTCACTTTTACATTTTAGTTTTTCTACTTACAATTCGAATAATAACAATAATAATAAAAAGTATGATCAGGAAAATATAAAAATTAATGCTAGTGTTGCCAATTTGGACGAAAATTCTGAGAGTGAGGAAAAATGCAAAAATTCCCTTATTTCCAGTAATTTCTCTGCTGGTAGCGTGCTGTTATCAACGGTAAGTGAAGTTACAGACAAACACGGAAATGTACATTCTTGTCGTATCCTGCTTGATAGCGGCATTGAATCGAGTTTTGTCACAGAAACATTATGTAAAAAACTTGGTTTACAATATACTACAGCTAATTGTTCCATCAATGGTATTGCCCAGAAAACACTAAAGTTTTAAACCAAACTTCTCTGACTATTCAAGCACGTCAAGTACCTTTTAAAACTGATCTAAAATGTTTGGTTTTACCAAAAATTACTAATAAAATTCCTTATACACGTGTTGAAACGTCTTGTTTAAAAATTCCTCCTAATCTAATACTTGCTGATCCCTCATTTAACGAACCAGGTACGATTGACATCTTGGTGGGGGCTGACAGTTTCTGGGAGCTTATCATGGTTGGCCAAATAAAATTAGGCAAACATTTACCAATACTTCAAAAAACTCAATTTGGTTGGGTAATATCTGGTTTAGTATTACCACAAAATTTTACCCATTCAAACAGCTCTTCTGTAAGCTGTAATCTAAGTGTTCTTGACACGTCCTTGGACACAAAAATTCAAAAATTTTGAGAAATTAAAGAGGTTAGTACTTCAAAAAATATTTCTCCTGATAGCAGTATTGTGAAGAATTATTTACTAACACTACCACACAAAACTCGCAAGGTCGTTTTGTAGTCAATCTACCCCTTAAACAACCCTTTTCGGTCTTAGGTGATTCTAAACAAATTGCCACAAATTGTTTACTTAGCATCAAAAAAAGACTTGCTAAAAAGCCCGAATTAAAACTTCAATATGATGTATAATTTATACAAGGAACAAAATTAATCTCCCGTGTCAAATTTCATCTTTAGAAATATTTTTTATAAAGATTTTAATCTACGATTCTATCCCCCAGTGTCTGATTCTTGTAAACGATGTGATGTGTTTAAAATAAAGCTGAAGTCAACCAATGATCTAGAATTATTGACGCAAATTAATCTAGATCGTAAACTTTATCAGAGAAAGGCAGATAGTGCCAGAAATGGCATGAAATTGGACGCAGAGATGGGAAAACAGCCACAGCATGATGTCACTGTAATAGCATTCGATTTAATGAAGACTCTCCCAACACCTGTTTTAACATCAGGTATCTGCTACTACAAACGTCAGATCTAGACGTATTGTCTAGGAGTACATAATTTAAGTTCCAGAGAAGCTACGGCTTCAAGGGGTCCTCAAGAAATAGGATCGTGCATAATGTACTTAATCAAAAATTATATCACAACGAGGAGAATCATAATGTATTCCGATCAGTGCGGTGGCCAAAATCGGAATATAAAGTTTTCGCTTTTATGTTTTTACATCGTTTCATCCCCTTCTTTCGTAGTAGAACAAATTGACCACAAATTTCTAGTTAGTGGACACTCTTACCTTGCTTGTGACCAGGACTTCGGACTCGTTGAGAAAGAGAAAAAGTGCTATAAAGAAATTTACATCCCTGACCGCTAGAAAAAAGATTCCATTCAATATCGTCCATATGAAATCAGAAAACTTTTTTTCTATCAAACAATCAGAAAGTAGCATTACTAACAGAAAAATCGCGTCCGATAAAAAATCTAAAGTTGAATAACTGAAAATGCAATGGATCCGTTTAGAAAAAGATAAGCCTGTTGTAATTTCGTACAAATACTCAAACAACGAATTAGTTCCATTTAATGACGTAGATGCAGGGCCGTCGCTACCATGTGTGCAAAGTGTGCACCGCACACGGTCGGCCAAAAATAGGGGCGGCCAAAGCAGACCCCACTGATAAAAATTTATTTTTCCTAAACAACGAATTAATTTAAGTTAAATAATAATTATTCTGTAAACTCTAAATTCCGAACAATAACAATTTTATAACCTTAGTCTATATACAGTGTGTCTAATTAAGTTCGCACCATATGGAAAACTTTTTTATTATTAACTTTACGAAAAAAAGTTATTCTTCATAAAAAGTTCTGCTTAGTTCAAAACCTAAAATGCAACCATCAGATATTAAATTTTTTCAGTCGTATACGAGGTATATCAGAAAATATAAATTTTCCTCAAGAATAAAGTACCTTCATTTTTGACAATATCGAAAATTGTTATTAAGAAAAGTTGATCAGAACTAAAGACTAGGTTCGAATATGCAATTTACATCCAATTATATGGAAAAAATCTTTTTTTCTTTTTTAACTACAATAAAAATGCAAATTTAACTGTAGGGACGTGAAATCTAGGATGCACTGATAAACAAATGATTTCTTCATAGCAAGAATTCTTTGACAGTGAACGTCAAATAAAAGTTGTTAAGATGCCGGTGATATTTAGTGTGGAAGAAAAAATAGAAATTGTGTTAATCGTTGGTGATAATTATAAAACTTATCGTGAAACAGTTAAAATATTTAACAACAGACATCTAGGGAAAAATATACACCATACATCAGTAATGACTAGTAATGAGAATTATGGAAAAATTCAAATCATGTGGAGACGTTAATAATAAATTCACAAACAAGCGTCAAAAAATCGTTGCAAGTGAAGAGATGAAGTTAAATGTAATGCTATCTGCAGTGGAAAATCCTAAATTGTCCCTGCGAAAAAGGGCATCTTCGCTTCCAGATAAAATTGGTAAAGACGCACTATCAAAAATCTTTAAAGAGAACAAGTTTCATCCATATAAACCACAATTTATCCATACTTTAAAACCTGGAGACTACCGTTAAACGGGGTGACTCGGGACCGCAGGTTGACTCGGGACAATTTGACGTCATCGTCTTCAAAATTCGCTAGCGCCAATATGAGCAGCGGCAACGCCGCCCGACTTGGGCTGTCATTTTCTTACCGTCTGAACTTGTTCGTGCATAAAGAGCAAATCGCTGCGCTGGCAGGATCGTTATTAAAAATTTTCGTGTTTGAAGCCGTAAAAAATAGTAAATTTAGAAGTTGCCGGAATTGTTGAGTGCAAATACATGAAGGTAAGCGACTTTATTAACTTTTTATTTTTTTTTGGGTCCACTAATGCGTTGTGATAACGAAACAAATGTGACAATCGCCTACGTCTATAATTTTTTTTTTGAGAAAAAAAAAGCTAATTTAATGTTTGTTTTAGGGTGACTCGGGACATGCCTCGAAAATATTTAAAACGGCTTGGCAGTAGGCCATACCAAAACTACGATAAGGCAAACTTAAAAAAAGCAGTCCAAGAGCGCCTTGAACGAGGTACAAGCTATAGGGCGTTAGAAGAAAAGTATGGGATAGCAAGAAATACCATAAACACGCATGTTAGGAACCGAAATGTGAAGAAACCTGGTGGACAATTAGCTGTATCACTGTTAGAAGAAGAAAAACTAGTGCAGTCTTTAATGTGCGTGGCTGACTGGGGGTTTCCCTTGGAACCTATGGACGTACGTATTTTAGTGAAACAGTATTACGATAAATTGGGCGTCACCATTAAAAAATTCAAGAATAACCTGCCCGGACCGGACTGGGTAAAATCATTTTTACTCCGACACAAAAATAATTTGGCTTTAAGACTCTCTGAAAATATAAAACGCGCGCGGGCTGCTGTTGACAGAGACGCTATCAATCGGTATTTTACTGAGTTGGCCGTGTCATTACAAGATGTTCCCGATTCTCATATCGTCAATTATGACGAAACTAATTTGACAGATGACCCTGGTCGTCAGCAAGTTGTCATTCGAAGAACAAGCAAGCATGCAGATCGGGTCCTTGATTCTAGTAAATCCGCTACATCGGCCATGTTTGCTATAAGTGGATCAGGTGTTATGCTACCACCCTTCATAGTATTTAAGTCAGAGCACTTATACCAAAATTGGGTAAAAGATGGCCCCCCGGGGACTAGATATGGCAATACAAAAAGTGGGTGGTTTAATTCAAACCAGTTTAAAGAATGGTTCCTCACAATAGCACTAATATATTTTAGAAGACTTGAAGGCCCTAAAGTTCTTATAGGCGATAATTTAGCAAGCCATATTTCTCAAAATGTAATATTGGAATGTCAAAAAAATGGCATTAGATTTATTTTATTGCCGCCGAACAGCACCCACTTAACCCAACCTTTAGACACTTCCGTTTTTAAGCCAATTAAGCAGTCATGGAGAAAAACTTTAGGTGAATGGAAGAAAAAAAATAGGGGGGTTATCCCTAAACCCGAATTTCCGGGATTATTAAAAAAACGTTAGACTCTATTAAAGACAAACTGGAAGATAATATTAAGTCTGGATTTCGTGGTTGCGGAATTATTCCACTGGAGTCAACTCAAGTTTTAAAACGTTTACCTCCAGAAGTTGTTCCCGAAGAAGAATGCCAGAGGGTTTGGACTGAAGCACTAACAGAATTTTTAAAAACGCAAAGAGGTTCGCAGAATACCACAAGAAAAACTGGAAAGGGGAAAAATCAGCGGTAACTCCTGGAAAAAGTGTAATTTGCGAGGAATCCGAGACATCTTCTGATACAGATAACGACTTAGAAGAATCTGAAAGCTTCATAAGTTCAGATAAAAGTAGTGGTCCGTCCACACTAGCGTGTGTCGTCCAAGTCAATGTTTGTTTTTTGTAATTTACCATTTATTAATATTTTTAACTTTCATTTGTCATTTTTTCTAAGTATTCTATATAACAGCGGTCCATACTCAACTTTTATTTTGTCATATCTCCGCGTGTATGGTCGCCTTTAAAAGTTCTGGGTACCGCCCGTTCTGCGGCGGATCCGGGACGAGAGATTCGAGTTAACTGTGAACCCGGAGTCACGTTTCGCTCACGATCGAAAAGCAGTGTTTCGTTTTTATCACCCGCAACCCCCCACAGTTCAATTGACCAGGACCAAGAAAACCAGAAGTCTCCACCAAAGCAGGCCTGCTGAGACCTATATCATAATAGCCAGGTAAGGACTTTTAAAGGCCCGTTTTTAATTTAATATTTATTTGGATTGTCCATTCTCTCTCCAAGTTGAGTATCGAAGGCTTACTAGGACCCGCACGAAACATTTGGTCACTTTCGAGACCGGATATGACAATTCTTTAATAATTTCTGGTTTTTAAGGTTCTTTTCAATAAATTAACTGCATTTATTAAATTTAAATTAGTTAACTTTTGCAAAAAACAATATTTCTTTACATCAATAAATTTAAAATTTTAATTTAAGTCAATTTTCAATTACCAATATTTAGGAAAAATTCATTTTTGGTGTTTTCTTGTTTTTAATTACATTAATACATTTCACTTTCCACGCAGTAGACTTATGTTGGCTGGACGATAACGTGCCGTTTTTATCAAATTCCTCAAAACCTTTTTTATATGTTTGTAGAGGACAGAGTTTAAAAGGTGTTCATATACGCACAAATTTGTTGCAGGTGCGCTAGTTGGCTAATGCAATTATTTGTTGATAGTCAATTGGTAATTTTAGATTTATTAATTTTTATTTTTTTTTATTTTACAAATAAAACGCGAGTGTTTCAAGTTATAATTTAACTTGCCAGCTTAAACGCAATACTTAGCATTTAAATAAGTTCAAAGTTTTCGAGTCGTTCTCATTGGTGATTTTTTCGTGACTTTTAACGCATTTGCATCATAGTTTAATATTATTTCTTCGAGTTTAAAATGTCCGACAAACTTAAAAAATATCAAGCTTTGCGCAAAATTAAACTTTCACAATTAAAGGAAATGCACGATGTTGCAAAGAAGGTCGAAGGAGGTGATGCCACTCAGGTTGGAAGGTTTAAATGTATGATCGAGAATATCGAAAAAAGACATTCTGGCTTTTATGAAAGTCATCAGTGTATTATTTGCCTGGTGGCAGATGATGATGCGAGATTTGAGGCTGAAGATGCGATTCGAAAAGAATTTGATTTGCCGTATTATGGTATTAAAGCCATTAAATTTAAATTACCGTCTGATTCAGCATCAACTTCTCAGTTATCAGCGGGTACTTCGCAACCTAGTGGAAACATAACCTCCAATCAATTACCTAAAATTAGTTTGCCTATTTTTACAGGTGATATTACTTTGTTTCAATCCTTTATTAATATGTATGATGCTTTAATACATAATAATGCTACCTTGGCTAATTGTGAGAAATTTACCTATTTGCTTTCTACCCTGAAAGGCTCCGCTTTATCTGTTATTCAACATTTACCTGTAACTTCTACAAATTATATTATTGCGTATGATACGCTCTGCAAACGCTACAAAAATATTCGTTTAATGGCTTCCACGCTGTGGAATAATTTAGAAAGTGCTCCCCAAGTATCTTGTGACAATCCAAGTGACCTTCGAAATTTGCTAGACATTTTTGCTGAAAACATTGCAGCATTGAGAAATTTAGGACTACCAACTGATCATTGGGATTTTATTTTGGTTCAAATGATACTTAAACGTTTAGATATTTCCATTATCACAAGATTTGAACTTTTCTATGATGATTCCATAACGTTGCCGACTTATAAAATATTATCAGAATTTTTAATGAAGAATTGTATGGCTCTAGATAATGTTAACTTCCCTCTTAAAAAATCTAAACCTACATTTCGAAAACCTGCACCAAGCAAACCCCAATCACCTTATCATACTGCCCTCTTAGTTCAAACACAAAATTCTGATTCTCAATGCCCAGGGTGCAATAAAACTGATCATACAATTTTTAAATGCAACAATTTTTTAGGTAAAACTCCCTATGATCGTTATCAATTTGCAAAAACCCATAAATTTTGTATTAATTGCTTAAGCCATACCCATCGCTTTGCTAATTGCCGTTCTGAAACTACTTGCCATACATGTGGTCAGAGACATCACACTTTGTTACATTTTTCAAAAAATACTTCTCCACCGCAGTCACCGAGTTTAACTCCAACACCAAACAATGTTCAAACCATTCCAAAAGCTTCTACAACCGCACCACGTTCTATTCAAGGTGGTTTTACTTCCTCAAAGTCCAGTGTCCTACTTTCCACCGCCCGCATAGAACTTTTAGATACCCGGGGTACTTATCAACCCGTTCGTTGTCTTCTGGATTCCGGAAGTATGACCTCGTTTATAACTGCAAAATGTGTTAAACACCTCGGACTTCACCCTGTACAAAGTCCAGTCAATTTAAATGGTTTAGGCCCCATGAATACCTTTGTAAATCAAGGAGTAACTATTTCTTTCCGTCCATTTCGACAAACAAACCCCATATTCTCTATTGATGCACTTATCCTTAATAAAATCTGTGACAACTTACCCACGTATAAACTTCCAATTGAAAGTTGGCCCCATGTTTCAAACATTCGCCTGGCCGATGATCAGGTTCATGTCCCTGGTTCTATCGATTTATTACTGGGGGCTGATATATTTTCTAAGGTTTTACTAGATGGGCGTATCCCAGGAGGCGTAGGGGCGCCTGATGCCTTAAACACCATTTTTGGATATATATTAATGGGAACAGTTCAGAAGCCCTCTCCCACACCCTCGATTACTACTATGTTTTGTCATATTGAAGATTCGGTCTCTTTGGAGAATCAAGTTAAATTATTTTGGGAGTTAGAAGAAGTTCCCCAAGTCAAATGCTTGTCTCCTGACGAAATTCAATGTGAAAAACTATTTGTGGACACGTGTAGGCGTGATAAGTCTGGACGATTTATTTTAAATCTTCCGTTTAAAGAAGACAATCTTTCTTTTCCATAAATTCGTGCTCTTGCACTTCACCGCTTTTATTCGTTAGAGCGCAGGCTCATTAAACACCCGCAAATTTACGATCAGTATCGTAATTTTATTCAAGAATATCTTGATCTTGGCCATATGGAACCCGCCTCTGGTTTTTTCCCCAACTCATTTTATCTTCCGCACCATTGTGTTATAAAACCAGATAGTTTGACCACTAAGCTGAGGGTAGTTTTCAATGGCTCAGCTCATTTACCAAATCAACCCTCTCTCAATGATCAATTTTACATTGGCCCAAAACTTCAAAATGACATTTTTACAATTTTGCTTAATTTCCGCATCCATAAAATTGTTTTAACCGCAGACATTACTAAGATGTACCGTCAGATTGTTGTCACCCCTGAGCATCAGGAGTATCAACGCATCTTGTGGCGCTTTTCTCCCTCTGACCCTGTTCAGGAATTTCGCATAAACCGCCTTGTTTATGGCCTTACTTGCTCCCCTTATCTTGCCATCCGCACTCTTCTTCAATTAGCTGACGAAGATGGAACTTCTTATCCATTGGCTGCTGAAGCTTTACGCACCAGCACATATGTTGACGATATAGTCACGGGAAACTCCTCGCTTGAGCATGCTCTAAGTCTTCAAAGTGAACTAGTTTCCTTGTTACGTAAGGGAGGCTTTGAACTTCAGAAATGGTCAAGTAACCATCCCAAACTGTTAAGTCACTTACCTTCTTCTCTTGTAGCCATAGATCCAGTAAGTTTTGACTCCTGTGCTTCAAATGAAGCTTCCCTAAAAGTATTGGGCTTAGAATGGAATGCTTCTTCTGATAGTTTTCGCTTCTGTGTGAAGTTTCCAGACCGACCATGCACTAAAAGGTACCTCTTATCTAATCTTGCTCGCATATTTGATCCTTTGGGCCTAGCCTCGCCAGTAACTTTTCTTATCAAACACCTGATTCAACGTCTTTGGACGCTCAAGTTAGATTGGGATCAAGCCCCCCCCCCCCTGACGAAATTGTAAGGCTTTGGGACCGATACATGAATGATATTTCATGTTTAAGTTCTTTCAAGTTGCCACGCCTTCTTTGTCCCGAGGGAACGTCTCAATATGAACTGCATTATTTTGGAGATGCGAGTGAAAAAGGATTTTGTAGTTGTTTATATATACGATGCTTTTCACCCTCCGATAATATTTCTGTGCACTTTGTTTGCTCTAAAGCAAAGATAGCACCCCTCAAAAGAGTCTCGTTGCCTAGACTTGAGCTTTGTGCTGCAGTTCTAGCGGCTCGTTTAGTTTCGTTCGTTTTGAAGGCTTTTGCAGGCAAAGTGCAATTTCGAAAAGTTTGCTGTTATTCTGATTCCACTGTCGTTCTCAGTTGGATCAAATCTTCACCACACAAATGGCGTACATTTGTCGGCAATAGAGTTTCTATTATTCAAGAGAAGGTATCCCCTTCCAATTGGTTTTATATTTCATCTTTGGATAATCCTGCTGACGTGGGATCCCGGGGACTGTTACCTTCCGAGTTACTGGATTGTTCCTTATGGTGGGCGGCACCCGTTCTGTCTAATCATAACTTCCCCAAAGGTCTTTGGGAGGCCAATATTAAATCTATTAAAACTCATTTACTCCGTGTTGTTGGAGCTCAGATTCTCACTTTTGAAGAGCTTTCAACAGTTTTTATTCAAGTTGAAGCTATTATGAATTCGCGACCGCTAACCCCTATTAGTAATGACCCCAACGATTTAAGTGCCCTTACCCCGGGCCACTTTTTGACCTTGGAGCCTTTGACAGCCCTCCCGGAACCTGATCTACTCGATATTCCCATAAATAGGCTATCGAGATAGCAATTTCTTACACGCATTCATCAGCATATTTGGGCTCGATGGTCTAATGAATATTTACATACGCTACAGCAAAGAGCCAAGTGGAATTCACCTTCCTTCAACCTTCAACCAGGTACTCTTGTCATTATTCAACAGGACATGATTCCACCACTTAAGTGGCCGTTGGGTCGTATAGTGGCGACATACCCTGGCACTGACGGTATTGTTAGAGTCGCTAAGGTTCAGACGGCCAATGGTACTTTTAAACGACCGGCCCTAAAACTCTGCCCTCTACCTGTCTAATTAAAATACTCCGTATTTTGGTGGGCGGAAATGGTCCGTCCACACTAGCGTGTGTCGTCCAAGTCAATGTTTGTTTTTTGTAATTTACCATTTATTAATATTTTTAACTTTCATTTGTCATTTTTTCTAAGTATTCTATATAACAGCGGTCCATACTCAACTTTTATTTTGTCATATCTCCGCGTGTATGGTCGCCTTTAAAAGTTCTGGGTACCGCCCGTTCTGCGGCGGATCTGGGACGAGAGATTCGAGTTAACTGTGAACCCGGAGTCACGTTTCGCTCACGATCGAAAAGCAGTGTTTCGTTTTTATCACCCGCAACCCCCCACAGTTCAATTGACCAGGACCAAGAAAACCAGAAGTCTCCACCAAAGCAGGCCTGCTGAGACCTATATCATAATAGCCAGCAGACAGATTATGAACATGACGACACGACGACGATACGATGAAGTAGGCAAACTCGATACCACCTCGATCGTGACACTGGAAACGATTACGAACTTCTGTCGTCGGCTTTGTTCGGGTGTCGAGGTAAATTCGGGCAAATCGAACAAGAGATAATGGGAATTTGGACATTTGGCACAATTTTACTTCAAAAGTCATCAAAAGTGAAAAGTGCGGTAAAATTTTTTGCTTGTTTCTGTGGGTTATGTTTTGTGGTTTCTTTTGATACATTTTTATAGAGCAATTTTTTTTTCTTTTAAAATCCTTAATCGAGTTTTACGTTTTTGTTTTGGCAATCAGAATCTATTTTTTGCTTAATTATACGGTAATCATTCAGTGGGGTAAGTACATTGATAACCTATAATATAGCATGTTTCATAGGTCCAATAAAGTAAAATAATGCCTACAATTTAATTGATAAACTAAATATTTGTAGGTACTTCAAAAAATCTAAAATGGCCTTCAAAGTTACTGCAAACCACTGGGAGATAATAATTAATTTTATGGAGCTACACCCAGATTTAGCAAGAGGGAGAGTTAATGGACCAAGTGGAAAGGACACCTTTAAAAGGCTTTGGACAGAATTAACCCTCCAATTAAATGCTATAGGTGTGGGGGAAAGACCTGTTCAAAAATGGCAGAAAGTAAGTTTAAACTTTGCACACAAATTTATGCAATTAAATTTTATAACGACAGTTAAATCATCTTTTTATTTCTATATCCATATTGAAAACTAATTTTTCATAGGTACCTACATACAATAAAAATGTAATACAGCTCTTAATCCTAAGTATTTTGTTTTTACTATAGACTTGGACAGACTTTAAATATGCCTTAAAAAAGAAGGCATCAGATATTAAAGCTGACCTAAATGGAACAGGAGGAGGCCCAGCAAAAGGGGGGAATCTGACAGACTTGGAAATTCGAATAATAAATTTGTTAGGAAAAACATTTTATGAAGGTCTTGGTAGAGCAGAAAATGGGGTGAGCCATTTTAATATAATTTCTTTTTAAATTTTATTTGTTGAGCAAAATTAAATATAAAAATACAAAATAAATGAATATTTCAAGTGCAAGATATTTTTTTTCTATTAGTGCAGCTTTATGGAACAATTGACAAGCCAGCAACAAGCTACCAAACCACAAGATGAAGAAATTATGTTGGAAAATTTGTATCTTTCAGATAATTCCCCACATCCCCTACAGGAACCCAATAATATAATGTATGTTATTTAAATAAAATAAAATATTTTGTCTTGCTTTCTTTTATTATAATTATCTTTTTTTTAGTGTGGAGACTCCTAGAAAATCAAAGGGTTTCAATGGAGAAATACCGTTTATTAGAGAATTCGTTACAGGTACAAGGAAAACACAGCCTTTCTGTTAATGATACGTAAGTTAAATGAGTAAAATATTGAATGCAATGTTTTATACATACCATTTTAGGAAAGAAGCAAGCGATTCCCTCCTTGCTGACCACACTTACGTGCAGCAACCTACAAGCCAGAAAACCCGAAAAATAAACCCAGAAAAAGAAATGGGAATATTATATAAGGAAACATTGGGAGAGTTAAAGGAAATTAATAAATCTTTAAAAGAAATAGCAAACACTGGTCGTGGGATAGAAGCGGCTATCAACAAAATAGCTGATGCTTTGGTTATTTTAACAGCAAATAAATAATTTAAGATTATATTTATTACTGTATATTTATGTTTTAGGAAATATCTAAATATATATATATACATATTTACAGTATTTCATATTTTATTACCTACTCTTTGGTTATCACCATAATAAATTTATAAATTCAAATTCAAATTCAAAACACGTTTTATTATCAAAAATACAAAGTACTTATAAACAAAGCTTTTTTTTTTGCAGAAATAAAATTTAAATAATAAAATTTAACAATTAATAGAGAATTGTGTATGGCAAAACACTAACATAAAATTAAAATGAATAGAAACAATACAAGTCAAGTATAAAAAGAATATAAAACATATCTATAATCACGCTTATAAAAGAACACAAAAAAACAATTAAAAAATAAACCCAAGCTAACAACTATAACCTACTAATTTATCCTCCTGAGTCCCCATGTCCATTTAATTGGACATGCAGTTTTTATTTTTTATTTCATCGACACTTTAATTTGCCGCGGGAAGACCCTCGGTCCATTTAAATGAACACATACGGCAACGCAAAACCGGCGCGACCGTTGGATTTAGACAGGTTAGAACGCATTCGTGATTATAAGTGCAATAGGTAAACATGGCTGCGCCGCGTGGAAATGCATTGGATGGTAAGTAATGAGTTTTGTTATATTAATATGTCAAATTTCTACGTATACTATTTGTTTAGGGTTCACTCCATATGGTAGAGCAGTATCTTGAGTTTAGTTGATTTGTTTCCATGGTTTCTAACCCTAGAAAGTTCTTGTCCATTTTGATGGACATCAGGTCAATATGCCTACAGATGTTTAAGTGATTCCTTTTTGTTTCAGCCATCTTTGGCAAAAAAAAGTTCTTACGCCTTGGAGAAGACGATGATAAATTGCTTGAGTGCTTGGAAAGTTCTGACTTAGAGTTATCTGACGGTAGCGAAAATGGTTCAGATAGCGAGATTTATGACGAAAACCTAGACTTTGATGTGTTAGTTGATGATTACCCGGAAGTAAACGAGACAGACGAGTTGGACGAAGTTGATTCGGATAATGAGCCGCTTATAAATGTCAAAAGAAGGCTTGATGAGCAGAAATCCCAGAACAGTTCTAAGCCATTGACATGGAAAAAAATGGGTTTGCTGGCGCCACCAAATTTGAATTACCCTGAAGTCACTGATGGATTTTCTGAAAGAGAAAACTGGACATTGGAACAATACATCAATGTTTATTTGAGCGACTCAGATTTCGAAAATATTTGTAATTGCACAAACGTAAGGTATCTAGCAGAAAAGGAAAAACCCATGAACTTGACAGTTACTGAAATAAAAAAGTTTTTTGGAATCTCTGTTCTGATGTCGTGCTTGAAATATCCACAAATCAGAATGTATTGGGCTAAAATGACCAAAGTCAATGTAATTGCGAGGGCTATGAAACGTGATAGGTATTTCCAGATCAGGAACCACCTGAAAGTAGTAATTGACGCTGATGTATCAGAGGAAGTTAGAAATACTGACAAACTTTTTAAAATACGCCCATTACACGAAAGAATAAAAAAGGGATGTCTGTCTCTTCCTAGATACAACGAAGTTGCAATAGATGAGCAGATTATTCCGTTTTCTGGCGTCTGTAAAATGAAGCAGTTCGTACGAGGTAAACCAAATCCTGAGGGGTTGAAAAATTTTGTTTGTGCCACTCCAAAAGGTCTAGTTTTGGACTTTGAAATTTATCAAGGGAAAAATACGTTCTTGCAGAATGATGTTACAAACTTGGGGGTAGGTCCCTCTGCCGTAATTAGATTGGCCACAACGTTACTAGAAGGAACACACATTTACATAGATAGATATTTTACCACGATTCCGTTACTAGACTACATGTTAGGAAAAAATATTCTGTTAAGTGGCACAATTATGAAATCTAGAGTACCAAGAGGTGTTCACCTAACATCTGACAGAATATTGGCACGACTAGGTCGGGGATCGTCAGAGCAAGACGTCAGATCTGACGGAAAGGTTAATATTGTGCAGTGGTATGACATGAAATCCGTTATTTTGGCATCGACTAGTTTACAAATCGAGCCCCAGGATGAGTGTCAACGATGGTCGAAGAAAGACTCAAAATTTGTGCAAGTATCTAGACCAAACGTTGTGAGAAAGTACAACGAATGCATGGGTGGGATAGACTTAATTGACAGAATGATAAGTTATTATCGAATGGGAGCTAGAAGTAAAAAGTGGACCATTAAAACTATTTTTCACTTGTTTGATCTCGGAATTGCCAATTCCTGGATACTGTATAGGAACGACAGAAAACAAGTTGGTGAAAACAGGGTTATGAAATTTCTGGATTTCAAAATTAACATTGCAGAAGTATGGCTCAAGGATTCAAATACTGAGGATTTAACTGATCTGACTAATATTCCATCGTTAGTAACAAGAAGTACTGCTATCCCAAGACCATTGCCTCAAAATTCTACTCCGACCGACAGGAAACGAAAAATTGAGCATGTTCCGGCACTAGCTTCCGATCTAAAGAACTCTGTGCGATGCAAAAATGCCGGTTGTAAGCTTAAGACAAAGTTTTATTGTGAATCTTGCAATTTATTTTTATGCTTAACTGGTACCAATAATTGTTTTAAAGATTTTCATTGTCGTTAAATTGTCTTGAAGAAGACCTGATGTCCACTTAAATGTACTTGTTTTTTTTGTACTTTACAATAAAAAAAAAATTAAAAAAAAAATTACATCGTTTTCTTAGGTCAACAACAAAGATAAATCCAAAATTTTATGCAATATTTTTCATTTTTATGGTCTGGGGACTCAGGAGGATATACACTATACTATACTTGGGACTTTGGCTGTTACTTAATTTGTAAAATATCTTCTGACAATGTTGTTACGAGTTTGCTGGCCCTGATTAAATAAATATGGATTGCGATCAGCCATGGGTATGTTTCTTAATGCCTCCAGTTCATTTTCTGGTAGAGGTGCATTAGCTGCATCACCTTATAGTGGTACCCCCCCTGTGACACACATATTATGTAAAATGGCACATACTGTTACCATTTTTGAGACAAACCTTGGTTCATATCTAGCTACCCTTTCCTTTAGCAGGCAACGAAACCTCATCTTCAGCAACCCAATGGTTCTTTCAATTCCGTTTCTGGCACTAGCATGGGCTTGGTTATATCTGACACTCGCAGCATCTGGTTCGGCTTCATTTATTGGTGTCATCAAAAATGGCTGCAATGGATAGCCAGAATCACCAATTAACCAACTATTGGTTTCCCCTATATTGTGAATATGTTGCATATACCTTTGAACATTTGAATGCCTCCATATGAAGGCATCATTTGTAGATCCACCATAATTTGCATTAATATTTAATATTTTTAAATTGGGGTCACAGATGATTTGCACATTTAATGAGTGATAACCTTTACGGTTAATAAAATTATGTTCTTCTTCGTTCGGTTTCAATATTGCAATATGTGTGCAATCTACTGCACCAACAGCCCCTGGAAAACCGTAACGGTCCATATATGTGGCTTTAATCAATTGTCTTCCTCCCCTAGTAGTTGGCAGCTGAATAAATTGGTCAGGCAAATGTTCATCAATCACATCTGTTACACGATGTATGCATTGAAATATGCTTGACTGGCTCATGCAAAAATTAAAATCTTGTCCTAAACTACGCTGATAACTTCCTGTAGCATAGAACCTTAAGGCAACAAGAACAGAATTTTCAATAGTTATTCCTCTTACAAGATCATGCTCTGGTAAATAAGGTCTTACCAAAGCTACTAAATGACGAGCCAAATCTTTGTTCAGCCTAAATAATTCTATAAACCTTCTTTCTGGGAGGTCAAACAAATTACTTTCTCGGCGTAATCTTGCTCTCAGCCGGAGAAGTCTTAAATTTACCAATCGGCGATTAGCTCTTCTAATTCGATCAGCAAAAATCGGTAGCATCTTTCAAATATTTGCAAATAGGTAAAAAGGTTTACTTTACTGTAAAAACTCACTTATGATGGTTTACCCAAGATCTAACGATCTAACCCAAAAATTATAGAAAAATACTCTTTAATAATAAAGAACAAAGAACACAATAAGACGGCGATGTGGATAAGAGAGATAGATCATATCGTGACGACATGACGACACCTTAGGTGATGTCGTCCAGATTTGACGGTTTCTCCGATAGCCAAACGATAACGGGAGTTGCTCGTAATCACTCCTATCGTGGAAACGATAGCCACTACTATCGTATCGCGTGTTCGTAATCCCGCTACAGGTAAGGACTTTTAAAGGCCCGTTTTTAATTTAATATTTATTTGGATTGTCCATTCTCTCTCCAAGTTGAGTATCGAAGGCTTACTAGGACCCGCACGAAACAAGTAGTATGCACGAACAAAATTCAGAAGATGAAGAAAAACATGAAGATGAAGAAAAACATGAAGATGAAAATGATAAATTAGAAGAAGCAAGAGATTTACAAGCAAGAGATTTACAAGTTGATGACTTCGTCATAGCTAAATTTACACAGGGTAAATTTAGTCGAAATTTCGTAGGACAAATTATAGATATTCAAAATAAAGAAATAAATATAAATTTTTTAAGGCAAACTTCCAAAATAAAAAATGGATTTATATTTCCAGCAGTTCGTGATGAATCTGTTGTAAATATTTCACAAATTTTAAAGAAGTTGCCTCAACCAGTTTACCTTCGAAGAGGCGCCAAGAAATTTCCTATAAATATAAATTTAAAAAAATTAGTTCTGTTCTTATATTTTAGATAATAGTTTGGTAAAATAGTTCCTAAAAATGGGTTTTAAGTTTTTTGTTATTTTCTATAATAATTAGGCTTTAAGTTTAAATATATTTGCATTATTTCGTTACTTACCTACCTAACTAAACGTTTTATTTAATATTTTATATTATATATTTTTGTATTTTTTTGTCCCAAGTCACCCATAGCTGGGCAGAAAATGTGTTTTCAGTGTAAACCAATGACTTGTCCCAAGTCTCCCCAAACGTGGGGTGAGTCGGGACACTTTTCAAAGTTTAAAAAAATGTATAATAATATTTATTTAAATTACAAATTTTCGTAAATCTATAGCCAGATAATGCCGAAACAGCACAGTACTTACAGACTTCAAAAAAGTTGGTTTTGCGGTAAAATAATCACAAAAAAACACAAAAACCGTCCATAGTCACCCCGTTTGACGGTACGACAGACGACTAGAATTTTGTTTTCTTATTCAAGGAAAGCTAGAAGACGATCCTTTTTTGGCTAGGAAAATAATTTTCTCTGACGAAGCTACATTTACGTCTAATGGAACAGTGTCTTCGCAAAATTGTCGATGGTGGACTGACTCCAATCCTCACTTTACGATTAAAACTCGCGATCAATATTATTTTAAAACTAACGTTTGGTGCGGCATTTACAAGGATAAAATCATTGGCCCTTTTTTTTCGACAATCTATGACTTCTCAACGCTATCTAAATTTTTTACAAAATCAGTTGATTTTCTTCGTGACCTTCCAAGACATGAACGGCAACAAGTATGGTACCAGCAGGATGGCGCAACATGTCATAGTACGATGGGAAGTAAGGCAATACCTTGAAAATAACTTTAATGGAAGGTTGATTCATAGATATTCCGATATTTTTTGGCCAGCTAGGTCGCCAGATTTAACCCCATTAGATTTTTTCTTATGGGGTTACTTAAAAGAAAAGGTATATCAACACAGGCCATTCACGAACGTAGAACATTTGGAAACAATTATTAAGGAAATAATTCAGGTTATAAATCCGAATATAATTAGAAATGTATTGAGGGAATTTTCTTCTAGAACGGAAACCTGTATTGTAAGAGAAGGCGGATACGTTGAAGCAATAGTGAATTGATGATAAATTATTACAGGCTTGTTACGCAATTAACAATATTAGCATTGTATTCATATAGTTGATAATTATTGTAAAATAAATAATTTTGTTATTTATCAATTTTTTAATGCATCATCAAAATAATGCAATATAGAGGTTAAGAGACATAAAGGTTATCAAATGTTTAACGAATAAAGAGATAACTGATTAAATTTTTCGATATTTTCAAAAATAAATTTACTTTACTAGGGGGCAAAATTCATATTTTCTCATATACCTCGTATACGACTGAAAAAATTTAATATCTGATGGTTGCATTTTAGGTTTTGGACTAAGCAGAACTTTGTATGAAAAATAACTTTTTTTCGTAAAACTAATAATAAAAAAGTTTTCCATATGGTGCGAACTTAAGTAGACACACTGTATATATATTACTTTTATTTTACTTTATTTATATGTAAATGTTTGAACGTGTTTTACTTATACAGAATATTATTGATATTGTTTTATTATTTTGTTGTTTATTTCTAGTTGACTGGATAGATGTGTAGATTAGTTTGCTAGATCACTTTGTCAATAGAAATGTTGTTTTCTCAAGACAATAAAGTATATTTGACTATGACTATGACTATGACTATGACTATGACTATGACTATGACTATGACTATGACTATGACTATATAACGCTGAAATGCATTTTATTTATCGTTCTTTCTTTCATGCTAATCCAAACAGAAATATTATTTTAAAGTATCTAGCTTTGAACCTGCCGATTCTGCCGTTTTGCTCGCCACGCCGCGTCATCGGCTCTCGTAAACAAATGAGGCGTTGTTTTCAAAAACAACATAAGTCCAAAATTGTCAAAATCGAGTTATCAGCGGCATCTAGTAGAGTTTCATGTAAGCTATCCGATGACATAAATAGTTTCGCTAAAAACGACACCTGTGCCGAGTTATTGCCGTTCAAAATCTGGCTAGTTCGGCAAAAACAACATATGTCCGCGTCGTTTCTAGTAAAAAGAACATAAGTCCCAATACATGTGCTGTTTTCGTTGGAATTCAACATTTCTAAGCGTATCGCTTGTTTACAAATAATAATTCAGTCTATACGTTGTCGTTGACCGTGTTCTAAGGGTGCTGCTGTTCAAAATAGTTTAAATATGGACGTAGGTAATAACAATGGTATTGAACCTGTGACTGAACAAACTAAGTGGCCCAGGAGAAAGCCAAAAAAGTTAAGAAAGACTTTGGAAATAAGGGATGCGAAAGTAAAAGGTTTAGAACATATAAACCATAAAAACAAACTAGTTCCAGCACGTGTTACCGGTGGTAATTGCAGGTATGTGATTTTTTTATTGTTTACTCTTTAGTTGGTGTTTTGTGTACATTTATTATTTAGTAGGTATTAAAATAAAATTACTAAATACAGGTTTATTTTTTCTTTTAGATGCAAGCTTCTGAAGTGTTATGAGAAAATTCATGAAGATTGGCGACCGAAAATTTTGCAGGATTTTAATAATATGAAATCAAAAAACGCACAGGATTCTCATTTAACTGGTTTAATCACGTTGAAGCTTATTGGTAGGCGCAGAACAAGGCGTAACACTCCAGAAGAAAGGCAAAAACCACATGCATCATCTTATTCGTTCAAAATAAGATATATGATGGAAAAGAGCTCTTGGTATGTAAAACTGCTTTTATGCATTTACATGGTATTACTCCAGGTAGATTACGAAGAATTCAAAACCATTTAGTTTCTCATGGTAAAGCACCAAGCGATTTAAGAGGGCGTCATTCTAATCGCAATGCATATCCGGAGGAAGTACTCCATGCAATCGAATGTCATATTAACAGTTTCCAACCACGACAGTCCCATTATACCCGGCGCAAAAATCCAGAACGTATGTTTTTAAGTGAATCTCTGACAGTTAAAGAGATGTATAAACTGTTTTTGAGAGAATATTTTTGGAATATTCCCTATAAAATTTACTGGCACATTTTTAAAAGTAGATTTAATATTAAATTTGGGTTTCCGAGATCCGACACTTGTGCCGAGTGTGACTCTCTATTGCATAAACTTAACGATAGAGATATAACGATCGAAGAAAAGGACACGCTTTTAGTCCAAAAAGAGGTACATCTAAGAAAAGCGGAAGCATTCAGAACTATAAAAAAGGGTTATAAAAGTAAAGCTCAAGCTGGAGAAGTACTTTGTTTTACTTTTGATTATATGCAAAATCTTCCGTTACCTCATGCAAATGATGTTACTTCAATGCTTCTCCATTATTTAAATAACAGAAACTTACATTCCCGCAATTTGGTACTATTAAGCGACGGATGTCCAGGTCAAAATAAGAATTATGTAATGCTCCATTTCCTTTATATGCTTGTACACGGTTTCAAAATATTTGATAAGGTGGAATACATTTTTCCCATGAGAGGTCATTCATACTTACCAAACGACCAAGATTTTTCACTGATAGAGAAAAAAAAGAGAAAAGTTGGGAAAGCTGAAGTACCGGAGGAATGGGACAAACTTATTCTAAATGCTCGTGCACACCCTTAGCCTTTTAATTTGGTAAAGGTTAATGTGTCTCACATGTATAATATTAAAGCAGCGACAGACCATTCTTTCTTAAAACTGCTAAACCTCCTGTGAAAATAAAGGATATTCGAATGGTCAAAATAGAAAAAAAATCATCATTGATTTTCCTAAGAGATAGTTACCACGGCCCATGGAGATCCAGTATTGTACGTAACAAAGTTCCCATTCCTGAAGGATAAGAGCTTAATATTCTATACGACAGACCTAATGAAATAGCTCCGGTCAAAATACAGAACCTTAAAAACCTAATGGGATTTCTTGAGAAGCCAGGAAACAAAATATTTTATGGAACTATATTTTCTTGCAGTAACGGTAATGCTACAGAAAGACCGATAGACCTCGATAACGAAGATAACAGAAGCGGCTGTAAAGATTAAGCATGCTATTAGGGTTGCCAGGTGTCCTGGATTTGGAAGAATGTCCTGGATTTGAGGCTTAAATTTAGCGTCTTTCGAAGATCTTTGGAAGGACGCCTAATGTCCTGGATTTCTTAAATTCTTAAATGCCTATGCCTAAATTACAATAAAATTTATTTCTAAGCTTTGTAACACGGCGCCATCTTTTGTTTAATGAAAAAAATTCCGTTATATGAACTATGAACGGCAGATCGCTCTTTAGGGTTTATGGAGCGCGCGGGTGAGTTTTTTCCACTGCCGACAGAGGGAGTTTTGGTTGGGGATTCCCGGTTCCCTGAAGCGTAGTCGTAGTAGTATATTATGATAGAATTTATATCTGGTGCTGGTTGTAATTTGTTTTCGGGCTGTCAAAAGTTTTTGGGCAAGGTATAATATAATACCCAAAAGTATTTTGTGTTTAAATTTTTTTGGTATTACATAGCATTGATAGGTAAGTTGAAAGGGATTAAATAAATTGGTGCAACTTATTTTTATAATACCTATTTAATTTTTAGAATTTTCTTAATATGGATGTGGAAGATGATCCAACTACACCAGCAAAAAAGCGAAACGTATAAATAAATACAGAAAAGAATGGGAAAATACATTTACTTGGCTTAAACAAGATAACGAAAAAGCTCGGTGCAACTTATGTAAAAAGTCATTTTTATTTATGCACGGAGGTTTGGGGGACATAAAACGGCACGCAGAAGGCGCTGAGCATAAAAAACACGAGGTTGTGGTAAAACAAAATAAAACCCTACAATCATTTTTGGGACGGGAAGTTGTAAATTCTCAGCAAGAAAAAATATTGGCGGCAGAGGTTACAAATGTTTATCACACTGTCAAACATGCACATTCCTATAATTCATTGGATTGTACAATGCAGTTGGCTTCAGTAATGTATTACGATTCCCAAATTGCCACAAACACTCATTTGGGTAGAACAAAAGCAAGTTTGATAGCGTTTAATGTTCTTGGCCCAATGTCAGTAGAATCTACACTATGTGAGCTTAGCAAAGGAGTATTTGTTAGAATCTCTACAGATGCTTCTAACCATGGAAGCGCTAAGCTATTTCCAATACTTCTAAGGTACTATATTCCATCAAAAGGAGTAAAATTATTTCTTCTTGATTTTTTCGAAGACCCCGACAAAACAGCAAATGCTATTTATGCTAATTTAAAAAATAGAATTGAACAAGCTGGGCTATCGTTAAACAACATGTCTTGCTACTCGGCTGATAACGCAAGTGTAAATTTTGGACGCTTTCATTCTGTGTATCAATTATTTAACAAAGAAAATAATAGAGTTCTGGCAGTAGGATGCCCTGCCCATATGGTGAATAATTCCATTAAAAATGCTTTAACAAAATGCTGTTTTGATGTAGAAACTTTAATTTTGAAAACATTTAGCAATTTTTCATCCCAAGCAAAAAGGTGCAAAGAATTAAAAGATTTTTTTAATTACGTGGATCTGGAATATAAAACTATTTTAAGACATGTGCCTACCCGTTGGCTAAGCTTATTTCCAGCAATAGAAAGATTACTAAATATTTTTCCAGCAGTAAAGAGTTACTTTCTTTCCCAGGAAGAGATTCCCATCGCCCTTCAAGTTTTTTTTTCTGAAGATGATTTTATTGTGCAAAAAACTGAATGTTATTTAGGTTTTTTTCACAATACTCTAAAAATTTTTTTTGAGACGGAACAAAAACTTGAAAAAGCCGATTTACCATGCATTGAAGTTTTTAATATTTTAAAATCTCTAAGAGAAAAAATTAGTCAAAGGATTGAAGACAATTTCTTTGGTTTTCTAGCCACAAATATTTTAAAAACTTTTTCTCCATACGAACAAAATGAAATAAAAGAATCCTTCTTGGAATTTTATAAAAACATTGCTAAATATCTTGATTCAAAATATAATTTTTCAGAAAATAATTTATTTTCAAAATTAAATATTTTTTCTCTAAAAAGCCCCTTTGACTTTGATTCAATGGTGGAAATCGTAACCAACTTATCCATAGACATAAATATTGATAATTTGTATGAAGAGTATTGTATATTAAAACCTACCCTTGACAAAGCTTGCGCTTTACCTGAGGAATCCATCATCCAAAAATGGAACAACATCTTTTTAGCTAACCCCGAAATTCATTATTTTTTAAAAATAATACAGTTTGTGTTTTCAATATACGGGTCAAACGCTGACTCCGAAAGAATTTTTTCTTTATGCAATGCAGCCGGGAGCGACAGCCGAAATAAACTTTTGGTTGACCACGTAAAAGCAGAGCTTCAGATAAAAACAAATTTTAATTTAACCTGTTAAGAATTTTATAATATGGCATTTAGCAACAAAAAGCTTTGGAAGCCATCCGTTCTAATAAAAAATATTCTGTATAATAATACATTTTTTTAAAGCATTGTTAAGTTGTACATAAAATAAATTCTGTTTTAGTTTTAAAAAAATGTCCTTTTTTATTTGCGTCAGTCCTTCCTTTTTTAAACTTGTGTCCTGCGATTTGCAGATTTAAACCTGGCAACCCTACATGTTATGCTTATTTCATTGAATTTTCGTATCTTTTGTGAGTAATAAAAAAGGTTCTTAATATTATGGCTTTTGTTTCTAAGAAAAACAACATAATAATATGTCACTTTAATTCTGTTAAAAACAACATAGGTCCAACTTTTTTTTTCATTTTTCTGCTAAATAAGAAATGAGTTAATTGAATAATTACCGGTTAAACCCAACCAGCCAATGTTCAAATTTTTATATATGATTATTTAAAGAATAACTATAACGGTTACCAAGATAAACGGTTTTTATCGATTTTCTCAAAACAACATTTTTGGACTTATGTTGTTTTTTAAATCGCCTCAAATGTAAGGCAAATTAAAGCAATAAATTTCACTTTTGTATTTAGGGCGGCTTTCGGCTTTTATCATTTTGTTTATAATATGATACACCGAACGCGACCGAACTGTAGTTTTGAATGTTATAATCGAAAGGAAAAATAATATTCTCATTTTTCTTTAATTCTTAGTTACCTATTTATCGGCAACTGGTTTAAACGTTTAAACAGTACGTTGAATAGAGCAATTATTATTAGTATTTATCAAAAATATTCTTATGCATTGGTGCGGGTAACGGTACGGTTATTATTTAATTTGGACAAACAATATTACGTAGTTTAAGTTTTTTGCTATATTTTGTTTTGAAATTTTTTGTGATTATTTCAAAATGTCCGAAAGAAAACGAATACGACTTTCGGGGTTTCAATATAGACAGATAAAAAAGGGGAAAACTGAGGAGAAAAAAAACTTAAGAGGTGCACTGAAATCATTTTTGATCAAAGGCAGAAAAGAAAATAAAGAAAAGTTGGATAGAAATTTAGGGCCTTCAACTTCAAAAGAAGTTCTTTGTGAGGGTGACGAAAAAGAAGTCTAAACGATGGAAAAAAATTCAAAACAAATTAATTCTTCTGCAGATAGTGATGGGAATGAGGGGGGTCTAATGACAGTGATAGCGATAGTGTAAGTGCTGATGCTGAAACCACCAACCAAGACAGAAAAAATGTTCAAGTTGCTTGCAGTGTAGAAAGCTCCAATTTATACTTGGTTTCGAACGATCCCGGAAAATGGCCTGCAAAAATTAATCCAAGTGAAGTACAATTTATTAATAAAAATTTTCCTAACCTGAACTAACCTGAACTAACCTAAACTAAAATAATTAAATTTAAACATGAATAATTTGAGTGGACAGGGTTACGATAATGGAGCAAATATGCGTGGTAAACACATTGGATTGCAATAAAAGTCTTAGAGAAATATCCCCGAGCATTTTTTATTCCCTGTTCTGCGCACAGTTTGAATTTGGTTGTGAAGTAAAAATAAGTTTTGAGTCGGTGGAATTTTTTAATACTGATCAGGAACTATACGTCTTTTTCTCTTCGTCAAATATTAGATGGAATGTTTTATTAAAGCATCTTCCAAAGTTGACATTAAAAGCATTGTCGGAAACGCGATGGGAAACTCGGATCGATGCAATCACACCACTAAAAACTCAGATAGGTGAAATATACGATGCTTTGGAAGAATTGGAAAATGACAACAAAAGGGATATGAACACTAGAACCATAGCAAAATCACTTAAAAATAAATTTTATCGGGCAGAGAAAATATAACCGTCCTGGCAGGAGCAAGTGCTAGTGGTAGAAAATTGCCACCATTGATAATATTTAAAGGCAATCATGTATGGAGTTCCTGGATTTCAGAAAGAAATGAAGACCTCTTCAAAGACACCGTATATGCAGCCAGCGCCAATGGATGGATGACCTCCGAAATATTTAGAAATTACTTTCTAAAGACTTTTATTCCTTTGGCTCGTGATCAGGCACCAATTATTGTTATATATGATGGGCATGTCTCGCATGTGGATTGCTTATTAATTCAAGCCGCAAGAGAAGAAAATATTCATATACTTAAACTGCCAGCCCATACAAGTAATTTACTTCAACCTCTCGATTTGAGTGTGGTTAGATCCTTCAAGGCAATATGGGAGAGGGAAGTAATAATATGGCAAAGACGTCATCAGGGACAATGACTACCAAAAATGGAATTTGCCACATTACTAGTGAAAACCTGGACTGAAGTAGATTCCGGAATCATAAAAACAGGATTCAGAAAGGGTGGTATTGTTCCATTTAATAGACATGTTATTCCTAAAGAAAAGTATGACATCGATGCCGTAAAAAGATGGGAGGAACACTTGAAAAATCAAAGATCTGTAACAGATTTACAACCGAGGCCAGAACGCATTGATATTGAAAGGAATGAACATGATGCTGTAGCACCGAATGTAACGGAAAAAACCGCTACTTTCGAACAGTTAATGTTAAAAACAATAAAGCCTTCTACATCTGGCGCTTCATTTAAAAGGAAACTAGCATCTAATGCAGAATTACTTACAGCTCCTTCATCAGCATCTAGTGCCACCAATCTCAAAGTAATTGTCAGCTCTGATCAAAATGAAGAAAATATACTAAATAATCATCAGGATCCTATAACTGAAGCTGTAGTACCAGCTACAACCGAAAATCGGCAAGAAAAGAAGGCAAGTTTTGATGATTTACTACTTGATTCGTTCCGACAGAGTCCTTCTTCTAATCCAAGGAAACGAAAGCGCTTAATTGAAGGTGGCCAAACCATTGCAGGTACTATCGCAAGTAGTCAGTCAAAACTCTCAACAAGTTCTTCTACTATATCTAAACCAGCTATGAAAATTGACCGAAAGAGTAAACAAAGTCGGCCAAGTCCGTATCAATTTGAATCCAGCTCCAGTGAATCAGATAATGAAAGTGTACCTTTTATGGAATCGGATCAAAGTTTCACTTTAGAATTGGATTGCGAAGATCAGATTCCTAAAATAAACAAAGACATAATTTCCATTGAAGACTGGGTACTGGTTAAATACACATTAACAAAATCAAACAAACATTTTATTGGACAGGTAAACACTGTTGACAACGGCTTTGAAATCAAGTTTACTAGAAAATTAAAAGACAATTTTTTATGGCCACTCACCGATGATGTCGATGTAGTACAGCTAGACGATATAGTGACTCGTTTACCTGAACCGGTAATAACACGCCGAGGAGGTTTTCATTTTAATGTGAAATTTGCGGGATACAATATTTAACAAAGTTCCATAAAATTATTCGAATTTTTAAACTTTAAGTTTCTTTTCTGTTATAGTTTCTCCTTGGGAATAATTCCTACTGTTTTAGAGATTAAAGCCAAACATTGGGTTTTGAACGGATAAATACGTTTATAAAAATATTATTCTTGTTATTGGGAATTTTTTTAAGGGTTATTTTGGATTACTTATTATTTTTCAGAGGTACCTTTTAATTTTTCGTTCTTATGATTTGTTTGGCTAACTATTTCCCAACAATAAAAAGTTCATAACTTCCCAGATTTTTATTTTTTTTTAAGTCTGTAAAAAACAAAATTGGCATGGGAGATATAAACTTCATTTACACTTTCCCATTACCACTTCTGCGAAAATGCATGGAAATTGTATTCCGATTTTACACTTTCCCTTTTTGAGGTAAGTGTAAAATTTCGGTACAAAAAAAAATAATCATTCAAATCTCAAGATCTCAAAAATAATTCATGAGTGCCCTATGCAATATAAAAAGTAAACATATTAAACTATTACTTTCTTACAAAGACACTTTTATAAATATTGTATATTTAAAGGAGGAAGGAAATAAACTTGAACTATTAAAAAGGGCTTCGCACTCGCCCCAGTCTACCCTAATTATAAGCTTTGTAATTAAATGCTGAAAAATAAACAAATAACTTTACCGTTCTTCCCTACACTTGCTGCCACTTTTTTTATGCATTTTCTTTCATTACAACATTTTTGTAATTTTCGTTCTCATAATTGTATAAAGGGGGGTACTTTTGCACCTCCTCTATCAAACACTCGTCAGCAATTGCCGAAAACGGTAGCATTCTGCTGAGCGATCGCGGCTGGACTGGTCTCTCTAGCAGTCCGAACGCAGCCTCTGCAATTGACGGTGAACGCTGTGTCGCTGACCTGCGGCAGTGAAACCGTGTACATACGAATCGCATTAAACCAGTACCGAGCTACTAATCGCGAATGCCAGCCGCGGCCGCTGACTGCTCCAGAGAAACCATACCTTAGAGGCGCGTTAGAGTTTATAACCTTTATTTTACTATTTTTTATCTTATGAATCAATTAAACTTATATCAGCTACCTAAATATTACATTCAAATCTATGAGTTTTCGCAGATCTCAAATCTCACAATAGTCACAAGCGTTGCACTCTGCTTCGGCATTTTCAATGTCATCCCCGGTTGCATCTTTGTAAAGGACTGTAAATTTTTTAAGTTAGTTGCATGTGATGCGTGAAGCATTAAACAGTGGTTGTTTGTTGTTTACTAGTTTTTTTGTATTTTAATGGAAGTGAACGTAACTCCGGTAACCGGTAATACAGCAAGAAAAAGACAACGTATTACGGCGTCGTGGAAAAGAGCCCAGCAAAAAATATTGAGGTAAGTTTGATCGATGGTTTTGGGGTATTTCCGTGCAAAGATGATTTGGTTTTAGGTATACTGCCCTGATAAGGTAAAGGGCAGTAAGTAACATATTTGTCAAAAATGAGATATTCATGTTGCATGCCTAAGCAGTAACTGCCCTAGCTCCACACAGGGTTTGGTGCTGATTTAGCATCAACTTATGCCAGAATCACCTATGGCAAAAAGCAGTAACTAACAATATTACTCTTAATGTTATGGTAACGGGCAGTAACTTACTTAATAACTACTTAATGCTGTTGGCATACACAATTAATTAATATATAAATTTAAATGTAGAGGTAAACAGTAGTATTTACTTGTTTACTTAGTTACTGCCATTTGTCTTGACATTTATATTTTTTAATATTTCTTTTCTGTCACGACATAAGGCAGTATCTTTTCAGATACTGCCCTTTCCCTACACATCACATGATTCTTCGGTTAAAATAAGTATACGCCCACAAGCCCAATAGCAAGGCTAGTTTTAAGTTCCTTGACGTGGTTGGATTTTCTCAGTATGCCAACCACCTTTTGAAGTGTTGTTTGTGTTTATCCAAATACAAAATATAAAATGTTTAAGTCACGAGGTGAATATTTAGTTTCCCTGGTAACTAATCAAACAAAAACATCAGCTGAAGAAGGTATGTACATTTTTAAAATAATAAAATAATTTAATGTACCTAAATATTAGCATATGGCTTTATTAGGTTTTTTGGTGGGGTTATACAGAAATTAGTGTCGGCCGATACCGATATAACTATATGTGCATCGGTATCGTATCGGCAAATTTTGCCGATAGCGATGCGCAGCGATTGCAGCAGTGCTGGGCACTAAACTTTTCGTATAAAATGAGTATTCACCGCTGCTGTTTGGACCTTGGACTCGGTCGGTCAGGCGGTCGGAATTTTATTACCGAAATTTGTTCACGTCCGCGTCGATGACAGTTTGACTTAAAGATGCTTTACGGCGTTGCCACTGTTGGCAATTTTTACTTATATATTAACGTATATTGAATAGTTACAGATCTTTTGAAAATATACATATTGAATTTGTCCCATAGACATCTTATATTTGTTGTCTATGATTTATCCACATTCAATTTAGAAAAACTTGTACGTTTTAAAACAGCTAAACCGAAAAGAACAAATCGTTTACACTAAGGGTGCACGATTTAAGTTAATTTGTGCATATGCATAAGGATGATCGATCTTTTATTACCGATTTTTTTTTGTGAATCGATCGCATTGAAAAGTATTGGAACGGGTGAAACGTTTTTATAATTATTTTACTGAAAAAGTACGATTTTTTCGTTCGTTTTCGTGTGTTCAATCTGAGGTAGTATAAACTTAAATTTCTGTATTAACCAACCTTAAAAGCAATACTTTTGTGAGGAACAAAATGTCAGGTTTTTTCACTTTTGAACGAAAAAACATTAAAATATACTTATGCAGATAAAATTATAAATACATTTCATTTTTTAGGTCCCTCAACATCGGCTTACAAGGCACAAAACGATCAAGAAGTAGACGAAATTACTGGATACTCTGACAATTCAATTGATGATCCAAATTATCTACCTGAGAGTTCAAAAGACAATAATATTTTTGAAGGTAATGAACATTCCGAAGGTGATGAACCTGAAAACATAAGTGATGATGAACACATAAGTGATGAAAATATCCGCCCCCAAAAAAGGAAGACTGAGAAAAAATTCAGAAAAGATGGAAAGAGATAAAAAATGTCATCAATTAAAAAGCCCATGTGAGTAGTATATTATTGGGGAAAGAGGAGTGAATGAGGAGTAAAATAAAGCACGGGGAACACACAGAGGTCCTCCAAATAAGACGGGGCAAAAACCTCCTCCTCCTCCGAAACTATAGCAAATATCACCTTTACTGAACATAAGCCTATGTACTACAGAATCCACCTTTAAAAGCAACTTCATTAAAGCAAAATTAAAATAACAGCGTCTAGAGACTAACATTGTATTTTAATCTTTCTTAAATCTTACACGCCCACTGAATTAATTGGCAATTATAATGATCCACTATTCGCAAATCCTATCAATTTTAATCTTTATTAAATCTTAATTGCCCGCTGAATTAATTTGCAATTATAATGATTCGCAATTTTGCCGAGACCAGATCATTAATTAAGATAACATAATATTAAAGCAGAAGAATTTATTTGAGGCATATAGGGAATTTCAAGATCATTAAGGGCCAGACATCGCAAAAACATATTATATTTATGATCTTACAATTCATTCCAGTTCTCGAACTATTGCCATCCACCGTATTCTTATAGGTTCAAACTGCAAACAGCTTTTGGCTCCACCCTGGGAAGCTGGTACCATACACACGCCCTAATTGTTTAGAGACTCGAGTTTGCGAATTCATTTTCTAAAGTACTACCGAGAAGCTAACATAAAAATGAATCCAGACGCAGCAGTGCCGCAACCTAGAGAGTGGAACGGGCGCCGAATTCGACTTGTAAATAATCGCATTCAAATAGCGGTTGGCGCCCGGAATGTGAATGAACATCGCCGCCAATTTCAAGCTGGATGGCGGCATGTTCCAGAGGATATGGTGCAAGACAACACCATCAGTACAACTGTTCCGCACCCTGACGACCCACCCCAACAACAAATGGAAAACCCAGGGGCGGAACAGAATGTAGGTCCTGAGCAGGACTGTACCATATCCTCCACAGAGTGAAGCTCTCTAGGAAACATCACTATACTTCCATACCATTCATCATAGAACAACTAAGTGTTTGTGTGTTATGTGCATTTAAATCTATGTGATTTTGTTCGTGAGACCAATTTGTGCATGTTTATTTAGATCTAGTAAGTAATAACTTTAAAGAATTCTTGTCCTTGCACTCGATATACGTACCTTTGATCTATTAATGTCCAATTGTGCAAACAAGATATAAGTTAGGGTTAAAAACAAATGTATATAAGCTAGCTTAAAATGTTGTACAATTATGAATTAAGTTTAAAAGTGAAAATTTAAAATATATTTAAATAATCTAACAAATATTATGAGGAATTTCTAAAATTAAACTTATGCCAAGTTTCTACATAGAACGCCGAATGAATTTAATTAGTGCTTTTAGATCTCAACTCAAACTTAAGCATGAATTGTACAACCAAACATTAGTAGTAAACTGATTTTATAGTTTTAAGATTATTTTTATGCATTAAAACTAGTGACAAATTATATTTCGAATTGCATATCATTTATAATAGACATCGAATATGGATTATCACCAATTATTAATCGCCAATTAATGTCTGCGACAGTAGCGCGCTGTTGGTGTTAGATTTATATTTATACCTAAAAAAGAGCAATAGCTAACATACAGTTTAATTTTTGTACATTTAGGTTATTCGTTATATCTAATAATTGTCTATATTCTGAGAATAACTTGACTTAGTATGTAAGCCATGTAATAAATAATTTCTTTGTTATTTTAGCACATAGATATTATCATTATTTAAATTTATTTGTAAAGAACATTTCAGTGTTATTAACACTAACTAATTTATAGGAATAAACTGTTTTTTTTCTTATATTTCAGTTTCCTTTCCCTAAACACATTTTTTGCACCTAGATAGTATTAATTGTTTAAATTTGTATAAAGTATATTTCAGTGTTATTAAAGAAAATTTATGTCACTAACATTCTTTATAGGAATAAACTGGTTTTTTCCCCCTTATATTTGAGTTTCCTTATTGTTTCTATACACAAATGAAGGTTACTTTTTAATTTGTATATATGTAAATTGTATAATAAAAAATATTTAATTTAGATTTGTGGTTTAATTTACAAATAAAAGTTATTGGCAAGCCTTACCTATAATAAAATCTTAAAACTAGAGTAGTGAAGATTCATTCTACATTTTTTTTTATGCTAGCAACAGCAAGACAAAAGTAAGGGTGTTTCGACACCTAGTTTATAGAATAGTAATTATTTATACTGCTGTAGTAACACGTCAGATTATATTTTATTAAAAATGTCACAGCTTAAGTTGAAGCTTATAAGCAGAAATATTAATATACAAATTTTTAATTTAAAAAAACTATCTATATATTTTGCAGTTGCTCAAAACTATACAATAGTGTCACATTGTACACAGTTACTCAAATACATACCAAATGAAGTCAATTAAAACAAAAAAATATCATTTTATGTGTTTATTTGAAACGAAGTAGAGGACTTACACCGATGGCTTGTGCTCCCCCACCCCTCTTAAAAATTATATTTGGTAAGTTTATTTATTTTAGAGTAAAATTATATAAAATACACCACAAAAGTGTCACATTGTGAAAAACAAAAAAACTACACATTAATTTAAAATACTATACTATGACTTATATTATTTAAATGGTACAAATACTAATTAAAGTTAGGTAGACAATTCAATTAAGACATAAATATTATAAACAAAAATATTCTTAGGGGATTATGGGAATGTTAGTATCCCAATCAGCTTCAATGTGTTCATTACCATTATTACACTGTAAACATATTTCTGGTAAAACAAGCTGATACAACGACCTAGAACACATTGAGCAATGTAGATCAAGGTTGGAATTTCCCATTTTCCGTTTAATATGTGTATTTACATGCGTGTGTGTTGACATAGAATCTAAGAAGTATTGGTGAATGTAATAACAAAAATGACACAACGTATTTACCCTTGATGTTCGCACAATAATGTAACTTTGACTAACACAAAACACTTTTTCCAAGTAATTAGTTTGTTGTGGGGAACTAACCATAGCCATATTAATGCTAGCTGTATCGTCTTCAACGTCAAGCTCTATATGTTCGTCTCCTGACTCAACTTCAACTATCGCAACATTATTCACATTTTGCATGTGGTGAAATGATGCTTCACTGAACTCGGAATAGTCAAATTGTGGCGCTATTAACTCGATATCCATCGGTACATTTTTCCATTTTAACACACTTTACTTTAATATTCTCTAACTTTGACTCAGCAAACTCAAATTTTTGACAACAGTTGCTAAACTGTATGCTTTTATCTTACTTTGGTGGGTAGAGATCGAAGAACTGGGCAGGGACAGAAGAGCAGGGCGTTACAGAGACTAGTCACACCCAACCAAGACCACTCTTGTTTCTATAAAAGCCATCCTACCAACATTTCCCTATGATTTCTAATTTTTGTTGAGTCGTCTTTGTGAATAGTAGTAAGTGTGAGAACAAATACGTTAGTGGCAAAAACTCTAGTGTGCAACCAACTTATCGAAAACTGAATCTCAAACTAAGTGAATATAAAAATTTACTAAAATGGAGCAAAATAGTGAACAAAATTTAAGTTCTATCAGAAATATTTTAGAAGAATACTTAGTTTTTCCAAAAAGTGATACTGACAATACAGACCTCACAAAAATAACATTTTCTGAAGCCTTTGGTGAAATACCAACAGATCCAATCGACTTTAATTTAATTGACACAAACTTATTGCAAGATTATTCTCCCATAAGCGAGACAAATTTGGACAACATGAACATAGACTCACTTTTTACAGATGACGAACCAGACAATAGCGACACGGTTTACACTCAAGACAATAATTTGCCTATAATTAACGATTATTTGGGAATATATTCAAATAATCTCATAATTTCCCCAATAAATAGTCCAACTCAAAATTTATCAACATACGAAGATATTTCAAGTGACGATGACTCATATGTTCCAAAAACACCACCACAGCCATCAGCTGAACCTAAATTTAACAAAAGTAAGTCTAATAATATTTCATTAAAAAGTTTGGCAAAATTAAAATCACTTCGTTTTTATTTGGATTACATCGAAAGTTCGGCAGCAAACCGACAACAGCAAAATTTTATGCGCCTAAACCAGCTTTTCGATGAGTTTGTTAATTCATTTTAACTTTCCCCCCTCTTCACATCATACTATGTATTTAACCTATGCTAGTTTTAATTTTATTTCATTGCATCGTTTACTAGAAGGTAGTGAAAATGACCATTGAGTGTCCATTTTGTGAGAAAACGTTTTCAAGGAGAGATAATTTAAAGCGTCATGTGAAAACTGTTTGTAAAAAGGCTGAAGAAAAACCTCAAATTAAAACCGTTGTTCGAAACCACACAACAAATCCAAAGTTTGGTAAGTTTCTATAGAATTTTTTAAATCAATCTACTAAAATATTTGAGGGTGTTGTAATTTTATGATGTGACATTTACTTCAAGTAGTAATTTATAAAATTATTTTCTAGATCGCAAATATTGTCAAAAATGTAGGAAATTTATCATAAAGAAGTTATGGTCTTATCACATGAGAACAAATTCACACAAATCAAATTCTAGTGAAAGCACATTAGAAAACCAAGTAGAAAAAATTAAATCAGCTTTTCAAGAAAGAATCATTTCCTACAAGATTACCCCCACCACCCATTATTTAAACATTAAAGATTTTTTTATGGAACTGTCACTAAAAATTAAAAAAATTATGGAGAATGAGATTCGAAGACACACATGCATTAAATTAAATATGGAATTATTTGGTCTATACATGAATCCAAGAGATGAAACTAAGCATATAAAATCATTCAATACCCCATACAGAGTGTTGTGCGATAGCTCAGATATAACAGTCGAATTGGATGAAATTATTAAAATAATTGATGGAAAGTCGAGCGAGTTTGCGGAAAAAGATTCAGGTAAACCATTTTTAATACTATAAAAGAAAGTATAACACTCCAATAGCATTTTTAGAATTAAGAGTATATCAATTTTTATTTTTTTAGGTTGGATGTTAATCCAATTATTGCATGTGGAAGTAAACATTAATAAATTCAACCCCTTAAGAGCCACATCATATATACCATTGCCAAAAGAATTCAAAATGAACATGGGCGTAGTCAATTTTCAAAATAATGATGAATACTGCTTTGCGTGGGCGATTGTAGCCTCACTCTTTCCATCAACCGGAGCAAACTTCAAGACAACATCATATCCACACTACTCAACAATTTTAAATTTGACAGGTATTAACTTTCCTATAACTATTAAAGATATCCCAAAATTTGAAAAACAAAATAATATTTCAGTAAATGTTTATACATTAGAAAAAGTTCAAACAGCTTTTAAAAAACAGTATGAAATAATTGGTCCATTACATTATACGAAAACTAAACTATATCATCACGTCAATTTACTGCTAATTGGTGACGACTTAGGAAATTTTCATTATTGTTATATTTCAGATTTATCGAAACTGCTCGATAAACAATTATCTAGACATAAAGGAAAAAAATTTCTTTGTGATGGTGGTTTGCAACATTTTGGTTCGGAAGAATTATTAGTTAGACACAACACTTATGATTGTGATTTTGTTGGAATAACCTTACCATCAAGGGAATTAAAAATGGACAAATTTGGCAATAACATTCCAGAAAATATTCTCAAGTTTGAAAACATTCAAAAACAAATGGAAGCTCCATTTGTAATATATGCAGATTTTGAATGCATTCTAAAACCAATCAATAATGACGATAAAATTAATTTAAATCCTAGTGGCTCTTACACAATAAAAAAAGTTGAACATATTCCACACTCGTTTGCATACTACATTAAGTGCTCATTTGATGATAGTGTATCGAAATATGAATTCTTTAGAGGTTCTAAATGTGAGCAAACTTTCATAAATTTTCTGGAAAGAGATGTTCATATATTATATAATAAATATTTAAAAACAATTACCCCAATGCAAGAATTAAATAGTATGGAAAAATTATCTTACAATTATGCCAATGATTGTCATATTTGTGAAAAACCAATTTTGAACAATCATATTAAAGTTGCAGACCATTGTCACATTACTGGCAAGTATAGGGGTCCAGCTCATTCTGTATGCAATTTAAATTATAAACAACCAAATTTTATTCCAATTGTATTTCATAACTTAAGAAATTATGATTCACACCTATTTATAAAAAATTTATGTCAGAACAAAGAACAACTCTCAGTAATCGCACAAAACAAGGAAAAATATATCTCCTTTGAAAAGTGTATAGAAGTTGACACATATTTTGATAAAAAAACAAACTCATCAAAAAAGAAGTATATTAGACTTAGGTTTATAGATTCTTTTCAATTCTTACCATATTCTTTAGGAAAATTATCTGATACACTTAGTGATTGTCAATGTAGCGAAATTAGGAAATATTTTACAGATGATGAACAATTTAAATATATTCGTCAAAAGGGTGTATTTCCTTACGACTACATTGATGATTTTTCTAAATTAGATGTCTATAACCTACCAGAAAAAGAACAATTTTACAATAACTTAACAGATGAACATATTAGTGTTGAAGAAAATGAGCGGGCAAAACGTGTTTGGAATATTTTTCATTGTGCTACAATAGGTGATTATTCAGACATCTATCTTAAATCTGATGTATTACTATTGGCTGATATATTTCAAAATTTTAGAAAAACATGTTTGAACAAGTATAAACTGGAAGTTGTCAATTATTATAGCTATCCAGGATTTAGCCTTGACGCATGTTTACGCATGACTAATGTAGAGCTAGAATTGTTAACCGATCCAGATATGTTGCATTTTTTTTAAAATAATATAAGGGGTGGAGTTAGTACTTGTATAAGTAGAAAGTCTGTAGCAAATAACAAATTCCTATCAGGCTATGATAATTCAAAACCAACTAAATATATTATGTACCTTAATGCCACCAACCTATACGGATATGCAATGTCCCAATATCTACCACAAAGCAATTTTGCTTGGCTTACAGAACAAGAAATTGAAAGTTTAAATATAATGAGCATTTCTGACACATCCGAAAGAGGTTATGTGTTGGAGGTTGATCTAGAATACCCTCAGAATTTACACGAATCTCATAACGAATATCCATTTTGTCCTGAAAATCTAAAACCTCAAGACTCGAAAAGTTTTAAGTTAATTCCAAATTTAAACAATAAAGAAAAATATATAATTCATTATACATCTTTAAAACAATGCATAAATTATGGTATGAAACTAACCAAAGTGCATAGAGTAATTCGCTTCACACAATCTCCATGGTTAAAAAAATATATTGACTTTAACACTAAACTAAGAAACGAATCTAAAAATGAATTTGAAAGAAGCACATATAAATTGGCAAATAATAGCATATATGGTAAAACCATGGAAAATATTGATACTAGGACAGATGTTAGGTTGGTGACTACTTGGGCTAAAAATAAAAATAGAGATGGTGCTGAAAATCTTATAGCGAAACCATACTTTAAAGATCACACCATATTTTCGGAACATTTAGTTGCTATTCAAATGCAAAAAGTACTAGTTAAATATAATAAACCCATTTATGTTGGATTTTCTATTTTAGATATATCTAAAAATGTTATGTATGATTTTTTTTATGGTGTTTTGAAACAACTCTATAAAGGTAAAGTTAAATTACTATATACTGATACTGACTCCCTCATTTTAGAAATTGAAACTGACAATGTATATGAAGACATAAAAAATAATATTCATATGTATGACACATCAAATTATAAAGATATTAATATTCATAATATGCCTATAACTAAGTCTGTTGTTGGTAAATTTAAAGATGAATATGCTGGTGAACCAATTGAATGCTTTTATGGTACTGGGGCGAAAGTTTATTGTATTAAGACCGAAACTTGTCTACTTAAAAAGGCTAAAGGAATTAAAAAGAGCAGTATTAATAAGCAGCTAAATCTTATACATTATAAAGATGGTAAACAAATTAGCGCTAACTTCATCTGACGATAAAAGATTTAAAATACCAAATAGTTTTGATACTTTAGCGTGGGGACACCAGGATATTCCATTTTATTTGTGGTTTATGGAACATGAAAGTGATGTGAATATTACCCCTTCCACTTAAGGTTGTAGCATAAATATGAAAATCAGTAGTAAATTTTATCATTTGTAAAGAATATTTACTCAAATATATCATGTGTTTAGAATCGTTTGATAGAGAAATTGAGAACTGTTCATTTAAGAAGTATCAAACCAGATTAACTTCATTTAAAAAATGGACAGGAAAGCTATCTCCAGATATGTTGGCAAGTTCTGGTTTTTATTATACATCCATTGAAGATGTTTGCAAATGTTTTTACTGTGGTGTTGAAGTATTTGAGTGGACTAGTTATGATTGTCCTATTATTGAACATTATAGATTGTCCAAAAACTGCGAATTTGCCGAATGTTTGTGGTACAACAAATATAAAAGTAGTGTACAACTTGTTAATTGTGATGATCCTCCAGGCATTCTTAAAGTTGATAAATATCTGACGACAATTGGTGTATTTTTTATTGTGTTGGCCATTATTAAGACTGTATTTTAAATAATTTATTTGCAAGTATTTAAATTGATGTTGATTAGTATAATTGTTAGTCATTAAAAATTGTAGGGTTGCCACACATCTAGTAAATATACTCAAAATTATACTTCTGTTTTCGTTAATAAATTCATATCGAGTGTATAATTGTGTTTTAATCATGATCTTAACCCATTATATTCTGTTATATTACATTACCAACAGTATGTTATATGTCTATGAACCACATAGAGTAATTCGTGCTATGGTGTGCTTTGCGAATAATTCAGATATAGATCAAAATTGTAAGTATATGATGTATGAACGAATTAATAACAATAGCACACCAACTTTCTCACATTTATTAAGAAAAGGTGAAATTGACAGTGAATATTTTAAAATATTATATTACTATCCTAACCGAACTATTTTGGATACTAATTGGATAAGAAATAGTAATAAAATAGTGGAAAATCAATTATTTAATAGGAGTAGATATGAAAATATCACTAAAACTAAATATGAACAAACTTCACATTGTAAGGTTTTTGGTATTTTAAATTTGTTATTATCTACACTTATATTTACCACCTTAACAATAATATCAATTTTGTTTTATAAATGCTATAATTAGAATGTATGAAAACTACTCCTCCTCAATTTAGTTAAACTTGCATGTTTACGATTTTCCATTTTGGGTGGGGGGGAGTTATATAAAATGTGTGTGTAACCTTAGCAGTTTTAGTTCTGTAAGATGTCAAGCATTCAAACCATGTCATATATTAGTGGTGATTCCAAGAATAACTTAACAAAAATTAATAAAGAAAAGCTTTTAAATAGTAAGTTCTACAGTTTAAATAATTCAGTTTCGAAATATGTGTGTGTTGGAATTAGCTTACATGATTTTTCTCCAAAAATTTATATTGGTAGTCAACAAGGATTTAACATTATTCTATGTGAAGATGATTGGAAAAATTTTCTAAAGAATCAAGGAGTTATAGTCAACTATTTTTATTCATCAAATAGTTGTCCATTTCCACTCAAATTTGGTGATATTACAATAAATTTCGAACAACTTAATCAATGTTGTGTTATTAAAATTCAAAAAGGTGTTGGAGATTATCTATATCTAGCTAAAGATACTATAGATAAATTGTTTGAAATACAAGAATTAATTGATTATAGGTTGCAAATCCTTATAAAACAAGAATTTGAAAAATATATCAATGTGTTTCAAACTGGCCTGAATGGTTCCACAGACTTGTTAACGAGTGTCTATGATGGATTAAATCATAGACAACTTTCTAATAGTGAAAATGTGAGTACGATGTTGGAAATGCTTATGATGTACCCAAACAGCTTGGAGATGAAATTAAGAAAAACAGCACCAAAAAGAAAATACTATGAAGAAATCGGTGAATTTTAATGAAGCTAAAAACAAAATGTATTTACTAATTGTTTGGAACTATGCTTCTAGACATGCACGAAAAGGTGATTATCAAAGCTGCTACCTGGACAAACTTCGTTTTGAGGAAAGGATTAAACGATGTGAAAATACAATCAGTGCAATATTAGATATAAATCATAGAAATATAATTTATAATCAAAGGTTTAAAAATAAAAATGTGTTAAAATAGTTTTGTTGCTTTATTTTTAATATGCATAATACTATATGAGTATTGTTTGTTGGAATATTATATTATTACAATACATCCTTTTTTAAAATCCATGAATTGTGAAATTTGTCAAAACCTAACCATTTAACTTGTACCATATTTCCTTTCTTTCTTAATATTTTTTCAACTAAGTAGACATTGGGGTGCTTCACTTTCTGCAACTCCTCTTGGTAAAAACCACCTTCAATATTTTCATTTTTATCATCTTTTAGAAGATATGTTGTTGGATTTGTAAGTTTCACTTTTCTTATTTGAAAAATTTCAGTCGACCAATTGGGTGTATAGCCTTTTGCGAACAACTCCCTTTGCTTCGAAATGCGAACAAAGTCATTAACCTTAAACTTTCTACGATCCAAGTCGACTATTTTTTTAAAAGTGAAAGAATTTTGTAATATTGTTTTTTCATTTCCTGGGTTAACATCAACCGGTTTATAACCAGTAGTGCTATGAGTGGTATTATTATATTTTTCAACAATACTTGGCAACGCTGTATACCATTTATAACTACCTTGATTACTAAAATATTTCCACATAATATTTTTAAGAGTTCGATTAACGCGTTCAACTATACTTGCTTTCAGGTTGGAAAAAGTGCTGTAATGATTGATTTTAAACTCGTTCATAAGCTGTTGAAAATCTTTATTGTAAAACTCCTTGCCTAAATCAGTTTGTAAATTTGTGGGTTTACTGGTTTGGTCTAATATTGTTTTCATAGCTCGAGTAACCTCTTTTCCTTGCTTACTTTTAAGGGGTTGAGCCCAGACGTATTTTGAAAATGTGTTTATTACTATCAAAATATATCTATATCCCCTGTTTAATTTAGCATAGGGAAGCATTTCTACCAAATCAGCCTGCCACAAGTCGTTCAAGCCCCTAATAACCACCCTTCTCCTTTTGTAATTTCTCCTAGCAGGTTTATGTAATTCGTCGACAACTGTTTCCTTAGCGATAGACATTACGATTAATCAAATGATTTAACAAAATAATTATCCCAATAGCTTTTATACGTATCATCCCATTCTTTAAGCTTTTCACTTAAAATTACTGTATCTTCTTTAAAATATTCGACAATTTTATCAATATTTTTGCTTACATCATCAAGATTATCTTTAATTTTAGTGTTTAGATATTTTAGTGATGTAGGATTAAGTATTGTGTCTAGTTCACCCATCCCGTCATCTATCTTATTTATTTCTTCATGTAATTTCTTAACAATGCTTTGCAAGACAGAATTAATACTAATTACAATCCGCCTCTCTGATAAAGGCAGCTCATAAATTTGTCGACCATTAAGAAAACTATCCACTATTTCTGCTTTAGTTGTATTTAAATTTTCAACATTTGCTCTAAAGGCTTTAATTTTTTCCTTTGCATTGAAAAATACTACTTCTTTAATTTTTGTGTTCATTATTTCGTTTATTTTTTCAATATCCGCTTTCAAGGTTATATTTTCACTTGTATTATTTAATATTCTCTTGTTGATATTTTTTATAGTTTCCTTGCCGGAATTTTCTTCCTGTGTATATTTTTGCTCTAATGTTAGTACTTGGTCTTCACAAAATTTTAACTTTTTCGTCACATTGCTAATATTTTCAACATTTTCAAGTGATCGTTTATTTTGTATCATTAATTCTTTTTTAAAATTTGAAGTTTCCAAGTGATTTTGTTGCAATTCATATTTAAAGTGTTCAACTACTTTATTTTCAATATAGTTTAAACTTTTTGAAATATTATTTGTTACTTCATTTTCAACTTTTTTGACAAGATCTTTAATATCTACACTATTTATTTTGTATCGACTTGAAATGTGGCAACCAAATTTGTCGATAGTCATTTTGTAAATGTTCTGAAACAAGTGTTACATTCTCTTATATGATAATGTTTGATTCTCGCAGTTCTTCTATAATGGAGATAACTTCATTATTATGACCTGTGTGACCGGCATTCATGGAGGCCACCAATAAACGAAGTCTGTCAACAAGCTCGTTAACATTATCCCAATATACATAATCTGTATTATTTTTATTAACTTTTAAAGTTAAACCAGATCCTTGGGTAGTTGAAGTTGTTCTTTGAACTCTATATGGAGCCTTACGTCGTGTGAATGCTGAAATTAAGTTTAAGGCTGAAGGGTTTAAGCCTCTTGTTTTTGTTATTCCCTTCTTCTGTAAATATGGTCCTATTATTGTAATATATTTACGTGAACCATTTCCTTGAACTTGTTCATCGGGACTGTTGTTCCTACGATATGCATTAGTTCTTGCTAGAATATCCATATAATTATCCAAGTCTTTAGCACTATAACCTTTTGGATCCTTTTTAAATAGCAGTTCGTATAAACCGGGAGTGCCCAAATAAGTAATCTCTTTTACTTTAATATCTTTCCCATTAATCTCAACAGGTTGCTGTGTTAGTCCCAAGAAAAATTTTTCAGTTTCCAAATCATGAACTACACCATAATGGTGATCAAACGTATGATCTAAATCTTTGACACCTTCATCAATGTATTTTCGAGGTAATTCGTGAAAGTCGTTTAGCCATTGTTGATATGCAGGCATACCAACATAAGTCTGGACTGTTTGTCTAGTTTGTTCCAATAGATCTGAAAGATTCCCTATTGTTGAATCTGATGATGATGATGATGATGATGTGGGTGATGTTTCGGCTATAACGCTCGTTTCTTGTATGGTTGGGATATGACTTACTGATGCGAGACTAGTATCAAAAAATGATGGTATTTCTGTCGGGAGAAGTGGAGTTTTCCCAGTTTTTCTTATGTTTTTTGTTCTTTGGGGGGTTGAAGTTTTATAAAATCTTGTAAATGACGGATCCTCTTCTTTTATGGCAGCGGGTTCAATTTTACCAATGGTAGAAATTAATTCTTGCAAAGGTTGTGTTATTGGCTTATAAGTTTCTTCCAGTTTCGAATGAGACTCAAATTCGGCATTTTTTAAAGCTTGATATTTTTTCTTAACTGCACTCCTTGATTTAACAAGTTGTTTTGCTAATTGTTCATTCATGACAGATTATTTTAAAATAGCTGTTTTCATCTAATGATGTTGTTTTTATAAGTAAATGTATGAATCAAATCCTTTTCGATATCTGCCAGAATTTATAGTGGAATCTTTATCTATTACCAAGAATCCAAATTTATCTTGCCAACACAGTAAACACATTTCTTTAAACTGATTAAACGTCATATCAACATTAACATGATCATCATAAACATGTTTTAAATTTGTATTGTCTTGTTGAAAAATAACAATTAAATTTGCGTTGTCGCGAATAAGCTGTTTAGGAATAGAAGAATATGTTTGACACAAATAAAAGCAATCGGTGTTTCTATGTCTTCCAAAACAAAAGTAGTCCTTTACGATAGTCTGATTACAACAAACTATGTCGTCAAAAATCATTATAGCGTTTGGCATCACTTCTTGAGGTGAAATTATATTTTCTTCGTCTTCTGATTCATAATAACCAATTTCTTTTATTGACTTAAAAAGCGTCCTTAAATATTCATACTTGGGTTGATATAAAGACTTTGAATAAACGTACACATTTTCAAATCGTAAACCATTAGGATCTTCAATCAAACTTACAATAATATTAGTTTTACCACAACCCGATGGACCAATAATTAAACTTCTTTTGCTATTTCCTTCAAACAATTAACCATGTTTTCTAAATGTATTTGTTGATGTATCATGATCCTTAATTATTATAGAGTATGGTTGTTTTTCAACTCTCATAATAATATTTAAGTTGGCTGTCAAAGTAAAACTGGTCATTTTGTGTTAAGATTTTAGCTATATAATGATTCAATCACACACCAAACGTGTTACTTACAAATCGAGCGACAAGAAAATAGGGTGTGGCATCCTAAACACTCTTATCAATAAATTACCATTTGAATTGCATCTTCCTGGTTACAATTTTTGTGGGCCTGGCACAAAGTTGGAAAAAAGATTAGTGAGAGGTGATAAGGGAATAAATTTATTAGATGAGGCTTGTAAAGAGCACGACATTGCATATTCTCAATCAAACGATATAAAAAGCAGACACGCTGCCGATAAACTATTGGGTGAAAAAGCATTCGAGAGGTTTAGAGCTAAACACTCTAGTTTTGGAGAAAAAGCTGCTGCGCCAGGAATTAGTGGTGCTATGAAAATTAAGCGAAAGTTTGGCATGGGGCTGAGAAAAAAAAAGACACGCAAGGGTCGTGGACTTTCATTGTCTCAAGCCATTTCACAAGCTAGAAAAGGAATAAAAGGAAAACCATTTAAAAGTTTAACTGAGAGTATTAAAACAGCTGTTAAGTCTATAAGAAAGAAAGGTGTATTTTCACCGATAAAGAAAAGAGTAATACCTATTCCAAAGAGTGGTGGATTCTTACCACTGATACCATTATTTGCCGGTTTGTCGGCTTTAGGTGCTCTGGGAGGTGGAGCGGCGGGCATTGCAAAAGCTGTAAATGATGCTAAAGCTGCTAAACAAAAATTAGAAGAAGATAAAAGACACAATCAAACGATGGAATCTATAGCAGTGGGAAAAAAAGGAAGTGGTCTCTATTTAAAACCATATAAGACAGGGTGTGGCTTATATTTAAAACCATATTCAAAAAACTGTTAAAACATATACCTCTTAGAACCCTCACTAATAATGATCTAATTAAATATGTTAAATTGCTGCAAATTCCCAATTTTAGAGGTATATTCATGAGGGATAGGCTACCTAAAAAAATTAAGAAAACTGAATGTGGTATTATTAATCTAGATAAGCATAATGGGGATGGAACACATTGGACGGCATATATAAAAAAAGAAAATGAAATAACATACTTCGACAGTTATGGTAATCTGCGACCTCCAGCTGAATTAATTTCATATTTTCTAAGCGATAATAATAAAAATGTTATAGCTTACAATTATACAAATTATCAAACTTTTAACACAACAAACTGTGGTCAATTATGTATAAGATTTCTTTATAATAATACATGAAATACAATACATTTTTATTCTTTATCGAAATATTATCGTGACATGTCGTATAGTTTTGTAGTTAGCGGCAATTCTGCCATTTTGACAGTAGAATTTCACCCGCCCATATATTTAGATGAAAATATAGATCATGTTATTGGACTTGTAAACTTTGAAACATTTAATGCAATTCCCAATATTGATGAAAGCAATAATCGTTTCTTTTATGGTGAAACTGGAAAATTTATAACAATCCCACCTGGAAGTTATGAGATTGATAATATCAACAAGGTTTTACAAGAAAAATTAGAAGAAAAAGATATTTCGTTTTATCTTCAAGCTAATAATAATACATTGCGTTCAGTAATGAAATGCTCTGAAAATATTATTATTAGAGATGGATCTATAGGTGCATTGCTGGGATTTCAAAATCAAATACTGGATTCGGGACTCATTCATATTTCTGAACGACCGGCAGAAATAATAAAAGTGAACTCAATAAATATTGACTGTAGTATTGCTGAAGGCTCATACTTAAATGGTAATCCTGTTCACATAATACATCAGTTTTTTCCGAGTGTGGCTCCCGGATATAAAATTATAGAATCACCCCAAAACGTTATATATTTTCCAGTGACTGCTAAGGTAATAGATAAAATAACCATTAAAATATTGGATCAAGAAGGGAATCTTGTTAATTTTAGAGAAGAGACCATCACGTTAAGACTACATTTAAAAAATTTAGATGCGCGATGGTGATTATTTATAACAAAAAATACTTCAGCGAAAAGCTTAATAAGAATACGAATAATCATAACTTATTTAGTAATAAACCAAACCCCCAAAGGCTAACACCTTCAAATCGTCAATTTCTTTTAAGTTTGGGTTTTAAAATTAAAAATGGAATTTTTAAACGTTAAAGAAAATGTTTTTGTCGATGATTCAATATTAAGTTGGGAAGTATTTTCCTTTGACCCCTTTAATCCTACCAAACTTGGACCAAATGATGAAATTAGAATTGCTTTGCAACAAACAGGAAAATATCCATTACCTTGTAAGAGTGAAATTTATTTAGAAATGCAAGTTACTAAAGATGATGGTACACCCTTAAGAAACACCCAATTAGTCAACAATGCACCAGCATTCTTATTTAAAGAAATGCGCTATATTTTAAATGGAGTAACTATTGATTCTGTTAGAGATATCGGTATCACTTCTACACTTAAGGGGTATACCTCTTTCAATCAAAACGAGAGTGCAAAATTGGAAAATGCTGGATGGTATCCAAAATCAAAAGTGGGAGAGAAAATTATGACCGATGATAAAGGAAATGTATCTTTATGTATTCCATTAAAGATGTATTCAGGATTTTTTGAAGATTATAATAAAATTATTTTAAATTCACAACAAGAGCTTATTCTAATTAGAAGTAATGATGCTATCGATTCATTATTGTGCACTAGCGATGAAGCTGAAACATCAAAAATTGTAATATCGAGAATTTGCTGGCGAGTTCCTCATCTTACAGTAGCCATCCCACAAGAATTAGCGTTAACGAAACTTATTGAAAACAATAGTGACATTCTAATTACTTTTCGAAGTTGGGAATTAGTGGAGTATCCTGAGTTATTAGAAACCACCAGACATAACTGGCCTGTAAAAACTTCTACAAAGGTTGAGACACCTCGTCATGTTTTAATTGCTTTTCAGAAGAATCGACGTGCTAATCTAAAATCGGATATGAGTAAATTTGATCATTGTGAATTAAGAAATATAAATGTATTTTTAAACTCTGAAAGATATCCTTACAATGATCTACAACTTGATTTCAAAAACAATAAGTTTGCTACATTGTATGAAATGTTTTCAAATTTTCGTCAGGTCTATTATAACTCACCAATAGAGCCAATTTTTACTCCAGCAGAATTTAAAAACAATGCACCTCTTACATACATTAATTGTTCACATCAAAGAGACTTGTTGCAAACGGGTCCTGTAACAATGAGGATTGAATTTGAAACAAAAGAAAAAATTGCTGCTAAAACAGCAGCCTATTGTCTCATAATACATGATAAAATTTTTAGCTATAATCCACTCACAAAAATTGTTAAACAACTATAATCCCCTCTCTTATATACTAAGCTTATTTAAGTTTCTTAACTAGTACTTGTGTAGTCATAAGCATGTCTTCGCCTAACATGCAACACATTGAAATTTTTATTCAAAAATTACAGATTTTAAAAAATCAAATTCAAGAATATACATCTAAAAAATTTATCTTAAATAAATTTTCTTCTTTGAAAATATGCGATTAGTTTTGGATGTGCAAGGATTTAAAGATGAGCATAACAAGTTTATTCCAAAAGAGTTGGCAGCATATGATGGAAATAGAATTAGTCACTATGTGTTTAAACAGCCATTTCCATTAAGTTTACTCTCACCCGATTTACACAGGCAAGCTGTGTGGTTAATGAAAAATTTTCATTGCATAAACTGGAATGTTGGATATACCCCTCTTCATTATTTTTCTACTATTATCGAGGAGTTGACCAAAGATGTAGAGTTCGTTTATGTTAAAGGAAGCGAAAAAGTTGACTATATTAAGAAATACTGTACCAAGCCAATAGTGGAAATAAATGAACAACCAATTCTACATTTATCAACACCTAAATGTTTTTTTCATTCTAAGTCACCAGCTTTGTGTGCACTTTATAATGTATTTTATATGTATAATAATTTTTTCATGAATGAATAAAAAATCAAATTGTATTTATTGTTTTATTTCATCATATTTCGTTTTTATAATATTTATATCTTCATATAATTTTAACTTCTTAAGTTCTATCACTAATTTTATTAAGTTCTTTGTCTTTAAAAAGTTTAAGCAAGCCTTGGCAGCTTTTTTACAAAGGGCAACGTGCTCCATATAATCTATGTACCATGGAAAATTTTGTGCTTCAGCATCATCATCATCGCCCACTAGAGCATAATAACGCGAACAAGCTTCTGACATAATAAAGTTTTCATACATTTCAGTAACTATTGTCTCCATGTTTAATATTTTCACTTTACTAATTACACATAATGAAATAACGGACTGGGACCCATCTCAGCAAGTCTCGCCTCTTCCACAACACTTAATATTAGTTTATATGCAGCCGTATCATTTGGTGACACAAATTCTTTAAACTCGAACAACTCTTCAATAAAACCATATGTTCTACAATCTTCAACGAGCTTGAGCATATCTTCTGTTTCATAGTAGTTCTATATCATTTCCACACCACGTCTAAAATAATCAGCATCACTTTCGTACATATGACAGGATTCTGGATTGCACTGCATTGCATTTTCTACACATTCATTAACTAGATCATAAAAATCTTGTTCAATTTTTTTAAGGGTTTCAAATAACCTCTCACGCATAGGATCTGTCATTATTCTAAACTAACCTTAAAGATTTCTAATATCTTTTATACATCTTTACCACTGTCTAGTGGGAATTTCTGTCCTTGTTAATTGAGTATAGTTGCTGTGTGTTCTTCCAGTATGTTAAAATGTGGTATTTGCTATAATTTTAAAATGAGGCGGAGGAGGAGGATTTTGCCCCGTCCTATTTGGAGGACCTCATTGTGTTCCCCGTGCTTTATTTTACTCCTCATTCACTCCTCTTTCCCCAATAATATACTACTCATGTGCATGCAAGAAGAGATGTGTAGAAAAAATAAAAGAAGAAAGAAGAGTAGCCATTTGGAATGAATTCTATAAAATGGATTATAATACAAGAAGGGCTTGGGTACATGGAAGAATTGAACAAAAAGATAAAGTACGTTCAACAACAAAGGTGGAAGTACGAAAGAGATCCAGATCTTTAATATACACGTTACCTGATGAAAATGCACGTTCTCAGACCATATGTAAAAAATTCTTTTTGAGAACTCTTGGTTACGACGAAAAAAATGATAAGTTTATTACGACGATGTTAAAAAATTGTCACCTGATAGAATAACACCAAATAAAGACAGACGAGGATCAGGAGCACCGGTAAACAAATGCAATCGTGAAATTCTGTAACAACATATTTCATCGTTTCATCCATGTATAAGTCACTACCGGAGAGAACACGCTCCTAACCGTTTATATCTTCCTAATGATATAACAATTAAAAGTATGCACGCTGATTACCTTGAGAAATATCCGGAAAATAAAGTTAGCTATTACACCTATCGAAAAGTGGTGTTCGACATGAACATTAGCTTCACAAAATTAGGAAATGAGGAGTGCGATTACTGTATGTTGCATGTTCAGCATATAAAATCTCATAATGAGGCATCAGCCACAGGGGACCACGATTTTGTTGAAAATGAGGAAGGACCTACTGAAGATTTAACGACACTCGGAACAAATAATACTACTACAACAGCTGCTGGTCCCAAACTAAATTTATCATCTCTTGAATCTTTAACGACTACATTTCTAGGCTCTTGCACAACGTGTCAGAAATGGCTAAAGCACTTTCAAAAGGCCAAAATAGGAAGAGGCGAATACAAAAAGGATGTGGCACAGGAAAAGGTCGAAACCGAAGTAGTAAAAAGTGTAGACTTGCAGAAAGTTATAACGCTGCCAAGAATTCCTGCAAGCCAGAAAGCATTTTTTACACGAAGAATTGTGGCTTTCCATCTAACATTTGCATCAATGGCAGACGCTAAGAGTAGAAGCGTAAAAAAAAACATATCAGTTTTATGGCATGAAGCAGTGGCTGGTAGAAAGGCAGAAGAAATTGCATCTGCATATTGTAGAGCTTTGGTTGAAGAAAGAGATTCCGTTAAAGTTTTGTATTGGACAGACAACTGCTCTGCCCAAAACAAAAATTGGTGTTTATATACCATGTTTATTACAGTGGTAAACTCAAATTTAATTGCCGCGTCTGAAATTACCCTTAAGTATTTCGAGACTGGCCACACATTTATGAGTGCGGACTCTGTTCATCACGGGGTGGAACAGAGCATGAAAAAGACCAACGGAGGAAACATTTACGACTTTAACGATTTCGTAAAGGCCGTAAAACGTTCAAATGGAAAAAAAATGAATGCAATTTGTTTGAAAAACGAAGATGTTTTAAATTGGCAGTCTGGAGATTCAAAGGCCAAATCAAAAAAAGCGGATAGACCTTTGCTTTGCGATATATCAGTGGTACAGTTCAGACGAGGGAGCCGATTACTTTTTTACAAAAATATTATTCAAGACGATAACTTTAAAGAATATGACTTTCTTAAAGTAAATTTTAAACTAGAGATTCCGAATCAACTACGGGAAAATTTCAGAGGTATTCCTACACAAAAGAAACAAGGTATAATTTCGCAGCTATGCCCTCTCATGCCTGAAAACAGACGACATTTCTGGTCTTCATTAAAAGAAGATAACGTTGAAGACTTAATACATTTTGTATAATTTTTCAATCATGTAGATTTATATCTACGAATTTATCTTTATGTGAAATATGTGTTTCTTTGTTTTGTTTTTTAATAAACTAGTTTGTTTTGTATTTGTGTTATTTAGTAGTAGCCGATATTTACATAAAGCTGGAATATTACTTACATTTACTGCAAAAAATAGCAACTTAAAATTATACTAGTGTTAGGCCCAACAGCAATAACTGATGAATTTTCGTCAAAAATCGAAGTTACAGAATTTTCCATTTTGTGGAAAATTAAGACATATTTAGTAATGTTCTTTAACACTTTTTTATTTAAAATCGAATAAAAAATAAATTGTGTAGAAGAAAAAAAACTAAATTGACTATAACTCAAAATCATTGTTCTTGCACTTACTGCTCTTTACCTTATCAGGGCAGTATAGTCCACATTCGCTCCCAATTTATCCAAAATGTGGACACAAAAGTGGTGCCCTTCAATATACCTTACTAACAATGGGCGAAATAAGATGGTTTCATTCAAAATTTTATGAAACAAAAGAGAAAACATTTCAAGATAATTTTTTGCTAAAATATTGCAAAACAGTTCCGATACTGCGTAAACGGCCGAAAAATTCTCAACATGCCGCAAAAACATTCCAAACACGGTTTTACATCTTGACGAACCAAAAGAAAATGTTGCCTGTGTGCAAGACAGCTTTCATGGATATTTTGGGTATAACACGTAGACGAATTGACACGGTAACAAAGAACTTTTTTAAAACTTCCCTGCCTGCAAAAGAAAATCGTGGGGGCGATAGAAAGCTGGAAAACTACAACAAGAAGAAAAATGCTGTTATGGATTTTATTAACAAATTTCGCGTAATTGAATCCCATTATTGCCGAGGACAAAGCCAACGACTATACCTGGATTCTTCCTTGAATATAACCTCAATGTGGAGCAGGTATGTGAAAGAAAATGAAAACCTCCCAGTAAAAGAAAGCTACTTCAGGCATATTTTCAATACAAAATACAATCTTTGGTTCTCCTAAAACCGACGTTTGTTCAACATGCCTTCAATTGACAGAAAAAATAAAAGCTTGCCCTGATAAGGATGTCAAAGCAAACTTAATGATCCAGAAAAGGGTACATACATTGAGGTCTAAAGCATTTTTTACCCTTTTAAGAGAACGGGAAGAGGGAGTCGAAATATTTTCGTTTGACTGCCAGAAAAATCAAGTATTACCTAAGATTCCGGATCAACAGGCCTATTATTCAAGGCAATTTTATATTTACAATTTCACCGTTGTAAAAGGCACTTCCCAGAGTAGCTTCAATCCATTAAATGTTACTTCTTTCTGTTGGACCGAAAACGAGTATAAGAAGGGTTCGAACGAGATTGCCTCCTGTATTTATCACATTCTTCAGACTTCCGATTTTGGAGACGATATTCATACTATCCGACTCATGTGTGATGGGTGCGCAGGCCAGAATAAGAATACCACACTCATATCTATTGTAACGAAATAAAAGTTATTTCGTTACATTGGATTTTAAAGTATCTTTAGGTATTGGCGCTGCCATCTATGGATAACTCTGCATACTGCAGAATATCGATTTCTTTAAGTTTGTAAATATAAAGAGAGCAACTGTAAATTTGCCGTTCTGTAATATAGATTTCTAGGGTATTCTTTAATATAGATTAGCGATTTCTTACATTTAATTTTGTTTATATTGACTCCGTGCATAGAAAGGCTCTACTGGAGGTGAATTTTTTGGACTGGGACTTTTGGTTTTGTCCTGTTACAGGTATGTCACGCTAAGTTTCTGTTTTCACTAAATTTATATTTTATCTGATAATAAGTATGTAATTTAACCATAAATATTACTTTCTAGAAACCCATGACCTTTTAATCTATTTTTACACAAACTAAATTCCACATTTTTATGTTTTAACAAAAATAAAGACATGCCGACCATCATGGCGTCATAAATTAATAATCTTTATTCATCTCATTTATCCTTGTAAAGTATAATGTTTTTAAAGATCTAAAAGCATCATCTTAACAGACAGTTCGTTTTAATACTTGGGATACTTAAGGAAATAACTGATGATGAGCATACCTAACGCAAAGTCGCAAGTCCCCCAAGTGGCAGCCGCAACGCCCCCCCCCCCCCCCCCGACAACCGGTGCCTGCCCTCCTGGAGACGTTAGTGATCGCAGCAGGGGGGCCGGGCAGCCAGCAGGATGACTGGCCCACGGCCAGTCAACCTCTATCTCTCCGTGAGGTTATCGGCACACCAGCATGGTCACAGGTAGAAGAGGACTGGCAGGCGGCGTCGAGGTGCGACTCTTCAATTCCGTCACAGGACCCAGTTGTTGTAACAAGAAAAGAGAGCCAGGCGCTTGAGTGTGCGCCGAGTAGCACTCCAGAATGGTCACAGGTGGAAGAGGACTGGGTGGCGGCGTTGTGCGACTCTCCAATTCTGTCACAGAACCCATTTGTTGTAACAATTAAAGAGAGCCAGGCGCTTGAGTGTGCGCCGAGTAGCACTCCAGCATGCTCGGAGGTGCAGGAGGGCGCGGCGGCGGAGCGAGAGGCGGCCAAGCGCGACTTTGAAATTAAGCGATGGAAGGAAATTGATGAAGCACTCAAACACATTAAGTGGCGCAGGCCGCAAGTTGAATTGGTGAGGAGAAAAATTACTTTCAAAGAAGAGGGTTGCGATAAGAAAAGTTTTCATTTTTGTTGCAGAAAGGCAGGGACAACTGGTCAGAAGAAGACAAATAAAAATTGAAATTGTAAACTTTTTTTTATATGTATATATGGATATATATGGTGAGACAATAAATGATTATACGTACAAAAAAAAAAAATTGTCAGATAATAAGACAAACCCACACCTAACAAACAAAAAAAAGTTTTTTTGGCCGAGGCAACTCAACATCATTTGAATGATTATCAATAACGTTACAATTCATTGTATGTCTTTCTGATCAGATATTTTGTATCTCCAAGTACCTACAATAGCTTTTTATCTGCAAGATCTTTCGCAGATCTTGAATACCGATTTTGACTCTTATCAGTCTTCGTTAGAAGATGTCTACATCTATTGTTTCAAAGTAATATTTATATATTTTGGTGGTATCGTTATCTTGCACCCTACACCTTTCGTAGTTAACAATACTATGGGTTAGTGGTGGGCTCTCTCTCTCTTTCTATCTATTATCTTGTCTCTCAATTTTTGGTGATGTTTAAATTATCTCATTTTTAATGTTATCTTTGATTTCGTATACCTTTCTCATTACCTTAATATTTGAAACCGTTTTGAATATTAATTTATAATTAACTTGTTATTGCATAACAACTCTATGACCAGAGAGACAGATGATTTTAGAATATTCCGTGTAACTCTCACTCCTTAATACTTTTTCACACAACATCAGTGATATTTTATGTTTTGCAACCCTTATTTGTAATAGGCTTTTGATCCGCACAATTTATTGCGACCTATTAAAATAAGTCTATCTCCTTCTTACTTACCTATTTCTTCAATAGACCTTTATTTGTAATAGGCTTTGGATGCGCACAATTTTATTGTGACCTATTAGAATAGAGCTGTTCCTTCTTGTCGTAAGTTTATAAAGGTATATATTATTGCTTCGTCTTATAGACGTCTAGATTTACCGATTTTGTCCTAACTCGAGTTCAACCCGAACTTGTTTTTACCGATTGTGTCTTATTTATTTTCAGCCTTCTCTTTGTTATATGATTTTCTGTGCTAACATGCTTATTTTAGGTTTTTTTTGAAAAGTTTGTCAACGAGTTACCAAACTTTTCTTACCAGGTTAATGGGGTATGTAACGAAATAAAAGTTATTTCGTTACATTGGATTTTAAAGTATCTTTAGGTATTGGCGCTGCCATCTATGGATAACTCTGCATACTGCAGAATATCGATTTCTTTAAGTTTGTAAATATGAAGAGAGCTACTGTAAATTTGCCGTTCTGTAATATAGATTTCTAGGGTATTCTTTAATATAGATTAGCGATTTCTTACATTTAATTTAGTTTATATTGGCTCCGTACATAGAAAGGCTCTACTGGAGGTGAATTTTTTGGACTGGGACTTTTGGTTTTGTCCTGTTACAGGTATGTCACGCTAAGTTTCTGTTTTTACTAAATTTATATTTTATCTGATAATAAGTATGTAATTTAACCATAAATATTACTTTCTAGAAACCCATGACCTTTTAATCTATTTTTACGCGAACTAAATTCCACATTTTTATGTTTTAACAAAAATAAAGACATGCCGACCATCATGGCGTCATAAATTAATAATCTTTATTCATCTCATTTATCATTGTAAAGTAAAATGTTTTTAAAGATCTAAAAGCATCATCTTAACAGACAGTTCGTTTTAATACTTGGGATACTTAAGGAAATAACTGATGATGAGCATACTTAACGCAAAGTCGCTAGTCCCCCAAGTGGCAGCCGCAAAGTTGAATTGGTGAGGAGAAAAATTACTTTCAAAGAAGAGGGTTGCGATAAGAAAAGTTTTCATTTTTGTTGCAGAAAGGCAGGGACAACTGGTCAGAAGAAGACAAATAAAAATTGAAATTGTAAACTTTTTTTTATATGTATTATATGGATATATATGGTGAGACAATAAATGATTATACGTACAAAAAAAAAAAATTGTCAGATAATAGGACAAACCCACACCTAACAAACAAAAAAAAGTATTTTTGGCCGAGGCAACTCAACATCATTTGAATGATTATCAATAACGTTACACTATGTGTTGTTACTGGTTTTCTAAACAAGACAAAATCAAAAAAATTGAAGTTGTTTTCCCAGTTAGAGGACACTCCTTTATGCCCGCATACAGGGTTTTTGGGCATATAGAAAAGGTTATAAAAAAGAAAGAAATTATTCTGAGACCAGAGGAATATGTAGACATATTTTCAAAGCATGGCACTGTACATCAAGCCCCCAGGCCAATGGCATTTTTCTTTCTCAAAAATGAAAAGAATGATTTTAACAAAAGCTCTAAAGCCATAGTGCTAGTTCGCGGTGAAACTGCCTATATGTCTGATACTGGTGTGGGAAAACCTGTAACAAAAAAGGCTAAGACTATTGGAAATATGGATCCTGCCAAAATTCCGAAAAAAAATGTGGTCAACAATAACAAAAAGGTTGATGTAAATAATTTATTAGTGTTTCATTTCGGAGATGAGTGGAAAAATGATCCACGCCTAAATTTTTACAAACTCGTCATAGAAGGGGAAACAGTTGAAGAAAATGATACCGTCGATGATGAAACGACGTTGTGTGAGAATGTCAAAGAGGATGACGTGGAACTTTCCATTTAATTATAAGAATTAAGCCGATTTTTTGTAAGCTAAATTCGCAATTCATTTCTTATTGTTGTAGTTTTTTTAATGTCATTTAATGTTTTGATTTTAAGATTAAAAATTTTGTAAAAAATGATCCTCAAATTATTTTCAAAGTGGACAAACTCCATATTTGCTATTTTCAAAATGGACAAACTCCAATTGTTATTTCCAAAACGTACAATCTCCATCTCCTTTTTTCAAATAACTTTGATATTTGTTAAAAATGTTAAGGAAAAAAATTGGGTTTTTAGTCTAAGATGTGCTATAAATACAATAAAAAAGAAAAACTATCGTAATTGTTTGTATTTAATGAATTATAAGTTTTTTCCATCTACTGATAATTTAGGAAACATGGAGATTGTACACTTTGAACCTATACCCCTCATATATGGTATAACCAAAATTAAGAATGATGACGAACTTAAAATCAATTGTGAGAAAATGCATCAATTCCTTACAGACATGAACAGCTCAGAGAGTGACATTAGTGCAACCGATTTATATGAAGAAATTAAAGCTATTGAACCATTTTTTACCACAGAAAAAAGTCCCAGTGATGTTCTTAAATACATTTACGAAAATAATCTTCTATCAACATTTCCACGCTTAACTATAATCGTACGTATATTCCTACGCTACCGGTTAACAAAAAGTGGTCAAAAAGCAACAAAAGTGAAGCCATATAAATATTCAGAACAGTTGAGCTTTTTGAAGAAATTCTTTGAGGAGAGGGAGACCACGACAAACATTGTGTCCGAAGTAAATATCGAAGATTTCACAGGTGAAATAGAAAGTGAAAAGGTATCCGAAAATGAGCAAAATAATCAATCCCAAGACTCTACAGCATCAGAAGTTAACGATGCCATGACTACACAATCAGAAAGTCAAAGTTCATTAAAATTAACACCAACAAGTACCATTCCACGAAAAACTCGAAAGCTGTCAGTACCAAACCCTACTGCTCTCCCCAAAACGGCCGCCGCTACAGTTACGGAGTATATTGTTGAGCAAAATAAAACTAAGAATTGCCCAGCACCAACGCACCATCCTGTTAACGCTTTTTTAGAAGGAATAGCTCCAGCTTTAAAAAAAATTATCCCTACAAGACTGGCATTACGCCAAAGGTGAAATTTTTGCTACTGTCCAAAGATTCGAATTAAATATGCTGAACCGACAACAGTTTGCTGCCTCAACGAGTTCTAATGAAATGTTTTCGACTGGACAACCTTCTCCTGCAGGAAGCTACCAGTCTTCATGGGATCAATCAAACTTATCTACTGATGGGGAGAATGCAGCACCCAACTTAACATTGAGGGAGTATTACCAAACCCTTAGAAATATTCAGGAAAAAAATTAGTTTATGATTTACTTTTTTTATTTGTTTGTACAACATTTTTCTAATAAAACAGTTTTTATTTTTGAGTGTTTTCAATTAATGTCTAGATGTCTACATTAGATTGAAAACAAATACTTACCTTAAACAAACAGCGAGCCTTTCCCTTGCTGTGATAGCTTTTCTCCAGTGTGTGTCATGCTTTCTCAAATGAACTTCTAACCTGCACAACAATAAGTGAAATGAGTTTTCTGACATTCTAAAGTATTCAAAAAATTTTGTTGCATCGTCTACCAGTTCCTTGTATAATGTTATAAATTCCTCTTCTGTTCCTCTCTTTTTCCATGCTTGATGGACCCACTGTCGTTTTTCTACCTGTTCTTCTAGTTGTTCTTCCATTTCTTCGTCCAAAACCAATGCGATCTGCAAAAGTTCTTCATCTGAAAATATTTCCATTTGGCTATAAACTACACTGCCACGGCACTGATGAAACACTGACTGTCACTGACCAATATGAATACAAATCACTGTGAGTTTACGGCCGGTAAAATCACGTGCCGGTCACGGCACTGTCACGTCACTGCTCTGTGTGAATCGACCTTAATAGCCCCCATTCATCATAATTTTTATGCAAACCTCAAGACCGCCGACGATGTATCTGAAGATTTTATTGCCGTATCTAGGGATAGAGAAGAAATGCCAGAATAAAAACATTACTCCATCAAACTTTTTTAATTGTACATTTAATGTACTTACATATTATTTTAGTTAAATTCTTAATAAAAACTGTTGGTTTATTGATTTTATCTGTTATCCGTTCCTAAAGTCCTTATAATCAAGAATTTTTTACCTAACACCCAGTGTGCCAAAGTGGTCTAAACCACATATTGCTTCTTATATGAAAAAACCAAAGTGGCCTAACCGGAATGCTTGCAAAAAAAATTGAGGTTTTTCATATTTTAACACGTTAGCTGCCACGTGGTCCGCCGTTGACCCACGCCGTATAGTTCGCACTGCGCCGCGTCTATTATGCGAGTTTATTCTCGTCAAGCCACCTGTACAAATCATTTGGTGGTTACATGCGGCCCACGCGGCGTGGTGTTATAGAGTTTGTGCGAAAATAAAATTGGATTACCCAAATTAGCAAGGTAAGGTAAGCTAAACCTCTCTTTTGATGGCTTAATATCATATATCTTTTTGTAGATGCATAAAAATGCTGTGCCCAGCACCTCAACTGGACCAAAGTTAAAAAGAAAATTGAAAGACCGTTCCTCTGGCAGCGAAAGTTCGCTTCCGAATAGTAGTGATGGCGATTTTAGGCCGTCAAGCAGCGATCTTTCCGATAGTTCGATAGGAAGTAGTTCCAGTTTGTCAACTAATAGGGATGGTCCAAACATGAATGAACACAAAAGAAATTGGACATTTGTTACTGGTAGTCACCAACAGAAATTCCCATTTGTTGGTAGTTCAGGAATAAAGGTACCTCCTAAGCCAGTCCACGTATTTACGCCAGCAGCATGTTTTTTATTAATAATTGACGATGATATAATAAATCTGATGACAAATGAAACTAATAAAAATGCCTCCCGTATTTTGGCAACTAGTACACTGACAAGAAACAGTCGCCTTAACAAGTGGACTGAAACCACAAATGAGGAAATGAAAAAATTCTTAGGTCTGTTAATCTGGATGGGGCTTACAACACTACCACGCATAAGTTGCTATTGGAGCAAAAAGGTAATTTACAAAAATTCAGTTGCTGGTGAAACCATGGCTAGAAATCGTTTTGAGTTACTTCTACGTTTTTGGCATTTTGACGATGACACGGACAACAGAAATGGCGATAGGCAATTTAAAATTAGAAAACTGACAACAATGCTTAACGAAAATTTTAAGAAATTAAAAGAACCCAACCAATATATTGCAGTTGATGAAACAATGGTTCCTTTTAGGGGACGCTTATCGTTTAAGCAATACATTCCTGGAAAGCGCCATAAATATGGCATTAAGTTATTTAAAGTTTGTGATCCAGAAGCTTACACATATAAAGTTTCCATTTATCAAGGTAAATCTAATGAAAAGGGATCTAATTTAACAAAAAATATAGTAATTAATCTCTGCGAAGAATACCTAAACGATGGACGAACCATTATTACGGACAATTTTTACACTGGGTTAGAATTGGCGGACGAACTACTTAAAAAGAAAACTCATCTTGTTGGAACTATTCCAAAAAATAGGAAAGATCTTCCGAAAGAAGTTATTTCAGCGAAATTAAAAAAAGGAGAAATTATAGGGAGAGAAGAAGATTCCGGGATTGTGGTCATGAAATGGAAAGACCAACGTGATGTCCATAGGCTCACTACTTGCAACACACTTGACATGGTTCAAACTGGAAAAAGAAATCGAAACAATGAAGAAATAACTAAGCCACAACTTATAATTGACTACAATAAAGGAAAAAGTGGCATTGACTTATCAGACCAGCTGTCAAGCTACTCATCCCCAGTGCGCAAATCATTACGATGGCACCACAAAGTTGCGACAGAATTACTATTAGGTACCGCTATGGTTAACGCCTACATAATTTTTAGGTCAATTCATTCCCATAATAAAATGGGCATAGTCGAATTTAGAGAAAATGTTTGCGAATCACTTCTGAACCTTAACTCAAATGCAACAGAGGGGATTAATACACCGCAAGAAATAAAGCATCAGTTAGAGCAAACCACAGAAAAGGACGACAGAAGAAGAAAAGTTAGGCGAAGATGCCTTCATTGCTATGAAAAGTTAAGAAAGGCCGGAAAAAGTTATAAGGAAGCTCGAGATGGCGCAAAAAAGGTGACTACAATTTGTACAAAATGCGAAAAAAAACTAAATGTATGCATGCCTTGCTTTTCCCAAGTTCATATAAATTTGTTCGTGTTGGCATTCATATTTCTGCTATTTTTATGCGCCACTTAGATAATTTACCAATTATTATTTTAGGTTGTTATATTTTGTATTAGTCGTACCAGTATTGCTCTTATTTTTAAGTCCCAAATGTTTAAAGTAACAATGTTACATTATAAGAATAGTTTTGTAACTGAATAAATCAATGTGTTCGAAAAAACCCTCTAGATTCTCTAAAAATTTGAATATTCTATCGCTCTTTTTAACATTGAAAATGTTTATATTATCGCACGAGCACGTAAGTATGGGTACCGAATTCGAAATTCTTGTGTTGCATTTGTCCCTGACGTCACACCGCATTAAAATGATCGGGATCAGACCAAGTCGGGAGTAAACGTATGGTTTCGCTGGAGCACTAAGCGGGTGCGGTTGGCGTTCGCGATCGAGCGTAGAGCGTAGCAATCGGCCGTCGTCGCAGGGTGGTTTGGCTGGCGCGGCTGGAGCGCGCTTCAGATCATATTCGTATTTCGTAGTGAAAGCGCTTGTGTATGATTTATAATGAACGCCGATAACATTAGTTGCATGCTGTTGTTGGAGGAAGAAAATGAAGAGGAGATGTTAGCCCAAATTCCTCCATTTCGACAAGCGTCATATTAACACTTGAATTTATACTATACCATATTTAAATCAAAGCTGCAGCATACCAAGTAAACAAATCAATTTGGATAAAACGTCAAAGTATCAAAACATTTTAAAATTGTATCATTAGTTGGTATATCCGAAAAAAATATCAAAATTAGAAAAAGTCAGTGGCGTACATTTTTTGTCAATAATATCTGTTGAAGTGTTTCCCGGGACGCCACTGGACTTAATAAATTTAATCTAGTTAGGGCTAATTAAGCCTCTTATCATTATGAATGACGGTACCAAATTGCAATAAAATCGGAAAAAGGATATTTACAAAAATAATAAAAAAAACGATTTTTTAAAAATCTTACGCACCCTGTACATCAAAAACGGGGCAACTCCGGACACATGTTCAGGTTAGTTCAGGTTAGTACTTCTGAAACACCCTGTATATATTCAAATACAACGGTCAAAAGGAGGAGAGAGGGAAGTAATAGCATGACAAAGACGTCATCAGGGACAACGACTACCAAAAAGGGAATTCGCCACATTGCTAGTGAAAACCTGGGCTGAAGTATATTCCGGAATCATAAAAACAGGATTCAGAAAGGGTGGTATTGTTCCATTTAATAGACATGTTATTCCTAAAGAGAAGTATGACATCGATGCCCTAAAAAGATGGGACGAACACTTGAAAAATCAAGGGTCTGTAACAGATTTACAACCGAGGCCAGGACGCATTGATATTGAAAGGAATGCTGTAGCACCGAATGTAACAGAAAAAAACCGCTATTTTCGAACAGTCAATGTTAAAAACAGTAAAGCTTTCTACATCTGGCGCCTCACTTAAAAAGGAAACTAGCATCTAATGCAGAATTACTTACAGCTCCTTCATCAGCATCTAATAGTGCCACCAATCTCAAAGTAGTCAGCTCTGATCAAAATGAACAAAATATACTCAATAATCATCAGGATCCTATAACTGAAGCTGTATTACCAGCTACAACCGAAAATCGGCAAGAAAAAAAGACAAGTTTTAATGATCTACTACTTGATTCGCTCCGACAGAGTCCTTCTTCTAATGCAAGGAAACGAAAGCGCGCTTAATTCGAGGTGGCCAAACCATTGCAGGTACTATCGCAAAAAGTCAGTAAAAACTCTCTACAAGTTCATCTACTATATCTAAACCAGCTATGAAAATTGACCGAAAGAGTAAACAAAGTCGGCCAAGTCCGTATCAATTTAAATCCAGCTCCAGTGAATCAGATAATGAAAGTGTACCTTTTATGGAATCGGATCAAAGTTTCACTTTAGAATCGCATTGCGAATATCAGATTCCTGAAATAAACCAAAAAACAATATTTCCATTGGAGACTGGGTACTGGTTAAATGCACATTACCAAAAGCAAACAAACATTTCATTGGGCAGGTAAATACTGTTGACAACGGCTTTGAAATCAAGTTTACTAGAAAATTAAAAGACAATTTTTATGGCCACTCACCAATGATGTCAATGTAGTACAGCTAGACGATATAGTGACTCGTTTACCTGAACCGGTAGTAAGACGCCGAGGAGGTTTTCATTTTAATGTGAAATTTGCGGGATACAATATTTAACAAGTTCCATAAAATTATTCGAATTTTTAAACTTTAAGTTTCTTGCCTGTTTTAGTTTCTCCTTGGGAATAATTCCTACTGTTTTAGAGATTAAAGCCAAACATTGGGTTTTGAACGGATAAATACGTTTATAAAAATATTATTCTTGTTATTAGGACTTTTTTGAGTGTTATTTTGGATTAGTTATTATTATTCAGAATAAATAATCAAAAAAAAAATAATCATTCAAATCTCAAGATCTCAAAAATAATTCATGTGTGCCTTATGCAGTATGAAAAGTAAACATATTAAACTATTACTTTCTTACAAAGACATTTTTATAAATATTGTATATTTAAAGTAGGAACGAAATAAACTTGAACTATTAGAAAGGGCTTCGCACTTGCCCCAGTCTACCCTAATTATAAACTTTGTAATATAATGCTGAAAAATAAACAAAATGGTTTTGTACACTTTACCGTTCTTCCCTACACTTGCTGCCACTTTTTTTCATGCACTTTCTTTCATTACAACATTTTTGTAATTTTCGTTCTCGTAGTTGTATAAAGGGGACTACTTTTGCACCTCCTCTATCAAACACTCGTCAGCAATTACCGAAAACGGTGGCATTCTGCTGAACGATCGGTGCTGGACTGGTCTCTCTAGCCGTCCGAACGCAGCGGCTGCAATTGACGGCGAACGCTGTGTCACTGAGCTGCGGCAGTGAAACCGTGTACATACAAATCGCATTAAACCAGTAACGAGCTACCAATCGCGAACGCCAGCTGCGGCCGCTGACTGCTCCAGCGAAACCATACCTTAGAGGCGCGTTAGAGTTTATAACCTTTATTTTACTATTTTTTATATTATGAATCAATAAAACTTATATCAACTACCTAAATATTACATTCAAATCTATGAGTTTTCGCAGATCTCAAATCTCACAATAGTCACAAGCGTTGCACTCTGCTTCGGCATTTTCAATGTCATCCCCGGTTGCATCTTTGTAAAGGACTGTAAATTTTTTTTGTTTGAAAGTGTATTTTCCTACCGAGCCAACTGTGCAAGAAGCAGCCTATTTCTGTCAGGCCACCAAAAGATATCTTATAATGAAAATGCTTTAAAACGTGGGTTATCCGCAGATCACGCGGCGCCCTGAGAATGAAAGGGCTTGGGTCGCCTGCGGACCACGTGGCGTGCTACGAATAAAATATGTTTAGTATTGGTGGCAGCTAACGTGTTTAATTAACACCTAATAAAATAAGTCAAAATTGTATCTTGTTTTGCACAAAAATATTGCAATAATATACCTCTTATATTAACATTGTTATAAAAGTATGAAAATATCAAAAACTTCAGAGTCCTTTTTCTCATTAGTTGTATTTTGGGCTAGGGTCACTTTGCATCTCATAGCCTCAATTTATGTGTTGGTTTGGCTTTCTCTATACAGAGTAAAATATATTTAACAACAAAATAAAATCAAACAAATAAGTACCAATAATTACCTGTAAAGATAATATATAATTTTTTTTTTAATTAATTGTCAAAATATTAATATTATTTTCTCACGGCATTAGCTCGGTATTCCCACTGTCTTGGAAGTCACCACTTATGCCTTAATTGTTATAAAATAACAAGATCAATATTCTTCTAATCATATTAGCTCGGTAATCCCACTGTCCTGGATGTCACCACTTATGTCCAAAAAAAGTTACTCTTAAAAGAAAAGAAAACAAAACAATCTATAGCAACAAAACTTTTTATCAATTTTACATTGTTTACAGAAGTTTTTTAAAGAAACTATATATTATTGAATCAACATAAATTAACTTAAAAGAAAAAGGGGTTTTAAAATAATACCATATAGTAGTCCTAAACTCTTGAATTTAGATACTGACAAATAACTCACACAACGTTAAAATTTATGTTGTAAATATTTTCAGAGTACCTTTACCGTACGCATTTTTACGTTTTCCAGACCGTGAACGCTACTGGTTGCGTTGACCGGGCAGGGACGAGTTCACTCCCGGCCTGACCAGGTGGTTTGGTTTTTCCATGGGTCGAATTCACTCCCAACATAGGTCGAGTTCATTCCCAAGCGAATATGCATTTAAGGAGGATTAAAAGGTATTACTTTTCAGAAATTGATACATTGTTGCCAAATAGTATTTTTATCCATGAAAGCACGGTGAGTTAGTCATTTATTTTTTCTTAGGAAAGAAAAAACGTACTATGTAAAAGATATTAATAAATCACAGAATAACTAATTGCAAAATTTAGAGCACTCATTATTTTTATTAACATTAACTATAATTAAAAAGAGATTATCAGCAAATCGATTCAAATTTAGAGAACTCATTATTTTAATTAACATTAACTATAATTAACAAGAGATTATCAGCAAATTGATTCATATTTGGGGGAGGAGTTAAATAATAGAAATAATAAACCCTTAGTGTGATTCTTTATTAGTTGCACATACCAAATTGAACATACCAAATTTGTTTAAAACGAAGTGATTTATAGTGTGTGTAATAAAAGTTTGCAATGGAGGCTTCAATAGTTAAAAGTGAAAAAGGCAAAGACATGTTAGTTATCAACGGTTTCAAATTTTCTTTTCACAAGTAGTTAGCAAAAGGCATTTTAAAAAGATGGGCTTGTACGTCCCGGAAACCGCCGTGCAAGGCATTTGTTAAAACTAAACCAGACAGTGTTGAAGTGATAGAATTTTGTTTATTCCACAACCATGACAAAATATCTGAAGAAATTCTGAACAGGCAAACTATAAGCAATTCAGTGAAAATGAAAGCAGTTGAAGATGTTTCGGCAAAACCAATGGGCTTAATCAGAAAGGAGCTAAGAGAATCCCAATGTGAAACTATTGCCACTTCTGACGTTGAAAGAATTAGAAAAAATATGTATGTTGCTAGGTCTCAAACTGCACCAAAACTTCCTAAAGATATCTTTGAATTTCATAATTTATTAAATTCTGTAGAAACAAAAACAAATAGAGGTGAACGTTCTCTTCTAAAAAATGACGAAAAAAATCATGTAATCATGTTTTCATGTAAAAGTAACTTTCTTGCTTTAACAGAAATATCGGAATTATATGTTGACGGCACTTTTGAATATTGTCCGAAATTTTTTTTACAATTATTTACCATTCATGGTTGCAAAAATGGTCATTATGTTCCTCTCGTTTTCTTTCTTTTAAAAAATAAAAACACTGCTTCATATAAATTAGCTTTTCATTATTTCAAAGAAGCATACCTCTCTGTAACCGGTCACGAGTTTTTCCTAAAAATCATAACTGCAGATTTTGAAGCAGCTATACATAAAGCGATTCGGGAAATGTTCCCAACTACTAAAATTAAGGGATGCCTATTTCACCTGGGTCAAAGTTGGTTTAGAAAAATTCAACAGTTAGGTCTTGCCAAAGAGTATCAGTTAAAAAACGGTGCAGAAACAGAGGTAACTAAATGTCTAACTTATATATTTGGTTTACCATTTCTAAAAGCAGAAGACGTTGGGGAGTGCTTTGCTCTAGATATCGTTTCAATTCAACCAGAAAATGAAAAGTTGGCAAAATTTAATGACTATTTGGTTAAAAATTATATAGAAGAAACATCAGCTTTTCCTCCTCACATTTGGGCTGAAAACTCGTCGTCTTTGAAAAGGACAACAAATGCATGCGAGTCTTTTTATTCTCGTTATAATGCATCATTTTACAATGCACATCCAAATTTTAATCAATTTTTAAATGTTCTTGTAGATTTCCAACTAGATACTTATATTAAGCTTCAAAGTATTAATACCGTCACGAAAGTATACGATCGGAAAATAGTATTAAGAAAAAACTTTATAGAAAATAATTTAAAGAAACTACAGAACGGCCGCCTTACCAATTTTCAATTTATAAAAAATATTTCTTTTAAATGTAGAATTTGACAACTATTTGTATTTGTATAATTGTATATATTTGTATAAGTAAAATCTTTATATCATATTTTTTTCGGAATTTTTGTACGGAATCGGAATTTTCTGATTTTTTTTATAAAGTTTGTATACATAATAAAATTTTAATTTTTTTAAATTTTGTTTTTTTACTTTGCTACTGTTTTATTTTAAGAAATAAAATAACTTTGGCGAAAAGAATGACTTGGCAACAGTGTTTAGATTTTAAGGTATCATAAATACTTATTCTAATTACGGTATAAAATCGTCTGGGAGTGAATTCAACCATCACCTTTTTGGCAGTCAGGTAATATTTATATTTTGGGAGTGAACTCGTCTCCTCCGGCGTTGACCAGCTAGGAAATGTACTGCGCGCCAAACACTTCGTATCCTAGACAGTGGGCGAAACGCCCACGTGCCTTATTATTTCGCGCGTTTTTTTGCATGCTGATGCAGTGTTATGCCATATTTATTCATTTGCTATGGTACCAGTGAGTCGTCCACGTGCAAGTTAGAAGTGTTATTTCGAATTATTTGTTTGTGTTGTGAATGTAGGCTTGTCAATATGAATCAAGGCGGAGAAGAAACTGTAATTGAAGCTATAAAAATGTTTGATTGTAATATCAGAATAATTAACGTCGACCAAAACAAAATTATTCTGAAAACCAACATCGAAAGAGATATAGATATTACTGCAAACAATTGGATTATAAACTTTTCTAAAGCTACTAGCACAGAGTGGATTGTAAACAGAACGTATCCTAAAATAAAAAAATATACGGTATCGAAAAAATTGGGTTTGTCAGCACAATGCTAAAAATTAGGATAGAAAAATAAGCGGCGTTAGGGAAAGAAACAGGAACTGCGGCGCCAAAATCTTTATCAAGGTTAAAAATGAAAACAAATTTTAAAGATACAGGGATCCCTTGCTGAAGGAGGGTCTAAACGCCATTAAAGAAGTTTGTTTGAATTTATTATAATTAATATTATAACAACAATATTATTTTAATAACTTTAGGTGCATTTTACGCATAGCCACAGAGTATGGCTTCCGGGAATCGTTGGGTACTGGTGATGCTGTCTTCAATTTTTTGCAGAGTCTGTTTCTGGGCCTGAACGACGGAGAGGTGGCAGCGGCAGTGTTCTGTGATTTCTCCAAGGCTTTTGATTGTGTCAATCATAGGATACTGCTAGACAAGTTGGAATATTATGGCTTTAGGGGAGTCCCCTTAAAATGGTTTAAATCCTATCTATCTGATAGAAAACAATTTGTCAAATGTAATGGCGGTATTTCCCAGACGCTTTCCATGAATAGTGGAGTTCCTCAGGGATCCGTTCTGGGACCCATGCTTTTTCTAATTTATATTAATGATCTGGGACATCTTAACATCCGGGGCCGGTTTACTATATTTGCGGACGATACAACGATTCTCTGGAGCGGTAATGACTCCGACGGTCTGGTGAATGTTGTGTCGCGGGATATGGCTGTGGTTACGAAATGGTGTGATAGTAACCTTTTGCACCTCAATTTTAACAAAACACATATATTAAGTTTTAAATTCGACTGTGAAAATATTAGAATAAATAATCGTGATAGTATTAAAATAAACGACTGTGATATCCAAAGCAGGCAAAATGCGAAATTCCTGGGTGTTGTGATAGACAATAGGCTTAACTTTCATGAGCATGTTCGAGCTTTAAATCAGAGGATTGCCCGGGGCTGTTTTGCCGTTAGGGTTGTGTCAAGTGAGTTGGGATTATCTATGGCTAGGTCGACTTATTTCGCATTGATTGAGAGTCACCTAAGCTATGGCATCTCGTTTTGGGGATTCTGTAGCCGATACCTCTTTGGCACCTCTTTTATAATTCAGAAAGGAGCAGTTCGGTATATTTCCAGGGTTGGTTCGAGGGAACACTACAGGCCTTTATTTATAGGACTCAAAGTTCTTACATTGCCATGCTTATTTATTTTGGAGACGGTTTGCTTTGTATTTAAAAGGTATACTTTGTTGAACCCCTTGGATAGAAGATGTCCCACAAGGCAGGTAGATAACCTTCCACTACCTATACCAAAGAGTACTTTGATTAAGAACTCAATAGTCTATGAGAGCATAAAAATGTACAATCATCTACTTGCAAATGTCAAAAAAATAAGTACGTTCGTATCGTTCAGGAGGGCCGTCTCCACTATCTTGGTGGATAGGGCATTTTATTTTCTTGAGGAATACTATGGTGAGAGATTTTAGTGTGATTTGGTTCGGGCTTGCATTTTTATTATCGTTGGAAATTCTGATTTACTGTACTGTCTGCTTGCGATGTGTGATGCTTTCCTTTTTCTTTTCTTTTATGATGATTCTTTACCTTTTTTAAGTTTTCAGAACTAAATTTTAAAAAATATTACAGCCACACTATATATTTATTTGTATGTTATGTTTTTTTTTACTTGTTGTATTTACCCGTATTCTTTATATTTTTCGTAATTTTATATTTATTTCAACGTGTTATCAAGTTAAATTAGTTTTTATCTTGTAATAAATATTTAAATTTTTAGACTATAGAAATAGTTTGTAACACACTGTGTAGGCACTTTACTTTCAATTTAATTTTAAGTTAGCTTTGTCAAAAAATAGTCTTTTATTTATGACAATAAAGCATTTTTGATTGATTAATTGAGTTACGGTGGAAGAACCCTATAGCCATCTAAGAGTAAGCTCGTCTACGAAAGATCAATTTTTCAAGTACTTCAGTGATGGATTGACTTTTAGCTAAGCCGAAAATTTCCATAAGTCTACACTAATGGCTACCACTTCAAGTAATAAAATATATAAAACTCTCGCCAATGCCCAAGTAAATCCTATGGAACGCTCAATTTATCATTTGTATGAACAATGGAGGTACGTATTTCTGTTAAAATTTGTTTCCACAACTTTTATGCATATTCAACTCTTATTTGTAGGAAAGAAAATTATGGAGAAAGAACAAGCAAAAGCGTTTTTGAAAAGCTGGTGGAGAAGAAGGCACACTTTGAAGAGAATGGAATCAAGACGTTTGTAATCGAAGAGCCGTTTTGCTGTGTTGTGGTAACGCCCTTAATGCTCAGAGCCCACAGTATGCATTTTTCTAGTAAAATCGTTTTTGTTGACAGCAGTGTATCATGTGATCAAATGGGTAATTCAATAACATTTTTCTTGTGCTACTAAAATCGGCGGTGTACCTTTCGGCTGTATGATCCACAGTTATCAAACACAGGAAGTGTATGAATTTTGTTTTCAAAAATTAAGGGATGTCCTGGGATCTAATAGGTTTGCTGGTGAAGAAACACCTTCCGTTTTTATGACAGATGATTCAGCTGCAGAAATAAATGCGCTCCATACTATATTTCCTAAGTCAACCACTTTACTTTGCACTTTTCATGTAATGCAAGCTGTGTGACGCTGGCTATGGGACCAGAAACATGAAATTGAAAAAGCAGATCGACGGCCCCTCATGCAACAATTTCGCGATGTTCTATATGCAAAAAATATAATTGACTGCAATCTATTGAAAGAGGAATCATACAGTAGCAAAGTGTCAGCAAAATATAAATTATTTTTAAACTATTTTGAAGAAATGTGGAAAAGAAATTCAGAATGGTGCCACTGTTTTCGTACTGGCATAACAACTAGGGGCCACAGTACCAATAACATAGTGGAAGTCTCTATACGTATATTTAAAGATTTAGTCCTCAAGAGATGTAAGGCTTTTAATTCTGTATCTTTGGATTTTGTTACTTATTTTATGGAACAATTTTACCAAAACAAATTCAAGAATAATTACACTTCCAATTTATTTCAAGAAGTTTGCAAATAAATGTACCAAATTAACTGCTACTAAAGTAAACGATTTTGAATATACTGTTAATTTAGCGTTAGACGAACATATTATGTCGTACACAGTAAACATTCAAACAGAGCAATGTGATTGTCCAGATGGAGCAGGGGGCAAATGTTGTAAACATTTGTGCGCAGTTTACAACAGTGGTGTGAATCTATTACGTGCCCCTGATTTGAATTTTGAAGACCGAGTTGAGTTAGCAACATTAGCTTTAGGTACTGGAGTCCTCAATTCTTATTTATAGGAATGGAGAAAAATATTGATTTAGTAAAAAATGCTAACGAAAAAACCCATGACTTCACCAAATCAATGCAAGCAAATAACACAGTTGAGCCTACATCAAGTGAAATGTTGGAAAATACCTTGAATGATAATGAATTATCAGCAGAGTACCAGGTGCAACTGTCAAAATTCAAAATAAACCTAAACAACTTCTATAATTTTGCTGAAGATAATGAATCAAAATTTATGTTAGAACACATATGTAACCTCAACAAGAAAATCAAAACTATTGAAAATATCAAGTCGTTTGTTAATATCTGCACAGGCATGTGTAACTTTTAAAAAACGAGAAAGATAAAAGTCCAACCTACTTCTATTGCACGCCGGGCAAATAGAAGTTTACATGCTGGCGCTAGGGCAATACAGGCAGGTAGGCGGTCAAAGTTGGAAGTTTTGAGAAACAAGAAGAAAAGATCAAAAAAGCTGAGATCATTAAGTAAAAATATTGACTTCAATCAAACAAATGCTATTGGTCATGAAAGTAAACATTAAAATATGCTACCTGTGTGATGCCCGACACAGGGTGACAAATTACTGAAATCTTAACTTAAAATTACTAAATATAATTTTTTGCTTTAACTGAATTTTCCATCTAACTTTCACAAAAGGTTCATTAATTTTATTGACATTTAAAATCTTTGTTTTTTTTTAAATCAATGTCGATGTCAAAAGACAATGATTATTTTCGTGTAGAAATTAAATGCACATAAAACACGTCACAAGCACGAAAACATCTGATAACTTTGACTGACGACTGTGACGTCAAACCAAAAGCTTCGAGAACAATCTAGAAGTTTTCGGTTGTTGAACTTCTTTTTAACCCAATTAGGGTCAGGATGATATCATTGTCACGAGTCTAATATTGCGTAATCTATCTTTCCACCGTTCTCAAGAACAAAGGAAAAATGCGTTGTCTGTCGCAATTAAAACCTCGATTTTCAGCTATAAATACGGTGTGAAATTCATAAAGGGAGAGAGATCTAAATAAACAGTTGTAGAACGAAACTCTGCCCGATTCAAAAATCAATTACTGATTAATTAATTAATTTCTTTTTAATTAAAAATGATATTTTTGAAACTGAGAAAAAGTAACATGAGTTCAGTTTAGAAAAGATAAATTTTTCAAAATTTTTATTTATAAGTGAGTGGTTCTATAGTGAAGACTAGTCCTGTCAAATACTTGCCAGTGTCGTACCGTACAGTGAACGTAAGAACATGAGAAGTAAGTGTCTGATTTCGAATAAACTTTATATTTTGGTCATGGTTTAAAAAAAAAAGAATATATATTTATAACTGTTACCATGTTCTGAAAGTATTAGAAAGCACATCTATTAAATAAATATCTAAGTAGATTTTTGCAAGGGATTTTTGAGATTTTTTAGTTTAATTATTATATTCTGGAGCCCTGAGAGGACAGATAGGTTAATTTGAATTGCACTTGTTGTGGGAATTAATGGGATTGTAAAACTATAAATAATTACTTGATTAAAGTCTAAGTGGCCGGCGAGGTTATGTATTTAATGAAATGTCAACCCGTACCTATTGAAGTTCGCCGAGAAGAGCATTGCTATGTAGAATTGCCAGTAACGGCGTATAACCAAAGCTTTTATATGTCGCCAGTGACAAGAATTTTGCAAAAGCATGCTCCCAAGTAGATTGTAGTACCCTCATTCCGTCGATGTACTTTATCGATAATAAATGGGTAGGTTTTGATCCTTACCCGACTTTGGGATTAGTACCGCAACAACTTCGAGTAGACGCGGAAGAGCACTTCAAATTTCAATCCATAAAAAACCTAGGAGCAGGAGAATTATATACCTATCAGAAAATTAAAAAGCTCAGGACGCAATGGTTTTTAATTTGGAACGAAATGCCTTGAACAATATATTAATTAGGATAATTGCTGGACAAGAAGTAAATACACAAGGATTTTCCACGTTGAGTCTATTCAACAAAGAAGAAATAGAAAATCTAGCCAATTCTGCCATCCGCAAATTATATGGTTATTTTACATTGCTAGGAGAATGTGTGCCCTGTTATTCTTAAAAACATGTCTGAAATTAAGACTTCGTGCCTGATTATGGAGCCTAATTCTGATCTACCAGAAGGCTTACTAGTAGCTAGAGTGTTGTGTAAGACAGAAGAATTTATTCCACTACGGATGACCAACCTCACTAATAAAGATATTTGTGTAAAGCCTAAAACGGTCCTTGCACACGCATATGAGGTGGATATTCAAGAACGATCTACGTCTTTAGACCATTGTCCTTTACGTACAGTGACGAAAAAAGATACTGAGGAAATTTTAGCACAATTGCAGCTAGAAAAACCACGAACGTTAGACTTGAAAAGATTAAGAGATCTGGTTGTCAAATATATTGATATACAGGGTGCCCAAGATAAGGAGGGCCTCTATGGGGATCTCGGTTATGGTAAGAGCTACAACTTTGATTAAATGGGGAAAAAGTTGCGCAATCAGAGGACTAATAATATGGCATAAAAAAAGTTTTAGTAATATTTGTAAGTTTTGAGATATTAAATAAAAACTGATATTTTGGATTTTTGATTTTATTTTTCTTTGGCGTTATTATTAAAGTTAGAGCAAAACTGACAAAACTCTCTCACAGCAACTTGTTATGAACTTAAAGATTACATCGCAATTTTTTTTATACGACGTTTCGTTTCCAAGCAAACACCATCAACTTCATTTTTTCTAATACGGCCCTGATTTCTTATTGTCAAATTTTGAGAGCATTTTTTATTCTTAATTCAATGATGTACCAGACAATGTTGTTTAATTACGTTTCGAGCCTTTTTAACCATCTTTATGAAATTTTCAGGGTCCGGACCTGGATCCTAGAGTGTTGCATATGCTTTTTCAGCTTTTTTAATTAAACCTTACGATACTGTTTAAAAAAAAATAAAAACTTCCTGGGTTTATTTTCTTTTTGAAACAATACAAATCTACGCTGTTGCAAACTAAGTATTGTTCTTTTCCCAAATTAGCGAAGTAGGCATTGGAAAAAAAAATGAGTAGGTATGGTGTCAGACAATTTGGCATTACTTCAGTTGAACTAAATATGGCAGGTTATTATTCAAATGAAGAAAAATTTGATATGTTATCATGTTTTATTTTAAGCGGAGAAAATTGTAATGTAGCGGAGCGGATGTATTTGGACAAATATCCGGAAAGGAGACAACCAGCTAAACGGACTTACAGTAAGTTAGTAACTAACCTTAAAGAACACGGTGCATTTAAAAAACCCATGCTCTCCCGAAAAAAAAATAGTAACCAGGAAAAGGTTTTCAGCGTATTATTAGCTGTTACTGAAAACCCTGGAGTATCAACTAGAGAAATTGATGAAAATGTAGGCGTAGCGAAATCAACTGCTCAATTTATTTTAAACAAACAAAAATTTCACCCATATAAATACAGAATTTGTCAAGGACTGAGGCCAGGTGATGCAGAAAGACGTCGATCATTCTGCGAATGGCACACCAGAAAATGCCACGAAAACATAAATTTTCCTTACCAGATAATTTGGTCTGATGAAAGCATGGTAAATCGAAACGGGATCTTTAACAGAAAAAATGTACATTACTGGTCTAAGGAAAATCCACGTGTATTCAAAGAATCAAGACACCAATACCGTTTCGGATTTAATATGTGGGCTGGAATTTTGGGAACAAGAATAATAGGACCTTTTTTCTATCAACATAATTTAACATCTGAGCATTACCTGAATTTACTCCAAAATGACTTAGAGGAGGCTCTGGATAATTTACCTCTGGCAGAACAACGCGACACTTGGTTCCAGCAGGATGGTGCACCTGCACATAATTCAAGGGTAGTTAGAGAGTACATTTCAGCAAGATTTCCAGAAAAAAGTATCAGCACTTATTCTGTAACACCCTGGCCGGCGCGTTCCCCAGATTTAACCCCGCTTGATTTTTTCCTTTGGGGATATATCAAGAATTGTGTTTATAAGCAGAATTTTGAAACAGAAGAAGAGCTTAGACAACTAGTGCTTGCAGCCTTTCACAGCGTAACGCCACAAATGTTAACTAATGTCCTAAATAATACAGTTTTAAGATCCTATTTATGTTTGGAGAACGACGGAAATCACTTTGAACACCTTTTGGAAAATTAATTTTTAATGATTTAATGTTAGTTTTATTTCAATTAATTAAAGTTTAATTATTATGGGTTCGGAATCAGTATTTTACAATGTTAAATAAATAATTAAAAATCTATTATGTAATTTTATTATTTTTTTTTAAATTCATAATGAAACTAAAAAGATTACGTTGTTACCTTCTACATCCATCATTTTCATTTTTTTAATTAAAAAAGCTGAAAAAGCATATGCAACACTCTAGGATCCAGGTCCGGACCCTGAAAATTTCATAAAGATGGTTAAAAAGGCTCGAAACGTAATTAAACAACATTGTCTGGTACATCATTGAATTAAGAATAAAAAATGCTCTCAAAATTTGACAATAAGAAATCAGGGCCGTATTAGAAAAAATGAAGTTGATGGTGTTTGCTTGGAAACGAAACGTCGTATAAAAAAAATTGCGATGTAATCTTTAAGTTCATAACAAGTTGCTGTGAGAGAGTTTTGTCAGTTTTGCTCTAACTTTAATAATAACGCCAAAGAAAAATAAAATCAAAAATCCAAAATATCAGTTTTTATTTAATATCTCAAAACTTACAAATATTACTAAAACTTTTTTTATGCCATATTATTAGTCCTCTGATTGCGCAACTTTTTCCCCATTTAATCAAAGTTGTAGCTCTTACCATAACCGAGATCCCCATAGAGGCCCTCCTTATCTTGGGCACCCTGTATTTCGAGCTCCTGATCATAAATTAACCTGTACTAATGACGTCGTACATAGAATCATTACCGAAAATGTACCACCTATTTTAAAGAGACCTTATAGAGTCCCATACCACAGACAGGGGATACTGAAAAAAGAAATTAAAAAATTATTGGATGGAGAAATAATTGTAGAAAGTCAGTCTCCTTGGAGTTTTCCTTGTATGGATGGTGGAAAAGAAAATGCATCCAGGAAAAGAGGTACAACACAGACTGGTAGTTGACTACCGTTTATTGAATGATATTAGTAAGACGGACTATTTTCCCCTACCTAATATTCAGGAAACTTTGGATAAACTATCGGGAGCTAGTTTATTTTCTACTATGGACCTTATTTAAAATTCAAACCAACAAAATGCCATTTTATGAAAAAAGAAATTGAATATTTGGGACACCTTATAAAAGAAGGAGGATATATCACCCATTCTGATAAAACGAAAATTATCAGGTCGTACCCTGTACCGAAAACAGTAAAACAAATCAGAGCATTTCTTGGGTTATGTAGATTTTATCGAAAATTTGTTAAAAATTTCGCAAAAATTAGCCAGCCATTGAATTATCTTACTAAGAAACATAAAATTTCATTGGACTACTGGACAACAACCAGCATTTGAGAGCCTAAAAGCAGCTTTAATTTCATCGCCAATTTTGAAATATCCCGATTTTAGTAAACCATTTGTAATAAATACGGACGCTAGTTCAACAAGTATAGTCGCCAGTCTATCACAGAAATATGATGGTTTAGAACACCCTGTATGTTACTCCAGTCGAGTACTTAACGATGCAGAAAGGCGATATAGTGCTATAGAAAGGGAATGTTTAGCAGTTATCTTTGCTGTGAAATCCTATAGAGATTATGTAATTGGCACCCACATTACGGCGGTGACAGACCATCGGCCATTAAAATATTTATTAACCATAAAAGACCCTAGTTCGAGATTAGCTAAGTGGGCAATGTATTTGATAGAATACAGTTTTTCTATCGAATATAGGCCAGGGAAACCAAATTGTAATGTTGATAGTCTGACTCGTTTAAGACCGGAGGAAGGATTTCAGTCAACTGGACTTGTAGCCAAGATTAATGAGGAAAAATATACTCCGATGACGTCAGTTATTTGGAGCATCGAAGAAATTAGACAATTACAGCAAGAAGACGATTACCTAAGAAACCTAATAAGTGCACAGAATATAGAGGAAACACCATATTACCTAAGTCCTAAAGGTGTATTATATCAACAAAGACAAGATCATCAAAGACAGGATCCGGTTATGGCACTTGCCGCCATTATACCTGAATTGCTAAAGATGTATCATAATTCTATTTATGCTTCTCATTGTGGGCAGAAGAAAACCCTAGAATTAATAAAAAGAGACTTTTATTGGCCAACTATTAATAATAAAGATGTAAAAAGCTATGTTGAGAAATGTCACTCATGTAACCTGCGAAAAACTAACTATCAGCCACCTACTGCACTACAGAAAAATGTAGTTCCCTCTATGCCATGGGGACGAATAAGCCTCGATTTAGTAGGACCATTGAATAGCACAATTAACGGTACCCGATATCTGTTAACTTGCGTGGATTATTTAACACGTTATCCAGAATGTATTCCTCTGCCTGACATTACGGCAAAAACTGTTGCTAGAGCTTTTGTGGAACATATTATTTGTAGATTTGAAACGCCTAGAGAGTTTTTGACAGATTGTGGATCCCAGTTTGTAGGAAATTTATTTACGGAAATATGTAAATTACTGGAAATTAAGAAATTGAAGACTACACCTTATCATACAAGCGCGAACGGCATTATAGAAAGAATGCACAGAAGTTTAAAAACAATGATAAGCCATTTCGTTACGGAGCTTAACGCTAATTGGGATGACATATTACCTTACTGCTTAATGGCATATCGTAATATGATACATGAAGCCACACAGGAGTCCCCATATTTTCTTATGTTTGGAAGAGATATGGAACTTCCTATACACTTAACAATCCGTCAACAATCGTTAAAATATGAAATAGATGTTAATTTTGTAAGTGAAATGATGGAAAAAATGCAAGCTGCTCACGACCTAGCTCGCGCTAACATAGAAAATAGCATAACAAAGAGATGTGAAAACATAACGCCCGCACAACTAGAAAATAATTTAATTTAGGAGACCTGGTATATATGTATACATCTGTTATTCCTGGTAAGAAATTATCAAGAAAATTCCATACAAAATGGAAAGGTGCATTTAGAGTAATTGAAAAGAAAGGACCATTAACTTTTAAGGTAAAGGAGTTGAACCGACAAAAGGAGCACATGGTACACGCTGGTCGATAGAAGCCTCGAGGAGCTACTTCAAGAGAGAAGAGAAGAAGAGGCGAGGAGGAAGGAAGAGGCAGAAGAAAGAATGGAAGTGTAGAGAAAGATTGGGATGTAGAAAGGTGTTTTTGGATTAATAAATGGGATTTCTTCAAACGACCTTACAGTAAAACCTTTGAACTCTAATTGAGCGGTAGCGTGCCAGAAAAAAAAAATTTAAGACTAGTAAAAGTGCAGTTTATTTTCTCAAAGTAAAAAAAAAAACCATGACCACGTGGATAATTGTGTTCCTGACATATTTGCGGTTGGTGGAGGACAACTCTATAAAAAACCTCCTGTTGCGGGCTTCCCTGGTCCATTTGAGGGACCTCTTTTTCCTGTTGGTTGGAGACGGACTGTGCTATCCAGCTTTGTTTCCGCTAATGGCATTAGTGGCCTTATGGTGTGAAATGCTACATGCGGAATATCGAACTTTTATTGTACATTGGGCCACAGCGGAAGGAAGAGAGCTGGAAATGGGAGCATGTGATTGCGCTTTATGCTCCCCACCAACCGGGGTCTCGGTGGCTTCGACTTATTTGGGTTTCTTAATGCAAGCGGGGATCCCGCAATGTCCATGCAACTTGTGCACTGAGGGTCCCCTAGGAGGTCAACCAGCACAGCCACCCAGAGTCTCCACCCCTCAGCCAGGGCCATTTGGCGTCCCAAGAGGAGCAGCCCGCCAGATACTACGACCCGCTAGACTGCAAGCGCCAACGGCGGCACCACCTCCATCACCTGCAGGACGACAGGGAGCGAGGGCCGGATCCCAGTTCGTGCCCCTGGATCATCTCCCAGTGATTCCTCAAACTCCGGAGGGCCTCGGACATGGCAGGCCCCACCGCCGGCGAAATAACACCGCCGTCCCAGGACCAGTCTTGCCACGACGAAGCAGACCTACACCTGTGGGACCCGGACGACCTGTGCCCACCGAAAACGGACCCCTCCCTGATAGCTATCAGGTGGAGCAAACCGAGGAGTTCCGATTACGTTTTCGTAGGATCTAACAGTTTAGTAAATGTAGTAAGACAGGTTGGGTTTAAAACAATTGGATAAAGGTTTAACTGTAGTTGTGGAATTGCAGTTGTTTTGTTGCCAAATATTTTGATTTTGGTTGTTCCACGAAAATGATTGGATGGATCATGCACGATTTTATATTCTAGTTTTTATATTTCTTTCTATATTTTTTTTACCTTTACATTTTACAATACATTTATTACTATTTTACAATTATATATTTTATACACCATATATGAGTAATTTTTATTCGAGTAGTTATAGACCACCTTTTTTTTTTGTTTTTGAAGGAAATCAGATACTTATAGTAACAGGTAGGGACGACAAGTCAGTTGAAACCACAAAGAGTTGTAAACCTTAAGGGACATGAACCCTTGACTTTCTTTTTCATTGATGATTTTACCGTCTGGTAATAAATAAAGCACACATAAATTTCAATAATAAGTAGATCTGTCGAAAGAGCTTTTGAAAGCCATTTCGACTAGATAACGGGGGAGTAATGTGATGCCCGACACAGGGTGACAAATTACTGAAATTTTAACTTAAAATTACTAAATATAAATTTAGCTTTAACTGCATTTTCCATCTAACTTTCACAAAAGATTCATTAATTGACATTTAAAATCTTTGTTTTTTTAAAATCAATGTCGATGTCAAAAGACAATGATTATTTTCGTGTAGAAATTAAATACACATAAAAGACGTCACAGGCACGAAAACATCTGATAACTTTGACTGAAGACTGTGACGTCAAACCAAAAGCTTCGAGAACAATCTAGAAGTTTTCGGTTGTTGAACTTCTTTTGAACCCAGTTAGGGTCAGGATGATATTATTGTCACGATTCTAATATTGCGTAATCTATTTTGCCACCGTTCTCAAGAACAAAGGAAAACTGCGTTGTCTGACGCAATTAGAACCTCGATTTTCAGCTATAAATTCGGTGTGAAATTCATAAAGGGAGAGAGATCTAAATAAACAGTTGTAGAACGAAACTCTGCCCGATTCAAAAATAAATTACTGATTAATTAATTAATTTCTTTTAAATTAAAATTAATATTTTTGAAACTGAGAAAAAGTAACATGAGTTCAGTTTAAAAAAGATAAATTTTTCAAAATTTTTATTTATAAGTGAGTGGTTCTATAGTGAAGACTAGTCCTGTCAAATACTTGCCAGTGTCGTACCGTACAGTGAACGTAAGAACATGAGAAGTAAGTGTCTGATTTCGAATAAACTTTATATTTTGGTCATGGTTTAAAAAAAAAAGAATATATATTTATAACTGTTACCATTTTCTGAAAGTATTAGAAAGCACATCTATTAAATAAATATCTAAGTAGATTTTTGCAAGGGAGTTTTGAGATTTTTTAGTTTAATTATTATATTTTGGAGCCCTGAAAGGACAGCTAGGTTAATTTGAATTGCACTTGTTGTGGGAATTAATGGGATTGTAAAACTATAAATAATTACTTGATTAAAGTCTTAAGTGGCCGGCGAGGTTATGTATTTAATGAAATGTCCAAATACCATTGTTTAAGAGGAAAATGAGGCGTTTTTTTATGAGCCTCGAATTGTAACATAATGGTTGGTGTTAGTGATGTTAGTGATTAAGTGTAATAAAAATAAGTTTATTTTCATTTTCTGTTATCTCCGTAGGATTAACATGTTTTTTTTTTTTTACTAATTTTTTGTATTCTAGTTACTTAACGGATTGTTTACTAAGACTCTAGTACTAAGTGGATACTATTGTGGAATGCTATTCTGTTTGTATCCCAAAGTGAAATAAATAAAATAAATAAAAAATAAATAAAATGTCAACCCGTACCTATTGAAGTTCGCCGAGAAGAGCATTGCTATGTAGAATTGCCAGTAACGGCGTATAACCAAAGCTTTTATATGTCGCCAGTGACAAAAATTTTGCAAAAGCATGCTCCCTAGTAGATTGTAGTACCCTCATTCCGTGGATGTACTTTATCGATAATAAATGGGTAGGTTTTGATCCTTACCCGACTTTGGGATTAGTACCGCAACAACTTCGAGTAGACGCGGAAGAGCACTTCAAATTTCAATCCATAAAAGACCTAGGAGCAGGAGGATTATATACCTATCAGGAAATTAAAAAGCTCAGGACCCAATGGTTTTTAATTTGGAACGAAATGCTTTGAACAATATATTAATTAGGAGAATTGCTGGACTAGAAGTAAATACACAAGGATTTTCCACGTTGAGTCTATTCAACAAAGAAGAAATAGAAAATCCAGCCAATTCTGCCATCCGCAAATTATATGGTTATTTTACATTGCTAGGAGAATGGACCAGCGGATTATTGGGCCTGTATATTATTTTTCGTATAATTAAGTTTGTCATTGAGACGTTTATGAATGCCTTATCTATACATAACTTAAATGGTTGTACCTGTCATTTGTTAGCTTCCTTCTGGGATACCCTATCGTTATTTGTCATACATCATACTCAAAGAAAATTAAGAAACAGGAAAAAGGAGATAACAAGTGTATGAAGGCCTTTGTGAACTTGAATCAAGAATTAGTTATTCCACGGATGAGTGAAGCCGTGTGCCCTGTTATTCTTAAAAACATGTCTGAAATTAAGACTTCGTGCCTGTTATGGAGCCTAATTCTGATCTACCAGAAGGCTTACTAGTAGCTAAAGTGTTGTGTAAGACAGAAGAATTTATTCCACTACGGATGACTAACCTCACTAATAAAGATATTTGTGTAAAGCCTAAAACGGTCCCTGCACACGCATATGAGGTGGATATTCAAGAACGATCTACGTCTTTAGACCATTGTCCTTTACGTACAGTGACGAAAAAAGATACTGAGGAAATTTTAGCACAATTGCAGCTAGAAAAACCACGAACGTTAGACTTGAAAAGATTAAGGGATCTGGTTGTCAAATATATTGATATATTTCGAGCTCCTGATCATAAATTAACCTGTACTAATGATGTCGTACATAGAATCATTACCGAAAATGTACCACCTATTTTAAACAGACCTTATAGAGTCCCATACCACAGACAGGGGATACTGAAAAAAGAAATTAAAAAATTATTGGATGGAGAAATAATTGTAGAAAGTCAGTCTCCTTGGAGTTTTCCTTGTATACTGGTGGAAAAGAAAATGTATCCAGGAGAAGAGGTACAACACAGACTGGTAGTTGACTACCGTTTATTAAATGATATTAGTAAGACGGACTATTTTCCCCTACCTAATATTCAGGAAACTTTGGATAAACTATCGGGAGCTAGTTTATTTTCTACTATGGACCTGGCCTCAGGATACTTTCAAGTTCCTGTACATCCCGATAATCAAGAAAAGACGGCCGTTTCCACGCCGGAAAATCACTATAATTTCCTTAGAATGTCGATGGGACTGAAAAACGCTCCAGCCACTTGGAGTCGAATGATGTACCATATATTGGGTAAACTGACATAAACTCCTGGACAAAATTAACGCAACATCATAAATTTTACACTTATTTGACGCCATTTTTTTTTCTGAACCTATAATCCGATTTGAATGATTTTTTTTTTGAATTGTAGGTTGGTTCCTTAGCAATGTCATAGTTTTCGCTATTTGTGATAAAAAGTGGGTTTTCATATTATACCGGGTGTAATAAAAATGTTATGTTTTTTTCCGAAAATTTAAAACACCCTGTGGAGTATACTAGCAATAGTAACACATAGCAGTTACAATTACACTGTAGGTCCATCTTTTCCTAATATTCTCTTTTTTGGTTTATTCAATTTTCTCTGTTATTAGAGGAGATATACCGTTTTATAGCTCAACATGTTTTTAAAACCTTTATTATTCCATACGTTCATTGTTAACTGTTTTGCAAGCAGGCCGTGGACCTCCTGTGACGTTTCAAAGAATATGTCAACAAACTGTTGTATTTTAAAGTTACAAAGGTGAAATAAAGTTTGCCCCACTGACAAAAATCTGTTCGAAAACTGCTTATTTATCATTTGTTTAGTGTACCCAGTTGCGATTGCCTGCATACGAGTATTTCAAATTGAAAAATGAATCGACCAAAAAATTTGTCGGTAGAAGAAGCAGTAAGAGCATTAACTTTGGTGGATGAGGGCTATTCAATGTGTCATGTTGCTAATGTGATCGGAAGACATCGTTCCACTATAAGTCGTCTGGTTGAACGATTTAACGAGACAGGATCTTACTCTCGAAGGCCAGGGCAAGGGCGAAAACGATGTACCGACCCAAGAGATGAACGTTTTCTTAGGCAAACTGCTCTAAGAAGTAGAAGGGTCACTAGTACTGTGTTAAAAAGTGAACTTAGGACGGCTCGTCATCATGTAATATCGTCTCGAACAGTCAGAAGACGTTTGAATGAAGCTGGTCTAAGCAATAGAAGACCGGCAAAGAAACCATTACTCACCAGACAGCACAGAGTTAACAGATTGCGTTTTGCCAGGAACCATCAACATTGGACTGTTAATGATTGGAAGAAGGTTTTATTTTCTGATGAAACAAGAGTTAGTCTCAGTTCTCCTGATGGGCGCGAACGTGTTTGGCGAAGGGCTGGAGAGAGATTTGCAAGTTGCAATATCTCTCCAAAAATCCCGTTTGGTGGAGGCTCTGTTATGTTTTGGGGGGGAATTTGTTTCAACGGGCGCACAGAACTAGTCCCTATACGTGTAAGATCAATGGATGCGAATTTTTATTTAGAAAACATTGTAATTGAACATGTAATGCCTTTTGTTCCTTTTTTGGAACCGAATAGTGTATTTATGCAGGATAATGCTCGTCCCCACGTGGCTAGGCAAGTCATAGACTACTTAAACCGTGTAGCTATTCCGTTAATGGAATGGCCACCTCTTAGTCTCGATTTAAATCCCATAGAGCATCTATGGGATGCTCTTAAGAGAAATGTTCGAAGCCGTAATCCCGCACCGGTTAACCACAATCAATTGGTGGATGCAGTAATTGAAGAATGGGAGGATATGCACCAGGATACAATTAAAAATTTAATTTCCAGTATGCCGAGGCGTATGAATGCTGTGATTCAAAGTAGAGGTGGACATACACGATATTAATGTCACATTTAAATAACCAATTTTATGTTTTCGATGATTTTTTTTTTCGTGTTTTCGTTTCCAAAAAAAAAGTTTGTATTTCATACATGTAATTTCAATTACAATTTTACAGTTTACAATTCAATTCATTTGTTATTAAGTTATCGTTATTAAATAAAGTTACTCGTTAATTTTATTTTTATTTATCAAAGCAAACAAAATATAAATAAAGGTTTTAAGAACATGTTGAGCTATAAAACGGTATATCTCCTCTAATAACAGAGAAAATTGAATAAACCAAAAAAGAGAATATTAGGAAAAGATGGACCTACAGTGTAATTGTAACTGCTATGTGTTACTGTTGCTAGTATACTCCACAGGGTGTTTTAAATTTTCGGAAAAAAACATAACATTTTTATTACACCCGGTATAATATGAAAACCCATTTTTTATCACAAATAGCGAAAACTATGATATTGCTAAGGAACCAACCTACAATTTAAAAAAAAAATCATTCAAATCGGATTATAGGTTCAGAAAAAAAATGGCGTAAAATAAGTGTAAAATTTATGATGTTGCGTTAATTTTGTCCAGGAGTTTATAAAGAATGCTTGGTATATTTGGACGATATAATCGTTTTTCAAAAGATGTCAAGACACATCTAGAACGATTGCAACATGTGTTTGAGAAAATGCGGGAAAGTAATTTAAAATTCAAACCAACAAAATGCCATTTTATGAAAAAAGAAATTGAATATTTGGGACACCTTATAAAAGAAGGAGGATATATCACCCATCCTAATAAAACGAAAATTATCAGGTCGTACCCTGTACCGAAAACAGTAAAAGAAATCAGAGCATTTCTTGGGTTATGTAGATTTTATCGAAAATTTGTTAAAAATTTCGCAAAAATTAGCCAGCCATTGAATTATCTTACTAAGAAACATATAAAATTTCATTGGACTACTGGACAACAACCAGCATTTGAGAGCCTAAAAGCAGCTTTAATTTCACCGCCAATTTTGAAATATCCCGATTTTAGTAAACCATTTGTAATAAATACGGACGCTAGTTCAACAAGTATAGTCGCCAGTCTATCACAGAAATATGATGGTTTAGAACACCCTGTATATTACTCCAGTCGAGTACTTAACGATGCAGAAAGGCGATATAGTTCTATAGAAAGGGAATGTTTAGCAGTTATCTTTGCTGTGAAATCCTATAGAAATTATGTAATTGGCACCTACATTACGGCGGTGACAGACCATCGGCCATTAAAATATTTATTAACCATAAAAGACCCTAGTTCGAGATTAGCGAAGAGGGCAATGTATTTGATAGAATACAGTTTTTCTATCGAATATAGGCCTGGGAAACCAAATTGTAATGTTGATAGTCTGACTCGTTTAAGAACGGAGGAAGGATTTCAGTCAACTGAACTTGTAGCTAAGATTAATGAGGAAAAATATACTCCGATGACGTCAGTTATTTGGAGCATCGAAGAAATTAGACAATTACAGCAAGAAGACGATTACCTAAGAAACCTAATAAGTGCACAGAATATAGAGGAAACACCATATTACCTAAGTCCTGAAGGTGTATTATATCAACAAAGACAAGATCATCAAAGACAGGATCCGGTTATGGCACTTGCCGCCATTATACCTAAATTGCTAAAGATGTATCATAATTCTATTTATGCTTCTCATTGTGGGCAGAAGAAAACCCTAGAATTAATAAAAAGAGACTTTTATTGGCCAACAATTAATAAAGATGTAAAAAGCTATGTTGAGAAATGTCAGTCATGTAACCTGCGAAAAACTAACTATCAGCCACCTACTGCACTACAGAAAAATGTAGTTCCCTCTATGCCATGGGGACGAATAAGCCTCGATTTAGTAGGACCATTGAATAGCACAATTAACGGTACCCGATATCTGTTAACTTGCGTGGATTATTTAACACGTTATCCAGAATGTATTCCTCTGCCTGACATTACGGCAAAAACTGTTGCTAGAACATATTATTTGTAGATTTGGAACGCCTAGAGAGTTTTTGACAGATTGTGGATCCCAGTTTGTAGAAAATTTATTTACGGAAATATGTAAATTACTGGAAATTAAGAAATTGAAGACTACACCTTATCATACAAGCGCGAACGGCATTATAGAAAGAATGCACAGAAGTTTAAAAACAATGATAAGCCATTTCGTTACGGAGCATAACGCTAATTCGGATGACATATTACCTTACTGCTTAATGGCATATCGTAATATGATACATGAAGCCACACAGGAGTCCCCATATTTTCTTATGTTTGGAAGAGATATGGAACTTCCTATACACTTAACAATCCGTCAACAATCGTTAAAATATAAAATAGATGTTAATTTTGTAAGTGAAATGATGGAAAAAATGCAAGCTGCTCACGAGCTAGCTTGCGCTAACATAGAAAATAGCATAACAAAGAGATGTGAAAACATAACGCCCGCACAACTAGAAAATAATTTAATTTAGGAGACCTGGTATATATCAGTCGCCTAGATTCAAATCCCGATAAGTCACAACTTCTCAAGAAATGAGCTTTATACATCAAAAAAATCAAGAATTAAAAAATCTACAAGTCCATGTAGAAATTATAAAGCAAATCCCGACATATTTTACCTTATTTTCGGTTGAAAATCCTGTCTTAGATGCAAAAACCGACACGTCCTCGCCTGTCTTAGATGCAAAAACCGACGTTTCCATTGAACCAATGGGAGCACGGTATTTCATCTGATGATTTAATTCGACCGTTAAAATTTCTCAGTTTAAATAAGTTTTTCAACGAGTAACAACGCGTGTGTTTTTTACTCAATATTTATAGTAAAAATAATAAAATGAAAATTATAATAATTAAATAATCCCACAACAAACAATTTAAGTGTGTTATACAAAACCCAAATTACGCCCTGGAGGATGTTCTTCAGACACCCCTTAGCTAGCTCAACTCAGGGTAGGTTCGCTATTTTGTTTCTAGTTTGAGAGGTTTAGCACTCTTATAAGTAAGTTATAGTCAAATCCTGACCTTAGTTTTATTTTACTTAAAAGCCTTTAAATGTTCTAGTGTTTGGCCTCAGATAAAAACAAACTAGGAAAAAAAACACTTATGTCACAATCGGTATACCCTAGCTTATTATAAGCTCTCATTCACTCAAGTCCTCAATGTCACTCTATTTAAAATAAAAGCCAAATTTTCGCAGATGCCAATACAAATATTTATTCTTAAGGTGTTGTTAAGCCCTTGGTTACTTGGTTTTATAAATGCAAGCTCCTCTTACTTTGGTGGACAATAGATACTTAAAGTTAAAAGATAAATAAGTGGAATGAAATATTGAAGTGATAGTACTAGGTTTGACAATGAAATTTCTGAAGGTTTAAATTTATAAAGTTTATCGATAAAAGAAAACAAAAAGTCAAACCCTGTTTGACAGGGTCTTGCACAAGACGGCAACTGTCAGACCTACACTGTAAAAAAAAATGACTGTTCAGCCTGATCTGGCAGCCACATAGATCTACATCCAGGACATTGCCTGAGACATGAAATTTCCGCAAGGTCTGTGCAAGAACCTCTCACAACTAACTAAATTTACCATAAAATCTCTGTTATAGTATGATACAATATCTTACGAGTACCTGTGGTTACTCAATAAGCATGCTAGCCACTCGGCCATAGATAAATTAAAATGTCGAAGTTACAAATACTAAATTTGGAATAAACAAATGGCCTTTAGCCGAGAAACAAAAATATTTACTTTATAATCATAAATTGTACTGTATTTATAACAAAAGTAGCTGTAACAGACTACCTAACGCTTTGAACTACTAGAGACTCTTGTGACGTCTAAACGCTATGTCGACATACGCTACACGTTTACATTGCACAAGCTCTGTACATAACATGGGTGCAAAACTTTTTGGCAATGGTAATCTGATGTCTTGGACAACAGGTTGTCACTATCTGCTGACGGTAGCTCTTTATGTGGAGGCACTAGGTCGTGGTCCAATACTTACACCTTCCCTTCGTCTTTGGTTGTCTTGGGCGCCACCTGGTTTGATCGATGTTCAAACCAGGAAAAATATACCGAATATCAGTTCTATTGGAAAATATATACAACAAATAAAACTAAAGCTTTTCCACACAAATAATAAAGTTTTTATTGAATAAAAAAGGGGTTTAGGTTTATTTTTATGATGTTAAATTGTTTAAAATTTAGATAAGTTTGAATTATAAAGTGAAATGAATAAAAAAACAGCCTTTCTGGACGCAAGGATTTAAGTCAAAATTATGTATAACCTCGGGGAAGATTCTAGAACCTTTTAAATCTTTTGGTGGGGTGTGGTTAAAAAAGGTTACCTTTGTCAAGATGGCTCAACGGCGACCTTCTTTTCTGAAGGTATTTTCAGAAAAAAGCCAAAATGGAGGCCGCAAGATCTCCAAGTAAGACAGACCCCCTTCTCTAGCAAAATCGGCTGACTCAAGGCTGCCAGCTGGACATAAACCCCGACAAGGAAAATAAGAAGAAGAAGAGAACAGAGTGACAACATAAAGGATCCAAACGATCAGAACGAACAAGGGTCTGGGCCTTTACCAGAACCTAAATTACATAAGGAAATGAAGAAAGTAATTCTAAACAACCCCGTCTAAACATAAAATCGCCAAAAGTAGAAATGGACGGTCTGCGACTTGACCGAGACGCGAAACCGGAATTACATGGTTCACCTATGTGCGGCGCCTGATGCCATCAGCCACAGAAAACAGAAGTAGTGCGTTCGCCCCATATTTTGGCTAGTGTTATACAACTAAAGATGATACCCCACAAAATAAATAGTGGCAATTTTAAAATTGCTACAACTTTACCAAAACACTGTATGGTGAAAAATACGCAAATGCAAAATATTGATATTTTAAGTTGTTACTATGTTACAACATACTCAGGAAAAATGGTACTTAGCTAAAACCTTACGTGCTACCCATGGTTCATGAAGACTCAATCTACACACACACTCACACATGGTCTCTGAAACAGCTAGCGTGGAAACTGCTACACAGCTGGTCTCCAAGAAATCCCATAGTACACGGCAACTGGCACGTCCCGCGTCCAGGCAATTCCAAAAAAAAATGAACTAGTACATCACTTTGTACTCGGACTTTTAGCCCCTACCAAAAAAAACCCTAAAATCGAATTTTAGATATACAAACATGAAAGAGAAATCTTTCATAACACCCATCGAGGGTAATTCAGATACTAAAATTAAAACCTACCTCAAATAACTAACGAGGGTTCCCAATTTACTAGATGGCGTCTATGACCGCTGTTGAAGTATGACGCTAGTAAAGCAAATATACAAGAAAACATCAATACTCATTTACAAATGTTGATTGATGAATACAATCGTTACTTCCCAGAATATACCGAAGCAGCTAAAGTTGATCAAAAACTGATTCGTAACCCTTTTAGCACGGACGCTGGTGAAGTTACTGAAGGAATCCAGGAAGAACTCATTGAATTCCAAAATGACAGAAACTGCAAGGATGCTTTTGAATCGAATTCACTTGAGTCGTTTTGGTGTAAAAAAGCAATTTCTTATACTAAACTTCGAGAAATCGCCTTGCGCTATTTTATGGTTTTCTCAACAACTTATTTATGTGAACAAGGATTTTCTTCTTTGTTGGTAATTAAAAACAAGGCAAGGAATCGTTTGAAAGTAAGTGATGATTTGCGTGTAGCTTTGAGTAACAATATTAGTCCTAGGATAGCCGAACTCGTGAAGAAGATGCAAGCTCAGAAATCACATTAATACAAAATTACAGAAGTTTATCCTAAAAATATTATTATTTCTTTTTATGTAATTTCCTATTGAGTTCTTAATTAAAGTTTTAGTTTGATTATTACAGTTTATTTTTATTATATCTACATAGTGGTCCCTGCTAACAAGAATAACATAAAAGTGGTCCCTGACCAAGAAAAGGTTGGGAACCCCTGTTTTAAACAAACATGCTAATTCACTATGTTATTCCAGTAGGCTGTGATATAACAAATTGATTTCCTCGCTTGTCATAATTATGGCGACAAAATAGTATTTTGAGAGATTTTGCATTCTGTCTAATTTAGTACTAGTTACATTAATAAAATTATATAAACAGTTTTTTTGAAAATGTATACTATGGAGGAAAAAGCAGATATGCTTGAGTGTTTTTTAGAAAATTCGAAAAGCCCGGCCTTGGCGATTAGAGAGTATAGAAGAAAATTTCCTTTAAGGCAAATACCGGAAAAGAAAATATTTGGCAAAATTTATGCAAAATTCAGGCAAAATGGTAATCTGCTCCCAAAACCAAAGAACAGACGGCGACATGTGCTAACAGAAGAGAAGCAGTTGGAAATTCTGTTGCATTTTCAGGATTTACCCGAAACCTCTACCCGGCATGCCAGTTTGGACTTGGATGTGAAACGAGGCAGCATTAGAAACTGTTTAGAAATAAATAATCGCAAACCATTTAAATTTTTACCTGTTCAATATTTAGAAGAAAGAGACTATCAGACACGGTTAGAATTTTGTTCGAGAGTAATGGATATGCATTTTGCTGAAAATATCTTTTACAACATGATTTGGACCGATTAGTCTATTTTTAACGCAACAGCACCAATTTTTAATAGGGAAAATACGCATTATTGGAGTTATGAAAATAAGAAAAAGATTTTGGAAGTTAAAAGGCAAGGAGACGATCCGTAAAGGTGTGGTGCGGAATTTGCCGATTAACAATTATTGAGCCAATTTTCTTTAATGAAAACTTAAACTCAGTTGGGTATTTAGATATGCTAAGGTATGAAATACAACCGCTAATAGAAAATGAAATACCGGCTTGCGAACGTGACCAATTAATATGGCAACAAGATGACGCTCCGTACCACAGGAGGGAAATTATTACAGACTTTCTTAACCAACATTAGAACCATTGGATAGGCATAAATGGAACTATTTCGTGGCCAGCTCGGAGTCCAGACCTTACCCCACTAGATTTTTTCTTGTCGGGAACATTAAAGGACATTGTATATAAACAAAGGCTTACTACAGTAAACGAACTGCAAAGAAGTATCAGAGAAGCTGTAGCCCACTTAAATCAAACCAATTTTGTGTCCAATGCTATACAACATTTAGAGGACCTTTATACCACCTGCATTATTCAAAATGGAGGACATATTGAGAACTTCCTTTAGTATGTTATTTAGCTTTAATTTAGGTTAGGTTGCTGTATTTTTCACAATTGTGCTATAAAATTATATTAATATTATATTGTTGAAGTGATTTTTAATTCACTATATGGATTTAATGCTTTATATTATGAACAGCATTAATTGCAATCTTCCATACAGTAAAAATTAAAGCTCAATATATTTTTAAATATTTCGTAAATTATTAGGTTTAAGTATATGACTGTATACACCAATAGGTATTCTTAGCCTTAAAAAAAAGATATCAAATAAGGGGTGTCCCGTTAAAAAAAAACTTGAAAATTGCGAATTGAAAATTCAAAATATTGCCCAATGATTTGAGACACCCTGTAGAAACTTAAAACAGGTAGCCATCGCAGATCATTAGGAGGTAGTCTTCTTACGTTGTGGTTAAAATTTTATAAAATAATCTTAACTACCAGTCGCACAAGAAACTGTTTCCTGCGGGCATACATTTCTTGGAAAAAATACATAACCTCAATTTCTGTCTAAACTAGGCAATATTCGTATAGAAAGTTCTTATGAAAGTTACCTTTATTTCTTTCACGGGATCTAAAAATCCAGAAATATACAGAATGTCCCATTTAAAATTCATGTGTCTAGGTCGGTGCAGCACTTTTGGAACACCCTGTATTATTATAGTTCAAATAATTTAATGATTTGTTTAAAACGAAGGAACTTTTGTATCAAACTTTTTTTCCTAAGTCAGTAGTTTCTGAGAAAAGGTATAGGCCCCTAATAAAATGACCACCCTGTACATTCGAAAAAGGTCAATTTATTTCCTCTTATTTTTTGGTTTCCAAACCAGATGGTAAAAAACGTTTTATATTAAATTTAAAACTATTGAATAAGTTTATAAATACTGACCCTTTTAAGATGGAAGATATACGATCAGCCTCAAAATGATTGTCACAAGGTGATTTTTTAGGGTCTATCGATCTACAAGACGCATATTATTTGATACCTATCAGTGATAAAAGTAAAATTTTTTTAAGATTTGTATTTAACGGTAAATTATTTCAATTTTGCTGTTTAGCGTTTGGTTTATGCACTAGTCCCTATGTATTTACTAAAGTGCTAAAACCCGTAATAAACCATCTAAGAAGTAATGGTTATGTTTCTAATATATATTGAGACGGACCTGACCCAGGTCCATATTTTTTAAAACAAATTTTTAGATATAGGTAAAAGTGTGTTTAAATTAAACTAGTGAAATGAGTCAACAAGGTGTAATAACTAATTAAACATAATAACAGTAAGTATGAACATTTAAATATTCTTTACAAAATTTCAGCTCAATAAAAAATTCGCAGAGTTGGGACATCGCTACGCACGGATCCCGCGATAGCGAACCAGGGAACACATATAATGATCGCACAAAGAGGAGATGAAAAATGCGCGGACACAAAAAAACGGCTATAAATAGCTGAGCTGCAGGCCTCCACGGGGAGACGAGAAAAATTTTCCTAAGAATTTAAAATCTTAAAAAGGCTCTTCCAGCCACAGGGTATCTTAAAATATTGAGCTGGTATTTTCACATTAACTTAATAAATTTCAAACAAAAAAAAATAGGTAAATATTTAAATTCCACATTTCTATCTTAATACATAATTTCGTCTCTTGAGTCAGATATCTATCTTTTACTCTTATTAATTTCTTAAATATCTGCAAGGTTTTATTTATTTTAATATTTATTCAAATTTTAATAGAGGATTTAGGCAAACTATCGTTTTGTTAAAGGTTTCTCGTTTCATCACTTTATATTTTAAACTATAATTACCTTCCAGAATAAGAGAATTCATAATCTTAATATTTTAACGTTTGCTAAAAATCTATTGGGCGTTCTTGCTAATAAACCCACCCTTCCCCTGTAATTCCTTTTCCCTATCCTCCAGGTGTGCGTCCTCGCTTAATTGTCGGTGACCTACTGAAATTCCTTTCCCTATCCTCCAGGTGTGTGTCCTCGCTTAATTGTCGGTGACCTACTGGATCTCCTTTTTCCTATCCTCCAGGTGTGCGAGTTACATACTCTAAAACTGCTTACAAGCTCCTTTTGACCACTCCTAGAATAGCGATAAGCAAAACTTATAAATAGTAGTTAATTAGATAAGTACTGCACTTCTGTTGTAATAGCTAGTCTGTAAAGCTTCTTTCTTTCCCAAATAAATTTGTTATATTTAAAGGGATTTTTAAGATTAAAGTTGTTTTTTCTTGAAAATAGTGTTTTTTAAAAACGCCTTTCCCTCGGCTCAAAATATAACTGGCGCAGTCTTGGTGGATTTTTGAGACGTTCAAAAGGGCATATTTTGAAACGGTTTCTTTTAAGAATTTACTCGAAAAAACCTACGAAATCCGGACAAGTGTTGGACCAGAAGCAGATAGTACCGATCTAAGGTGGCAACTGGACAATCAGCACCGGACCAGGAAGAAGTTTCAGCAACAGCTTTACTTCAGGAGTCAACCGGCTACAGACAGACAAACATCGCTGCCCCTGTAGACGACTGGAGAGGACAAACATCGCCGAACCAGTCTTAGTTAGGACGATTGGAGAGGACAAACATCGCCGAACCAATCTTAGGTTAAGGACAACTGGAGAGGACAAAAACCGCCGAACCAGACGGATGAAGAAAATATTCATCATTTTATTGTAAGTCGTTTTTGAAATCCAATTTTGATTATTTTCCTTTTTATAACTATATTTATTCCAATCTTTGCAAAGTCAATTCATTTTCAATTCTTTTGCGTTAAAACAGTATTTTACAGTTGACTTTGAAAAGATACCATTTTAGTTTAGTACATTTTATTTTTAAGTATATATTTCCATTGTGCGTATTTCAATTTTTGGTGTGTGCATTTTTCGAATTATTTACGTTGATTCTTTCTAAACTTTCAAAATTGAATCCAACTTAGAAGACCTAATTAATTCTCTAAACTCTATTAATATAGCAGATAACATAATGCCAGACCCAAATTACCAGCTTTTGAGATACCAGTCAGATAATATTCCACATTTTGATGGAAATCCAAAATTATTAAATAGATTTATAAGCGCTGTCGAAAACCTCTTAAAAGGATTCCAAGACAGAACTAATCCAACTGCAACAATAAATATTTGCCTTTTTGATACAATTTTAAGTAAACTAAACGGAAGAGCAGCAGAATTAATAGTTTCTCGTTCCGAATTAAAATCTTGGGAATTGATAAAAGATGTGTTGATACACAGTTTTGCCGATCAAAGATCAATTGATTGCCTTATTCAAGATTTATTAAGTTTAAAACCCTACAAAAATGAAAATCCAATAAGTTTTGGTATGAGAATTCAAGATTATCGAAGTTTATTATTTTCAAAATTAAACTCTGGGCCTGATGATGCCGCTACAAAATTAATCAAAATAACACATTATGATGAGTTTGCTTTAAAAACATATTTAAATGGTTTACCCTATAATTTGCAACTTGTCACAAGATTAAAAAATCCAGACTCTCTAGAAAAAGCCATGTCGCTTGTAAGAGAAGAAGAAAATTTTATATATTTCAAAAATGCTCAAAATCCTAATTCGAGTCCATCGTTATTTTTAAATAAAAATCAAAAACCAAATACTTTACAATATAAACCTAATTATACACAACCTAGTCACAACTATACTCAGTATAGACCAAGTTATAATTCTTTTCCAAATGACATACCTCGAACTAATAATTTTCCGAGACCATTTTTAAATTTTCCTCAACAAAATAATTTTCCTCAAAGTAATTTTCCACGACCAAATAATACATTTTATCAACAAAGACAAAATAATTCATTTTACCAACCAAGACCAAATTTCCAAAGCAACCCACAACAAAGCTTTCCAAAACCATTTTTTAATAATCAAATGAGACCACAATTTACTAGACAACATTTTGGACAAACGTCCCAAAGAAGCAATTTTAACCGAAACAATCAAGTAGAGCCAATGGACACAAGTTCAGGCAATACAGTTTTAAATAATTCCTTGCGAAATAAAACAGTGAATACACAAAAACTGTACAACCAAGAAGTGTTGCAAAAAACATTTGAACAATCAGATGAAGCAAGTAATGTTTCCCCTGAAAATTATTTTGAAAATTTTGAAAGTTCAGAACCATACTTTAATAATGAGTATCCTACTGAATATTATGCAACCGAAACAGATTATGACCAATCTTATGATTTTGATATACCCTTGAGTTATCCCGCTAACTCATCCGATTTTTCTCAAATTCCTAACACCGAACAAGAAAATGTAAATTTTACGGTGACGAGCCAGAAAACGGACAAGACATAATATACCTTAACAATTATAACATACAATTACCATTTATCCTTATACCGGAACTTAACGCTAAATTTTTACTAGATACAGGTAGCACTAGAAGTTTTATAAATCCGCAAATTGCATATACAAATTTTCCTCATTTAATAAAAGAAGAAATATTTCAAGTACAGACGGCACATGCAACGTCATTTCATAACGAAGTCGCTTCTTTACCAATTTTCCCAACTTTTAAATCATCTGGTATACATAAATTTTATCTTTTTAATTTTTCTGATAAATTCGATGGTTTGATAGGACTAGATCTTATTCAACAGTTAAATGCTAATTTAGATTTTTATAACTCTACTTTTACATTGCCAAACGCAAAGATTCCGATAAGATACGAAAATAAAAAATTACCAAATAATTTACAAAGTAATTTAACTTATATTATTGAACCAAGAACTATCCAAAAAATTCAAATACCTGTGAACATGTCACAAGGATATGCTATTCTACCTTATCAAAATTTCGATGATATTGAAATACCCGAATGTCTAATTAAAATCGAAAATAACTTAGCATTCACTTCCGCCTTAAATCCCTGTGAGGATCCTATTGAAATTACATTTTGTGAAAATCTTGACGTAGATCCCATAGACGTAAACGAGATGAATTTTATTGACTACTGTCACGTGATCAGGCCATGAGGAATACTATAAAAGACCGCACGACGCAGGATCTGGGGCTTAGTCGGCCATAGCCGCTAGCCACCGCACTTCTCTTTGCTGCGGGAGAGGGTTCCGAATGGTGTGACTTCTTTTGATAATTTTGCTATTTAACTTCTTTTAACTTTCACACTATTCGGTGGCATACGGGTTTCTGTTTTGGGTTTTAACTTTTGGGGATTATCATTTTAAAAGAATAAGAATTGTGGAATCAACAGGTACGGAGGCAGCGTGAGCGCGACGGATTTAATTGATTCAGGGGAAATAATTGATTTTGACGAAGTCCTGACGAGGGCTTCTTCAAAGGGCGATAGCGAGTTTCGCGGGCGGTATATTGAGGTCCGGTAAATTTTTTTCTGAAAGGGGAAGGTCTCGTGAAGGTGCTGGGCAAAAAAGTTTTGTCGGGACTTGTAACTGTGGCGCTCTGGCGGCAGGCGCGTCGGGAGGTTTTTTTTGTAATTGTCGCACTGGTGTGGCCGATTCGCGATATCTCGGAAGGCGGCCACATCAGTCCGAGGAAATTTGATTGATTTAGGGAGAGGCAAGTTCGCCGCGTAAGGGTGCGGGTTAATTTTCGCCGGCGAAGGCGGTACGCCGCGTGGAACGTGGGTGCTGAGGGAAGCGAGGGACTTCTAGGGAAATTAGACGCCGGCCCCAGGGAACTTTGCCGTGACGGGCTGCCTGGCCGACCAGGGGTGAAAGTAGGAGTTTTAGGGAACGCGTGACCTTCGGCCCGAGACGAAGACGGGGGAATAAACAAGGGTGTTGTTTTTTGAATCGAGGGGTTGACCCCAGAAACATAGGAACTGCCTTCCTACCTGTTTGAAGATACCTAGTGATCCAGGCGTCGGGATTGCACGGTGTGAGGGCCACCTCAGGGGTGCGACCTTGTCACATATTATTGCACGAACTTTGTAATCCTTGTGGGATATACCGAATGGTTTTGTTGTCTTGTTGACTAAGTAGATAAGCTGTTTCACGTGTACTTGTTACCTACGTATTAATTTACTTATAGAATATTTTCACGACTACTTGTTACCTAAGTAATTAATTTACTTCTTTTGTTTGCTATCTAAGCAAGTGGAATATTTCACGTTTAAGTGGAGAAACTGTTTAATTTTGTTATTGCCTAAGCGAATAAATTATTTTATTTTGTTTTACTTCTGAAGTATGTCATTTCTAATGCCAAACCCGAACCTTCTCCCCGGCAAAGAACGCGGGCTACCAGGGACGCCCCCGTCGGTGTACACCCCTCCGGGGTCGCTCTACCGACGGGAAGCGTCTCGTGGTGCCCCAGTTCCCGACATCCGGAACCGGTCGGCTCCTTGTAGTCAGACAGGAGCGAACAACGCAACTGCGTTACGTAATAAAAAGAGAAATGCCCGCAGGGCAATGCAGCGAGCTCGAGCTCGAGTGCGTGCCCGCACACTACCCTCTGTAGACGGCCAAGGGCGGCCGATGTATTTCACCGTAGAAGGGGCCAAAGCCGCTTACCGGCAAGCTCGAGCTGAAGAGGCACGGAGGCCTCCCGAGGCGGTCGGCAGGGCCGAGACGGCTGGGAGCGTGCTCCCTATGGAGAGCACCCTCCCAGTCGAGGCTCCTGACGCCGTATGCGAGTTTGATAACGACTTCTCGTATGTATCATCGCCCCCAACTACTTTCCTCACGTTGGAGGACCGCCGCCGTGCGCGGGAGCAACGAAACCGAGCTCTGTGGAGAGACGGGATTGATCCAGCCACGCCCTGGGATGACAATATTGCTGACACGTGTCGGGCCTACTCGCCACCAATTTTACCGATGCTACCAAGGGGAAGAGGTCGACCGCCCCTAAGGACGACCCTGAGAATAGCGAGCTCCGGACCATCATCTTCCCCCCGGAGACATGGCGCCCAACTTTGCAATAGGCCAGCAGCATGTAGTCAGGGCTCCGGCCCCATGCGAGTTGAGCCTATGGACCAGGGTGCAGTCAAAAAATCAATAGAGACGCAGACTACAGAAGGAATGGCCCCAACTGAGGAACGTACCCGGTTTAGTGACAATCTCGAAACAATGCTGTGGGTAATTAAAAAATACAGCGCCATCCCCGAATATGAACAAAAAGCAGGCCCAGAGGCAACCACGATTTTCGAAGCTCTCAACAAGATAACCGTCGCCCAAGAGCAAGATACGGACGGAGCACTGGCGGCATTTAAAAGGCTTACCCTGCAGGGAGAAATCGAAAACTCCCCACTGCAACTGAAAGGAGAAGTAATCTATGCACGAGTGTCTGCTGATTCCAGTGCCAGCAGAATCTGGGTGCCGCCGGGAATTAGAATGGAAATATTGAAGATGCTGCACGGCACCAGACATATCCCAGCAAAAAACATTCTGGCGATAATAGCAGAATTCGCGGCGTGACACGGGATGAAAACCGCGATCTTGGAATATGTACAAACGTGCAGAATATGTCAGATGACGGAAAGAGAAGGCCTGAGAGATAGAGAAATACTAGGCGCCATGGCACCATTTGAGGTGGTACTCATCTCAATAATTATGAACTTACCCACTGACCGAGAGGGACATAGTGCGGTACTATTTATAGAAGACCAATGTTCTTCATGGGTAGAACTTAAAGAGGTGGCGAGACCAACAAAATATGCAGTGGCAAAATTCCTGAAGAGAGAACTACTGGCAAGATGGGGCAAACCAGCCATGATATTATTAGATAAGACGACGAATCAGTTTAAAGAAGAGGTACACGAGGCATCGCCGGGAACCCGCATAGTCCTATTGCCACAGGAGGAAACGACGCCGGAGTCGGAGCAAAGAACCGGATTAGACCAACTGCTGAAGCAAGCAGGACGCCACTGGACGGCCTTGCTGGAACCATGGCTGAAAGAATCAAGGAGTAAAAAGCATAAAATCACGGGAAAAACACCCAGACAAATGCTGACAGGAGAAAAGCGGCAGTTTACGGCAGTAGACGAGTATACCAGCCAGGTGGCCAGAGTTTTCAAACAACTCACAGAAAAGGTAACAAACCACGGAATAAAGAAAAACACAGGGAGAAGAATGTCCATTTGAATACTCTACAGGGCTCGGTTGCGCGCGAGTTAGTTTTAGTTTTTTTTTTGTGATATGAATTTAAGTTTAAGTACGTGAAATTTAGTTTTAGTTTTCTGTTACGATTTGGAGTAACTTTGTACATATATGCCAAAAAACCCTCGACCAACGCCAGCCGACATGGTGTGCTCCTCCTGGCCGCTCACGTGTTTTGTTTTTTCGAGGCCACTCCGAATCGGCTTCGCCGATGCGGAGTGTACTCTGGATGGGGTGGTGTCACGTGATCAGGCCATGAGGAATACTATAAAAGACCGCACGACGCAGGATCTGGGGCTTAGTCGGCCATAGCCGCTAGCCACCGCACTTCTCTTTGCTGCGGGAGAGGGTTCCGAATGGTGTGACTTCTTTTGATAATTTTGCTATTTAACTTCTTTTAACTTTCACACTATTCGGTGGCATACGGGTTTCTGTTTTGGGTTTTAACTTTTGGGGATTATCATTTTAAAAGAATAAGAATTGTGGAATCAACAGGTACGGAGGCAGCGTGAGCGCGACGGATTTAATTGATTCAGGGGAAATAATTGATTTTGACGAAGTCCTGACGAGGGCTTCTTCAAAGGGCGATAGCGAGTTTCGCGGGCGGTATATTGAGGTCCGGTAAATTTTTTTCTGAAAGGGGAAGGTCTCGTGAAGGTGCTGGGCAAAAAAGTTTTGTCGGGACTTGTAACTGTGGCGCTCTGGCGGCAGGCGCGTCGGGAGGTTTTTTTTGTAATTGTCGCACTGGTGTGGCCGATTCGCGATATCTCGGAAGGCGGCCACATCAGTCCGAGGAAATTTGATTGATTTAGGGAGAGGCAAGTTCGCCGCGTAAGGGTGCGGGTTAATTTTCGCCGGCGAAGGCGGTACGCCGCGTGGAACGTGGGTGCTGAGGGAAGCGAGGGACTTCTAGGGAAATTAGACGCCGGCCCCAGGGAACTTTGCCGTGACGGGCTGCCTGGCCGACCAGGGGTGAAAGTAGGAGTTTTAGGGAACGCGTGACCTTCGGCCCGAGACGAAGACGGGGGAATAAACAAGGGTGTTGTTTTTTGAATCGAGGGGTTGACCCCAGAAACATAGGAACTGCCTTCCTACCTGTTTGAAGATACCTAGTGATCCAGGCGTCGGGATTGCACGGTGTGAGGGCCACCTCAGGGGTGCGACCTTGTCACATATTATTGCACGAACTTTGTAATCCTTGTGGGATATACCGAATGGTTTTGTTGTCTTGTTGACTAAGTAGATAAGCTGTTTCACGTGTACTTGTTACCTACGTATTAATTTACTTATAGAATATTTTCACGACTACTTGTTACCTAAGTAATTAATTTACTTCTTTTGTTTGCTATCTAAGCAAGTGGAATATTTCACGTTTAAGTGGAGAAACTGTTTAATTTTGTTATTGCCTAAGCGAATAAATTATTTTATTTTGTTTTACTTCTGAAGTATGTCATTTCTAATGCCAAACCCGAACCTTCTCCCCGGCAAAGAACGCGGGCTACCAGGGACGCCCCCGTCGGTGTACACCCCTCCGGGGTCGCTCTACCGACGGGAAGCGTCTCGTGGTGCCCCAGTTCCCGACATCCGGAACCGGTCGGCTCCTTGTAGTCAGACAGGAGCGAACAACGCAACTGCGTTACGTAATAAAAAGAGAAATGCCCGCAGGGCAATGCAGCGAGCTCGAGTGCGTGCCCGCACACTACCCTCTGTAGACGGCCAAGGGCGGCCGATGTATTTCACCGTAGAAGGGGCCAAAGCCGCTTACCGGCAAGCTCGAGCTGAAGAGGCACGGAGGCCTCCCGAGGCGGTCGGCAGGGCCGAGACGGCTGTGAGCGTGCTCCCTATAGAGAGCACCCTCCCAGTCGAGGCTCCTGACGCCGTATGCGAGTTTGATAACGACTTCTCGTATGTATCATCGCCCCCAACTACTTTCCTCACGTTGGAGGACCGCCGCCGTGCGCGGGAGCAACGAAACCGAGCTCTGTGGAGAGACGGGATTGATCCAGCCACGCCCTGGGATGACAATATTGCTGACACGTGTCGGGCCTACTCGCCACCAATTTTACCGATGCTACCAAGGGGAAGAGGTCGACTGCCCCTAAGGACGACCCTGAGAATAGCGAGCTCCGGACCATCATCTTCCCCCCGGAGACACTACCCTGTATATGATAGAAAACCTGAACAAAATATTGATAATAAGCTTAAGGCTAATTTAAAAAATATAAGGCTTGACCACTGTAACCGTGAAGAAAAGAACAAATGCGTAAACTCTGCTATGAATTTCGAGATATTTTTCATTGCGAAGATATTCCGTTAAGTTTTACTAATGCTATTAAACATGAAATAAAAGTAACAAACGAAACGCCTCTATACACAAAAACGTATAGGTACCCTGAAATACACCGCGAGGAAGTGAAAAGTCAAATTTCAAACTTATTATCTCAAAATATAATAAGAGACTCTAATTCCCCTTGGTCATCACCAATATGGATCGTTCCAAAAAAATTAGACCAATCAGGTAAACAAAAATGGCGAATGTGCATTGATTTCAGAAACTTAAATAAGGTCACTATTGACGACAAATTTCCCCTTCCTAATATAACTGAAATTTTAGACAAGCTAGGCAAAGCTCAATATTTTACGACTCTAGATCTTGCTAATGGTTTTTATCAAATTCAAATGAATGAGAATGACATCCCTAAAACTGCTTTTAGTACAGACACAGGACATTATGAATATTTACGAATGCCTTTTGGATTAAAAAATGCCCCGTCAACTTTCCAACGGGTTATGAACAACATTTTACGAGGTTTACAAAATGAAATATGCTTTGTATATTTAGATGACGTGATCATTTTTAGTACAAGTCTCCAAGAACATGTTTTAAAATTAAGAAAAGTTTTTTCCAGATTACGCGATTCCAAGTTCAAAATTCAACTCGATAAATCCGAATTTTTAAGAAAAGAAGTTCAATATCTAGGACACGTTGTTAGCAACGAAGGTGTAAAACCAAACCCTGATAAGATTTATGCAGTAAAAAATTTTCCGATTCCTAAAACCACTAAAGAAATAAAGTCATTTCTCGGTTTAGTTGGTTACTATAGGCGCTTTATTAAAAACTTTGCCAAAATAACTAAGCCTATGACGCGTTGTTTAAAAAAGGATATTAAAATAGAACATACATCCGAATTTGTAAATGCATTTAAACATTGTAAAGAACTTTTAATTAACGCCCCAATTTTGCAGTACCCAGATTTTTCAAAACCATTTCTTTTAACTACTGACGCAAGTAATTTCTCTCTAGGAGCCATTTTATCACAAGGCACTATTCCTTATGATAAGCCTATAGCATACGCATCACGTACATTAAACGAATCTGAAACAAGATATTCTACTATTGAGAAAGAATTGTTAGCCATTGTCTGGGCATGTAAATACTTTCGCCCCTATTTATTTGGACGCAAATTCTATATTTATACTGATCATAGACCCCTTGTATGGCTTTTTAATTTAAAAGAACCTAACTCAAAACTAGTTAGATGGCGTTTACGCTTAGAAGAATTTGATTATCAAATTATTTATAAAAAAGGCTCTTTAAACACTACTGCTGACGCATTATCCCGTATTCAATTAAATGTTCATGAAAATGAATCAGTAATTAACAATCCTGGCGATTCAAGCGAAAATATCGTGGAATTTTTACGAGACCTTGCAGAACATCCTTTTCAAGACAATGAACAACCAAGTTGCTCTAATCAGCAAGAGATAAGAATTTTATCTGACATTCAACTCGTGCCCCCTAATGATGCAACTGTGCATAGTAATCGCGCTGACACAGAGAACACAAACCTTGACATACTAGACGAAATAATAAATAACAAATCTTTGCAGTATTTAATAAAAAAGTCTCCGCATCCTGAAATTAAAATAAAAACTGAAAATTTTGAAAAACTTAAAATTAATCATGTCGAATTACCTGATAACCCCAAAGTTATAAAGACATTTATTAAAGACTATATGAACCCTGAAAGAATCGGTTATGTATATTTTTATAATAAAGAATTAATCCCAATTTTTACCAATGTCTGTTTAAAAAATTTTCAAAATCAAAAAATCATACGCTGTACAAAATTAGTTAATAATATTACAGAAGAAGAAAAAATTATGCTTATGAAACATCAACACCAAGGAAAAACAAACCATAGAGGTATAATAGAGACATTTAATCGCTTGAAAGAACTATATTATTGGCCTAAAATGAAAAACGATGTTAATCAATTTATTAATGACTGTAATATCTGTCAAACTTTAAAGTATAGTAGATTAAAATCATTCGTTCCTTTAACAAAAACGGACACACCCTCTAAACCATTCCAAATGTTACATATAGATACTTTTACTTTTGAAGGTCAAAACTTTTTAACAATTTTTGACAAATTTTCAAAATTTGGACAAGCATACCCTTATGATAAAAACGCAAAATCTGTATGCGATAAACTAGTAAACTTTTTCTCATTTTACGGATGCCCCGAATCTATTACGTGTGATAACGGTGGAGAATTTAATAACGAACTCTTAAAAGAATTATTAAAAGCTCAAAAAATAACAGTACATTTTACTACCCCTAAACATCATGAATCTAATTCGCCTGTCGAGCGTTTTCACTCTACATTAGTCGAACATCTAAGAATTTTAAAACAAAAAGATAAGAATAAGTCTGCTCATGAATTAATGCCGTACGCAATAATTGCATATAATAGTACTGTACATAGCGTTACAAAATATACACCACATGAACTTGTCTTAGGTCATACAAATTCCAGAGACCCATTAGATCTAATCCCTACGTCATTTTATTCCGATTACGTATCATCCCACAAAAATAAAGTCGATGCAGTTTATGAAAACGTCACTACTAAAACTGATAAAGAAAAAGAAAGAGTTTTAGCGAAAACTAATAATAAAGGAAACGAAAACCCTGACTTTAAAATAAATCAAAAAGTATATAAAAAGCTCTCGCAGAGAAATAAAAATAAACCAAAATTTAGTGGACCATTCATAATAACTGAAATACTTGAACACAACCGTGTACGAGTTAAAAATACTAAAAGCCCTAGTAAGACAGAAATTATACACATAAAGGAATTAAAAAAGCCCCTTATTTCAGATGGCCCTTCGTCTACGGAGACAGACCAATATACCACAACTTAAAGAATAATAATTAATACAGAAGAATTTCTTCTCGAACTACAATCACTTAATCAAAAAATAACTTTCGAAAATCTACCATTTAAACCAACAACCAACAATATCCTTAATATAGAAAATACCTTAAAAATTAAAAGTTAATAAAATAAAGAAATATTGGCTATTCGAATCAGCCATGTAAACGTATTACATTTAATAATTATTTATGTACTCATATACATTTAGAAAAGTTCTATAAACATATTCCTTGTGAAGTACAATTATTAAGATACGAACACAACATTTCTAGTTGTAACACCCTGTATATTGATATTGAAGATATACAACTTCAAAACATCGATACTAATAAATGGATTCTCGTAACCAATAAAGAAATGATAGGAACTGAAACATGCGAAAATGCACAAAATAGTATATTATTTAATGGTACATATTTATTAGAACTTAATTTTCCTTGTAACCTTAAAATAGGAGATATTGCTATTAGATCTTATAGAAGCATAAAAAATACTTTTATGAATATACCTTTACCACGTATTACTTATAATGTAACACAAAAAATAGTGTATGAAAAGGTAAAACTGCTCAATCTTAACAATATTAATCTGAATAAACTAAATCAAATACAGGAAGAAATAAACTTCCAAAAATCTGAAAATTCAAAATTATTAAATACACCTTTATACTATAATAAAACAAGTGTTTGGACAGTTTTACTATATGTAATTTTAAGTATTATTGTATTATTTATAACTTGGAAGTATCTATGGTCTTTTTACCTAAAAATCAAAACAGTAAAAAAAACTGAAACAAATGAATTTATTTAAGCCATAGAAACTTAAAAGTTTATATGCCTCTCTAAGGGTGGAGGAGTTACATACTCTAAAACTGCTTACAAGCTCCTTTTGACCACTCCTAGAATAGCGATAAGCAAAACTTATAAATAGTAGTTAATTAGATAAGTACTGCACTTCTGTTGTAATAGCTAGTCTGTAAAGCTTCTTTCTTTCCCAAATAAATTTGTTATATTTAAAGGGATTTTTAAGATTAAAGTTGTAACGGTTTAATTTTAGTACTAGGGGTTAAAGCCTATTTTTGCTAAGGTGTGAGAAATAATCATTAAGGTAGTACAATGTGCTCTATGAAAAATCATTAGTATGTGGTGAATTGAAACAAACCAAAATTTTATTTAAAGTTTATTATTATGTCGCCTTCACCTTTTTGTCAAGAACCTTTCAACATATTTGTTTTGCTGTTTATTAAATGTACATAGATATTTATAAAACATTTTACTAGTAAAAATAAGGCTATACATATATATATATTACTCGTATCATTGTACTGTTACATAACTCTCTCTCTCGGTGTGTAGAAGTGGCTTTCCTTTCTTATGACATTTGTTGATTACCTGGTTCCTCCTTTATCTTGTTGCAATCGCGTTACCTCGAGTAGCTGATCCAGCTTGTGTTGTACCTAAAATAAAGATAACTATTTGAATTCTATGACTGCAGACTGAGATCTTAGGTAATTTTGCCTTCGATGGTACGTAAGGTTATATAGGTATGTAAGAGTTGTTAAAACGGTCTCTGGCTGCGAATGCCTGGTTAATAAAGCAGATCCTTACCTTATCTTTCATCTTGATTCCATATCTCCCTTGGCTTAGGGGTTGAAAGTCGATTTTTCTCCCTTGTTAAATGGCAGACCGTGTCCTAAGTTAGTAGCCTAAAAACAGTCAGCTACAGACGGTGTAAATAGAGTAAGTTATAGGACTTACCGCTATGGTCGTGTCAAATACATTTTCGTGGGAAATACAGTGGATTTTCCGTATTATATTTTCCTTTGTTTGGTTCTAGAATGGTGTGACAATCTGATCGTTAGGGACATTTCACTGTGTTGGTTATAAATAAACACTGTTCCTTTAATTTATATAAATAGAAGTGGGCGTCACTATCGATTTTAATCTCTTCGATCGACCTAACTTATTGATATTGTATTGACTGCTATCGGATGATTTTTACCAGCCAATTGCATTGTATTGAAATCTGTTTATCGTTATGTAATGTAGGAGCCACTTGGGTGTTTATTTAAAGCTGGTAATTGGTGTAAAATCATTTAGTTTCTAGGTTGACATCTATCGACCTTTGCGAGATCGATTATATCGCTTATTCCTTAGATGTGGGAAATATTTATCTGATGTACCGTTGGTTGTATACGGGTGACCGTGTTTGGTAATAATTTATATTGCCCATTTATTAGTTAATTAAAAACGAATTTCTTTAGTTTTACCGTCGCGCAGGAGGGGTACAAGGGTAACCCAGGATTCTATTGTCTCCGCTCTTTGGTTATTTTATTGTTTGTACGGGTTCGCTTCGGCTAGGTTAGTTCATTAGGTTTTTGTGTAGGTACGAGGTTTTGAATTCTAGCGCCCTTTTTATTGACAGGAAGCTTTCTATTTTGTTGGTAGGATTGCAGCTCTTCCGGGAGGTCGTGCGCGTTTGTTACGGGCTTCCTTACTTACTTACTGACTTGTCTCCGTCGTGAAAGCGTGTGTCCAGCCAATTTTTTTTGACACGTGAGTGGATTTTGGACACCGTTTTCTCATTAAAGCTTTTAAATTGCTTTGGTTTAGTTTAGTGTTGGATTGAAAGCTTTTTTACGGCATAGCCGGATTTTAAAGCGACGGAGTGCAAGTCAGGAAACGTAAAAACGTGTGAGACCCCATCGTCATCGGGTAAGTTTAATCATTTTATGTTTGAAATCAATTGCAGTCACTTTAATTTTGCTCTTATTTGTAAATAAAATATATTATCATCTTACGTTAATATTTAAAACCTTAAATTTTTGGTCAAAACCCATGTATTTTTTTTTATGCTTTCTGTTATCGATATCTATTTATGTCGCTAGAATTTTTCGATACCTTAGTGCCCATTGTACTTACAAAATGCACGTTTTTCAAGCCTATCCTTTTTTTTATTCTATTGTCATTGTTATTTTATTGTCAAAAAAAAAGGAACTCATCCGAACCGAACCGCGTGGCCTTAAGCCTGCATGTTGTACGTTAATGCCTAGGGTTTTATTTCTTTGTGTCGCTATTAATTTAATCTAATTTCAATAATTTATAATGTGCCTAATTAGCCGAATGTAATTATGTAATTTTTCCGGTTAATTGCTAAGTTTTACATGTGTTTACTGCAATTGGTGGATATGGTTTAATTAATTTTTATTTGATTGATAATTATGTATTCTTTCCTTTAATTGATTTAAATGGCCGACATTGTGCAGCTGTTTTTTTTTTGGTATTGCTGAATTGAAGTAAATAACTGTAGTTTTCGGGTTTTTCGGGATTACGTCGTGTTAATATTTTTCTGGGGAATTTATTCAGGGTTGTAAAATTGTAAAATTATTGTCGAATAGGTTTGATAATTAAATAACATTAAATTCGGGGATTTGTAATTATGTGGGAATAATATTTTTATGGTTCGCTTATTCAGGGTTTGAAAGTGTCCTGGCACAATTCGCCTTTGCTTCCTCCTTCAAGGGGCATATCCCTGGCGGTTGCGCGGCTAGCGTCAGTCGTTGGCTCAGGGGCGGCGATCTGTGCAGGGCAGTTTGAGACCGCCCCAGGTCGTATTTTGGGGTCGGCCTCGGTGGTAGAGAGCATGTCGTGTGTTTTGTCGTCCTCGGCCGTCCGGGCTGGAGGGGATTCCTGGTATAATGCCTTATTCTCGGCCATTACACTGTTTGCCATGTGTTTTTCACGTTCTGCCGACCTGGTGCAGGTTATGCCCAGGTGGTAGCTACTTGTATGCGCCTTCCTGGCGATGGCGTCGACTGCTGCAGGTGTGGCACTATGTGTCCAATGCTGGCAGCGCCGGCTATGTCGATTTTTGTATTATTTTTACTTTAATTCGGTTTGCCGTGCGGTTTTACTTCTTTGCCGACCTGGTGCAGGTTATGCCCAGGTGGGAAATTGTTGTATACGCCTCCTCGGCGATGGCGTCAGCTACTACAGTGGTGGCACAGGCCGTCTAGGGCTGGCAACTTCAACTGGAGCTTATTCACGTACTATTCTTCCTTTAAATTATTCTGCCACGTAGATTTCGCGTTTTGCCGACCTGGTGCAGGTTATGCCCAGGTGGTAAACTATTGTATACGCTTCCCTGGCGATGGCGTCGGCTGCTACGGTTATGGCATGGGTCATCCAATGTTGGCAACGTCGGCGATGGCTGGTGATCGTAGTTATTCTTCTCAAATTTCGTTTGCCGCTAAGTTTTCTTCGTCTGCCGACCTGGTGCAGGTTATGCCCAGGTGGGAGAGTATTGTATACGCTTCCCTGGCGATGGCGTCAGCTGCTACGGTTATGGCATGGGTCATCCAATGTTGGCAACGTCGGCGATGGCTGGTGATCGTAGTTTTCCTTCTCAAAATTCGTTTGCCGCTAAGTTTTCTTCGTCTGCCGACCTGGTGCAGGTTATGCCCAGGTGGTAGATTATTGTATACGCTTCCCTGGCGATGGCGTCGGCTGCTACGGTTATGGCATGGGTCATCCAATGTTGGCAACGTCGGCGATGGCTGGTGATCGTAGTTTGTCTTCTTAAAATTAGGTTTCGGTCTGGCTTGTACCTTGGTACAAACGCCGCGGATCAGCTAGGAACCACTGTTTCCTCACAGTATCGGGCTCGACTACGGCGTCCTTCCACCGGTGCTTCTTCAGCTACGCTCTGCTTTAATCTTCAGGTTCACGTATGCCCTCTTGGCATACCCAGGTGCTCGGCAGTTCCGAGTTCGACTGGCAATTTTACTTGGCGATGGTCGTCCAAAGAAAAAGACTTATGCAGATTTTAAAAACCAGAATTACTGCTCAACGAATATTTAGTTGTTTACTGTCTTATGGTTCTGCACCGACTGAATATTCCCAGTGAAATCGCGCTCTTTATAGCCGATTTCCACGTGGCGAATACCACAACACCCCCCCCCCCTTAAGAGCGGTAATTATGGTATGTTTATTTAACTGTACCCATCTGGTACAATTATACTGTATTTACAATCTCAAATTCTTAAAAATAATTAACTTCATAAACAACAAACAAATTAAATAACTAAGTTCATAACTAACCCTAAAACTAACGACTAAGTCCAAAAACAACAATAAACATATTTAAAATCACTCTGTTCTTTAAGACGATTTTTCTTTTTCCCTGGTTCGAGGCGATTTCTCAACCTCCACGGTGATGTCGTCAATGGGTGGCTCTCCTCCAGGTGACCTGGTATAGGCCTCCTGTGGGTAGCTTCTTGGCGACCTGGGGGACTCCTCGGAGGCTTCAGGTGGCTTCTCTCTTGGCTGCCTCAAGACTGGGACGGCGACCTCGGATTGAGGGGCCGTAGTTTCTTCCACGTCTGGTGGTTTCTTCTTGGGCTGCCTCACTGGTACCTCGGCGACCTCGGGCTGAGGGGCCGGAATTTCAGGGACTTCACGGGGTTGGCTATGGAGCTCTTCCTCCTCACTTGGACTGCTATCTTCCTCAGTGCTTGAGCTGCTACTCTCGCTCACGCTTAGGACTGTGGCACGTCTTAGATTATTAAGGTGGATTTTTGAGGATGCTCCATCCTTATCAACTTGATAGGTTGAAGATCCCAGGACCTCCAAAATCTCAAATGGACCTATCCATTTGGGCGCAAACGGAATTTTCGGGGCAAAATTTCTAACCCAAACCCTCTCTCCAACTCTAAATTTAATAATTGGTATTCTTGGGGTGGGAGCGTATCTCTGTTGATAGGCTTTTTGATTCCGATTTGCTTCCTGTCTAACTTGAATTATATCTTCGGGGCGTGGTACTGTTTCAACTTTATCACGTACAATCGCCCATTCTCCTGGTCTCTTCAACTCATATCCTAATAGTAATTCTCCTGGTGTCTTTTGGGTAGCTCCATTCTTCCGAGTCCGTAATGCATATAGGACCTGCGGAATTTGGGTATCCCATACTGTAGTAGGTCGTTCTAAGATGGCGGCGCTCAAAGCCTTCTTCATTTCTTGCCATCTTCGTTCCGTTGGATTTGCCTGTTGATGATAAATGGGGGAGGATGTCCATTTAATATGATTCGTCCTGCAAAATTGTTCAAATACTGCTCCTCTAAATTGAGCACCATCGTCTGATCTTATCTCCTTTGGATATCCGTATCTACTAAACACTTCATCTTTCAAGAACTTAATGATTTTTGATGCGGTTGCTCTAACTACCGGAATAGCTTCTATCCATTTAGTAAATACGTCCATCACCACTATCAGAAATCGATTTTTCCTGCCAGTTTCTTCATATGGACCCATTATATCACACGCTATTATTTGGAACGGTGCTTCTGCTGCAATACTCCCCAGCACAGCTTCCTTCTTAGGTGCTCCTGCCTTGATCTGCTTACAAATATCACACTCTCTTGTATATTTCCTGACTTCCTTTTCCATACTACTCCAATAGTAGTAACGGCCAATAGCTCTACTTGTTTCTTGTGCTCCTGGATGGAGGGCTTCACTATATGAATGATAGGCCTCAAAAACATCTTGTTTATCAAATTTTCCCACTACTAAGCACAATCTATTCAAGTGGAGCCTAAATAGGTAATCATCCTGGACAATATAGTAGTTCCACCATGACGGCTGCTGTTCTGGAGGTTTCTTTGCTTCTTGTAACCATTGTCTTTTAGTTTCTTTCATCTCATCATCTTCGTCCTGTCCCTCTTTTACTCGCTCTTCCAGGCTCTGAATCTCCTGGGGCTGGAACATCGCTATTACATCCTTAAGTTTTTCCCCTTTCATTGGTGGGACCATTCTGTCTTCATTGAATGTCTCAGGATCTCTCTCTGTATCTTCTGGGTTCCGTGATAGGAAATCTGGAAGTGCATTTTCTTTCCCCGGACAGTGGATCACCCGAAATGAATATTCCTGAAGCAATAACGCCCATCTTGTCAATTTCGCTTTAGTGTCTTTCAGACGATGCAACCACGTCAATGCTTGAGAGTCGGTCTTTAAAATGAATGGGGCATCCTCCAAATATTGTCGGAAATGTTTAATTGCCCAGACCACGGCCATACACTCTTGTTCATTTGCGTGGTATGCTTGTTCTGTCTTAGTAAGTTTATGCGACGCGTATGCAATAATGCGTCGTTCCTCTTGGTCGCTTAATTGGTAGAGCACTGCACCTATCCCTATTTTCGAGGCATCTGTCTGCAAGTAGAACTGCTTCCCTGGATGCGGTCTCCATAGCTGCATCGGCTGTGCCATAAATTTCTTTACCTCGTCAAACGCTTCTTGTTGTTTGGCTCGCCAACGGAAAGGTTTATCTTTTTGCAACAGTAGCGTTAAAGGTTCTAAACGCTCCGCTGCCTGGGGAATATATTCCCTCAGCCAGTTTACTAGGCCCAAAAATGACTGCAGTTGTTTTCTTCCTGTTGGTGGAGGGAATTTCTCCACATCGTTTAAATGTCTTCGCTGTGGAGTATTACAGTCTTCCTTGACTTTAAACCCTAAGTATTCTAACTCGTTCACCCCAATTACACATTTTTCTGCTCCGCATCTCAGCTGGTAAATCGAGAGTCTTTCCAACACCTTTTGGAGGTGTTGTCGGTGTGTTCTGTGATCTGGTGAAAAAATGATCACGTCATCCAAGTATACTCTCGTAAACTGCTGCAGTTCCCCACTTAGAACCTCCGACATTAGTTTCTGGAATGTAGCTGGCGCATTCCTGAGGCCAAAAGGCATTACATTAAATTCGTAAGTGCTTCCATCCAATAAACCAAATGCCGTCAGGTGTCTATCCGCTTCTGCTACTGGTATTTGCCAATAACCGGCTTTGAGGTCTAGCGTCGAGAAAACTCGGGCTTCTCCAATCTCTTTTAATGTGTTCGGGATTACTGGCAGTGCTGCCACTTCTTCTTGGGTTACTTCATTCAACTTCCGATAGTCCAAACAGAATCTCATAGTTCCATCTTTTTTCGTGACTGCTACCACCGGCGCACAATACTCAGAGGTGCTCGGCGATATTACTCCCGCCCGGAGCATCTCTGCTACCTGTTCTTGAACCGCTACTCTCTTAATTTCTGAAAGAGCATATGGCCTTACTCGAACTGGTTTCGTATTAGTCAATCGGATCCGGTGCTGGGTAGCTTTTGTTGTGTTTTGTTGTACACTTTCCTTAAATAACTCTGCAAAGTCTATCAAAATTTGAGTGTATTCTTCCTTGTCTATTTCAGGTACATACGGAATAGTGATACTATCCTCATCCTCTTCGTCTGCGTCTCGCTTTCCCCAGTATACGATATCTCTGGTGGTGTTTCCCAAGTATATACAACAACGGTTTATGTCCATCACAACTTCATTATTTTTGAACCAAGGCATTCCCAAAATGACGTCTTCGTTTAATTCGTCCATAATTGTAAATTTAGTTAGCATGGACATGTTTTTGATCTTTACTCGCTGTTGTACATCTCCTCTTGTTGCGTGCTGGGCTTCGCCGCAGGCTAGCCTCATTTCGCCTCTTAGCGCTCTGTTTCCAATTGATGGGGGTAGCAGCGCACTATTAATTATATTTCGGCTAGCCCCGGTGTCGAGCAAGGCTCTTACTGGAATACCTTCTACTATTATATCAATCCTTGGCAAGGTCGCAGAATTTAAATTTAGTAACGTATTTGCTATTCCTCGCTTTCTATTCCATTTTTTCTTCTTCCTTCTAGTTCTTAGTTTTATTAATTGCCTGGGTTGGTTGTCATCGCAAATGTATCGCCGATACCCCTCCTCCAAGGGTGGCATCCACATTTGTTTAACTTTCTTTTTTTTCTTTAGCTTCTGCCGGACTCCCCTTTGAGTTGGCGGAATTTGCCGACTTAACGGTGGCAGCGCCGGACCTCCAGGTTCGTCCTCATAGCTTGGCATTTCATATTCTTCCTCCCATTGAGGTGGCATTCGCCATTCCCATGGTGGCATCTCTTCTTCCATCATCATATTTATAGATCCATTCGTCAAGTCTTCTTTAGACTTGCTATGAATCTCTATGTCTATATTGTACTTCTCCTCCCATAGTCTGCGTTTCGCTCTAGTATTAAAAGCTGGGCACTCCATGGGTAGGTATTCAAATGATTTACGATCGTTTAAGCCAAAGGGCCTAACGTCGTCCCAGGGTTCTTTGTTACTCTTGTGTTTCGAGTAAGTCAACGAGTTGGGCGCCATGTCCTGGCACAATTCGCCTTTGCTTCCTCCTTCAAGGGGCATATCCCTGGCGGTTGCGCGGCTAGCGTCAGTCGTTGGCTCAGGGGCGGCGATCTGTGCAGGGCAGTTTGAGACCGCCCCAGGTCGTATTTTGGGGTCGGCCTCGGTGGTAGAGAGCATGTCGTGTGTTTTGTCGTCCTCGGCCGTCCGGGCTGGAGGGGATTCCTGGTATAATGCCTTATTCTCGGCCATTACACTGTTTGCCATGTGTTTTTCACGTTCTGCCGACCTGGTGCAGGTTATGCCCAGGTGGTAGCTACTTGTATGCGCCTTCCTGGCGATGGCGTCGACTGCTGCAGGTGTGGCACTATGTGTCCAATGCTGGCAGCGCCGGCTATGTCGATTTTTGTATTATTTTTACTTTAATTCGGTTTGCCGTGCGATTTTACTTCTTTGCCGACCTGGTGCAGGTTATGCCCAGGTGGGAAATTGTTGTATACGCCTCCTCGGCGATGGCGTCAGCTACTACAGTGGTGGCACAGGCCGTCTAGGGCTGGCAACTTCAACTGGAGCTTATTCACGTACTATTCTTCCTTTAAATTATTCTGCCACGTAGATTTCGCGTTTTGCCGACCTGGTGCAGGTTATGCCCAGGTGGTAAACTATTGTATACGCTTCCCTGGCGATGGCGTCGGCTGCTACGGTTATGGCATGGGTCATCCAATGTTGGCAACGTCGGCGATGGCTGGTGATCGTAGTTATTCTTCTCAAATTTCGTTTGCCGCTAAGTTTTCTTCGTCTGCCGACCTGGTGCAGGTTATGCCCAGGTGGGAGAGTATTGTATACGCTTCCCTGGCGATGGCGTCAGCTGCTACGGTTATGGCATGGGTCATCCAATGTTGGCAACGTCGGCGATGGCTGGTGATCGTAGTTTTCCTTCTCAAAATTCGTTTGCCGCTAAGTTTTCTTCGTCTGCCGACCTGGTGCAGGTTATGCCCAGGTGGTAGATTATTGTATACGCTTCCCTGGCGATGGCGTCGGCTGCTACGGTTATGGCATGGGTCATCCAATGTTGGCAACGTCGGCGATGGCTGGTGATCGTAGTTTGTCTTCTTAAAATTAGGTTTCGGTCTGGCTTGTACCTTGGTACAAACGCCGCGGATCAGCTAGGAACCACTGTTTCCTCACAGTATCGGGCTCGACTACGGCGTCCTTCCACCGGTGCTTCTTCAGCTACGCTCTGCTTTAATCTTCAGGTTCACGTATGCCCTCTTGGCATACCCAGGTGCTCGGCAGTTCCGAGTTCGACTGGCAATTTTACTTGGCGATGGTCGTCCAAAGAAAAAGACTTATGCAGATTTTAAAAACCAGAATTACTGCTCAACGAATATTTAGTTGTTTACTGTCTTATGGTTCTGCACCGACTGAATATTCCCAGTGAAATCGCGCTCTTTATAGCCGATTTCCACGTGGCGAATACCACAACAAAAGGGGATTTTATTTGGAGTCATTAGCACCCCATATCGGCGTGTGGGCGGCGCATGCGCAGTTACTATATTGCGATTCAGCATATATATCTAAGTTCAAGTGGGAAATTACTTTGCAATTATTTTTTTTTATTAATCTGAAAGTTGGGATTTCAATTTTGATCATGCGCGTGGCGCATGCGCACTAACTACTTTTTCTAGAAACATGCGGTTTCAATTTAGTGAGTTTCCTGCTTGGCTTAGATGAAGTTCTTTTAATTTTATTCGCCATCCTGAGCATGCGCAGTGCCCTCACGTCGATATTATTGTTAATTAATGTCTGCAGAAGGGTTACGGCACACCCAGTGAGGTGCGCAGACAATTTTAGACGCATGCGCGTGGCGCATGCGCAGTAATAATTTTTCTAAATTTTGGGTTTTCGGTATTATTAGGGTGGTTGCACAGTGTTGGTCCATTTATCTAATCATTTGGGCCTTCAGCCATTTGTTAAATGTAAATTTTTCGCGAATATTGCCGTTGTGCTGATGCGCCTGTTTTACTTCTTAGGGTCCTTATACCAGGGCGCTTCTACTCAGCTCCTATTACTTGAGCATTTTTATCAGGGGTCCGCCTGCCAGTTGCTAGGGTGGAGTGCAACAAGGTCATCAGTTTGACCTAAGGCTGATCACCGGCTTTATACGGCGAATAATCAGAGCTGCCCACCAGGCCTAGAACGCATATCGATTGGTAACGTAGCTGGCGTGAACTTTATTAGAGCTGCCCGGTTTTTATTGTAATTTTTTTTTGTTTCTTGGTATATATAGCAGATTTTTTTGTGGTAATGTAACTGGTGTGATCACAACCTTAGGACCGTCCCACAGGTATATATTGTTGTTTTGAGGCTATAAATGCATATTGATTTTCTTGGGCGTCGAACCCAGTATTAATAAAAGTAACTTGTGTGTTTTTAAAATTTTGAGTTTTATTTGAGACGTCCCACAACACAACCTCCGTAATTTGCTTTTTATGTTAATTTTTTTATTATTATTCATTATTAAGTTCAGTGGAGAGTGAGGTCCCACCGAGATCGCGGAGGCTTCCGTTTTGGCCTGGCTACAAAACGGTGGCGCCCCTTTTTTTACCCCCCCTACTCTTCGGCATTTGGGCTAGGGCATTTGCTCGCTCGCTCAAGGCCTCTCACCCTCAGCTGAACTTCGTTGCTGTCAGTTTCTTTTTTTTTTTTTTTATTAAAATTAAATTCTTATTTTTTTTTTCCTTATAATAAATTCTTTTGTGTCATTGATAATTCGATATTAATCTTTGGGCAAATAAAAGCGTAGCAAAGTTGTTTTTTCTTGAAAATAGTGTTTTTTAAAAACGCCTTTCCCTCGGCTCAAAATATAACTTGCGTCCTCGTTTAATGGTCGGTAACCTACTGTAATTCCTTGCCCTATCCTCCAGGTGTGCGTCCTCGCTTAATTGTCGGGGACCTACTGGAATTCCTTTCCCTATCCTCCAGGTGTGCGTCCTCGCTTAATTGTCGGTGACCTACTGGAATTCCTTTTCCCTATCCTCCAGGTGTGCGTCCTTGCTTAATTGTCGGTGACCTACTGGATTTCCTTTTCTCTATCCTCCAGGTGTGCGTCCTCGCTTAATTGTCGGTGACCTACTGGAACTCCTTTCCCTATCCCCCAGGTGTGAGTCCTCGCTTAATTGTCGGTGAACTACTGGGTTTTCCCGATTTTCCCTCTAAATTCCCTTAACTTAACCTGACCCAAAAATGATAGACTGTAAAAACTTAAGGTTAGTTCCGGGGGCGTAAATTCTTCCCCCGACTTTTAATTTTGTCCTTAAAGCTTTTTGCGTCCTCTAACAAATCTTATCTATAACTTTTATAATAATTAATAATCGATTTTCTCTCTTAGAAAAAATAAAACCCTCAGTATACAAAAAATTATTCTAAAAGACATTTAACCGTCTTTTCTTGCGGTGACCAGGCCACCTGTTTAAACTCAACACTTGCCTAAATGTTTTTGTGAGACTAATGACTGACCCATAAATCTTCGGTACTTAATCTTTCTAAGGGTAGATTATGACCTTTTGCGGTACTTTGGCAGAACAGTAATTTTGACCCAATTTAGATTTTATGGTTAAGGGTTTCTGAGAGTTGTTTTGTATTTTTGTTACAATATTCCCAATAATGTTTTATTTTAAAGGTATTGCTAATTGCATAATGGATGACGGAATCGAGAACCCCCTGTTCCAGGTTAGGACCAGCTCCGTTTGTTTTATTCTTCAAATTCTTGAAGAATCCTTTCTTTTTTCCTTGGTTTACTTTAGAGCGATTTCTTAATGTTTTTGCAGTAATTCGTTTTTTAAACTTTCTCTTGTCGCTGTGTTTTTCGCAGGGATTAACTTAGCGCTCCCAGAAACATCTTTCATTAAGGTCCGTGAACAGTAGCGGCTGTCTGATTTAGTATCACTGCTCTCATAATTTCTTTATAGCGGAAACCTTGAGGGTAATTTCTGCGTCTGATTTACGTTCGTAGGCCCGTAGGTTTATCATGCTCTCCCTACGCACTATTGTGGGACGAGAGTCCACGCTGGACACAATATAGAGTTTAATGCTCTTGGAGATGTGAGGACATTTATGAGAACAGAAAGAGCATCTCATTTTCCACCGCTATAATTTGTCTAAATTAAACAAAAGATCTAACAGTCCGTTACTGGCGAACAAATATGTCATTATTCTTAGAGTAGGCTAGGCGATGGCCCCCAATAAATAAATACTTCTAAAGCCATTATCAAATCTGCGTTAGAGGTTGTTAGGAGAAAAGTGCTAACCTGGTCTTCTGGTTAGACTAGCAGGGTTCACAGTGTTGCCTTTAACGTGGGATGGAGGGCGACAGCCTGGAGCGACAGCTCATTCCAGCGACCGTTTGAGGGGAACCTATAGAGATAGGCGACAGCCTAGAGCGACAGCTCCTTGTCTCGTCCGGCATGCAGGGTAGGGAAACCTTTGGAAACGTGACCGGAAGTTTCGGTTATCCAGATTTTCCGCCGTCAGCAGCCAATAACGTCTTTCTTCCAAATTTTACAAACAAAAAGAGCCGTTCACGTCTAGCCACTTCTCGGTCTCGAAACTCTTCAAAATTCAGTACACAAACGTTAATCCCTGTGCAAAATTTAGCATTCTCAGTGTAATACTTCGCTCTGATACCTTTTTCAGCAAATCTGACACAACGTAGAGTCCTATTCAATAGACGATCACAACCACGTCCGAGCCTAGTCTTTGATTACATAAGCGTATAACATAATCAAATACTAACAAAGCTCTCAATGTGAAAATAATAAATTTCCTTGTGCGAACGAAACGTACGCCTATGGAATTCAAAGACAGGTGAATTAAAGACTCGTAGCCAGAGTCGTGCGGAACTTTTAGTGCTATACTCGGACACCCAGGGGCAACCCTAATTTTTTTGGTGATATTTCAATCACCAAATATAAACTTAATTTATATAGATAAATATGCCAATATTAATATTAATTATTCAAGTATAAAACTGATCAATTAACAAATCATCGATTTCTTTTACTTCCGCATTGGCGGGGGGCCGTAAGGTTACAGTGGTGCCGTGACCAGGGTGAAGTTTTTCAAATTGCACTGAGAAAAGTTTTAAGTTTAAAAAGGGACCGCTGCCGATATGATAAAAGTAAGTCATAAAATAATAAGGATCGGAGAGAAAATAAGGATAAACCGGAAATAGAAAGAAAAAGGGATTCATCAAGAGCTGAGGTAAGTTTTGTTGAGCATCCCACGAGAACCCCTCTGTTCCAGGTCAAGAGGATTATTACCGGGAGATAACAGAAGTCACGAATGCAAAATTGCAAGATACACTAATGCATTTTACCTTCACCCAACAGTTTAGGAATCTAGGTAAGGGAGTCGTTGCGATGCATAAGGAACTTCTTGATAAGGTTGGGCGAGTGTTTTGAAGAGGCTGCCGAAGACTGGTACTCTATCTACCGTATTTCCTGGTCCAACTACGAGGATTTTAAAAAAGCATTTCTGCATTGCTTTTGGTCCGAAGTGGAGCAAGGCAAATTGCGGGAAAAATTAGCTAGCAGCTTATGGACTGAGGAAACCTCTATGGTGGACTACTTTTCTAAGTGTGTGGGGCAACGCTCTTTACTGACAAACCCCCCAGCCGAAGGAGCCTAGGTCGCCCAACTCATCAAGCATTTCTCCGGCCAGATACAGTCCTTATGGTTATTGCACAATAACAAGACCATCGTTGGCACCGTGGACTTTCTGAAGCAGCAGGAATCCATTGTGGGAGGTCCAATAAGAGTTTTCCATTCCAGTAACGATCGGAGGAACGGAACGGCTCCATATACCTTAAGGAAACCACCGGGAACGGAAGAACGTTTCTCTAAGTAGGAAAAGGTCAAGGGAAGAAACCGTACCACCGGTGAAGGCAAGACTAATCGCTTGTCGGAAAACTTCAACCAGTTGAGCTAGGTGGACCGTCGGGCTTGACTGGAGGTAGTTTGGGACGGTCGCGTCAGTGCGTATTACTAGTAACTAGGCCATCTACGGCTTGGAAAATTATGTTTCAGATGGGATATAAAGAGGTGAAGGGTTTAGGAAGGCAGTTGCAGGGTATTACCGAACCAATCGGAGCCCAAGGAAAGACCTCGGGGGATACATCCGGTTTAGGGTATATTCCGGTACGTAAGTCCTCCAATTCACTAGGAAAAGAGGGACCTTGTTTGCTGCCCGAAATTGATATTCAGTTAAATGGGATAAAAACGTGTGCCCTTCTAGATACTGGCAGCGAGATAACTGGCATATCGGAAGAACTCTGGCAACAAATAACGGCTCAGAATCCATCCATTCCTGTACTGCCGCTAAGAGCTATTCAAGTACAAGGGGCTTTCAGCAAGAAAAGTAAGAGGATAAATAAACAGGTACTGCTGCAAATTTACGTGAGAGGCCATACCTTTCCGCTTTGCTGTCTTGTCTTGGCCCACTTAATAAAACCTTGTATAATTGGCTATGATTGGACGGAGAGTTACTGTCGTCATATTAACTTAGAAATGAGAACTATAACTATGTGTGCCGACCATAAGCCGCCAATCTCCATAAGGTTCTTAATATTGTTATAAAAAAAAGAAAATAATTAAACCCACAACAAACAATTTAAGTGTGTTATACAAAACCCAAATTACGCCCTGGAGGATGTTCTTCAGACACCCCTTGGTTAGCTCAACTCAGGGTAGGTTCGCTATTTTGTTTCTAGTTTGAGAGGTTTAGCACTCTTATAAGTAAGTTATAGTCAAATCCTGAAGGCGCCACCTTAGTTTTATTTTACTTAAAAGCCTTTAAATGTTCTAGTGTTTGGCCTCAGATAAAAACAAACTAGGAAAAAAAAACCCTTATGTCACAATCGGTATACCCTAGCTTATTATAAGCTCTCATTCACTCAAGTCCTCAATGTCACTCTATTTAAAATAAAAGCCAAATTTTCGAGGCCAATACAAATATTTATTCTTGAGGTGTTGTTAAGCCCTTGGTTACTTGATTTAATAAATGCAAGCTCCTCTTACTTTGGTGGACAATAGATACTTAAAGTTAAAAGATAAATAAGTGAAATGAAATATTAAAGTGATAGTACTAGGGTTGACAATGAAATTTCTGAAGGTTTAAATTTATAAAGTTTATCGATAAAAGAAAGCAAAAAGTCAACCCCTGTTTGACAGGGTCTTGCACAAGACGGCAACTGTCAGACCTACACTGTAAAAAATGACTGTTCAGCCTGATCTGGCAGCCACATAAACCTACATCCAGGACATTGCCTCAGAAAAGAAATTTCCGCAAGGTCTGTGCAAGAACCTCTCACAACTAACTAAATTTACCATAAAATCTCTATTAGAGTATATTACAATATCTTACGAGTACCTGTGGTTACTCAATAAGCATTCCTACTAGCCACTCGGCCATAGATAAGTAAAAATGTTAATTAATGAAATTAAATAAGTTACAAGTGTTAAATTCAGAAGAATCAAATGGCCTTTAGCCGGGAAACAAAAATACTTACTTTATAATCATAAATTGTAACTATATTTACAACAAAAGTAGCTGTAACAGACTACCTAACGTTCTGTAATACTAGAGACTCTTGTGACGTCTTAACGCTATGTCGACATACGCTACACGTTTACATTGCACAAGCTCTGTACATAACATGGGTGCAAAACTTTACCAAAACACTGTATGGTGAATAATACGCAAATGCAAAATATTGATATTTTAAGTTGTTACTATGTTACAACATACTCAGGAAAAATGGTACTTAGCTAAAACCTTACGTGCTAGCCATGGTTCATGAAGACTCAATCTTCACACACACTCACACATGGTCTCTGAAACAGCTAGCGTGGAAACTGCTACACAGCTAGTCTCCAAGAAATCCCAAAGTACACGGCAACTGGCACGTCCCGCGTCCAGGCAATTCCAACAAAAATAAACTAGTACATCACTTTGTACTCGGACTTTTAGCCCCTACCAAAAAAAACCCTAAAATCGAATTTTAGATATACAAACATGAAAGAGAAATCTTTCATAACAGCCATCGAGGGTAATTCAGATACTAAAATTAAAACCTACCTCAAATAACTAACGAGGGTTCCCAATTTACCAGATGGCGTCTATGACCCCTGTTGAAGTTCATTAAAGCATTTTAAATTGGCATTCCGCCCAAAGGAATAAGCAACTACAAAGCCATACCCTTTTTAATGCATTTGTGGATGCTATATCGGCATTACATTAGCCTGCATGGCCCAAAAAAACTAAACTTGGGGAACTACTTCCACAAACGTGATGTAACTTCCAGTGTCCATGGTCGAAAGGGCCGATTCTTATTTTTCCCCAACGTACATAGTTACCGAAACAAAACAATCAAAAATTAGTCACCCTATCTATGTAAACTAAGCTCTTTCAACAACACAGAAAACTCATGGCGACCGAAGTCGACCCACGCGACCAAGCAAAAATTAACCAGAAGTCGCTGTGAAAACGCACAGAAACTGTCAGTCTGACACTGACCTCTTATCGATTTTCTTAAAACACAGCTGACTTACAACATTCGAGACATTTAACTTATTTAACCTACATCTCAAATAAAAGAAGTTATAAATTACCAAATACCAAATTAACTAAAAGAAAGATTTGAAATCAAACCTATCTGCAAGTAGTATTAAACGATGAACAGAGGAAATCAATCCATTTAGCTATGTCGTACAAGATACAAAACATTCCTGAAATATAAACAACAACAAAGGTTTGAAATTAAACATAATGAAAATTTTGGGCTATTACAGGTAACTTAATTAACAATTAATGTTTAAGGTGAGAGTCTACATATGTATTTTAACAATTTAAAACCGAAAACTTAACAGAGATAATTAAAGTTATAAAATGCAATTTTCAAACTGTAACCCCTTTCCCAAAGGAAAAAAAAAATTATGAAGTAATTTTTTTATTAATATAAAGGCACACATTAACCCTGTAATTATCTATTCAAATTAGTTGTCATCCAGACCATAATAAGGTTTTAAATCTTGTCATGCCAATTTCCCTTGGACTTCCCATTCATATATCGTCGGTGGTTCTGCAATACCTCCTATGTGCAGCCTTTACTGATATTACGATTTTGATAGTAAATTATAGTAATGTACTTTCCGCATGCGTCCATAATTTCACCTATGTGTATAATAAATTTGAATTCATTATTATCCCAATAGAGAATAGCTCCTATGTGCATACTGGAAATTATTGTTCCAGTAATATCGTCTATGTGACACAACGCACATAGAAGATATTTTGATTGGTCCAAAATAAGTCGGTTTCGCACATAGGAGGTATTGGGTTAGTCGGATTACGGATTTTGAAGTTTAGTAGTCTCTTAAAAACGCTTTTAAAAGGTGTAGTGTTTATGTTCTAACTTTTATGTTATCCGAAAAAAAAGGTAAGAACCTAATTTCTATAATTAAGAATGTATTATACTTAATACAGAAACCTCTAGTATCTATAATAATGAAAATTATCATAATAAGTTATAATAATTACTGGGGTGTTTTATTCTAACCTATCTTTCTCTTTGGCGGCAATTTGAGTGTCCTGCGCTCATAGTCGTACTCTGCGGCCGGAGTAATTTTGATTAAATTTTATAAAACGAAGCAACTTGACAGAAAGCAGAAAATTATATCGGTATTGGTAGATAAAGTCAATTTTAGGTACTGACAAAATTTGCATTTAATTGATAAAAACCGTATAGGGGTTTTAAAGGGAATCATGCTCATAGCGTTCACATAATTATTAGCAATACGGTATTCTTAATAATGTCGCTTATAGAATAAAAAATAAATTCAATAATTAAAAAATTTAACTGCTAGCTATTCGTTTATTTGTCGGTATTAAATCGTATTAGAGCCCTTTGTTTGAAATTCACATTATTTTTTTTTGCTTGAAGATGAGTTCCCGTACAAAAAAAATGCTGCTACAATCTGGGGTGTCCATTGGATCTATTTCCACTGGCCTAGAAGAGAGTCAGATTAGAATAATTGAAAAATTACCTAGTTCGCAGAAAATTAATATATCAGACTCAAATAGTCACATAGAAGTTCAGACCATTACGTCTAATAATGTAATCACCATTTCAGCCCATTTTAAATATGCCATCAGATTATGCAACGAATCATGGTGAGGTTGAAGATTGCATCGTACTGCCAATAACAGATAATGAATTGCTTGAGTTTGTAGAGCTTACTGCACCACAGGATATACTTCGACTTAGCCCAAATTCACTTCAGGTGAATTTGCAAAATGGAGTTGGAGGACAAATCTGTTTGTCTTATCAGGAAGAACAAGTTTACATTGAAAACCAATCTGAAGTGCATAAAGTGATACAATGCACTGCAAATGACCGATCCTCATCATTTGCGCGATATTCAGATCATTTTCAATCAAATATTATGGAACAGAAAAGCACCGAAGCAGAAAGCAACGTCATCATTACATTTAACCCAGGAGCAGAAGTAGAAGGCGAAAATGATGAGAACTACCACCCAGAAATCGAAGAACATAGCGAAGATAGGAGAAGCCGAGAAATAATATTGAAAAATGGAGACCTAATGGAAACAGAACCTAATAGCAAAGAACTTCCTGGGAGAGCAGCACTAGAAATTGACCAGCAGAACCAGGATCAAGTAGCACGGACCCCTACTGTTGCAGAATCAAAAACTGAAGCAAGTAGAAAAAGGGTGACTGAACAGCACTACTTGGGATATATAAGGAGGCAAGAACAAATTTCATACGGCGTACCAAGACAACCTAGAAGCATCAGAAATCGTGGTTGTTTCCACGCAGCGCAAACTTCTAAGAAAAGCGGAAGAACCTTCTTGTGCGGTTCAATTTCAGAAGCAATGAGACTGAACATATTTAATAGTTTTTGGGAAAAATTACCAACCTGGACTGAAAAGAGAGCGTATATAAAAGGGTTGGTCTCTGCCAGAGAAATAAGAAGGAGAAGAAAAAGTGATGTCCTAAAAAAAGTAAGAAAAACAGAAGGCTATGATATTCACCTTCCGAAAGGTAATGGCGACAAGGTAAGAGTTTGTCGTGCTTTTTTTCTGAGCACTGTCGATTTAGGAGAAGACACCTTTAAACGCTGGGTTAAGCATAATCATCTTGCAAACTGCACTGAATTTGAGGACGATCGAGATGACAGGGATAGTGAAGATGAAGCAAAATCATTAGCAGATCTTAAAAAATCTTTAAGTAAGAAAAGAAAGTTCTCTGGACGCGATCAATTGAATATTCGAGCCGAAATAAAAAACAAGAAAACCGAAAAAGTGATGCAATGGCTTCAACTCATTCCAAAAGTACCGAGCCATTACTGCCGGGCATCATCTAAAAAAATATACGTAGAATCAACTTTTAGGTCGATTTTGCACATGTATAACGTATTCTTAGAATGGTGCAAAGACAATACAATGCCGTCAGTAGGCCGAAAACTTTTCATCGAAGTTTTAAAAGAGGAAAATATTGCTATACACGCCCCACGCAAAGATCAGTGCGATATTTGTGCAGCATTTAAGACCGGCAACATCGATGAAAGTACATACCAAGCTCATGTGGAGAAAAAAGACAGAAGTAAAACCACAAAAAATATTACAAAGAACAGTGTATCTGACGAGAAGCTTGTCGTAACTATGGACCTACAAAGTGTCCTCTTGTGTCCGAAAACTATGGCATCTTCTATGTATTACAAGCAAAAGTTGCAAGTACATAACTTCACATTATATAAACTAAACAACTCAGATGTCCATTTATATGTTTGGAATGAAGTAGAAGGCGGGGTTACTGCCAACGAATTTACCTCCTGTATTATACAGTACATTAGAAACGCTTCACCTAACTACAAGGAGATTGTACTAATTTCTGATGGGTGTACCTATCAGAACAGAAACAAAATTCTGGCGAGCGCCCTTAGCGATCTAAGCAAAGAAAAGAACATTGTAATAGAGCAGCTCTATCTGGAAAAAGGGCACACGATGATGGAGGCAGACAGTGTCCATTCAGTTCTAAAGCATGTCTTTAAACCTCCTATTAACTCACCATCCGATTATGTGGCACGAATGCGCTTAGCGAGGTCTAAACATCCATACAATGTAGTCGTAGTACATCATGAGTTTTTTTTAGACTATGATAGTCTTTCAACTAATTTAGCATCAATTAGACCTGGCAAAAAGGTAGAAGAACCAACAGTTACTGATATTAGACAACTTCAGTATCTTCCAAGTGGGGAAATAAACTATAAACTAGACTATAATACTGAATGGCTAAACTTACCCCAAAGAAAATCATCTGTACAGAAAAAAATCCCTAAGCAACTCTATCTAAGACGGATTCCGATCAGCGAGTCAAAGTACCGCCAACTTCAGGAACTAAAACCAGTGATAGAAAAAGAACATCACGATTTTTATGACAATCTTCCATACATCTCGGATAATAATAAACCAAATTCAAAAAAAGCAAAAAAAACGGCTAAAGAATGAAGTTATTCACATTAATAGAACTATTGTTTTGTTTATCAATGTTTATAATTTGTTAAGTTAGTTTGTTAAGTTGTTTGTATCCTTCATCCTTGTATCCTTGTATCCTTTTTTAGAATGTTTATAATACCAACCATGTGTAAGCATATGAACTAACTAATATCTCCTATGTGCTGAAAATTATAAAAAGTTTTAATATCTCAATAAAGCCTAGACAAAGGAGCAATATTACAGTTACATTTAAATCAGAGCGTAACTAGTCTTAATTAACAAAGACAGATTATCATTATTTCATTTAAGGCAAATAGCAGTTAGTTTTGTGGACCTCCTGTAAAATTTACAATTTTGCACTTAGGAGGTATTGCAGAACCACCGACGATATACAATATCCAATCTTTTTGATTATCTTAAAAGGTCCTTCAAATTTTCCAGCAAGCTTAGACGAAAAATAGTTCCCAGCGTCAGATAATGAAAATCGTCTCTTCCAGACTAAATCTTCTACCAGAAAATGAACATCGCGACGCCTAAGATTATACTGGTCTTTTGACCTTACGTGAGCTTGTTGTAATTTTTTATTAACAAATTCCCTTAATTTGGCTAAAGCTTCTACTCTTTTAACCAAACTATTATGTTGAACTGATTCATCATCAATTGAATCCTCAATATCTCCTGTCCTATTATATTCACTACCGTGAAGTATCATATCTTTACCAAAATTAATAAAATATGGTGTGCGTCCTGTCACTTCGCGAACAGCAGTATTTACCGCACAAGCTAGCGCAGCTAAATTCTTATCCCAAATTCTCTGATTCTCAGAAATAAACGCTGATAGCATTGTTTTTAACACCCTATTCACTCTCTCAGTAACATTTGGCGATGGATGATAATTTGGATTATACATAATCCTCACTCCATATTTTTGGGCTAATCCCTGACATTCTTTACTTTTAAACTGTACCCCATTATCCGTACGAATTACTTTTCGAATAACATGAATCAAAAATATCCTTTCCTCTAACAAATTTACTATTGTTTTTGCGTCAGCTCTCCTAATTGGAAAAAAATAATTGAATTTACTAAAAACATCGGTTACTACAAAAATATACATATTTCCACGTTTACTTTTAGGTAATGGTCCAAACAAATCCATACTAATAAAATGCCAACAACTACCTGGAATTAAATTATCCCTCATTTTACCCGCTGGTAACTTCTGTTCCGGTTTTACTCTCTGACATAACACAATGTTTTATAAATTTAGCAATATTCGCTCTCATACATGGCCAATAATATAAACGACTGATTTTCAAATATGTCTTATGTACACCTAAATGACCTCCAATTGTCGAACTGTGACAAGACTCAATTATCTCCCGTCTCTTTTCCTTAGGGACTACTAATTTCCAAAAATCTGCAGCTTCACGCAAGTCTGGAAAATCTAGCTGAACATATTTATAAATCTTATCATCAGTCACTCTCCAACGAGCAAAATTAAGTGGATTTTTTAAAATACGCTTTTTAAGATCAATGTACCATTTATCCTGAACATTTTGCATGTTAATGTTTGAAATCTCCAAAACATTACAGGACTCAGAGACACTACGACTTAAAGCATCCGCAACAACATTATCTCGCCCTTTGCGATGAATCACCTTATAATCAAATTGTTGCAACCGTAAGGCCCAACGACCTAATCTGCCCTGAGGATTCTTTAAATTATCCAACCACTGAAGACTGTAGTGATCAGTAACGACAGAAAATTTCGCTCCCTCTAAATAACATCTTAATTTTTCAATTGCAAAAAGAACTGCTAAAAGCTCTCTTTCAGTAGCCGAATAAAGTCTCTCTTGGCGATTTAAACTACGGGAAATGTAACAAATCACATGTTCTCTACCATCATAAACTTGATATAGGACCGCTCCTACTCCAAAAGAACTAGCATCAGTCTGTAAGACAAATTCGTGTTCAAAATTTGGACATGTTAAATTTGTGAAGAAACCAGGACATCTTTAATTTTCTGAAAAGCGTCATTGCAACTATCGTCCCACAGAAACTTACTTGCTTTACGCAATAACCGAGTAAAAGGTGAAATCAAATCTGAAAAAGAAGGTACAAAACGTCGATACCAAGACAACATTCCTATAATTCTGCGTATTTCAGTTACTGTTTTAGGAGTTGGCATATCCGTAATTGCTTCAATCTTTAATGGATCCATGGAAATACCATGTCTATTGACCACATAACCTAAATATCTCAACTCATCACGACAAAATTTACTTTTATCCATATTCAAAGTTAAACCAGCCTTATTTAAACGATCAAAAACAATTTGTAAAATTTCTAAATGTTTGTCAAAATCGGGAGAAATAACAATAATATCATCCAGGTAACAAAATACATAGGGTTGCAGATCAGCCCCCAACACTGTATCAATTAGTCTCTGAAAAGTTGCTGGAGCATTATGTAAACCAAAAGGCAACCTTCGAAACTGAAATAAACCACGACCTGAAACTGTAAAAGCTGTATACTGCTTACTATCTTCCTCTAATTCTACCTGCCAATATGCCCTTTGTAAATCCAATGAACTAAGATAACGAGCACCTCCAAGTTTATCCAAGATTGCTGAAATGTAAGGTAATGGATAAGCGTCTTTTCGGGATACTCCATTGAGTTTTCTAAAATCAACTACAAAGCGCTGTCCTTCTGTCTTAGGAACTAACAAAACTGGAGATGACCAAGCAGAAACTGAAGGTTCGATGACACCAGCAGCTAACATCTTGTCAACCTCTTCATCAATAAGTTGCTGTTTAAAAGGTGAAACTGGATAATATCTCTGTTTAATAGGTTCACTATCGGTACTAATTTTATGTTTAACCATTGACGTACAACCTAGTTGATCGCCAACTTTTTCAAAATAACCTAAAACTGTATCATTTAATCTACCTTGTTGCTCATCAGTTAAGTCTGTCTCACAATGCATTAGTGAAACTTCAGGATTAGTCAAAAGTTCTGACGAAAAATACCATTGGCCTCTTCGCATGTCTGGCACAATACCTAATTTTACCCAGAAATCAACTCCTAATATAAGTTCATGCCGTAACTTAGGCACCACATAAATATCAATCAACTTGACAACATCCTTAACTCTCACTGGAACACTTACTATGCCTAAACAATCACAATTACTATCATCTGCTATCGTACAAACTGCTTTTCTATTAGTATCCAGTCTAACTCCCAAAGTTTTTAATCTATCCCAGCCTTTACCTCCTACAAAACATTTATTTGCCCCTGAATCTAAAAGTCCATAAAAATTTAACCCCAAAATATCTATCATTAAATAAGGACACTCCCCAGGACCTACATGAGAAAAAACGTAATCTAACTAAATTTCTTCTTTAAAATCAACACTATTATTGGCCGAATCCTGCTCTGAAACCAAACCTCGACCTACGATTGGTTCCTTGAATCGTTTCCCTGATTCGTATTTCCTTTATTACAATTAGGACAAGTTCTTTTAGTAACATTTGCTCTATCACAATTAAAGCATTTCTTTATCCGAGACATACAATCCTTTGCAAAATGATTGGGTTCGTTACACTTAAAACATAATTGACCATTTGAACTATTTACATTTTTACTATTAGAAAATGTTCTAGAATTTCCAGAAGTATTTGTGAAATTATTAGAATTACCCTGAAAATTGTTATTACTTTGTGAGTTGAAATTTCTTGATTGGTTATGAGAAGTTCTTGGACTGCTCTGCGAGCTATTTTGTCTAGAATTATTAAATGATCGGTTTACATTTCCACTACACTGTGAATCGTTTTTAAAATTTCTCTCTCTAAAATTTTGGTTATTACTAAAAGTAACTTCAGAGGCGGGGTCATATCTATTTGGAAAATTATTTTGTCTATTAAAATCTCTATTTGGTTGAATTATCAAAATTTGAATTTGGAGCAGTTTGCATCTGAGCTAACTGTCTTACTAACTATTTGCCTAGAAAATTCCCTTTTGATGGGTTGATAGTCTAAATCAGGTTCAAGTGTGACATTTCCCTTTTTTGGAGGCCTAAATTCTTCTAGTCTTAATCTAGTCTCTTCTAATTTCCTACATAATTCAATTAATTCAAAAGGTGTCCCTATCTCATGTAAACTTAACCGTTCCTGATAAAAAGGTAACATATTTGCACGTAAAACTTTTAAACGTAGACAGTCCGATACTATTGATGGCATTCTGTCAAATAACTGGGTCATAGCTGCTACAAAGATTCCTATTGGTTCATCAGACCCTTGAGTACGACTCAAAATTTGTTTCCATAACTGATCCCCAAAATTTACTGGTAAAAATTCATCTCTCATTAATTTTATTAACGAATCCCAATCTGTGGCATATTTACAAATTAAATGATAATAATTCAATGCATGTGACTCAAACAAATCTGAAGCAGAAAAATATAGTTCTGTTTTATTTATTCCCCTTGAAATGCAAAGCTCTTCTACTCTCTGTACAAATGCGTTAAAACTTAACCCTGAATTCCCTGAAAATTTTATACCCCATTTATAAACTGGTACACTCTGTCTACTCGAGGTACTTGTTGATTGTTGAAGACTATTTTGTACACCAGCCATTGTAGAATTTGTTAACGAACCAGCTACTAAATTATCTGCAAAATCTGGACTTAAAGGCGGCTGTAAACCTGTATTTGTAGAAAGCACTCTAGACTTTATTTCATATTCTGTAAGTAGAGAAATAATATCAACTAATAAACCTGAGCGTTTATCCTTAAATTCCACTTCCTGATCTGAAATTCTTTTAATTCTACTAGTCAAATGTGCAAATTTCGTTTCAATTTTTGTAGCCTGCTTAGTAGTCCCTGAAAATGTTGAAATAAACTTCTTCAACTCTGTAAGTTTACGTGCGCACTCTACTATCTCTTCCTCATTATCAAAATCTACGGAACCCTTAACTAACTCCCCTGGTTGTTCCAAATGTAATAAAGACCGCAAACTCTTCCTAAGGTTATCAACTGTACCAACCGGTTTACTCCCCGTTAATTTCACTTCATATTCTAATTCATCTTTAGATAATCTATCAACATTGACTTTATACATCTTGAAAAATATTTCTTATCTTTAAATAACTTTAAAAAGAAATTTGTTCTAATTCAATGATAATCAACTAATTTTGCCACACCTACCAACAGCTCACGCAAACGTCAAAAGCCTTGATATGCCGGTGCAAAATTTCGAGTCAAGTCCGGGTACTTACTTATCTGGATAGAATCACAACGTATCAAAACAGCTAAACACACTCAAAAACTCTAGAAAAACCCGTTGGGTACGCCAGTGTTAAAAAAAAAAAGAAAATAATTAAACCCACAACAAACAATTTAAGTGTGTTATACAAAACCCAAATTACGCCCTGGAGGATGTTCTTCAGACACCCCTTAGCTAGCTCAACTCAGGGTAGGTTCGCTATTTTGTTTCTAGTTTGAGAGGTTAAGCACTCTTATAAGTAAATTATACTCAAATCCTGAAGGCGCCACCTTAGTTTTATTTTACTTAAAAGCCTTTAAATGTTCTAGTGTTTGGCCTCAGATAAAAACAAACTAGGAAAAAAAAACACTTATGTCACAATCGGTATACCCTAGCTTATTATAAGCTCTCATTCACTCAAGTCCTCAATGTCACTCTATTTAAAATAAAAGCCAAATTTTCGCAGAGGCCAATACAAATATTTATTCTTAAGGTGTTGTTAAGCCCTTGGTTACTTGGTTTTATAAATGCAAGCTCCTCTTACTTTGGTGGACAATAGATACTTAAAGTTAAAAGATACCTACACTGTAAAAAATGAACTGTTCAGCCTCATCTGGCAGCCACATAGACCTACATCCAGGACATTGCCTCAGAAAAGGAATTTCCGCAAGGTCTGTGCAACAACCTCTCACAACTAACTAAATTTACCATAAAATCTCTATTAGAGTATATTACAATATCTTACGAGTACCTGTGGTTACTCAATAAGCATACCTACTAGCCACTCGGCCATAGATAAGTAAAAATGTTAATTAATGAAATTAAATAAGTTACAAGTGTTAAATTCAGAAGAATCAAATGGACTTTAGCCGGGAAACAAAAATACTTACTTTATAATCATAAATTGTAACTATATTTACAACAAAAGTAGATGTAACAGACTACCCAACGTTCTGTAATACTAAAGACTCTTGTGACGTCTTAACGCTATGTCGACATAAGTATATAGTTACTGAGAGTGCCGCCACACAAACACCACACAGGTACTGAGAGTACAACCACACAACACCACACAGGTACTGAGAGCACAACCACCTCATTCAATATGAGAGTTCAGTCACTTCCCTTTCCCTTATTATTCGCTTGAGAGCACAACCACCTCATTCAATATGAGAGTTCAGCCACTTCCCTTTCCCTTATTATTCGCTTGAGAGCACAACCACAACACTCAATATGAGAGTTCAGATATTCCCCTTTCCCTTATTATTCGCTTGAGAGCAGACCCGCACACTCTAACCGTACGAATTTCATGCTGCGACGTCTAACGGATCGGCTTTCACCCAGACATCAGCATGACCTCGGATTTAAATTATGTCACAGTATAATTTTGCGATTTAATTGTATTCTTCCTAAATATTTAATTAATGCTCGAATTTAGAATAATAGGTTTAAAAGAAAATATTGCTTTAATTCGAAATGACTAAGAAATAGTAAATGTATTTTTTTTTATGTACTTACTGTATAAAAAGAGAAATAAAAGATAACATTCAAGTAAATTGTTTTATTGCCATTAATATATTTCACAATTTTCTCCTCGCTGGCTTGCTTGGGTGGCGTCTGCGGGATATTCGAGGGGATCGACAACTATCATCCAGAGCAACTATGGTCGATGGGAGCGACTGGATCTTCAAGGTTAGACGGAGCGGCTGACGTCACAGTTGGTTTATGACTAAGAAAGATTAAATTATTATGTTTTATGTACTACCTCGGACTGTATAGTGAGAAAAGATAAATAAAAAAAATTACAAATAAAATATTTATATTTACCATTACGTATTATATTTGGACATCCGAATCCTTTCTGCCTCCCGAAATTTTTTTTTATTGGCTTTACTCAATTTCGGGGGCATCTGACGGATTATATTATTTTCCATCACATAGGTGGTTGGATTGTAGGTAGAACCTTGGGGTGAAGTATCCCAACTATGGTCAATTGTGTCTATAGAAACGAGTGCTGACCCATTCCAGTGATTCGGACAGTCGTCCCAACTTAGAATTGGGACATCAACGGCCGCAGGAACTAGGGCAGACCCGTTCCAACTTGTAAATTTGGGATACTTGTCCCAATCACAATACATGATTTTATTATTATTATTATTATTATTATTATACATGAAATTATTATTGCTTTAGTATTAGTAGACTGCTTGTAACTAACTATTGAATACAAAAAGCCGTATATATAGTAGACAAACAGGGTTACACTTTCTGTTTTTTTTATTTAACTTAGCATAACCACTATCTAAAAAAGGAAATCTTTTAAACAGGGACAAAGAGAAGATATAAAAAAAATAGAATATACCCTTAGAGACAAAGGGGAAAATAGGAAGGATTATGATTCATGCCCTTATAGACAAACAGCATCCCTTATAAATAGTTACTGCAAGAAAGTTATTAAAGAACGCGGTGGAAAACTTTTAAATCTCAATTAGAATAACAATAAGAATATATTTCAAGACACAGATTATTTAATAATTTTGAAGAAATTTGTGATTTGTGTAATTGGCAGACTTACCTCTTGGGTGCATTGATACTTTCACTTTCTCACTGCTGTCTGATAAAAATAGAAATCTCCGCAGACAACATGTTAATCCTATAGTCAGAATAGTTTGATATCTTTACTGAACGTGTGTGTAATGAATACCTCGTCGGGTAACCCAGAGAAACCAGTTATTAATGTATTACAAAATATTTTAATTCCGGCAAAAAAGGTTAGTGATGATTCAGACAAGGTGTTTAATTGTTTATCTCCGGTGTTGAATAATGATATATTTGATCAAGATTTATATTCTGCAGAGGACATTAAAAAAATTGTAGATGAATTAGATACCATAGGGCAAACAGATTTAAAGGGTAATGGGTTGTTAGAATTACCAAAGAAATCAGGAATTATTTTTAAACCAGAAATAACTAGGGCTGACGAAGAATCAACAGCGAGCAAAGATCTCTTGTCAAAAAATGCTAGTTTGCTTGCTAGTAATTTTGAGGGACTTCCCAATGAATTAACTCCTTGTGGTATAGTGTCAAATAATGCTTCTAAAAAGAAAAAAAAATCCGTTTCAGTACAAACAAACAATACTAATCTTTTGAACGTGGGAACACAAATCTTTTGAACGTGGGAACACAAACTAAAGATAAAAATTTTTCAATTAAAAAATCAGAGATAAGTAAAGATGAAGTACAAAGGAAAAAACGTAAAATTAAAGCTACTTTAATGAGTTTACGCGTATGTTTAACAGATTTTTCAGAGTATCGTACGGATAATATGACCTTAAGGGAAAGACAGAAATGGAATCGAATAGTGGAAGTATTTGAAAAATGCGCGAACAATATAGAACAGAATTTTTCTCAATAGTTAATTAATTTCTCCCTCCTCCACACACACCCTCGCTAGTATTAAAAGATAACATAAGATATTTCTTAGTTAATTGAAACTGGTTACTCAGAGGTTCACTAAGTTGTATTTATTACAAATTGTAATTAAAAGGAAATGGCGTACGTTTGTATCACCTGCAAGAAGTCATTTTCCAGAAAAGATAGTTTACTGCGTCACTTGAAACAGTACTGTGATCGGAAGAAATCACAGTTGAATGAGATGAAAAAAGCGAAAAGGCAGAAAACTTCTAAGAAAACAGGTAAGGATAATATTTGTTAATAAGAGTCAATGCAATGTTCCGCTTTTGCAAGACTGTAAATTATATATTTGTTTTTAGAACCAACATCGAAATATTGTGCCGATTGTAAAAAATTCTGCGCAACAATGTTATTTACGAGTTATCTGCGCACAAACGAACATAAAAATAATGTTGCAAAATTTTCAAATGGTATTGAAACGATTAAGGCTGCCTTTAAAGGAAGAATCATATCCTACAGAATCAAACCTGAGGGGCACCATATTAACGTGAATACATTTTTTGGTGACATATTTCAAAAAGTGATGGACTTATTAGGAGCAGAAGTACAAAAACATACGTGCATTAAATCAAATTTGGAGTTGTTTGGACTATATGTAAATCCCGTTAATGGAATTCATAGTGTGAAGTCTTTTAACACTAGATTTGAAACACTTTGTCAAGCTTCGGACCTAGCCCAGTATATTGCAGATATGTGCAAGATAATCGACGTAAAAACTGACGAAATGGCAGAAAGAGACTCAGGTAAAAAGAAATTATTTTAAATTTTAAGGTAACATCTCTGTTTTGAACATAGTTCTAAAAGTTGTCTTTTACAGGATGGAGCTTGATCAACATTATTCATTTGGAAGTTAACGTTAATAAATACAACCCCCTCAGAGCTTCTTCGCATATTGAACTACCCCGGGAAATTCAGATGAAACGTGCTACAATCAATATCAGGAACAATGATGAATTTTGTTTCTTCTGGTCAGTCGTTGCAGCCTTGCACCCCCCTACGGGATTAGAGTTTCAAACATCATCATACCCACATTTTGCAGATGTCTTGGATATTTCAGGTATTGAAACTCCCGTTAAAATTATTAATATCTCAAAATTTGAATTGCAAAATAATGTATCGATTAACGTTTATGGCTTAGAAAAACTAAAAACAGATTTTAAATCCAAGTATGAAGTGATTGGGCCTTTACATTATACAAAGGTCAAACAAAATAAACACATTAATTTATTGTTAATAGGCGATGACGATGGGAATTTCCACTATTGTTTAATTTCCGATTTGTCTAGGTTAGTTTCTAGTCAAATAACTAAACACAATGGAAAAAATATTTTTGTGACTCCAATATTTTACATCTAATGAAGAATTAACCAAACATACCATTTACGACTGCGGTCATATACGTGTTACTTTACCAAGCACAGAAAATAAAATAGATAAATTTGGCAACATGGTACCGGGAAATATTTTGAAATTTACTAATATTGAAAAAAAAATGGAAGTTCCATTCGTCATTTACGCAGATTTCGAATGTATTCTTAAACCTTTAAATAATGGGACCAATGACTTGGAAGCAAACCGTCCTTACACGTTGAAAAAATACGAACATGTTCCATATTCCTTCGCGTATTACATAAAGTGTTCTTTTGACGATGAGGCTTCAAAATTTGAACTTTTTCAGGGCCTTGATTGTGCAAAGGTTTTTATAGATATGTTAGACAGAGATGTACACTCTATTTATAATAAATATTTACACCACAAAAAACCAATGAACCCTTTAAGTGAATTGGAAAAATTACGTCATACTTATACAAAGGAGTGTCACATTTGTAAAAAAATAATCGAAACAGAGAAAGAAAAAGTTGCGGATCACTGTCATCTGACTGGGAAGTACCGGGGGCCCGCACATTCAGTGTGTAACTTAAATTTTAAGATACCCAATTTCATTCCTGTTGTCTTACATAACCTAAAAAATTACGATACCCATCTATTTATAAAAAACCTTTGCCAGAACAAGGAACGGCTGAAGGTAATTGCCCAAAATAAGGAAAAATATATTACCTTTGAGAAGTTTCTTGAGGTAGGTCTATATTTCGATAAAAAAACTGGAAAACAAAAGAAAAAATGTTTTTCCATTAGGTTTATAGACTCTTTTCAATTTTTACCCTATTCTTTATCAAAACTTGCGGAAACTTTAAAAGATGAGCAATGCTTGGAAATATCAAAATATTTTAAGGATAAGGAACAGTTTGATTTTATTCGTCAAAAAGGTGTTTTTCCTTATAACTACATCGATAGTTACACAAAATTACAAGAAGCCTCATTGCCCGAAAAAGAACAATTTTATAATGACTTGATAGAGGAACATATTAGTGACCAAGAGTACGAACGCGCAAAGAAGGTATGGAACTTGTTTGAGTGTAAGTCTATTGGGCAATATTCTGATATCTATTTGAAATCTGACGTTTTACTTTTGGCAGATGTATTTCAAAACTTTAGGAAAACTTGTCTTAATACATACACTCTAGATCCCGTGGCCTATATAAGTTTTCCGAGTTTCAGCTTTTCTGCTTTTTTATTACACTCAGGGACGGAATTAGAATTATTGACGGACGTTAACATGTTACATTTTTTTAAAGATAGTGTAAGAGGAGGGGTCAGTACCTGTGTTTGTAGGAAATCCGAAGCAAATAATCGGTTTATGCCAAATCACGATAAGTCTAAACCCGATAAGTATATTTTATACGTGGATGCAAATAACCTGTACGGAAAGGCAATGTCTCAATACCTACCACAAAAAGATTTTGTTTGGTTATCTCCAGAAGAAATTGCAAATTTTAATGTCACAAATATTTCCGATACGTCTGATAAGGGGTATGTTTTAGAAGTGGATCTGGCCTACCCGGGTGAGCTACATGATCTACATAGTGAATTTCCTTTTTGTCCTGAAAGTTATCAACCGCCCAATTCTAAATGTTCAAAATTAATTCCAAATTTAAAAAACAAGGAAAAGTACGTGATTCATTACATGTTACTTAAGCAGTGCCTTCAACATGGACTAAAATTAACTAAAATTCACCGAGTGTTAGAGTTTACTCAATCACCTTGGCTAAAAAAGTATATCGATTTAAACACAAAATTAAGAAACGAATCTAAAACCGAGTTTGAAAGAAGTACGTATAAATTGGCTAATAACAGTATATATGGGAAGACGATGGAAAATGTTGAAAAAAGAACTGACATTAGGTTGGTTACAGAGTGGTCAAAAAATGTACGAAAGGACGGTGCGGAAAACCTTATTTCAAAACCATATTTTAAAGACTCATTTGTGTATAATGAAAACTTGGCTGCTATTCACATGCAAAAAGTTTTGATCAACTACGATAAGCCCGTGTACGCAGGATTCTCTATTTTAGACCTATCTAAAACGGTTATGTATAGTTTCTTTTACGATTTCTTAAAACCATTATATCAAGAAAAGGTTAAACTACTGTACACAGATACTGACTCGTTTATCTTGGAAATCGAGACTGAAAATGTATATGAAGATATTAAACATCATATCGAAGACTTTGACACCTCAAATTACAAGCCTAATAACATACACGACATGCCAATAACAAAAGCTGTAGTAGGTAAATTTAAAGACGAATATGCTGGCGAACCCATAGAAAGCTTTTATGGCACCGGTGCTAAAGCTTATTGTGTTAAAACTAAAAAAACGTTACTTAAAAAAGCGAAAGGAATTAAAAAAAATAGTAATAATAAACAATTGAACTTGACTCATTACAAGGATGTTGTTGAAAATAACTCTAAAACTTTTTGTAGTATGTATTTATTCAGATCTAGGTCACATAATATTTTTACGGAGCTCGTTAATAAAGTAGCCCTTACGTCGACCGACGATAAGCGCTATAAGATTCCAAATTCTTTCGATAGTCTCGCATGGGGTCACCAGGATATCCCTCTCTACGAGTGGTCTAAGGATCAAGAAAATTGGTAACTCCCGCCTCAATTGTGAGTATATTAAGGTCCACAACTGTGAAATATTTCAGTTTTAATCAATTATTAATAATGTGTGCAGAATCCTTTGATAAGGAAATTGACAATGTTTCTTATAGAACATACGATCAAAGAATACGCTCGTTTAAAAGATGGACAGGAAAATTATCACCTGAAATATTAGCAATCTGTGGATTTTACTATCTGATGATTGAGGATTCTTGTCGATGTTATTACTGCGGGGTAGAGATATTTGATTGGAGATCTGAGGACTCTCCCATTGAGGAACATTATAAATTTCATAAAAACTGTGATCTAATGGAGTGTATGTGGCGATATAAAATGAAAGACCAAATATTACAAGGGACCCAAAACGATTATAAAATACTAGTACCACTGTTTATTATTCTGTTATTTCTACTAAATATGTTTATACCTAGTTATGTTATTATGAAATAAATGTATTAAGAAAAAAAAAATCTGTTGTGCTTTAATGTTCACATACCTTGACCTTTTAAGGAAAGTTGGTAGGGAGACGGTTATAATAAGAATGCATTTTTGTCTTACAATTCACTAAACAAGATGTATTCGACATTTAATCAAGGTTTTGAGTATCCCCCAAACAAAAGTGAGGTTAGCAGTGAAAATAAATTTAATGAAAAAATTTTAAATGCTAAAATCTATTACTTGAACAAGTCCTCAACAAAATTTATAAGCATTGGGTTAAATTTGGAGAATTTTGCCCCGAAAGTAATTATTGGCGGTCACAATGGTTTCAAAATATTCCTGTCCGAAGAAGACTGGAAAAATTTACTTTCTTATCAAGGCATTCTGATGGGGTATTTTTATTCACTTAATGCGGACACGACTCCTGTAAAGTTTGCAAATTTCACAGTTTATTTCGAAATGTATCAACAACAGCCTGTAATAAAAATTAAAAAAAGTGATGGCTATTACGTGACTCTTGCTTGCGAGTCCATGGACAATTTATGGGCTCTTAAGGAACTAATTAATTACAGGATTCAAATAATTAAAAGACAGGAGTTTCCACAATATTTCAATGTGTTTAAAACTAGTCTGAAACATTCAGGGGACCTGCTTGCAAACATATATAATGTTTTAAATCCAAATCATAATCCAAACAGCGAAAATGTATGCACAATGTTCGAGTTGCTGACAATATTTCCGAACGAGTTGGAAAATTTGATTACGAGAAATGGACAGAAAAGGAAATATGAAGAAAACAGTGACTTTCAGTGAGCAAAATGAAGTTCATATGCTTGTGGTATGGTCCTTTGCCTATAGGAGCGCCCGAAAGAGTAATTTTAGAAGCCAATATCTGGACCAACTACGATTCAAAAGACGAATTCAGCAATTTGAAATTGAACTTTTTAATATTTTAAATGAAAAACATAGAATATATGCTAATAGGTTTAATTAGTAATAAAATACATTTGATTAACATACTTGTTTTATTTCTTAATTATAATATATTACAAAACATCTTTTTTGGGAATCCATGAATTGTTAGATTTGTCAAGGCCCAACCATTTAACAAATACTTGACTTCCTTTTTTTCTTAATATTTTTTCAACTAAATATACGTCTGGATATTGCACTTTTTGTAACTCCTCTTGATAGAATCCACCTTCAATATTTTCATTTTTCTCATCTTTCAGAAGATACGTGGTGGGGTTTGTCAGGTTTACTTTTCTTATTTGAAAAATTTCAGTCGACCAATTGGGTGTATAGCCTTTTGCGAACAACTCTAACTAATATTGAAAAAAAAATGGAAGTTCCATTCGTCATTTACGCAGATTTCGAATGTATTCTTAAACCTTTAAATAATGGAACCAATGACTTGGAAGCAAACCGTCCTTACACGTTGAAAAAATACGAACATGTTCCATATTCCTTCGCGTATTACATAAAGTGTTCTTTTGACGATGAGGCTTCAAAATTTGAACTTTTTCAGGGCCTTGATTGTGCAAAGGTTTTTATAGATATGTTAGACAGAGATGTACACTCTATTTATAATAAATATTTACACCACAAAAAACCAATGAACCCTTTAAGTGAATTGGAAAAATTACGTCATACTTATACAAAGGAGTGTCACATTTGTAAAAAAATAATCGAAACAGAGAAAGAAAAAGTTGCGGATCACTGTCATCTGACTGGGAAGTACCGGGGGCCCGCACATTCAGTGTGTAACTTAAATTTTAAGATACCCAATTTCATTCCTGTTGTCTTACATAACCTAAAAAATTACGATACCCATCTATTTATAAAAAACCTTTGCCAGAACAAGGAACGGCTGAAGGTAATTGCCCAAAATAAGGAAAAATATATTACCTTTGAGAAGTTTCTTGAGGTAGGTCTATATTTCGATAAAAAAACTGGAAAACAAAAGAAAAAATGTTTTTCCATTAGGTTTATAGACTCTTTTCAATTTTTACCCTATTCTTTATCAAAACTTGCGGAAACTTTAAAAGATGAGCAATGCTTGGAAATATCAAAATATTTTAAGGATAAGGAACAGTTTGATTTTATTCGTCAAAAAGGTGTTTTTCCTTATAACTACATCGATAGTTACACAAAATTACAAGAAGCCTCATTGCCCGAAAAAGAACAATTTTATAATGACTTGATAGAGGAACATATTAGTGACCAAGAGTACGAACGCGCAAAGAAGGTATGGAACTTGTTTGAGTGTAAGTCTATTGGGCAATATTCTGATATCTATTTGAAATCTGACGTTTTACTTTTGGCAGATGTATTTCAAAACTTTAGGAAAACTTGTCTTAATGCATACACTCTAGATCCCGTGGCCTATATAAGTTTTCCGAGTTTCAGCTTTTCTGCTTTTTTATTACACTCAGGGACGGAATTAGAATTATTGACGGACGTTAACATGTTACATTTTTTTAAAGATAGTGTAAGAGGAGGGGTCAGTACCTGTGTTTGTAGGAAATCCGAAGCAAATAATCGGTTTATGCCAAATCACGATAAGTCTAAACCCGATAAGTATATTTTATACGTGGATGCAAATAACCTGTACGGAAAGGCAATGTCTCAATACCTACCACAAAAAGATTTTGTTTGGTTATCTCCAGAAGAAATTGCAAATTTTAATGTCACAAATATTTCCGATACGTCTGATAAGGGGTATGTTTTAGAAGTGGATCTGGCCTACCCGGGTGAGCTACATGATCTACATAGTGAATTTCCTTTTTGTCCTGAAAGTTATCAACCGCCCAATTCTAAATGTTCAAAATTAATTCCAAATTTAAAAAACAAGGAAAAGTACGTGATTCATTACATGTTACTTAAGCAGTGCCTTCAACATGGACTAAAATTAACTAAAATTCACCGAGTGTTAGAGTTTACTCAATCACCTTGGCTAAAAAAGTATATCGATTTAAACACAAAATTAAGAAACGAATCTAAAACCGAGTTTGAAAGAAGTACGTATAAATTGGCTAATAACAGTATATATGGGAAGACGATGGAAAATGTTGAAAAAAGAACTGACATTAGGTTGGTTACAGAGTGGTCAAAAAATGTACGAAAGGACGGTGCGGAAAACCTTATTTCAAAACCATATTTTAAAGACTCATTTGTGTATAATGAAAACTTGGCTGCTATTCACATGCAAAAAGTTTTGATCAACTACGATAAGCCCGTGTACGCAGGATTCTCTATTTTAGACCTATCTAAAACGGTTATGTATAGTTTCTTTTACGATTTCTTAAAACCATTATATCAAGAAAAGGTTAAACTACTGTACACAGATACTGACTCGTTTATCTTGGAAATCGAGACTGAAAATGTATATGAAGATATTAAACATCATATCGAAGACTTTGACACCTCAAATTACAAGCCTAATAACATACACGACATGCCAATAACAAAAGCTGTAGTAGGTAAATTTAAAGACGAATATGCTGGCGAACCCATAGAAAGCTTTTATGGCACCGGTGCTAAAGCTTATTGTGTTAAAACTAAAAAAACGTTACTTAAAAAAGCGAAAGGAATTAAAAAAAGTAGTAATAATAAACAATTGAACTTGACTCATTACAAGGATGTTGTTGAAAATAACTCTAAAACTTTTTGTAGTATGTATTTATTCAGATCTAGGTCACATAATATTTTTACGGAGCTCGTTAATAAAGTAGCCCTTACGTCGACCGACGATAAGCGCTATAAGATTCCAAATTCTTTCGATAGTCTCGCATGGGGTCACCAGGATATCCCTCTCTACGAGTGGTCTAAGGATCAAGAAAATTGGTAACTCCCGCCTCAATTGTGAGTATATTAAGGTCCACAACTGTGAAATATTTCAGTTTTAATCAATTATTAATAATGTGTGCAGAATCCTTTGATAAGGAAATTGACAATGTTTCTTATAGAACATACGATCAAAGAATACGCTCGTTTAAAAGATGGACAGGAAAATTATCACCTGAAATATTAGCAATCTGTGGATTTTACTATCTGATGATTGAGGATTCTTGTCGATGTTATTACTGCGGGGTAGAGATATTTGATTGGAGATCTGAGGACTCTCCCATTGAGGAACATTATAAATTTCATAAAAACTGTGATCTAATGGAGTGTATGTGGCGATATAAAATGAAAGACCAAATATTACAAGGGACCCAAAACGATTATAAAATACTAGTACCACTGTTTATTATTCTGTTATTTCTACTAAATATGTTTATACCTAGTTATGTTATTATGAAATAAATGTATTAAGAAAAAAAAAATCTGTTGTGCTTTAATGTTCACATACCTTGACCTTTTAAGGAAAGTTGGTAGGGAGACGGTTATAATAAGAATGCATTTTTGTCTTACAATTCACTAAACAAGATGTATTCGACATTTAATCAAGGTTTTGAGTATCCCCCAAACAAAAGTGAGGTTAGCAGTGAAAATAAATTTAATGAAAAAATTTTAAATGCTAAAATCTATTACTTGAACAAGTCCTCAACAAAATTTATAAGCATTGGGTTAAATTTGGAGAATTTTGCCCCGAAAGTAATTATTGGCGGTCACAATGGTTTCAAAATATTCCTGTCCGAAGAAGACTGGAAAAATTTACTTTCTTATCAAGGCATTCTGATGGGGTATTTTTATTCACTTAATGCGGACACGACTCCTGTAAAGTTTGCAAATTTCACAGTTTATTTCGAAATGTATCAACAACAGCCTGTAATAAAAATTAAAAAAAGTGATGGCTATTACGTGACTCTTGCTTGCGAGTCCATGGACAATTTATGGGCTCTTAAGGAACTAATTAATTACAGGATTCAAATAATTAAAAGACAGGAGTTTCCACAATATTTCAATGTGTTTAAAACTAGTCTGAAACATTCAGGGGACCTGCTTGCAAACATATATAATGTTTTAAATCCAAATCATAATCCAAACAGCGAAAATGTATGCACAATGTTCGAGTTGCTGACAATATTTCCGAACGAGTTGGAAAATTTGATTACGAGAAATGGACAGAAAAGGAAATATGAAGAAAACAGTGACTTTCAGTGAGCAAAATGAAGTTCATATGCTTGTGGTATGGTCCTTTGCCTATAGGAGCGCCCGAAAGAGTAATTTTAGAAGCCAATATCTGGACCAACTACGATTCAAAAGACGAATTCAGCAATTTGAAATTGAACTTTTTAATATTTTAAATGAAAAACATAGAATATATGCTAATAGGTTTAATTAGTAATAAAATACATTTGATTAACATACTTGTTTTATTTCTTAATTATAATATATTACAAAACATCTTTTTTGGGAATCCATGAATTGTTAGATTTGTCAAGGCCCAACCATTTAACAAATACTTGACTTCCTTTTTTTCTTAATATTTTTTCAACTAAATATACGTCTGGATATTGCACTTTTTGTAACTCCTCTTGATAGAATCCACCTTCAATATTTTCATTTTTCTCATCTTTCAGAAGATACGTGGTGGGGTTTGTCAGGTTTACTTTTCTTATTTGAAAAATTTCAGTCGACCAATTGGGTGTATAGCCTTTTGCGAACAACTCTAACTAATATTGAAAAAAAAATGGAAGTTCCATTCGTCATTTACGCAGATTTCGAATGTATTCTTAAACCTTTAAATAATGGGACCAATGACTTGGAAGCAAACCGTCCTTACACGTTGAAAAAATACGAACATGTTCCATATTCCTTCGCGTATTACATAAAGTGTTCTTTTGACGATGAGGCTTCAAAATTTGAACTTTTTCAGGGCCTTGATTGTGCAAAGGTTTTTATAGATATGTTAGACAGAGATGTACACTCTATTTATAATAAATATTTACACCACAAAAAACCAATGAACCCTTTAAGTGAATTGGAAAAATTACGTCATACTTATACAAAGGAGTGTCACATTTGTAAAAAAATAATCGAAACAGAGAAAGAAAAAGTTGCGGATCACTGTCATCTGACTGGGAAGTACCGGGGGCCCGCACATTCAGTGTGTAACTTAAATTTTAAGATACCCAATTTCATTCCTGTTGTCTTACATAACCTAAAAAATTACGATACCCATCTATTTATAAAAAACCTTTGCCAGAACAAGGAACGGCTGAAGGTAATTGCCCAAAATAAGGAAAAATATATTACCTTTGAGAAGTTTCTTGAGGTAGGTCTATATTTCGATAAAAAAACTGGAAAACAAAAGAAAAAATGTTTTTCCATTAGGTTTATAGACTCTTTTCAATTTTTACCCTATTCTTTATCAAAACTTGCGGAAACTTTAAAAGATGAGCAATGCTTGGAAATATCAAAATATTTTAAGGATAAGGAACAGTTTGATTTTATTCGTCAAAAAGGTGTTTTTCCTTATAACTACATCGATAGTTACACAAAATTACAAGAAGCCTCATTGCCCGAAAAAGAACAATTTTATAATGACTTGATAGAGGAACATATTAGTGACCAAGAGTACGAACGCGCAAAGAAGGTATGGAACTTGTTTGAGTGTAAGTCTATTGGGCAATATTCTGATATCTATTTGAAATCTGACGTTTTACTTTTGGCAGATGTATTTCAAAACTTTAGGAAAACTTGTCTTAATACATACACTCTAGAATCCGTGGCCTATATAAGTTTTCCGAGTTTCAGCTTTTCTGCTTTTTTATTACACTCAGGGACGGAATTAGAATTATTGACGGACGTTAACATGTTACATTTTTTTAAAGATAGTGTAAGAGGAGGGGTCAGTACCTGTGTTTGTAGGAAATCCGAAGCAAATAATCGGTTTATGCCAAATCACGATAAGTCTAAACCCGATAAGTATATTTTATACGTGGATGCAAATAACCTGTACGGAAAGGCAATGTCTCAATACCTACCACAAAAAGATTTTGTTTGGTTATCTCCAGAAGAAATTGCAAATTTTAATGTCACAAATATTTCCGATACGTCTGATAAGGGGTATGTTTTAGAAGTGGATCTGGCCTACCCGGGTGAGCTACATGATCTACATAGTGAATTTCCTTTTTGTCCTGAAAGTTATCAACCGCCCAATTCTAAATGTTCAAAATTAATTCCAAATTTAAAAAACAAGGAAAAGTACGTGATTCATTACATGTTACTTAAGCAGTGCCTTCAACATGGACTAAAATTAACTAAAATTCACCGAGTGTTAGAGTTTACTCAATCACCTTGGCTAAAAAAGTATATCGATTTAAACACAAAATTAAGAAACGAATCTAAAACCGAGTTTGAAAGAAGTACGTATAAATTGGCTAATAACAGTATATATGGGAAGACGATGGAAAATGTTGAAAAAAGAACTGACATTAGGTTGGTTACAGAGTGGTCAAAAAATGTACGAAAGGACGGTGCGGAAAACCTTATTTCAAAACCATATTTTAAAGACTCATTTGTGTATAATGAAAACTTGGCTGCTATTCACATGCAAAAAGTTTTGATCAACTACGATAAGCCCGTGTACGCAGGATTCTCTATTTTAGACCTATCTAAAACGGTTATGTATAGTTTCTTTTACGATTTCTTAAAACCATTATATCAAGAAAAGGTTAAACTACTGTACACAGATACTGACTCGTTTATCTTGGAAATCGAGACTGAAAATGTATATGAAGATATTAAACATCATATCGAAGACTTTGACACCTCAAATTACAAGCCTAATAACATACACGACATGCCAATAACAAAAGCTGTAGTAGGTAAATTTAAAGACGAATATGCTGGCGAACCCATAGAAAGCTTTTATGGCACCGGTGCTAAAGCTTATTGTGTTAAAACTAAAAAAACGTTACTTAAAAAAGCGAAAGGAATTAAAAAAAGTAGTAATAATAAACAATTGAACTTGACTCATTACAAGGATGTTGTTGAAAATAACTCTAAAACTTTTTGTAGTATGTATTTATTCAGATCTAGGTCACATAATATTTTTACGGAGCTCGTTAATAAAGTAGCCCTTACGTCGACCGACGATAAGCGCTATAAGATTCCAAATTCTTTCGATAGTCTCGCATGGGGTCACCAGGATATCCCTCTCTACGAGTGGTCTAAGGATCAAGAAAATTGGTAACTCCCGCCTCAATTGTGAGTATATTAAGGTCCACAACTGTGAAATATTTCAGTTTTAATCAATTATTAATAATGTGTGCAGAAACCTTTGATAAGGAAATTGACAATGTTTCTTATAGAACATACGATCAAAGAATACGCTCGTTTAAAAGATGGACAGGAAAATTATCACCTGAAATATTAGCAATCTGTGGATTTTACTATCTGATGATTGAGGATTCTTGTCGATGTTATTACTGCGGGGTAGAGATATTTGATTGGAGATCTGAGGACTCTCCCATTGAGGAACATTATAAATTTCATAAAAACTGTGATCTAATGGAGTGTATGTGGCGATATAAAATGAAAGACCAAATATTACAAGGGACCCAAAACGATTATAAAATACTAGTACCACTGTTTATTATTCTGTTATTTCTACTAAATATGTTTATACCTAGTTATGTTATTATGAAATAAATGTATTAAGAAAAAAAAAATCTGTTGTGCTTTAATGTTCACATACCTTGACCTTTTAAGGAAAGTTGGTAGGGAGACGGTTATAATAAGAATGCATTTTTGTCTTACAATTCACTAAACAAGATGTATTCGACATTTAATCAAGGTTTTGAGTATCCCCCAAACAAAAGTGAGGTTAGCAGTGAAAATAAATTTAATGAAAAAATTTTAAATGCTAAAATCTATTACTTGAACAAGTCCTCAACAAAATTTATAAGCATTGGGTTAAATTTGGAGAATTTTGCCCCGAAAGTAATTATTGGCGGTCACAATGGTTTCAAAATATTCCTGTCCGAAGAAGACTGGAAAAATTTACTTTCTTATCAAGGCATTCTGATGGGGTATTTTTATTCACTTAATGCGGACACGACTCCTGTAAAGTTTGCAAATTTCACAGTTTATTTCGAAATGTATCAACAACAGCCTGTAATAAAAATTAAAAAAAGTGATGGCTATTACGTGACTCTTGCTTGCGAGTCCATGGACAATTTATGGGCTCTTAAGGAACTAATTAATTACAGGATTCAAATAATTAAAAGACAGGAGTTTCCACAATATTTCAATGTGTTTAAAACTAGTCTGAAACATTCAGGGGACCTGCTTGCAAACATATATAATGTTTTAAATCCAAATCATAATCCAAACAGCGAAAATGTATGCACAATGTTCGAGTTGCTGACAATATTTCCGAACGAGTTGGAAAATTTGATTACGAGAAATGGACAGAAAAGGAAATATGAAGAAAACAGTGACTTTCAGTGAGCAAAATGAAGTTCATATGCTTGTGGTATGGTCCTTTGCCTATAGGAGCGCCCGAAAGAGTAATTTTAGAAGCCAATATCTGGACCAACTACGATTCAAAAGACGAATTCAGCAATTTGAAATTGAACTTTTTAATATTTTAAATGAAAAACATAGAATATATGCTAATAGGTTTAATTAGTAATAAAATACATTTGATTAACATACTTGTTTTATTTCTTAATTATAATATATTACAAAACATCTTTTTTGGGAATCCATGAATTGTTAGATTTGTCAAGGCCCAACCATTTAACAAATACTTGACTTCCTTTTTTTCTTAATATTTTTTCAACTAAATATACGTCTGGATATTGCACTTTTTGTAACTCCTCTTGATAGAATCCACCTTCAATATTTTCATTTTTCTCATCTTTCAGAAGATACGTGGTGGGGTTTGTCAGGTTTACTTTTCTTATTTGAAAAATTTCAGTCGACCAATTGGGTGTATAGCCTTTTGCGAACAACTCCCTTTGCTTCGAAATGCGAACAAAGTCATTAACTTTAAACTTTCTACGATCCAAGTCGACTATTTTTTTAAAAGTGAAAGAATTTTGTAATATTGTTTTTTCATTTCCTGGGTTAACATCAACCGGTTTATAACCAGTAGTGCTATGAGTGGTATTATTATATTTTTCAACAATACTTGGCAACGCTGTATACCATTTATAACTACCTTGATTACTAAAATATTTCCACATAATATTTTTAAGAGTTCAATTAACGCGTTCAACTATACTTGCTTTCAGGTTGGAAAAAGTGCTGTAATGATTGATTTTAAACTCGTTCATAAGCTGTTGAAAATCTTTATTGTAAAACTCCTTGCCTAAATCAGTTTGTAAATTTGTGGGTTTACTGGTTTGGTCTAATATTGTTTTCATAGCTCGAGTAACCTCTTTTCCTTGCTTACTTTTAAGGGGTTGAGCCCAGACGTATTTTGAAAATGTGTTTATTACTATCAAAATATATCTATATCCCCTGTTTAATTTAGCATAGGGAAGCATTTCTACCAAATCAGCCTGCCACAAGTCGTTCAAGCTCCTAATAACCACCCTTCTCCTTTTGTAATTTCTCCTAGCAGGTTTATGTAATTCGTCGACAACTGTTTCCTTAGCGATAGACATTACGATTAATCAAATGATTTAACAAAATAATTATCCCAATAGCTTTTATACGTATCATCCCATTCTTTAAGCTTTTCACTTAAAATTACTGTATCTTCTTTAAAATATTCGACAATTTTATCAATATTTTTGCTTACATCATCAAGATTATCTTTAATTTTAGTGTTTAGATATTTTAGTGATGTAGGATTAAGTATTGTGTCTAGTTCGCCCATCCCTTCATCTATCTTATTTATTTCTTCATGTAATTCCTTAACAATGCTTTGCAAGACAGAATTAATACTAATTACAATCCGCCTTTCTGATAAAGGCAGCTCATAAATTTGTCGACCATTAAGAAAACTATCCACTATTTCTGCTTTAGTTGTATTTAAATTTTCAACATTTGCTCTAAAGGCTTTAATTTTTTCCTTTGCATTGAAAAATACTACTTCTTTAATTTTTGTGTTCATTATTTCGTTTATTTTTTCAATATCCGCTTTCAAGGTTATATTTTCACTTGTATTATTTAATATTCTCTTGTTGATATTTTTTATAGTTTCCTTGCCGGAATTTTCTTCCTGTGTATATTTTTGCTCTAATGTTAGTACTTGGTCTTCACAAAATTTTAACTTTTTCGTCACATTGCTAATATTTTCAACATTTTCAAGTGATCGTTTATTTTGTATCATTAATTCTTTTTTAAAATTTGAAGTTTCCAAGTGATTTTGTTGCAATTCATATTTAAAGTGTTCAACTACCTTGTTTTCAATATAATTTAAATTTTTTGAAATGTGGCGACCAAATTTGTCGATAGTCATTTTGTAAGTGTTCTGAAACAGGTGTAACATTCCCTTATATGATGACGTTAGCCTCCTTAAGCTCCTCAATGATTGATATTGCTTCATTATTATGACCGGTATGGCCAGCATTCGTTGAGGCCACCAATAAACGAAGTCTATCAACAAGCTCGTTAACATTATCCCAATATACATAATCAGTATTATTTTTATTAACTTTAAGAGTTAAACCTGATCCTTCTGTAGTTGTTCTTTGAGCTCTATACGGAGCCTTACGTCTTGTGAATGTTGAGATAAACCTTTCGGCTGCAGGATTAAGAGCTCTTGTTTTTGTTATTCCTTTTTTTTGTAAGTATGGTCCAATTATTGTAACATATTTACGCGATCCATTCCCTTGAACTTGCTCGTCAGGACTATTATTCCTACGATATGCATTAGTTCGTGCTAGAATATCCATATAATTATCCAAGTCTTTAGCACTGTAACATTTTGGATCTTTTTTAAATATTAATTCATATAAACCGGGGGTGCCTTGATAGGTAATCTCTTTTACTTTAATATCTTTTCCAATAATTTCTACAGGTTCTTGTGTTAGTCCCAAAAAAAATTTTTCCGTTTCCAAATCATGAACTATACCATAATGGTGATCAAAAGTATGTTCTAAATCCTTGACACCTTCATCAATGTATTTACGAGGTAAGTTGTCAAAGTCGTTTAGCCAATCTTGATATCCAGGTGTACCAACATAAGTCTGGATTGTTTGTCTAGTTTGTTCCAATAGATCTGAAAGATTTCCTATCGTTGAATCGGATGATGAAGATAATGGCTCTGTTTCAGCTATAACACTCGTTTCTTGTATGGTTGGGATATGACTCACTGAAGCGACGCTAGTATCAAAAAAGGAGGGTATTTCTGTTGGTAGAACTGGGGTTTTCCCAGTTTTTCTTATGTTTTTTGTTCTTTGGGGGGTTGATGTTTTATAAAACCTTGTAAATGACGGCTCCTCATCTTTTATGACAACAGGTTCAATTTTACCAATGGTTGAAATTAATTCTTGCAAAGGTTGTGTTATTGGTTTATAAGTTTCTTCCAGCCTCGAATGAGACTCAAATTCAGCATTTTTTAAAGCTTGAAATTTTTTCTTAACTGCCTTTCTTGATTTAACAAGTTGTCTTGCTAATTGTTCATTCATGACTGTATATTTTGAAATAGCTGTTTTTGTCTAGTGGTGTTGTTTTTATAAGTAAATGTAGGAATCGAAACCTTTTCGATATCTACCTGAATTTATACCGGAATCTTTATCTATTACCATGAATCCAAATTTCTCTCGCCAGCACAATAAACACATTTCTTTAAACTGATTAAAGGTCATATCAACGTTAACGTGATCATTATAAACATGTTTTAAATTTGTATTGTCTTGTTGAAAAATAACAATTTAATTTGCATTGTCACGAATTAGCTGCTTAGGAATAGAAGATTATGTTTGACACAAGTAGAAACAATCAGTATTTCTATGTCTTCCAAAACAAAAGTAATCCTTTACAATTGACTGATTGCAACAAACTATGTCGTCAAAAATTATTAGTGCGTTTGGCATTACTTCTTGGGGTGCAATTATATTCTCTTCGTCCTCGGATTCGTAATAACCAATTTCCTTTATTGGCTTAAAAAGTGTTCTTAAATATTCATACTTGGGCTGATACAAAGATTTTGAATAAATATATAAATTTTCAAATCGTAAACCGTTGGGATCTTCAATTAAGCCAATTACAACGTTTGTTTTACCACAACCTGACGGACCAATAATTAAAAACAGAAGGAACGTTGCCGATAAATTACTGTCTGAGAAAGCAATAGCCCGATTCAGAGCAAAGGACGCTAGTTTTGGAGAAAAAGTGGCAGCGTTAGGCATTAGTGGCACTATGAACGTCAAACGAAAGTTGGGTATGGGTCTAAAAAGAAAAAAGACAAAAGGGCGAGGAATAACTTTGCATCAAGCCATTGCGCAAGCAAGAAAAGGACTTAAGGGAAAGCAGTTTAAAAGTTTACAAGCGGGTATTAAAACAGCCGTAAAAGCAATTAGGAAAAGTGGTAAGGTGATTGCCCCTAAAAAAAGAATTAAACCTATTCCAAAGAGTGGGGGATTCTTACCACTTATACCATTATTTGCGGGCCTGTCAGCTTTAGGTGCCCTAGGAGGAGGCGCCGCAGGAGTAGCAAAAGCCAATAACGACGCAAAAGCAGCCAAACAAAAATTAGAAGAAGATAAAAGACACAATCAAACGATGGAGTCTATAGCAATAGGACAAAAAGGAAGCGGGCTGTATTTAAAACCCTATAAATCGGGGTGTGGTTTGTATTTGAAGCCCTATTCAAAAAACTGCTAAAACATATACCCCTAAAAACTCTTACTAATTATGATTTACTAAAATACATAAAATTTCTACAAATTTTCAAGTTTAGAGGTATATTTATGAGAAATAAGCTTCCTAAAAAAATAAAAGACAATGAAAGTGGTATTATTAATCTAGATGATTATAGTGGTGATGGAACTCATTGGACAGCCTACATAAAAAAAAGAAAAACAAATAACCTACTTTGATAGTTATGGTAATCTGCGACCACCCGCTGAATTAATAACATATTTCTTCAGCGATAAAAATAAAAATGTTATAAATTATAATTATAACAGGTTTCAAGATTTTAACGCGACAAATTGCGGACAGTTGTGTCTAATATTTCTTTATAATAACACATGATACCCAATAAAGATTTATTCATTTGCGAAATATTAAAGGGACATGTCCTATAGTTTTGTTATTAGCGGCAATTCAGCCATCTTAACTGCTGAATTTCACCCTCCCATATATCTAGAGGAAAATATCGATTATGTTATTGGACTTGTAAATTTTGAAACATTTAATGCAATTCCCAACATTGATGAGAGTAATAATCGTTTCTTTTACGGTGAAACTGGTGAATTTATAACTATCCCGCCCGGAAGTTATGAAATTGATAATATCAACAAATTACTGCAAGACAAATTAGAAGAAAAACAAATTTCATTTTATCTTAACGCTAATAATAATACGTTGCGTTCAGTAATTAAATGCTCCGAAACTATTATTTTTAGAGACGGCTCTATAGGCACATTGTTGGGATTTCAAAATCAGATACTAGATTCGAGAGAAATTCATATTTCTGAACGACCTGCAGAAATAATTAAAGTAAACTCAATAAATATCGATTGCAGTATCGCTGAAGGTTCATACTTAAATGGTAATCCAGTTCATATAATACATCAATTTTTCCCCAGTGTGGCTCCTGGTTTTAAAATAATAGAATCACCCCAAAACGTTATATACTTCCCAGTTACTGCCAAGGTAATAGATAAAATAATTATTAAAATATTAGACCAAGAGGGAGAACGTGTTAATTTTAGAGAAGAAACCATAACTTTAAGACTACATCTTAAAAAATTAGATGAACGATGGTGATTATTTATAACAGGAAAAATCAATATTTTAGTGGAAAGCTTAATAAGAAAGAAAACAATCGTAATTTTCTCAGTAATAAACAGAACTCTCAAAGACTAACACCGTTAAATAGACAGTTTCTTATAAAACGTTTCTTATAAAACATTACGTAAACTCCACTGCAAGTATGGACTACTTTTTCAGTTTCTTATAAGTTTGGGTTTTAAAATTAAATAAAATATGGAGTATCTAAACGTTAAAGAAAATGTTCTTGTTGATGATTCAATATTAAGTTGGGAGGTATTTTCCTTCGATCCCTTTAATCCAACAAAACTCGGACCAAATGATGAAATTAGCATTGCCCTGCAACAGACCGGGAAGTATCCCTTGCCCTGCAAAAGTGAAATATATTTGGAATTACAAGTTACCAAAGAGGATGGTGCACCGTTAGCAAACACTTTTTTAGTCAACAACGCCCCAGCCTTCTTGTTTAAAGAAACGCGTTATGTTTTAAACGGTGTTACTATTGACTCTGTTAGAGATCTCGGCATCACTTCAATACTTAAGGGTTATACGTCGTTTAACCAAAACGAAAACGCAAAATTGGAAAATGCCGGCTGGTATCCCAAAGCGAAAGCAACTGATAAAATTATGACCGATGACAAAGGAAACGTCTCTTTGTGCATTCCATTAAAGATGTATTCAGGGTTCTTTGAAGATTACAATAAAATTATCCTGAATTCTCAACAAGAGCTAATACTCGTTAGAAGTAATGATTCGGTTGATTCGTTACTGCGCACTACCGAGGCTGCAGAAACAGCAAAAATTGTAATCACAAGACTTTGCTGGAGGGTTCCACATCTTACTCCGGCAATCCCCCAAGAATTGGCATTAACGAAACTTGTCGAGAAAAACAGTGACATACTAATTACTTTTCGAAGTTGGGAGCTAGTTGAATATCCTGAATTACTAGAAACTACAAGGCATAATTGGCCTGTAAAAACTTCTACCAAGGTTGAAACACCTCGTCATGTTTTAATCGCTTTCCAAAAGAATAGGCGTGGCAATATAAAAATGGATATGAGTAAATTTGATCACTGTGAATTAAGAAATATAAATGTATTTTTAAACTCTGAACGATATCCCTATAACGACCTTCAACTCGATTTTAAAAACAACAAATTCGCTACACTCTATGAAATGTTTTGTGATTTTCGTCAAGTATATTATAACTCTCCGATGGAACCAGTTTTTAGTCCTACCGAGTTTAAGAGTAATGCGCCTATTTCCTACATAAATTGTTCACATCAAAGGGATCTGTTACAAACTGGTCCAGTTACTATGAGGATTGAATTTGAAACAAAGGAAAAAATACCTGCCAAAACCGCTGCGTATTGTCTCATTATTCATGATAAAATATTCAGTTACAATCCGCTAACAAAAATAGTAAAGCAACTTTAAATCCCCTACCACCCGGACTAATGTTTTATATATATTCAGTTATTTACGAAGCTTAGTAGTGGTGAGAATGTCTTTAGAAGAGGAGTTTTCTGAACGATTACACACTTTTATGTATAAGTTAAATATACTTAAAAAGGATATCGAACACTATTCTAAAAAGTTTTCTATGTTTAAAAATTTTTCTGCTTTAAAAATTAATGATGGGTTCCAGAATTGTTATGGATGTACAAGGGTTTAAGGACGAACATAATAAATTTATACCTAAGGAATTGGCAACCTTTGATGGCTATAAAATAAGTCACTATGTTTTCAAACAACCCTTTGCAATAAATTTGCTTCCTAAGGAACAATACAAGCAAGCTACCTGGTTAATGAAAAATCATCATTGCATAAACTGGAACCTAGGACCTACCCCTCTTCATCATTTCAGCGATATAGCTAAGAAAATTACTGAAAATAGTGAATTTATTTATGTTAAAGGACCAGAAAAAGCAAAGTTTCTAAGAAAATATTCTTCCAAGCCCATAATCGAACTAGACGAAGAACCAGCCTTGCCTCAATCAACACCCAGATGTATATATCATTCAAGGTCACCTTCTGTTTGTGCATTATCTAACGTGTTTTATCTGTACGAAAACTTTTTGATGAATGAATAAAAGAAATTTATTTGTATTTACTGTTTTATTTTTAATTTTAGTCTAAATTATAATTAGTATATTAAGCCGACATGTTCAAGAGGTTCCTCTTCTTCATCAATTATATTGATTGCCTCCAATACTATAGGATCCGTAACATAGGGTTTTAAACTGAGTAGTTCTGCAAAAAACCCACGGCTGTTGAATTCTTGCACCAGATCCACCAAGTTGAAACTTTCAAAAAAATCTACGCATGCGTCAGCACCTCTTCCATAATGTTCTGCTTGGTCTTGATAGAAGTTACACCACTGCGGGTTACTTTGCATAGCTAAATAATATTGCTCATTAATCTTCTCACAAAAGGTCTTATGTAATTTCTTAACATGCTGGCTTAATGCACTACTTGAAGAATGCATTATTAACAATAACTAAATGTCTTGCAAGTCTCATTTTAAAGCAAAATCTCCTTCCATACTTTAATCAAAAGGTTAGATAATATTTGAGTGGGATAATTGTGAGTAGGGTAATTCCGTAACTTTCGAACCTCATTTACTGACTTAACATGAGTGAGGCATCTGTTTTTATGGACATTCAAGGATACCACTGCTCCTTTGGTTACGTCCCAAAAGAATTAGCGATTTATGATGGGATTCGCTGTTCAAACTATCTATTTAAATCACCATTTAAGAAAAATTTGTTAACTGTTGAAGATTTGAAAACCGTGACTTGGGCAGAAGAATATCATGGTCTTGAATGGGACTGCGGATATATAAGTCTCCATAAAATTAATAGTATTTTAAACCATGTGGTAAAATGCTATCTGTCACCCAAGATTTACGTGAAAGGAAATGAAAAGGCAAACTTCTTACGAAAATTCTTTGATGAAGAAACTATATACAGTATTCCTATTGGTAAAGAACCAAAGTTAAGTAAATTTAAGAAAATTCCAGAATGTTATTTTCATAAGAATGGTAATTGTTGGCATTGCGCTTTGGCAAATGTAAAATTACTATATAATTATAGAAACTGTTACTATTTATTTTGTTTTTTTTCTCCCTAAAGTTACTGAAAAGTTACTCTGTGTATGATATAGTACCGCTGTTGTTCCTGTTTTTTTTGTTACTGTATTCCTGTTTTTTACTGTTAAATTCCTATTTTTTCTCTCTCACTGTCTGTATGTCACTGTCTGGATTCCTGTTTTTTACTGTTAAATGCTGTTTTTTTTACTGTTTTCTCTCTCTCTATCTGCTGTATGTCTCTGTCTGTCCATCTCATTCTTTGTTTAAGCAATGAACACCCTGTAGTGCGGGTCTGCTCTCAAGCGAATAATAAGGGAAAGGGAAGTGGCTGAACTCTCATATTGAATGAGGTGGTTGTGCTCTCAAGCGAATAATAAGGGAAAGGGAAGTGACTGAACTCTCATATTGAATGAGGTGGTTGTGCTCTCAAGCGAATAATAAGGGAAAGGGAAGTGACTGAACTCTCATATTGAATGAGGTGGTTGTGCTCTCAGTACCTGTGTGGTGTTGTGTGGTTGTACTCTCAGTACCTGTGTGGTGTTTGTGTGGCGGCACTCTCAGTAACTATAAACTGACATACGCTACACGTTTACATTGCACAAGCTCTGTACATAACATGGGTGCAAAACTTTACCAAAACACTGTATGGTGAATAATACGCAAATGCAAAATATTGATATTTTATATTGTATTCGAGACGGTATTAACTTCGTTCCGTGTTGTACGTAAATAATAATAGTTTGTTTGTGAAAATATTTGTGTGTTTGACATCATTGTGATCACAAAAAAATAGCGCATTTAACTAAATTTTATTGTGCTTTCTTAAAGTATTACATAAACTGGTATATTAATCAAAACAACTAAATACATGCTGTGAAACTCTGTCACTTCAACAACAAAAAGTGTAAAAAAGTGTAAACAAGATAAGTTCTGAACTTCTTATCAATCCAGTACCTTCGTATTTTAACAATAGACCCATAAAAGTTATTTATACTAAAGGTGTTCCTACACGGTATGATATGTATTTGGTTGGCTGATCGGCAACTAATTTTTAATTTTTCAACACCATACATCTGTGAAACAATCGTATAAAATGGGCTCTAAATCAGTAAATATAGAAAAATGTGGTGAATGCGGCGAAGTAATTAAACGCAATGCAAGATGTATTGAATGTTCATTATGCAGGGCTTGGTATCACAAAGGTTGTACTCAACTATCGGATGGTGAATTTGAGGAGATACATGCCAAGTCAAAGAAAAATCGAAAACACAATTGGGGTTGTTGTTCTTGTAAAATAACAGAGGTTAGCAAGAAGCGTCTGTCAATGACGTTTACCGACGACTCTGGCACATCAAGAAGCGCCGCTCAGGGCTGTACATCTGATTCTCAAAATCGAGTCAACAGTGACGTTCCTCGGAAGGGCACGGTTGAGGATCGTGATGTTATAGTGGCGGATCCTGCTATTTGTGGCATCTGCAATCATGCGATTGACTCTGGTCGTCTTGAGATGCTGTGCTCCATATGCGATAAACATTTCCATTCTCATTGTGTATCGAATAGAGAAAATCTTGCAATCTTGGTACATGAGATTAATGGTCTATCGTGGAGATGCGATGACTGTGTGGGTGTCTCTGTCAATCGGGAGGATATTAAGGCGATAATTGAAAATCAACTTCATGCTGCAATATCGAATCTAAAGAGTACTTTTGAATCTCTCACTGATGATTTTGCTAAGTCAGTTGAGCATAGGCTGCAGTGTGTTATGTCATCCAAAGTGCAGTCTGTTATCCCAGGGCAATCATGTAGCTCTCAGGGTGCTTCACAAAAACCCAACTATGCGAGTGTTGTCCGTAGCAGGGCCCAACCGGCGGTGATAGTTAAACCTAAATCTCACCAGGAGTGCTCCAAAACCAAGGCTGATATGATGGGGAAAGTTTCCCCTGCTAACTCAAATATTCAGTTGGCGAAATTAAAACTTGTCAAGGATGGAGGTATACTGCTTGGTTGCAGGAGTGTTGATGACAATCGTCGATTGAGAGAAATGGTGCAGAGGGAGATGTCGGATGGATATGAGGTTGTTGAGGTGCGCGGGATCAGTCCGAGGATTCGTATCGTGGGAATATCAAAGAAGTATGGTGATTCCAAATTGCTAGAACTTATTAAAAACTGTAATCGCGGTATATTTGCGGAATCTTCTTCTGTTTCATTGCTTAAAGTTTGGCCCACTAAAAATAATCCAAATATTTTTCAGGCCATTTTACAGGCGGATAAATGTACTTTTGAGAGCGCTCTGTCTTTTGGTAATCTTTTTATTGACCTGGACTGTTGCAGGGTATATGATGCCATCGATGTTTCTAGGTGTTTTAACTGCAACGAATTTCATCATTTGTCTGCCAACTGTAAAAACTCTGTCTCCTGTCCCCGCTGTGGTCTGGATCACAGAGTACAACAATGCTCCACACGCTCTCTAAAATGCAGCAACTGCGTGAAACTTAACGGGAAACTTAATGGAACTATTAATACGGAACATGCCGCCTGGGATTTAAAGACATGTACGGCTTACAAGCTTGCTTGCGATAGGCTCAGATCGGACGTTCTTACCGAACAATAGCAATCACTTCCCATCATCCCTGCGGTACCGTCTTCATCCCGCAATACATCCGTAAGCTCTGTTAATCGGTCGAGCAGCAATGGCATATGTGTTTATTATCAAAATACTCGCAGTATTAAGAGTCGTACAGCCGATATTTACAATTGTTTAAATTATTTTGAATATGATATTGTTGCGTTGACCGAAACATGGCTTGATTCCACGGTAAACGATATCGAAGTCTGCCCTAACAATTTTAATCTGTTTCGTCGTGATAGAGATTTTGCAGCTGCTGGTTGTGGTCGCGGCGGTGGTGTGTTGCTGGCGGTAAGTGAACGATTTTTTTGTGAGCCTCTTAATTTGGATCAGGTTGTCGTGAATATATCGAGATTAATTGATTTAGTGGGAGTTAAGGTATCTTGTGATAGAAAAAGCTTATATATTTTATTGTTGTATTTACCACCGAATCTAGGAATTGAAGAATATCATAGATTGTTTGAATTTTTATCTTCATTAGATTTTTTAAATAACGCTGACACACTCATTTTAGGAGATTTTAATATTACTAATTACGCAAATTTTTTCATACGTAATGAAAGATGAGATAATTTTGTAAATGCTATAAATAACTTCTTTAATCTGACACGACTAAATCAGTTTAACTATGTCTTAAATACTGATGGCAGACTGTTAGATCTTGTCGTTTTTAACAGGCACTGTAGTGTCAGTGAGTCGGATATCATTCTCACTAGGATCGACGACCCTCACCCTCCTTTATCGATTTCATTTCCCTACAGCATCAGTATTAACTCTAATGCTCTCATCCCTAAAAAACAGGCAGGTCAGTATAATTTTCGTCGAGCTGATTACCCGGTTATGTACGAGTTACTGCTGGATATTGATTGGTCTTTTCTGAACCACTTGGCCGATGTTGACCATTGTTGTAAACTATTTTACGATAAAATTTATAATGTATTTGAGATTTGTGTCCCGAAGTTCGGCGTATTGAATTGTCGTACCTACCCCCCATGGTTTACGATTAACATTAAACGCGATATCCGACTTAAGACCATTGAATGGCGGAAATATAAGCGAACTGGCGACGGTTTAGCTTATGAAAATTTCTCTCGATTAAGGCGTCAAATTAAGACTGAAATTGACGAATCGTATAAGGTGTATATGCTTGGAATCGAGCATAGCGTAAATCAGGATCCTAATTAATTCTGGGCGTTTGTTGACTCTAGAAGGGGCTCTGTGGGAGTTGCTCGTGGAATGCATTTTGACAACACTACGCTACAGAATTCTGAAGATATTGTCAATGCGTTTGCTGATTTCTTTGGTCGCTCATTTCTGGTATCTTCTGGCTCCTCCACAGATGATGATGTGTCGAATATATCCACATCTACTATTAATATTACCAGTTTTAATGAGACTGAAGTTTTCAACGCAATTAAGCTGATTAAACCCAAATTAACCGCTGGTCCGGATAAAATTCCTGCGTTTGTCATCAGAGACTGCGCGGGAGTCTTCGCACGTCCTCTATCAATCATATTTAACAAGTGCCTTAATCTATGTAAAATGCCAAACATCTGGAAATGCTCCAAGGTTTGTCCAGTCTTCAAAAAAGATGATAAAACTGATATCTCCAACTATAGACCAATTTCAATAATTTCAAATTTTTCCAAAGTTTTCGAGTTACTGTTACATGGCGTTATCTTTTCAAATGTTAAAAATTCTATATGTCCTGCTCAGCATGGATTCCTTAAGGGTCGATCGACAACTACTAATCTAATGTGTATTACTCAGTTCGTGGCAGAGGCAATTGACCAGCGCCGCCAAGCAGACGTTATATATACTGACTTCTCTAAAGCTTTCGATCGGCTTGATCACACCATTCTATTGCAGAAACTTCAAACTTTTGGATTTTCAGACCCATTACTGTTATTCTTTAAATCATACCTGGAGGATCGACAACAGTTTGTGGCTTATGGTGGTGTTAGATCCACAGATTATATTGCTACTTCTGGAGTACCCCAAGGCTCTATTCTGGGACCACTATTTTTCACGTTGTTTATTAATGATATTGTCGATAAACTCTCAGTTCATTGTCTGCTTTATGCTGACGATTTAAAGTTATTTTCTGCAGTCTCTAACGAGGCTGACTGCCAGGTCCTACAGCGTAATCTGGATATTTTAAACGACTGGTGTATTAAAAACAGATTGAGTTTGAATGCCTCAAAATGTAATGTTATGACGTTCACGAAAAAAAATGTCCCTCTTTTGTTTGGCTATAACATCAATGGTAAAACTTTAAAGCGACCCGAAGTGTTTAAGGATTTGGGGGTCGTCTTTGACAGTGAGTTGTCTTTTATTCCTCACATTGAACATACCGTCTCCGCTGCATATAAATTACTTGGTTTCGTTTTACGCTCAACAAAAGATTTTCAAAATACGGTTCCACTTAAAACTTTATTTTTTTCTTTCGTTTTATCTAAGCTGGAGTACGCATCACTTATTTGGTCTCCTTATTATAATATCCACATAAATTCTATAGAGTCGGTGCAGAGGCGATTTGCTAAGGCTCTATGGTTCAGAGCCGATGGTGTCTATCCGATTCAGGGTTTTCCCCATGAACAGCTGCTGCAAAGATTTTCGCTTATAAATTTGGATAGAAGACGTGATTACCTATCTCAGTCGTTTTTGAGCAAGCTTGTTAGCGGTCATATTGTCTGTGAGGAGTTGTTGTCTAAACTAAATTTTAGGGTTCCTACTTTAAATTCTCGCAACACAGATACTTTCTACCTACCACCGTTCCGTACCAACGTTTTTAAGTTTGCACCTATTAACTCGATGTGCGGCTGCTATAACTCCAATGCTAATGCCTTCGACATTTTTGCCTGCAGGTTGAGCGCAATCAAGAGTCACTTTTATCGATGACTGACTTTTTGATGTTTAATTTTCCTTTTTCTTTATGATTTTGTTCTGTATAAATCTTTTGTGTAATATTGTGTAATAAATCATATTTGTTTAGTTATGTAAGTAAATTAGGTAGTTTGTAAGTTTTGTTCGTACCTACCTGTTTTGTAATTGGGTAACTGTTAAACAGTGTATGTATAAATAAAATAAATAAATAAATAAATAAAATATTTTAAGTTGTTACTATGTTACAACATACTCAGGAAAAATGGTACTTAGCTAAAACCTTACGTGCTACCCATGGTTCATGAAGACTCAATCTTCACACACACTCACACATGGTCTCTGAAACAGCTAGCGTGGAAACTGCTACACCGCTAGTCTCCAAGAAATCCCAAAGTACACGGCAACTGGCACGTCCCGCGTCCAGGCAATTCCAACAAAAATAAACTAGTACATCACTTTGTACTCGGACTTTTAGCCCCTATCAAAAAAAACCCTAAAATCGAATTTTAGATATACAAACATGAAAGAGAAATCTTTCATAACACCCATCGAGGGTAATTCAGATACTAAAATTAAAACCTACCTTAAATAACTAACGAGAGTTCCCAATTTACCAGATGGCGTCTATGACCGCTGTTGAAGTTCATTAAAGCATTTTAAATCGGCATTCCGCTCAAAGGAATAAGCAACTACAAAGCCATACCCTTTTTAATGCATTTGTGGATGCTATATCGGCATTACATTAGCCTGCATGGCCCAAAAAAACTAAACTTGGGGAGCTACTTCCACAAACGTGCTCTAACTTCCAGTGTCCATGGTCGAAAGGGCCGATTCTTATTTTTCTCCAACGTACATAGTTACCGAAACAAAACAATCAAAAATTAGTCACCCTATCTATGTAAACTAAACTCTTTCAACAACACAGAAAACTCATGGCGACCGAAGTCGACCCAGGCGACCAAGCAAAAATTAACCAGAAGTCGCTGTGAAAACGCACAGAAACTGTCAGTCTGACACTGAACTCTTATCGATTTTCTTAAAACACAGCTGACTTACAACATTCGAGACATTTAACTTATTTAACCTACATCTCAAATAAAAGAAGTTATAAATTACCAAATACCAAATTAACTAAAAGAAAGATTTGAAATCAAACTTATCTGCAAGTAGTATTAAACGATGAACAGAGAAAATCAATCCATTTAGCTATGTCGTACAAGATACAAAACATTCCTGAAATATAAACAACAACAAAGGTTTGAAATTAAACATAATGAAAATTTTGGGCTATTACAGGTAACTTAATTAACAATTAATGTTTAAGGTGAGAGTCTACATATGTATTTTAACAATTTAAAACCGAAAAATTAACAGAGATAATTAAACTTATAAAATGCAATTTTCAAACTGTAACAATATCAGGCGAACAACCTAAATGGAAAGACATAATATGTGAGGAAACTGCTGAAGTATTACACCTGATAATTCACCTCACTTTTATTGAACCAATCAAAACGCTCATTTTCATAGCAACCACCTTGGTAACGGTCGTCTTACCCGATAAGACTACCGCTAGCTCGAAAAGACGCTTTCGAAAAGACGCTTGTAGCTTTTTTACTTAAATAAAAAATTAGTAACACCTCTAACTTGTATATTTACCTTTATCAGACGGCTTTCATTTTTATGTTCAGTAAATTATCCAATAAAATACACCTCTAGAAGCGGTTTCTTATCTTCATACCTTCGTTTTTCACTCGAAACTCGATTTTCCAAGAAAATTTTCACTCAATGTAATTTTTACTTATAATCAAAGATAAGACCCTCGAGCTAAAGCTCTCGGGATCATATCAGATTATAAGTAAAAATTACATTTCGTAAAAATTTGTCAGAAAATCGATTTCTTGTTAAAAACATCGGTATTACCGATAAGACGCCTCCTCTATCGGTATATTACTGTTGAGAAGAATCATGTCTACGGGACCCAGTTTACTGGAAAAAAACTTCCGAAGCGGACGCAGAACCAGGACAAAAGTCGAAACTTCATGGCTTGTTAAAAGAATTTCAGGACATATTCAGCTCTGAACCCGGATTGACTCATCGTTATAGTCACCACATTCAGATGCTAACGGAGAAACCGTTCGTAAGGAAAAGTTACCCGATACCTTTCGCCATGCGACCCGCAGTAGAGAAAAAATTACGGGAGATGGAAAGACAAGGCGTTATTGAACGATCGGCATCTGAATACGCTAGTCCAATTACGGTAGTCAAGAAAAAGGACGGGGACGTACGCCTATGTTTAGACGCCCGTAACCTGAACGAAAATATGGTTTCTGAAACCGAACCAACGCCGTGTATAGAGGAAATGTTGCAAAGATTTTATAACGTCCGTTACCTAACGACCATATACTTGACCGCCTCGTATTGGCAAATTCCACTGGATCCTGATAGCCGAAAATATACAGGTTTCTTATATAACGGTAGAAGTTATGTATTCAAGGTACTTCCTTTTGGATTAAAGACTGCAGTGGGTAGTTTTTCATGAGCCATGGATTATGTATTGGGCCCAGATGTTCAAGAATATACACATAATTACATCGATGACCTCCTAATTAGTTCACCGGATTTCACTAGCCATCTAAAACACATCGAAACCGCCCTGAAGCGTATTCGAGCTGCGGGAATGACCGTAAATTTAGAGAAGTCCTTATTTGTCAGAAAAGAAGTCAAATTTTTGGGACACATCCTAACTGCTCAAGAAATCTTGACTAACCCTGAAAAGGTACAGGCCATTCAGCAATTTCCAACACCAACAAAAATTAAACATCTCCGCGCTTTCCTGGGATTATGCAATTATTATAGGCGATTTTGCAAGGATTACGCCCTAGTAACGGCTGGTCTAAGTCATCTATTAAAAAAGGAAACAAAATGGACATGGGGACCAGAGGAAGAGAACTGTTTTAAATCAACAAAAGAAAAATTCCTAGATAGCGTTTTACTAGTGCATCCAGATCCACAGAAGTCCTACATTCTTGAAACGGACAGTTCTTTTTACGGAATCGGAGGCGTACTTTATTAAGAGCAAGAGGACGGAGAACCGGGAGTCATTGGTTTCCAAAGTCGAAGGTTGAACAATTGCGAGCGAAACTACACTACCACCGAAAAGGAACTATTAGCTATAGTGTACAATCTCAAGAAATTTCGACTGTTCTTGTGCCAGGCATCGCTTGTCATAAGAACCGATCACCATGCGTTGACGTTTATTAAGCAATGTCGTTTTTTGAACGAACGATTAACTCGCTGGACTTTATTTTTACAACAATTTAATTTCACCATCGAACATAATATTCCCGGTAAAGATAATAAGGTAGTGGATATATTATTTAGGTTTCCGGCCGGAGCTGATAGTTATCCGGTTACCGAGCCGATAATTGCCGCCTTCAGAGTAGAAAACCCACCCGACCTAATGCAAGACTTAAAAAATTTAAGAAAATGCCAGTCGGAAGACGAGGAACTATCACAAATTATTACCTTACTACGGTATGAAGTTAAGGCGCCCAAAGCCATCAACCGACTACGGGAACAATATGTCATTGAGAATGATGTTCTACTACACATTACCTACGACCGACAGAAGACCATTGCTGGCCCCTACAAAATACAGCACCCTTTAATCTGGCACTATCATCGGGAGTTTGGACATATCGGTAGAGCCAAGGTGTTTGAGATGATGAAAGATAATTTTTATTGGAGAGGAATGCATAAGCAAATTAAGCAAAGAGTATCCACCTGCGATATTTGTCAAAAGGCCAAGAAACCGAATAAAACCTTTGTCGGCCCGCTGCAGCCGATTATAACACAAGAAGTGGGTGAAATAGTAGCTGTGGACTTTTTTGGTCCTTTACCCCACGGAAGAGCAGGCGTTAGCTATATCCTAGTAGCCGTAGACTTTTTTCCAAATTTATAAAGTTATTCCCTATGAAGAAGGCCAATACGGTAGCTGCGCTCAATAGAATTGAAAAGGAATTGTTACCGCTAATTCCTGTGAAGTGCATCTTAAGCGACCACGGAAGTCAGTTTACGTCTAAACTGTGGAGTAAGCGATTAAAGGAGCTAAATATTAGGCCGACTCTCTCTTCAATACGTCATGCTAGTTCCAATCCGGCCGAAAGGTATATGAAAGAAATTGGAAGAATGTTGCGAACCTATTGTTGGGAAAATCATGGATCTTGGGCACACGTCTTACCCAACGTAGAAGAAACTCTCAATAATATTCCCCATAGCAGTACTGGATACGCACCCATAGTGGTTTTAACCGGACAAAGATCGTCGCAACTATTGGACCCAGTCATAAATAACTACAAAAATCCGTGCCCTCTAAACTCGATAAATGAAATAAAAAAAATCGTTAAAGAAAACCTGATCAAAAATTCGCAAAAACATATAAGAAAACAAAAACGCAATACCGCTGAATTCTCCGTAAATGACCCGGTACTGCTAAAAATAAATCCAACTTCAAGTGCCGCCGAAGGAGTCGCTGCAAAATTTTGCCTGGTTTACGAAGGCCCCTACAAAATAATTTCAAACCCATACCCTATTACCTATAAATTATTAGATCTGGACACACTGAATGTTAAGGGCGTTTTTAACATATCGAATATCATCCCGTATCGCTCGGGGTAACAGGCGCCAAACCGAAACAATAAGGAACCAACCCAAACTTAAGTGGTCCGAAGCCGGACGATGCGAGACCCGACTTTCAGGGATAAAAGTTTAGTGGGGCGTTAACTTATCTTAAGTGAAGAGCAGTCAGTGTTGCGAAGAAACCCTTGAATTTAAGAAATATTTTAGTTAAAAAGCCATGGCCACGCTGTGCGATCTAGATCAGCTATTTGCCGAGTTGGACGACATGTATGATGTGTTATGTATGTGTGATGTATTAGTTCATAATTTTCTTAATTGCTCCTAGGTCGGGCGCGTGTTATTGTGTCCTTTAGCACCAGCCGCCATTGACCTTTAGCAAATTAATACGTGTAGCATTGAATGATTGTTCCTTATAATAATGTATTACTTTTTTTCGCAGCAAAACCAAAAACAAGAATTTATGAAGCGAGGAACTAGAAGCTACCGCTTAGTGCAGCTAGCTATCAGTGCTGCTGTTAAGCGAAGAACAATGCAGCTCCAATAATATAGGCCAAAAGGAGGACTCTCCAACCCCAAAAATTGTTGAATCGACTAATTCACAAAAAGCGATAGTTGAGCGGCATAATGTGACAGAACAAAAATCGCCAACCCAGGCGGCCGATGCAGGACCAGCACCCAAAGTTGGGGCGAATTAATTCGGCGAGTCCTTTCATGTGGTTGTAAAAGAGTGCTCAGCTGAAAACAGTGTTACAGAAATTGAGAGACAAGAGGAAGTCATACAAAGTAAATCAGGCACTGACATTAGTTCAGGATCGGACAAAGTCTATGTTCCACCCGAAAGTGAGTATGACACAGATGACTCGGTCGCTGATCTAACAACACATCGAGACCAAAATATTCCAGATCAAGAACAAACAGCTCCAAGAAAACGTAAAGGCCAGGTTAAACAAAATGAGTGGAAAAGATCAAAAAATGCCAAGTTACGACTGAAAGGGAAATCTTATGCTTGATTACAAAAATACTGTAACATTATTCGGTGGTGGCAAAATACAACTGATGTTTTAATAAAATGTCTTATTGATTGTGAGGCCACCACCTGCCTCAGCTAGCTCAATTGCTCGTAGCAGATACAGTTCGGGTTACTGGGTCCCTGCCTTGGTCAACAACAGTCTGCACGTCTGTGACCCCCAAAGGATGCTGCCGTGCAAGCCCAGATCCAAGATGGAAATTGGGGCGCCACTCACAGTGTCTTATAGCTCTGGCCTGACACAGCAATACCTATTCCTGTGAGCGAGACAATGGGGTCCACACACAGTGCCAAAACAAAACAAAAATCAATGTGTAGTAGTTTAATTTAAATACTTGAAATAATTGACAATTAATTAGCTTTTGTTAATTTATCTTGTAGCTTGATAGTAAAAGTAAAAGTGGGCCAAAGTATTTATCCAATATTACCTATAAATTAGCAGTTGCTACCACTTTACAATACCGCTCTATAATGATACGTGAATTTTAACGAGATAAATTACTTATATAGCTGACTAGGCAAAATTGCTTATGGCTTTCTTGATTTAAACGAATAAAAATCAGTACTGTCTATTACAAATGGTACTTATCACTGATCCCCGTGGCTGGTTAACTTGTAGGAATTTCGGCCCTCAAGTGGCTTTACAGTGGCCTTTGATATTTCTACCTCTATCTAGATGGCTGGGTTGGACAACGTACTTGATTTTACCTCTGTTCGGACAGTTGAATTACCCGAGTTCAGATGTCGGATGACGGTATTAAAACTTGAAGTAAAAACTTCAAGCCAAACTCAAATCCAAAACTTGGATCAGCTGAATCAAAACTTTGATCACAAACTGAAATCAAAATCTGTATTGACTCATATCAAAACTGGCCCTACAAGAAAAACATGGAGTTTTCGGTTATGCGCCAAAAATCTCTCAAAATTATTTATGAATAAGGAAAATATGTGTTGCAAACTTACCCTATATGTGCCCCGATCTAAATTTAGGGTAGAAAATATAAAGATGGGTAACGATTTCCCAGGTTTTTCGCACTAGGCAATGAAAGTTAGGCCAGCTAACAGAATCGGTTGACTAAAAGTGACTCTGATGACAGTCATCCGTCAAAACCAAGCCGCCACCGAAAGGTCACCGAGAAACCTTAAAATCGAAAATCGTTCTGCGCACGGAGGTAGATCCACAGAGTTGCGATTCTACGGCGCAAGATAATACAAACAGAACAACCTGATAGTAACAACGTTACAAGACGAAAGTGGAAAATACAAGCAAACTAAAACTAAAGAGGCTAGATGCCTAGGTCCGAAATGTGATGGACATCTACAGCCAAAAACATTGAGAGGGGGTCCAATACAAGATTTCAAATGTAATACGATTAACGGGGATGATCGACAATCAGTATTTTCGCAGTTTAGGTATCTGTTATCATGGGAGTCTAAAAAGATATACGTGTTCGGGTGTGTATTGCGGGCACGTCCGAAACACAGGAGAAAGACTACTGCTGCTACCACTCCAAGAAAAAATACTGGATTCACGTTTTATTTTACTGTGCAAGAAGGTGACAACAATGTCAAGAAACGCGTTTGCCGAAAAGTAGATGTACCTATAAGAGTTCGAGCATCAAATCCCATAAGAAATAACATGGGACCTAAAACCTGCATTTTTATCACCATTTTAGGGCGTGGCACTTTTCCTGGAAGTCACCATCCTCTCTTAACCCGAGTGGAAACCAACTACTATCGCCATCTAGTATCTGACGTCATAACTGCTCGCAGTAGATACAGGATCCGTCTTAACCTAAGTGGTGCCCCCTGGTATTATCAGCCCTCATTATTTCAAGATTCTAACCCAACTTTATGACCCATGGTCATGTGTTATTACATTTATAGCGGAGGAGAGATAACGTACCACATTCTTAATAGTACCCAAACCCAAATACCTAACCTGTAGAGACATCTATTTAAATAACCAATATTGAACAACTTAATGAATAAATAATAACATAAAAAAAGTTATGCCTACAGTGGCAATTGAACCATAAACCTCTGGGTTCGAACTTTAAAGCCTTGCGAGATACGCTACGAAAGCATATACGTTAAAACTGGTGAACAATGTTCGACAACGTGAAACCACGGAGACACATCTGAACAGATTGCTGAAACAAAGGTCCGTATGTGAGATTATGGCAATATTATGGTTATAATGTACAAAATTAAAGCAAACCAGACTGTTTCATCTACATAGTAAAACAAAATAATTGATATCTGAGTACTACCAGTGTTTCATATAAAAATAAATATTATAAGCGTAAGCAAATATTAACAATCTTGCGCATTCACCAATCTGTTTTGTAATGCAAGCATCAGCTTTCAATATTATTTTACAATCATTTACCCCGAAAGGGTTGCAACGTTTCTTATAGATAGATAGTATAAACTAAAAATCAGTAATTAACCGAAGCGTCAAGTCTTTTAGTTGATAATTAAAAACAAATCGCACATATTTCCGGCAGATGTTTATTTGCAAGCACAGCAGTCGCCTCGTGTGTGTATTTATTATTAAAAATACCTTAATTTTAGTAGTTATCTAAACTTTTAAAACAAAATATGTCAGCCAGTAATAGTGGAGAAATAGATGTTACCGGCGGTGGTAGCAGAAAAAGGAAAAAGAATTACGATGGTTGGAAACACAACAAAATAAAAACAGCACGTTTGCAAGGCCAGTCATATATTTCTAAGAAGGGAAAGCATGTTGAAGCGAAGGCTGTAGGACCTGAATGCAAGTAAGTTAACATTTTTTTTGCGCAAATATTAAAATACCTAACTATAATATTTTGTAGCTGCAAACAAAAAGCATGCAGCAGTTTAATGCGGAAGAAAAGATACGAATAATATCTAACCTATACGACGGTAGGCCAAAAAACGAACAAGACACATATTTGCAAGGACTCATGGAAGTAACGCCTATTCAGAGACATAGAGTAAGGAATTTGGAGCCTAAGGAACAAAGAAAATCAAATTTTTCATACTTTATTATGAAACAAACTAATAGAATTTCTGTGTGCAAGCAGGCGCTTGGAAGAAAAGATACGAATAATATCTAACCTATACGACGGTAGGCCAAAAAACGAACAAGACACATATTTGCAAGGACTCATAGAAGTAAAGCCTATTCAGAGACATAGAGTAAGGAATTTAGAGCCTAAGGAACAAAGAAAATCAAATTTTTCATACTTTATTATGAAACAAACTAATAGAATTTCTGTGTGCAAGCAGGCGTTTATAAGCCTTCATGCCATATCACATTAGCAAGTTCAGCACCCTACTTCTAGCAACACAATCTCCAAAGGATCTTAGGGGCCGGCATAACAATAGACCCCGTGCAATATGCAATGATTGGACTATGAAAATTAAAGAACACATAGAGTCGTTTCCCGTTAAAGTTTCCCATTATTCTTCCAAAATCATTTAATATTTGGATGCATCCTTAAATGTTAAGAAAATGTACAGTCTTTTTGTAGAGAAGCATCCGCAGTTAGAAAATTTAGTAAAATACGAATTCTACCTAAAATATTATAATAAAAATTACAATCTTAGGTTTGGAAGACCACAGGTTGATGTATGCCCAGAGTGTGAAAGACTTGGGACTAGGCTTAAAGACAGTAGCCTTAACGATATTGCAAAGAGAGTAACTGCAGCGGAACTCATGGTCCATAAAAGGCGTGCAAGAAAGTTTTATAGCAAAATGAAAGAAGTACAAACTATGTGTAGTGAACGACCAGAAGTAATGGGTCTAGCTTTTGACTACATACAAAACATGCCTCTTCCTCACATTCCCGTTCAGGAAATTTTTTATTTAAGGCAGCTGTGGGTATACGCATTTCAGGTACATAACTTCAAAGAAAATACTGGCCATTTTTTTACCTACCATGAAGGCCAAGCTCGAAAAGGGCCAGATGAGGTGTGCACATTCCTTTACGACTACATAATAAATTTTATACCACCTGAAATAACTGAGCTACACTTGTTTTCCGATGGATGTGCGGGGCAGAACCTAAACCAAACTTTTATCATTACTTCCCAATAAGAGGACATTCGTTTTTACCCTGTGACAGGGATTTTGGTTGTGTGAAAAGGGTTTTTAAAAAACACGATCGAATTTACATCCCTGAAGAATATGAAGACATGATTATGTCAGCGAGAAAAAACCAACCGTTTACTGTGAAGCAAATACGATATAGTGACATTATTGATTTCAAAAATTGGTGGCCCGCTAACTACAAAAAAAAACATGTTCTATTATGGTTCGTGGTGCTAATCCGAGAAAACAAACTTTTGCTGTGTCAAACTACAGGCAGTTCCTCTATGAAAGCTCTACACCTGGATATGTGACAACATGGGAATATGTAGATGGTTTCGTCTCAGACACATTTAAGTTACTAAAAGAACATAAAGAGAGCCCACCTCTACCCAATGGTGTCGCATATAAAGAACCAGTTCCCATTAATGAAAAAAAAATGGCCGATATTAAAAAGATTATGTCATATGTCAGTGGTGAGCAGTTACAATTTTACTACCATGTGACATCATGGAATACGACAAATGCCGAAAATGACGATTAGATTTTGTATTTCAAATTAACAGTTTATTTTTTAATTATTCCTGTATGATTTTCTAATAGATTTTTCAATTTATTTGCACTTTTTGTATATTGAGATGAAAAACCGTACATGTCCTTTACCTTTGTTAGCTGTAAATGGTACGCCATTTTGTTTTTGGGAAAACTTATTGCTAGAAATAGACTCCTATCCATCAGATCTAAAACTTTTCTATGCATACCAATACTGTGAAATGAGTAGTTTAAAAGTTTATAGGTTTTTATTGATTTTTTTGAAATGATATTTTTGGACTTGTACGATTTTCGAACTCACCGATTCAATTAAGTATGTTTATTATACATAATATTATTAAAAACCCATTAATAATGCTAACACATTTCATCATAATAATATGTCTATATAAGCAAAAATAATCTATATTTTTATTAGTTTTAATCTATTATTGGCCAAGTAGAGGTCAACAAGCAAAAGATAAATTTGTAACAATGTATATTATGATATTTATATGCAAAAATGCATTTCTTTGAACAGATAAAAATTACTTGCGTAATTTTGTACAAAAATGTATACAAGGAAGATGTAAAGCATGTATACAAAGACCACCCAGGCCCCCTCAAATTCCCTAAAAATATTTTCTGATGAAATTGTAACCTTTCAAGAACAAATTTGACGTAATGTTATAAATAAACTAAACATATAACAAACCCATTAAATTTGTAAGTAATAGCATTTTAATATTTAATCATTTTAATATGTTAATGTAAATACAATGAGTAGAAAAAATGCACTTATATATAAAAGGATGTTCACCAGCTGAAAAATTATTTAAAATATAAAGACCATGTCAGCATGTCAGTTCTTTTTTATAGTGTATTGTTTAAGTTTTATTTTAAACATTTTTTTAGTTATGAATCAGATGAGCCTTATTCAGCATTTGGCTGAGACAACGTTTCCGGGTATACCCGTAAGTGTTAACAATATTTTTATTTTATTTTCTAATTACGTCCTTTTAGTTTGTTTGCTTATTTTCTGAGGGCCCCCCGGCCTATATGATGCCTGCAAATCATATTGAGATATGGAACGGCCCATGCATGGGGGACTATTTAATAGCATGGGCCGACCCAACGGATAATATAGTACTAATTTTTAGATACTAATTAATTATTAGAAAATATATATATTTATATTTAAATAAGAGCCTTTTTAATTTTAAAAATTAAAACTAAGGACTGAAGCAAGAAAGGCTACTTTATTCTGAAAGAAAAGAAAAGAACCTTTGTAATTTTAAGCGAGTTGGTATAGGTTGATTAAAGAAAACAAGAGCTCTAATAATAATAATAATAATAATATGTTTTTATTACGTTTATAATAATATACATTTTATTTATATTTACATTTTATCTAACTAAAATTTTATGTTACGAGTCACAATTTTATGTAATAAATCTTTAAGCTGTCCCAAAACACCAACATTAGGACAAGATATTCCAAAAAATGAAAGATCCATTTTTTTCATTCTTTCAAGAGTATTTGTGAATTCGTTAAATTCAAAAAACATTCATTTGTAAATTATATTATCGGCAATTAAAACTATTTCTCCGTTAGGCCTCTCGTATATAGCATGTATTTTTTGAAAGCTTTTTGGTAAAAATTTAAAGTAATCTGTTATTAAAAAAGGAGTATTTAAAACTTATTTTGTACCGAGCTTCATCATCCAAACATACTTTTGGTAAAAAATGAACAATTTGTTTTTCACAATTAAATATAATTTATCTGTTTTGGAATCTAATTCACATAGATCCGGAGGGGTTTCTGCCTTGATTGTTGGTTGTTCAGTAATAGGTAGTATGGTTGTTGTAGTTTTTACTGTGGTTTTCTTTGTAGACAATGTAGCTTTTGTTTTTATAGTAGTTGACACAGGAGTTGTTGACACTGATATTTTCTTTGTCGAAGTATTAGGAATATATTTAAACGGTTGTCTTTTTATTCCATACATATACTCTATACCATATATATCGTCATCGGTTATATTTATCCTCTCTTCTGTACTTATTGCAGTTGGGTCAGAAGAGTGTCCTAACCCCAGAGAATGTCCAATTTCATGTATTAAAACACTTAATAAATTTGATTCACCTCTTCTTGCCACACCAGATAGACTCCAAGTTTGATTTAAATTTATGTGAATTTCTGAAAGGGGCCCCATAGAAACAAGGGGAGAGCGTATTTATTCTATGCTATTTTTGTGAAACTCTATAATGCCTAATTTCTCTAACTGCTTCAAAATATTCATAATTTTTTTATTTTTTATTTTTGTCGGAGCCTCTTTCAAGTTCTACCATCTCTTGTACTAATACATTAGGATCATCATCTAACTCAAAAAAGTCACTGTTTTGTATATCTTCACTGCGCCTATTTTTAACATAAGTTCTTTTTGGTTGAAAAAGTCTAGAAATAATGTTTGTATACTTCCAGCTTTTGCTAGACTTTATATGGCTTTTACTATTAAATCCCCTTCGGTGCGCACTTGACACAAGAAAAATTTCTTTATATTTCTTCAACTCTGTATTGGAATATCCTGTAGGGTGTTCTTTTGTCAATAAATCCAGTAGTCCGGTGGTTAAGGTATATTTTTCATTATCGATCATTAGTGTGTTATTTTCAACTTCTACAGGCTTATTTCCAATAAACACTTAATTTTCGCACATTCTAAAACCAAAGTCTAGCCCGTTTGGTAAAGATATAAGCGCTAATTTAATTTTAGACATCTTATCTCGTTGACCTCTAACCTTCTAATGAGGTACTCAGCAACGGAACGGGTATTTAAAACAAAACGATATCAAAACTACATCACAACAGCATCACACCAGCATCACAACGTTAACACAACACTATCAAAACACTATCGTGATTGCATCAATACATCACAACACAAACACGTCAGCATCACAACAAAAATAATGGGGCTGTTTCTAACATATAGCGATTGATGTTTTACATTTGCAACACAATTTAGTTTAGATAGAAATAAAACCAAAAGCGAGCTCGATGCATCTATTATATCAAGAAAGTTCATATCTAGTATACCCATTGTTGTAGTTCTGGGAATTCCTAAGTTATTTTCTAGTAGAACCGAGGGTATAAATAGGGGGACGTAACCGTTTGAGCCACATTAGCTTTATGAGCGTCTTATGATTTGTTTCAGAGCAATCATGCCTTTTGCCAGCGATATAGTTCAAGCGCTTAGGATTCAGGTGCAGAATCCTAATTTAACTGTTGAGATGTGTAGCAATGTTTTAAGGGAGTGTTCTCGTGCTCTTTGGAATCTGAATAACGTCCTAAAACGTGCCAAGTCTGTGTCCGAAAAGACACACATCTCAGCCTGTTTGGGGCAGATTAAGAGTTTTCAGAGGCATTTAAAGGATAAAAAGGTCGGTGGAGGAAGCGGTGTACGTCGGGCTGAGACAGCTACTCATAGGGTTAAATGGGACGACTTAGGCTCGGCATTTCAATCAAGAGTTAGAACCGGTGTTATAACCAATATGCGCCATACAGATGTGCTACCGTTTCTCGAGGACTGTGCTGCTTTGTTTAAGCGTAGAATTAAAAATGCCCTAAAAAAAAGTGAAGCTCCCAAGGTCAACGCAGTTCTCTGTGGGGAATTTCAAATTTCAAAAGCTGATGTGATTTTGGAGGAGACTAAATATTTAAATACTGCTAATGCTCAAATTTATCAGAACACCGATTTAGATTTATGGTTTAAAGATAAAATACTAGATATCATTCTTACCGATTTGGGTGAGTTCCAAGAAAGAGATTCTGGGTGGGCGTTAAGGAATGAAATAAGTCTAACGGTAAATATCAACCAATATAACCCCCTTAAAGCCGGAAGTTACATACCTCTACCAAAAGAAATTGCATTGAAAGAGGCATGTATTAATGTTCAGAATACTGATGACATGTGTTTTGCTTGGGCCGTTGTTTCTGCTTTATATCCAGCTTTCATAAATTCATAAATTCTGAGCGAACATCATCTTATCCAAACCCACAGGATGTTTTAAATTTAAAAGGGATACATTTTCCCATTACACATGGTTTAATTCAGCGATTTGAGAATCAAAATAATATATCAATAAATGTTTATAGATTACAGAAAATGAATAAGGGTTTTCAAATTTTACCAACTTATTTAACTCAAAATAAATAGGCCATACATATTAACTTGCTTCTTTTACAGGATAGTTACGTAATGGCTGACGAGTTAGATAATAATTTAGCACCTGTTAGGTTTCATTATGTTTGGATAAAAAGTCTCTCGCGACTCTTATCTCGTCAACTGAGCAAAATGAACGGACAAAAGTTTATCTGTGACAGATGTTTACATTATTTTTATTCTGCAGATAAGTTGGTACATCACACTAAAGAGTGTATTAAAATTAATAATTGTGTAGTACCTGAAATACCTAGTCCCGAGTGTGCACTTATTAAATTTAAAAATTATTCATTTAAAGAAAAAGCACCATTTGTTATCTATGCCGACACTGAGTGTCTCTTAATACCTATCGAGGACAACAATAATAAAAACACCCAAAAGTATCAGAAACATGTGGCATTTAGCATTGGGTATTATGTCAAATGTAGCTATGATGACAGCCTCTCGTTTTATAAGTCATATACAGGTGCTGATTGCATACAGTGGTTTATGCGAGAGCTTCAACAGTTTGCCGAAGATGTTGAAACTGTGTTCCTATGCCCTTTGCCTATGACACCTTTATCTGCAAAAGAGTGGAATGAATTTAATCACGCAACACATTGTCATATTTGTGAGCAGCCGTTCACCGAAGAACATAAAAGAGTTCGAGACCATTGTCACTTGACTGGAAAATGGCGCGGAGCTGCCCATGAAACTTGTAATTTGAATTACCAAGATGCCCGCGTTATACCTGTTATATTCCATAATCTTAGCTGCTACGATGGTCATCTGCTAATAACAGCGTTAGCAGAAATACCTGGAAATATAGATGTATTACCAGCGAACAAGGAAAAATATATTTCATTTACAAAAAAAATACCCAACAGTCTAATAGAATTTAGATTCCTTGACAGCTTTCGATTTTTGGCTGCTGGACTTGATAAATTGGCTTCTTATTTAGAGAATTATCCCATACTTAAATCAGAATTTCTGGACTTGCCAGAGGAACAATTTAATTTGTTAATTAGAAAAGGTGTTTTCCCTTATGAATATATGGACGGTTGGGAGAAATTAAAGGATGTATGTTTTCCACCTAAATATACTTTTTATAGCAGTCTTGAAGATAAACATATAACTAACAGTGATTATGAGCATGCGCAACAGGTGTGGGATGTATTTAAGTGTAAAAATATGGGTGATTATTCAGACTTATATTTAAAAACCGATGTTTTACTATTGGCTGATGTTTTTGAGGAATTTAGATTTATTAGTCATAAAACATATGGACTTTGCCCTGCACATGCCTATACATTGCCCGGATATGCATGGCAAGTAATGCTATATAAAACTGCGTATGAACTTGAACTTCTAACGGATTATGAGATGGTTTTATTTATTGAAAAGGGCATACGGGGAGGCGTAAGTCAGTGTTCTAAACGATATGCTGAAGCAAATAATAAATACATGCCTGATTATGATCCTTCCAAGGAATCGAAATATCTTTCATATCTAGATATTAATAATCAATATGGCTGGGCGATGTCGCAATATCTACCATATGGTGGTTTTAGATGGTATTCTCAAGATAAAATTACTCAGTTAAATGTTCTAGATATTTTTGATAATGCTCATGAAGGCTGTATCATGGAGGTTGACCTCGAGATTCCCCATGAGTTACATGGTAAATTTGCAGACCTACCTCCTTGTCCAGAACATAAAATCCCCGTTGGATCGAAATGTTCAAAGCTTTTGACAACTTTGTATAATAAACAAGAATATGTCATTCATTATCGTAACTTAAAACAAGCCTTAAGTTTAGGTGTGAAATTAATGAAAATACACCGGGCGCTTGCATTTAAACAGGCTCCTTGGCTTAAACAGTATATAGATCTAAATACTGAATTACGTCAAAATGCTAAAAACGACTTTGAAAAGAACTTTTTTAAATTAATGAACAATGCTGTTTTCGGTAAAACCATGCAGAATATTAGAAAGCATTCTACCGTTAAATTAATAACTAAATGGGATGGACGATATGGTGCTGAATCGTTAATCGCTCGTCCAGAATTTCGAAGCGCTGTTATGATTAATGAAAATCTGTTGATTATAGAGCTTGCCAAAACCAATTTATATTTTAACAAGCCTATTTATGTGGGTATGTGCATTCTAGATCTTGCTAAAACAACTATATACGATTTCCACTATAACTATATGATTACCAGATTTTCTGAGTGTAAGATCTTATACACGGATACGGATTCTCTTATTTATGAAATAACTCACCCCGATATGTATGAGGTAATAAAAAACGACTGTCATCAGTATTTTGATACTTTTGATTACCCAGAGGATAACATATATGGAATTCCAAAAGTAAATAAGAAAGTTGTTTTTTTCCTCAAGGAAATTCGTGTTTTCTTTTTTTTTAAAAAAGGGAAAATTCTTGTTTCCTTTAAAAAATCAAATGGGGGCTCAAAGGGCCACGTTCACGTCGTGCCTCTGTTTAAACAGAGAGCCCTTTTCACACAACCAAAATCCCTGTCACAGGGTAAAAACGAATGTCCTCTTATTGGGAAGTAATGATAAACTTTGTTAAATCGCTTGGTCGCCTGCAATGCTAGTAAAAATCGGACCATGGTTTGGTTTCGGTTCTGCCCTGCACATCCATCGGAAAACAAGTGTAGCTCAGTTATTTCAGGTGGTATAAAATTTATTATGTAGTCGTAAAGGAATGTGCACACCTCATCTGGCCCTTTTCGAGCTTGGCCTTCATGGTAGGTAAAAAAATGGCCAGTATTTTCTTTAAAGTTATGTACCTGAAATGCGTATACCCACAGCTGCCTTAAATAAAAAATTTCCTGAACGGGAATGTGAGGAAGAGGCATGTTTTGTATGTAGTCAAAAGCTAGACCCATTACTTCTGGTCGTTCATTACACATAGTTTGTACTTCTTTCATTTTGCTATAAAACTTTCTTGCACGCCTTTTATGGACCATGAGTTCCGCTGCAGTTACTCTCTTTGCAATATTGTTAAGGCTACTGTCTTTAAGCCTAGTCCCAAGTCTTTCACACTCTGGGCATACATCAACCTGTGGTCTTCCAAACCTAAGATTGTAATTTTCATTATAATATTTTAGGTAGAATTCGTATTTTACTAAATTTTCTAACTGCGGATGCTTCTCTACAAAAAGACTGTACATTTTCTTAACATTTAAGGATGCATCCAAATATTGAATGATTTTGGAAGAATAATGGGAAACTTTAACGGGAAACGACTCTATGTGTTCTTTAATTTTCATAGTCCAATCATTGCATATTGCACGGGGTCTATTGTTATGCCGGCCCCTAAGATCCTTTGGAGATTGTGTTGCTAGAAGTAGGGTGCTGAACTTGCTAATGTGATATGGCATGAAGGCTTATAAACGCCAGCTTGCACACAGAAATTCTATTAGTTTGTTTTATAATAAAGTATGAAAAATTTGATTTTCTTTGTTCCTTAGGCTCTAAATTCCTTACTCTATGTCTCTGAATAGGCTTTACTTCTATGAGTTCTTGCAAATATGTGTCTTGTTCGTTTTTTGGCCTACCGTCGTATAGGTTAGATATTATTCGTATCTTTTCTTCCGCATTAAACTGCTGCATGCATTTTTGTTTGCAGCTACAAAATATTATAGTTAGGTATTTTAATATTTACGCAAAAAAAATGTTAACTTACTTGCATTCAGGTCCTACAGCCTTCGCTTCAACATGCTTTCTCTTCTTAGAAATATATGACTGGCCTTGCAAACGTGCTGTTTTTATTTTGTTGTGTTTCCAACCATCGTAATTCTTTTTTCTTTTTCTGCTACCACCGCCGGTAACATCTATTTCTCCACTATTACTGGCTGACATATTTTGTTTTAAAAGTTTAGATAACTACTAAAATTAAGGTATATTTGACAATAAATACACACACGAGGCGACTGCTGTGCTTGCAAATAAACATCTGCCGGAAATATGTGCGATTTGTTTTTAATTATCAACTAAAAGACTTGACGCTTCGGTTAATTACCGATTTTCAGTTTATACTATCTATCTATAAGAAACGTTGCAACCCTTTCGGGGTAAATGATTGTAAAATAATATTGAAAGCTGATGCTTGCATTACAAAACAGATTGGTGAATGCGCAAGATTGTTAATATTTGCCTACGCTTATAATATTTATTTTTATATGAAACACAGGTAGTACTCAGATATCAATTATTTTGTTTTACTATGTAGATGAAACAGTCTGGTTTGCTTTACTTTTGTACATTATAACCATAATATTGCCATAATCTCACATAAGGACCTTTGTTTCAGCAATCTGTTCAGATGTGTCTCCGTGGTTTCACGTTGTCGAACATTGTTTAACAGTTTTAAGGTATATGCTTTCGTAGCGTATCTCGCAAGGCTTTAAAGTTCGAACCCAGAGGTTTATGGTTCAATTGCCACTGTAGGCATAACTTTTTTTATGTTATTATTTATTCATTAAGTTGTTCAATATTGGTTATTTAAATAGATGTCTCTACAGGTTAGGTATTTGGGTTTGGGTACTATTAAGAATATGGTACGTTATCTCTCCTACGCTATACATGTAATAACACATGACCATGGGTCATAAAGTTGGGTTAGAATCTTGAAATAATGAGGGCTGATAATACCATCGTTGACGTCATAGAGCGAATCGCCGTCAATAAATGGCGCTGGGCAGGGCACGTCGCCAGGGATGACACCAATTGGACGAAGACCATAATGCAGTGGCGTCCCAGAGAAACTAGGCGTAGCGTCGGGCGCCCCCAAACAAGGTGGAGAGATGATATCCAGAGGAAAGCCGTCAAGAACTGGATCTTGAGTGCTCAGGACAGACAATGGTGGAAAAACATGGAGGAGGCCTATGTCCAGGAGTGGACGAGAACAGGCTAAAGAAGAAAGAAGAAGATAATACCAGGGGGCACCACTTAGGTTAAGACGGATCCTGTATCTACTGCGAGCAGTTATGACGTCAGATACTAGATGGCGATAGTAGTTGGTTTCCACTCGGGTTAAGAGAGGATGGTGACTTCCAGGAAAAGTGCCACGCCCTAAAATGGTGATAAAAATGCAGGTTTTAGGTCCCATGTTATTTCTAATGGGATTTGATGCTCGAACTCTTATAGGTACATCTACTCCGAAAGATCTTTATCAACACTTTGAGCATTGGTAAGAAGACTGTGCGCTCTTGGATTTTATCAGATCAAGCCTACACTAGCCAGGCAAATAAAGAACATGAAACTGAGCCCATTAGACTTAAATCAGACAATGCAAAAAATTTAGAGGAGTTTTTGAATGCAATACCTAAGGTAGAAAGCCACTACTGCCGAGCATCTTCCAGTAAACTCTACATTGAGCCCATGTGGTCTAGTCTAAGAGAGATGTACCGCTATTTTGAAGATAAGTGCAAAACTGAAAACAAAATCGCGCCATCTTCGAAGACCTTCTACCACACTTTGAAAAGAATTAATTACGATATCTATGCTCCAAAAAACGACCAGTGTAACCCTTGTGCACAGTACAAGCAAGTAACCTGTGACGAAGAAACAGTTCGGAAACATGAACAGAAAAAAAAATGTGCATTGAAAGAAAAGAAAAAAGACAAAGAACAATCCAATGACTGCCCCAATGTTAAAACCTATAGTGAAGATTTAGACTGTGCTATTGGCTCCGAGACTGAATGCATCGGCGAATTACTACAAGACTAAGTTAAAGGTTCATAATGAAACACTCCCCAACTTAAGTACCAAAGATGATGTATGCTACGTTTGGCACAAAGCTGCGGGAGGACTAGAAAGTGATGTATTTGCATCAATTTTTACCGACTTCCTACAAAAGGTAATTGAAAAAAGACAACTTAAAAAAATAACGATTTGGAGTGACGGGTGTGGATATCAATACCGCAATGTAAAGCTTTCCAATGCACTACTTGAACTAAGCATTAAAACAAAAGTTATAATTGAACAAAAGTACTTGGAAGTTGGTCACACGAACATGGAAGTCGACTCAATACACTCTGCTATTGAGAAGAAATTGCGCAATAAAAGGGGAGTTTATACACCTACTGACTACATTCCTATATTACAATCCGCTAGACAAGATCCAGAGCCATATGAAACTATTTACTGTAGTAGTGACGACTTTTATGAATTCCAGGCAGTGTTCTATAAAAGTTTTCGCCATGGTAATAAAGTTGACGATCCCTGTGTGAACGATGTTGTTGCTTTTCAGTACATCCGAAACGGCATAATTAAATACAAACTGAGCTTTGAAGACGAGTGGGCTGATTTACCTACACGTTCAATACGTCTAGAAACACAGCTAGACTACCCAAAACTTTACACTGGACCAATTCCCATTGATGCCTCAAAATATAGGCACTTACAAGAACTGAAAGAATTGATTCCACAAGATTATCGTTTATTCTATGAAACCTTACTTTATAAATAAATTTATTATTGTGTAATAAAAACCTTTATCTGTAATAAAATATTTATTGAATTTATTAATTACATTTTTTTGTTTAAAATCTGCAGAACAGATACACCTATGTCATCTTAATGGTTCTTGTTACCCATGTAATACATACTATGTCAACATTTTCCAAAAACTAGAAGGTGAATGACCTATATTCTCTTAGTCATAATTTCATACCCGATTTTGATATAAATGTGATAAACACAAAACAAATTTGAGTAACATAAAGATTAATAAACAGTTTTTCGTCCTTTCTGTAAAGTTGCAATTAATTCACATTCGACCTATTGCATGTACCGCGACAATATTCCCGGTAAAGATAATAAGGTAGCGGATATATTATTTAGGTTTCCGGCCGGAGCTGATAATTATCCGATAATTGCCGCCTTCAGAGTAGAAAACCTACCCGACCTAATGCAATGCTTAAAAAATTTAAAAAAATGCCAGTCGGAAGACGAGGAACTATCACAAATTATAACCTTACTACGGTATGAAGTTAAGGCGCCCAAAGCCATCAACCGACTACGGGAACAATATGTCATTGAGAATGATGTTCTACTACACATTAACTAAGACCGACAGAAGACCATTGCTGGCCCCTACAAAATACAGCACGCTTTAATCTGGCACTATCATCGGGAGTTTGGACATATCGGTGGAGCCAAGGTGTTTGAGATGATGAAAGATAATTTTTATTGGAGAGGAATGCATATGCAAATTAAGCAAAGGGTATCCACCTGCGATATTTGTCAAAAGGCCAAGAAACCGAATAAAACCTTTGTCGGCCCGCTGCAGCCGATTATAACACAAGAAGTGGGTGAAATAGTAGCTGTGGATTTGTTTGGTCCTTTACCCCATGGAAGAGCAGGCGTTAGCTATATCCTAGTAGCCGTAGACGTTTTTTCCAAATTTATAAACTTATTCCCTATGAAGAAGGCCAATACGGTAGCTGCGCTCAATAGAATTGAAAAGGAATTGTTACCGCTAATGCCTGTGAAGTGCATCTTAAGCGACCACGGAAGTCAATTTACGGCTAAACTGTGGAGTAAGCGATTAAAGGAGCTAAAGATTAGGCCGACTCTCTCTTCAATACGTCATGCTAGTTCCAATCCGGCCGAAAGGTATATGAAAGAAATTGGAAGAATGTTGCGAACCTATTGTTGGGAAAATCATGGATCTTGGGCACACGTCTTACCCAACGTAGAAGAAACTCTCAATAATATTCCCCATAGCAGTACTGGATACGCACCCATAGTGGTTTTAACCGGACAAAACCGTCGCAACTATTGGACCCAGTCATAAATAACTACAAAAATCTTTGCCCTCTAAACTCGATAAATGAAATAAGAAAAATCGTTAAAGAAAATCTGATCAAAAATTCGCAAAAACGGATAAGAAAACAAAAACGCAATACCGTTGAATTCTCCGTAAATGACCTGGTACTGCTAAAAATAAATCCAACTTCAAATGCCGCCGAAGGAGTCGCTGCAAAATTTTGCCTGGTTTACGAAGGCCCCTACAAAATAATTTCAAAACCATACCCTAACACCTATAAATTATTAGATCTGGACACACTGAATGTTAAGGGCGTTTTTAACATATCGAATATCATCCCGTATCGCTCGGGGTAACAGGCGCCAAACCGAAACAATAAGAAACCAACACAAACTTAAGTGGTCCGAAGCCGGACGATGCGAGACCCGACTTTCAGGGATAAAAGTTTAGTGGGTCGTTAACTTATCTTAAGTGAAGAGCAGTCAGTGTTGCGAAGAAACCCTTGAATTTAAGAAATATTTTAGTTAAAAAGCCATGGCCACGCTGTGCGATCTAGATCAGCTGTTTGCCGAGTTGGACGACATGTATGTCTACGACTTCTTAAGTATAGCCGCTACGACACTTATAACTCGGAATCCTGACTTACGCGACGCCTGGCGAGCCCCGTGCCCCGATGAAACTGCGAATTATCAAACCATATAAAGCGCAGGCCCCACATAATCCTCTGAAGGTAATCGAGAAAGCGAAAAACAAAAAGGGAAAACCACCCGTTAGCAGCCCCGAGGGAACGCGGGAGGGACCGAAGGAGTTGACACACAACCGCAAAAGAGCAAAGATGTGCCGGTCGCGGAAAAGAATAAACCCCAAAGGTTCCCACACGGTCTAACCCGGGAGCATCGTCTGGTTCGTGTGTGTTTTAGTTTTAGGCAGAATTAGGATGACAGAAAAGTAATATTAGAATACAATTTAGGAGCTTAAGTTTTAGTGTAGCAATTAGTGTAATAAGATATTTTAATTTTAACTTTAACGTTATACCTAACTCAGGAGTAATTCTCTTAAAAAAGTTTACTGAATCTTAAGACTCCGAAAGTAAGTGAGTACTGCGTTTTGTTTCGGTTTGTAAGTTACCCTTAATTTTCATAAGTTCCGATTAGAGCATTTTACTTTTAAGTTTATTGACTTTATTCACATGCCAATGTTAATCTATAAAATATAAGTTCTAGATCTAGATTTTCCACAATTTTATCACAGAGATATCCAATATGTAAATTGTAAATAAATTGGAAAGGCAAAATATATTACAAAAGCTGTAAGAAAAAAAAACTAAACAAATCTGGTTAATAAAGCGGTTTGAATGGTTAAACTATAAATCGAATTAAACAAACTGGTCTGATTGATTCGAACAAGGGCTCTGAAGAATAGGACGAAATTTTAGCGTTAATACGGGAGACGATAAAGTGGTATGGAGTGAAGTCAAGGTTATCAAAGTATGCAAGGAAGAAACGGATATAATATTTTATAAAACACAATATAAACAAACGGAATTTCGTGTCAATTCGAGCGAAGAGAGTTTGCAATTATTCGGGACGCTGTTGATCTTGGTGACCGGCTTTTCAAGCCCAATATTTAACATTTATTTTTCGCAGGATATAAACTGGTTTACCTCGCCACGCCAACGACGCTTTAGGAAAACCTTTTGAAGGTGGATACTACTTGATTTCCCGTGTTTGTTGGGTTTAAGGGCGGCGCTTAGGTACCTTTACTTAACCGCTACACTCTTGCTATTTCAGTACTTCAACGCGTTTTAAACTATCCAGAATAGTAAATTTAATATAATAGTAAAAGTATAATTGAGGCGTGCATTTCCATAACTAACTAGATCCATTTTTTACTAAAATTGAGAAAATGGCGAAAATCCCTCCTTTGACAACTTTGACACATACCTATATAATGTTACTGTACCAAAACTGATTTCTTCCAATAATTCTACGATATCAAAAAAATAGTACGTTTCCAAAACTCACTACATCCTTCATAAAAACTGTTACAAAAGTGTGTACATCCACCGCTGTAAGTTCTGTTTCAAAACTGCGTAGATTCAATATTATTATGTTATTCATTGCATGCTACGGTTTCAAAACTTGTTAGATCCCGTTCATGTGCATTAGGCCTGGTTACTGTTGACGTATGCGTACGAATTACGTTAGAAGTTGTTTAAACGTGAAGCAGTCTTGTTGTCAGTTGTTTTGAGTATTTTGTGGTTTAAAAAATAAAATTAGGATATTTTTAACCATGGAAAGAGTTCCTACCTTATCGACGCCTGGAAAGGGCAGAAAAAGGATGAGAGATGAATCCCAGTGGCAAAAAAACAAGAAAAAAATAGAACGGTAAGAACGAAAATTTATACCATTGGCGTCCCATATAAAATTAAATAATTTTTTAGGCACAGATCAAAGAATCCTCCAGAAAACCAACAGTGTAAGCATAGTAAGACGTTTTCTTGTCCAACTTTAACCATGCAAGATGTAAGAAAATTCCATCAAGCGTTTTATGCGAATAAATCAAAAACTGAGCAAGATAACTTTATTTTAAAGCATACATCGCAGTGTGCACCAAAAAGACATCGCCCATCAAAGGGCAAGAAAACTAACACTGTTTCTGTTTCCTACTTTATAAAAACTAATAGAGGAATGGAACAAATTTGCAGCAAAGCATTTTTGACCATACTGCAAATATCAAGATTTAGGGTGCAAAACATCAGTAAGCATTATCTTAAAGAAGGCACTCAACCCAAAGAAAGAAGAGGTGGAGACAAAAGAAGTAAAGTTTACGCTACACGCAGAGAAAAAGAAATGGAATTTATTATGACATTAAGATGCGTTGAATCACATTACACCAGAAATAAATCGGAACGTCAGTACATGTCCAGTGACTGCAGTATTCGAAAACTTTGGAGACTATATTGCCATGATAATATGGAAGAGTTTAAAGTTAAGTATTAATACTTTCGGAGTATTTTCGATACACAGTTTAACATAAGTTTTAAAAGTCCAGCAACGGATGCTTGCTCAGAATGCATAAGTCTTAAAGGACAAATACTTTCAACGAAATCGGAAGAGGCGAAGTTCGAGTTGACAACAAAGCTAAGGGTGCACAATTTAAGAGCCAAAGCCTTTTATGAAAGAATTAAAAGTTCCGAGAAAGATGTTATTAAGCTAAGCTTCGATTGTCAAAAAAATCTGGTCCTACCACGGGTACCAGATCAGTCGGCTTACTATTCCCGGCAATTGTATTTTTACAACTTCACTATATGTCAAGGTCATTCCAAAGCCCCTCAAACCAAAGATAGTGTAATTGCCTTTACTTGGACTGAGAATATGAGACAAAAGGGATCCAATGAAATCACTTCAATGGTGTACCATAAGCTTTCATCCTAGTCTAGAAGATACTGCAAAAAATATCCAGCTTTATTGTGACGGATGCCCTGGCCAGAATAAGAATGTGACTATGATAGGTATGTTGATAAAATGGCTGCATTCTTCAGGTTCTTCTGTCAAAGAGGTACCCATTATTTTTCCCGTGGTGGGTCACTCATTTTTACCTCCTGACCGCGTGTTTGAGCGGATAGAAAAGGTAATAAAAACCAAAGACACTATTGCTTTACCAAATGAATACAGGGAAATAATTTCCAATTATGCCACGGTTCTGGAGTTAGGCAAAGATTATCAAACGTATAACTGGAAGGAACCTGTGCAATCTGTCATTAAGCCTCCCGGACAGTGGCATTTTAAGTTTTCTTCGGTAAAAAGAATTGTTTTGAGGAAACAGTCTAAACAAAAAGTACTTGTCAAAGGTGAAATGAACTATCGAAATGATCTTGGAGTATTTAAATCAGTCGTTAGAAAGGGAAAGACTTTGGAAAACATTGTTCCAGAGCCCCTTGAGAATAAAGTGCCAGTCAAAAAAGAAAAGCTTTCCGATGTCGATGCACTTTTAAAAAAACATTATGGTCCTGATTGGAGAAATGTCGCAGAAGATGATTTGTCATTTTACGCACGTGTTCTTAATACTATTTCAGATGATGATAACAATTCTGAGGCAAATGTTGCTTCAGATGAGGGAAATGTTGCTCCAGATGAGTTAAATATTACAGAAGATGAGGACTTACAAATTTAAAATATTTTACATTCTGGATTTGGTTTTTGGTTAAATGACAATTTGTATTTTTGTTTTAAAAGTTAAGTTGAATAAACACTATTTTTGCATGCTAAAGTTTTTTTTAACTCCCTAACCATTCAGGTAATTTTCCAAAACTGTCTAAATCCGCAATATCTTTCCAAAACTAGTTTAATCCTACTTTGTTTTTCAAATAACTCAGCAAAATATTCTCTAATATTTTTTTTATGACCGTCAGCCAGTTTTAATTGATGACCTAAAAATAACACACCAGTCACACAAACCTATTTGATTTCCCAACAAAGTTATCAGAAAAGTTGGATTTTCTCGAAATCACTTCCGATGGAATTCAAAAGTTTTGGAAACGCACGCCTTAATTAATGTCTAGCTTAAGTAGTAAAGAAGTGTCAAAGATGACGTGGTGGCAATTTACACCCTTTACAGTGATAAGTGAACAGTCTCCAAATATTTTGTTAGATATAGAGAATAAGCAAGTTTTAGTTCATAAGAATAGAGTTAAGAAATATTTTGATTGATATAGATTGGTTGATTATTTCAAAAAAAAAATTCAGCATTAGCATTCGATTTTTTTTTTTTCTGCCGGCCGGAGGTGTAGTATAAGGTGTAGTGTAAGTAAGGTATAGTATAAGGTAAAATTAAGACAGTTAGTATTTTACAGTATTTTACCTATTTTATTAAATTAGTTTATATTATTAAACATTGGTTTAGATTGACAAGGTTACAACCATGAACGTAAGGTGCCAGCTTTGCTTGTAATTGATAAACATAAACATATAACATATAACAAACCGTACCATAGTTTAAGGTTACCCAAACATATATATATTTTGATGAACTAGATTTAAAAGAATATAAGTTAAGAGATGATGATTTGATAATTTTAACATTTTGCTACTATTGTACTAATACCATAATGAATATACGTCATTTTCGTTATCCAAAACCTGTGTGCTAATTTCGAACCAGGTAATCATCTTACACATGAAAGAGAAATCTTTCATAACACCCATCGAGGGTAATTCAGATACTAAAATTAAAACCTACCTTAAATAACTAACGAGGGTTCCCAATTTACCAGATGGCGTCTATGACCGCTGTTGAAGTTCATTAAAGCATTTTAAATCGGCATTCCGCCCAAAGGAATAAGCAACTACAAAGCCATAGCATTTTTAATGCATTTGTGGATGCTATATCGGCATTACATTAGCCTGCATGGCCCAAAAAAACTAAACTTGGGGAGCTACTTCCACAAACGTGCTCTAACTTCCAGTGTCCATGGTCGAAAGGGCCGATTCTTATTTTTCTCCAACGTACATAGTTACCGAAACAAAACAATCAAAAATTAGTCACCCTATCTATGTAAACTAAACTCTTTCAACAACACAGAAAACTCATGGCGACCGAAGTCGACCCAGGCGACCAAGCAAAAATTAACCAGAAGTCGCTGTGAAAACGCACAGAAACTGTCAGTCTGACACTGACCTCTTATCGATTTTCTTAAAACACAGCTGACTTACAACATTCGAGACATTTAACTTATATTTCAGCCTCGTCTCGTAAATAAGATAGTGTAGTAACTCCGCTTGGCGTCAGATCTCACACCGTTCAAAGGTCAATTTTTTCCCTTCGTAGCTTAGTGGTTGTCAGTGCTTCCCTGTCGAGTCATTCTTTGTTTGTGTGTTCGATCGTTCACGTGCCGTGCTTCATTTTTTGTGTTGTGATTGTTAATATTTTGGACAGTAATATGCCCAAAAAGTCCCGTAAACGTCGCCATCGTAGTGAGTGCCGTGACAGGGGCTCACATATGTTCAAAAAACTAGAAAAGTGCATAAAAACTTTAGGTAAAAGGTTGGAAAACATTGAAAATCGCGGGCGCAAACCTAAACGGTTTCGCCGAATTATCTCATCTTCGTCGCCAACGTGCGGATCATCAATATGTTCTCTCTCTGATTCTAACGCCGGTTCCCCCCGCGCAAATAGCCTGAAGCGGAGCACCGATAGTGATGATGAATCAGCCCGAGATGTTTATATTAACCCGGCCGATTTTTTACCTGCTGGTAAGTTTTGTTCGTTATTTATTTTACCCAAGGATGTAAATTATTTTGAAATTCGCTGCATAACAAATAAAATATTTGAATTTTATTATATGTTCCAGGCATGGTGCCCTTATTTGTCTGTACAGGGGTAGTCAAAAAATGTGTATAAAAATACATCTTCTGATATCAATGAGAATATCAGCCTCCCTTTGAAACTTTAGTATAAAGCTTCACTGAGCCCTTTTTTGGTATCAATGAGAATACCTTATTCTTTTATTTTTTGATATCAATGAGAATATCAATATCAATGCCTGTTCTTTTATGAGAAAATTAATATATTTGAATTTTATTATATGCCCCAGGCATGGTGCCCTTACTTGTCTGTACAGGGGTAGTCAAAAAATGTGTATAAAAATACATCTTCTGATATCAATGAGAATATCAGCCTCCCTTTGCAACTTTAGTATAAAGCTTCACTGAGCCCTTTTTTGGTATGGATGAGAATACCTTATTCTTCTATTTTTTGATATCAATGAGAATATCAATGCTTGTTCTTTTATGATAAAAATGGGAGGTGCCTCGCCCTACTTTTCTGGTATTAATGAAATACCACATTTTTGTGCTGTTAGTGAATGCACACAAGAACAAATTCGAAATAATACGATCACAAAAAGGGGTGTTAAATATTATTACATTGCATTGGGTAATTGGGTCTCCTTTCCGTCTTTTTAGACAATATGGAAACTGCTCCCCTGGAATCTCCACCAGACGTCCAGGTATTGGACGGGGCCCCATCCACTGCTCCCCTTAGCGATGATATCATTGCCATCTTGGGCCAACAACAAGGCAGTGCTACAAATTGGGGACCTAGCTTGCACAACGATTTGCTCTTACGTTGGAGAAACATGCTGGCTTCTGGTTTGTCAGATGATGACAAAAAGCTCCTTTGCAACAAATACCCCCCTCCCGAGAACTTTCAGTTTCTGACAGCCCTAAAACTTAATCCCGTCCTAGAAAAGGCTATTTCTCCATCAAATTTGCAGAGAGACCAGCGTTTGGCCTCTGCACAAGCCCTGGTGGCTGCAAGTCTTTCTGCTCTCGGGCACCTTTTTAGTTTGATCTTGGCAGAGGAGGGGGGTGGTAATAGACAATATATTGGTCTTCTCAATGACATAAGTCGGCTCCTGGCAGATGTCTTTCACCAGCAGACAGTGACTCGCAGAGGCCTAATTGCGGTTAATCTTAATAAAGATTTTCAAGAAACAAGTAAAGACATTCCTTTAGATTCTTTCTTGTTCGGCGAGAATTTGGAAGAGCGTATTAAGGAGTCCAAAAATCTAACTGTCTCTGGAAATACATTAAAAACAAAGCAAGCTAGACCACCACCCAGGAATCCAGCTTTAAACTCCAACGCTCCACTCCGACAACAGCCTGGGACACGTCGGAGACGGAGCCAATACTACCACGCAGCTCTCAAGCAATATCGGCCATACAAATTCAATGACAACAGCAAACAACCACGCCGGGGGACATATCGTCGCTAACAACAAGCCCAACTACACAGGTGTGTACCGCGGGTAGGTTAAGGCTATTTTATCCTGCATGGTCAGGGTTTTGTAAAGATAAGTTAGTCCTAAGTTGGGTTAAGGGTTTACGAATACCTTTTCTTAGCTATCCCAAACATCAGAGTTTTACAAAGAAATTTTGGGTTCCTCAAGATAAAGTCTTAATCCAAGCCTGTGTCAGCAAACTTTTATCAGATAAGGTCATTAGCATAGTAGACCCATGCGAAAATCAATACATTTCTCCAATTTTTCTAAGACCAAAAAATGATGGTTCGAATCGTTTAACTTTAAATCTCAAGAACATTAATAAGTACATACCCTGCAAGCACTTCAAAATGGAAGACCACCGTACTGTTGCAAAATTGCTAAGCAAAAATTGCTTTATGTGTAAAATAGATCTACAGGACGCTTATTTTTCAGTAGCCGTCAGTGGAGAATATAAAAAGTACTTGAGATTTGAATTCGATTCGATACTATACGAATATAACTGTATGCCGTTTGGTCTAAATGTGGCACCCCTTGTATTCACAAAATTAATGAAACCCATAATTAGCTTTCTTAGGGGAAAAGGGTTCATATCTGTCATTTATTTAGATGATATTCTGTTGTTTGGAGCCACATTTGCAGAATGTTTAGCCAATGTTGACGTGACTCTTGATCTTTTAACCTCATTGGGTTTTCTGCCAAACTACGAGAAGAGCAAATTAGTCCCATCTCATATTATTGAGTATCTGGGATTTATTTACAACTCAGTAGATATGACTGTCAGTCTGCCTCCAAACAAAATCTCTAGAACAATGCAGCTAGTAAAAAAGTTTTCGTTGTTGAAAAACTGTTCTATTAGAGAATTTGCCATGTTGTTGGGAAAACTGACTTCTGTCTGCCCTGGTATCAAGTACGGTTGGGTTTATACTAAAATCCTCGAACGAGAAAAATTTTTAGCGCTTAAAGCTCTAAGGGAAATTTCGATGCAAAAATGAGTCTACTCTCGATATTGTCCAATGAGTTTCGTTGGTGGACTCATAACTTACCTCATGCAAATAATTTCATTCATATGGATACTTTCGCTCTGGAGATATTCTCAGATGCATCGGAAACTGGCTGGGGAATTAGCTGTTCGGGAAAAAGTCTCACGGATTTTGGTCAGAGATAGAAAAACAACATCACATAAATTATTTAGAGTTGCTAGCTGTTCTCTACGGTTTAAAATGTTTTGCAACTAGTCTGTCAAATTGTAACATTTTATGTCGCGTGGATAATACAACAGCATTGGCTTATATTAATAAAATGGGCAGTGTGCAATTTCCAAAACTGAATAATCTTTCACAAACAATCTGGCAATGGTGCGAAAAACGAAAGTTATTCCTTTACGCATCTTACATTAAGTCATCGGATAATAAGGAGGCAGATCGGGAATCTCGTAGTTTGGCGATGGATACCGAATGGGCCTTAGACATGTCAGCATTTAATAAAATTGTCTCTCAATTTGGGGAACCTGAGATTGATTTGTTCGCTTGTATGAATAATGCGAAATGCAAAACATTTGTCTCATGGCTGAGAGACCCTGAAAGCGCAGCTATTGATGCTTTTACCTTAAACTGGGGGAACATTTATTTTTTTTGAACAAAATAATATCTGATAAAGCGAGAGGCATTATTGTTGTTCCTTTCTGGGTCTCTCAACCATGGTACCCGGTCTTTGTGTCCTTGCTAAGATGCACCCCAATAATTTTTCAACCTTATAAGAACTTACTCTCGTTTAACAGGGTACCACACCCCCTTTGGCCAAAGATTACCCTGGTGGCCGGAATTGTATCACCCAAGCACTGAGGCGAGGAAATGTTCTTGAAGAATCCTTAAATATTTGCCTCGCATCGATCACAAATAGCACAATTAAGCAATATGATGTTGGCCTGCGCTTATGGTGGCAGTACTGCAGTAGGGAAAATATAAACGTCTTTACACCATCAGTGCCCTCAGTTCTCAAATTTCTTACAACTCAATTTAATCAACGATCTTCCTTCAGTTCACTAAACTCATACAGAGCAGCACTCTCCCAAATTTTGGGACCAAATCTCAGTGAAGATTTTCGAATTAAACGATTTTTTAAAGGTTTGAGCACTATACGTCCACCTTTGCCCAAGTATAATTATACTTGGGACCCTGCCATAATTCTTAACCATATTAAAAATAATTCTGCTAAGTTTGTCTCCCTAGACCAAATAACGATCAAGACTGCTATTCTTCTGGAATTGGCAACAGGGCAGCGGGTCCAAACATTAGCAAGTATTGAGGTCAAAAATATAGAAACGTTTTCGGATAGGCTGAAAATTCGAATCTCAAAAAGATTAAAAACTTCCAATATCAATAAACCTCAACCCATTCTTATCTCGCCGTTTTTTACTGATGACGTAAATATATGCCCAGCAAAAACGTTGCTTGTATATTTAGAAAAAACAGAAACCATTCGAGGGGGCATAAATAATTTGTTTATAACATTTAAAAGGCCCCATCGAGTTGCATCTACTCAAACCATAAGTAGATGGTTAAAGATTATTCTTAAACAGAGTGGGTTGAATATTGACATGTTCAGTGCATATAGCACTCGTCATGCAGCAACATCCGCCGCCTCCAGAAAGGGAGTAAGTTATGACAGTATCCGTTTGGCAGCGGGCTGGACAGAAACATCCAAAACGTTTGCTGCATTTTACAATAAACCCCTAGTCCCTAATATAACCACGTTTGCCAACGCAGTTCTTAGTTGTACATAATACGTGTACCCATATATCATATTATTATTATATACATATATATTACTATTATTATTATTATATAGTTAGTTATCCTCTAAGACCTATATTACTTATGTTAATATTTATCTGCTGTTATTATTTTCATCTCATGCACTATATTAATTAAAGTTTTTTGAAAGATATTTGTTGGCACTTGCTCTAAACTTCTACACTATCTTATTTACGAGACGAGGCTGAAATATAATTGAATGATTAAACGAACTTACCTAAGTGAAGTTTAATCCTTATTATATGAGGCCTCGTCGAAGTAAATAAGCTACCACATTAAAGTTCCCCTCCCCCAAAATCGTTGCAACAAGGCTTTGAACAGGAATGACTCGACAGGGAAGCACTGACAACCACTAAGCTACGAAGGGAAAAAATTGACCTTTGAACGGTGTGAGATCTGACGCCAAGCGGAGTTACTACACTATCTTATTTACTTCGACGGGGCCTCATATAATTAGGATTAAACTTCACTTAGGTAAGTTCGTTTAATCATTCAATTATTTACCCTACATCTCAAATAAAAGAAGTTATAAATTACCAAATACCAAATTAACTAAAAGAAAGATTTGAAATCAAACCTATCTGCAAGTAGTATTAAACGATGAACAGAGAAAATCAATCCATTTAGCTATGTCGTACAAGATACAAAACATTCCTGAAATATAAACAACAACAAAGGTTTGAAATTAAACATAATGAAAATTTTGGGCTATTACAGGTAACTTAAAACAATTAATGTTTAAGGTGAGAGTCTACATATGTATTTTAACAATTTAAAACCGAAAAATTAACACAGATAATTAAACTTATAAAATGCAATTTTCAAACTGTAACAATATCAGGCGAACAACCTAAATGGAAAGACATAATATGTGAGGAAACTGCTGAAGTATTACACCTGGGAAGAATCATGTCTACGGGACCCAGTTTACTGAAAAAAAACTTCCGAAGCGGACGCAGAACCAGGACAAAAGTCGAAACTTCATGGCTTGTTAAAAGAATTTCAGGACATATTCAGCTCTGAACCCGGATTGACTCATCGTTATAGTCACCACATTCAGATGCTAACGGAGGAACCGTTCGTAAGGAAAAGTTACCCGATACCTTTCGCCATGCGACCCGCAGTGGAGAAAAAATTACGGGAGATGGAAAGACAAGGCGTTATTGAACAATCGGCATCTGAATACGCTAGTCCAATTACGGTAGTCAAGAAAAAGGACGGGGACGTACGCCTATGTTTAGACGCCCGTAACCTGAACGAAAATATGGTTTCTGAAACCGAATCACCGCCGTGTATAGAGGAAATGTTGCAAAGATTTTATAACGTCCGTTACCTAACGACCATAGACTTGACCGCCTCGTATTGGCAAATTCCACTGGATCCTGATAGCCGAGAATATACAGGTTTCTTATATAACGGTAGAAGTTATGTATTCAAGGTACTTCCTTTTGGATTAAAGACTGCAGTGGGTAGTTTTTCATGAGCCATGGATTATGTATTGGGCCCAGATGTTCAAGAATATACACATAATTACATCGATGACCTCCTAATTAGTTCACCGGATTTCACTAGCCATCTAAAACACATCGAAACCGCCCTGAAGCGTATTCGAGCTGCGGGAATGACCGTAAATTTAGAGAAGTCCTTATTTGTCAGAAAAGAAGTCAAATTTTTGGGACACATCCTAACTGCTCAAGAAATCTTGACTAACCCTGAAAAGGTACAAGCCATTCAGCAATTTCCAACACCAACAAAAATTAAACATCTCCGCGCTTTCCTGGGATTATGCAATTATTATAGGCGATTTTGCAAGGATTACGCCCTAGTAACGGCTGGTCTAAGTCATCTATTAAAAAAGGAAACAAAATGGACATGGGGACCAGAGGAAGAGAACTGTATTAAATCAACAAAAGAAAAATTCCTAGATAGCGTTTTACTAGTGCATCCAGATCCACAGAAGTCCTACATTCTTGAAACGGACAGTTCTTTTTACGGAATCGGAGGCGTACTTTATCAAGAGCAAGAGGACGGAGAACCGGGAGTCATTGGTTTCCAAAGTCGAAGGTTGAACAATTGCGAGCGAAACTACACTACCACCGAAAAGGAACTATTAGCTATAGTGTACAATCTCAAGAAATTTCGACTGTTCTTGTGCCAGGCATCGCTTGTCATAAGAACCGATCACCATGCGTTGACGTTTATTAAGCAATGTCTTTTTTGAACGAACGATTAACTCGCTGGACTTTATTTTTACAACAATTTAATTTCACCATCGAACATAATATTCCCGGTAAAGATAATAAGGTAGTGGATATATTATTTAGGTTTCCGGCCGGAGCTGATAGTTATCCGGTTACCGAGCCGATAATTGCCGCCTTGAGAGTAGAAAACCTACCCGACCTAATGCAAGACATAAAAAATTTAAGAAAATGCCAGTCGGAAGACGAGGAACTATCACGAATTATTACCTTACTACGGTATGAAGTTAAGGCGCCCAAAGCCATCAACCGACTACGGGAACAATATGTCATTGAGAATGATGTTCTACTACACATTACCTACGACCGACAGAAGACCATTGCTGGCCCCTACAAAATACAGCACGATTTAATCTGGCACTATCATCGGGAGTTTGGACATATCGGTAGAGCCAAGGTGTTTGAGATGATGAAAGATAATTTTTATTGGAGAGGAATGCATAAGCAAATTAAGCAAAGAGTATCCACCTGCGATATTTGTCAAAAGGCCAAGAAACCGAATAAAACCTTTGTCGGCCCGCTGCAGCCGATTATAACACAAGAAGTGGGTGAAATAGTAGCTGTGGACTTCTTTGGTCCTTTACCCCATGGAAGAGCAGGCGTTAGCTATATCCTAGTAGCCGTAGACGTTTTTTCCAAATTTATAAAGTTATTCCCTATGAGGAAGGCCAATACGGTAGCTGCGCTCAATAGAATTGAAAAGGAATTGTTACCGCTAATGCATGTGAAGTGCATCTTAAGCGACCACGGAAGTCAATTTACGTCTAAACTGTGGAGTAAGCGATTAAAGGAGCTAAATATTAGGCCGACTCTCTCTTCAATACGTCATGCTAGTTCCAATCCGGCCGAAAGGTATATGAAAGAAATTGGAAGAATGTGCGAACCTATTGTTGGGAAAATCATGGATCTTGGGCACACGTCTTACCCAACGTAGAAGAAACTAATAATAATATTCCCCATAGCAGTACTGGATACGCACCCATAGTGGTTTTAACCGGACAAAGATCGTCGCAACTATTGGACCCAGTCATAAATAACTACAAAAATCCGTGCCCTCTAAACTCGATAAATGAAATAAGAAAAATCGTTAAAGAAAACCTGATCAAAAATTCGCAAAAACAGATAAGAAAACAAAAACGCAATACCGCTGAATTCTCCGTAAATGACCCGGTACTGCTAAAAATAAAACCAACTTCAAATGCCGCCGAAGGAGTCGCTGCAAAATTTTGCCTGGTTTACGAAGGCCCCTACGAAATAATTTCAAAACCATACCCTAACACCTATAAATTATTAGATCTGGACACACTGAATGTTAAGGGCGTTTTTAACATATCGAATATCATCCCGTATCGCTCGGGGTAACAGGCGCCAAACCGAAACAATAAGGAACCAACCCAAACTTAAGTGGTCCGAAGCCGGACGATGCGAGACCCGACTTTCAGGGGTAAAAGTTTAGTGGGTCGTTAACTTATCTTAAGTGAAGAGCAGTCAGTGTTGCGAAGAAACCCTTGAATTTAAGAAATATTTTAGTTAAAAAGCCATGGCCACGCTGTGCGATCTAGATCAGCTGTTTGCCGAGTTGGACGACATGTATGATGTGTTATGTATGTGTGATGTATTAGTTCATAATTTTCTTAATTGCTCCTAGGTCGGGCGCGTGTTCTTGTGTCCTTTAGCACCAGCCGCCATTGACCTTTAGCAAATTAATACGTGTAGCATTGAATGATTGTTCCTTATAATATTGTATTACTTTTTTTCGCAGCAAAACCAAAAACAAGAATTTATGAAGCGAGGAACTAGAAGCTACCGCTTAGTGCAGCTAGCTATCAGTGCTGCTGTTAAGCGAAGAACAATGCAGCTCCAATAATATAGGCCAAAAGGAGGACTCTCCAACCCCAAAAATTGTTGAATCGACTAATTCACAAAAAGCGATAGTTGAGCGGCATAATGTGACAGAACAAAAATCGCCGACCCAGGCGGCCGATGCAGGACCAGCCCCCAAAGTTGGGGCGAATTAATTCGGCGAGTCCTTTCATGTGGTTGTAAAAGAGTGCTCAGCTGAAATCTGTGTTACAGAAATTGAGAGACAAGAGGAAGTCATACAAAGTAAATCAGTTCACATTAGTTCAGGATCGGACCACGTCTATGTTCCACCCGAAAGTGAGTATGACACAGATGACTCGGTCGCTGATCTAACAACACATCGAGACCAAAATATTCCAGATCAAGAATAAACAGCTCCAAGAAAACGTAAAGGCCAGGTTAAACAAAATGAGTGGAAAAGATCAAAAAATGCCAAGTTACGACTGAAAGGGAAATCTTATGCTTGATTACAAAAAGACTGTAACATTATTCGGTGGTGGCAAAATACAACTGATGTTTTAATAAAATGTCTTATTGATTGTGAGGCCACCACCTGCCTCAGCTAGCTCAATTGCTCGGGGCAGTTACAGTTCGGGGTGGTTCTTATTAATGGGTCCCTGCCTTGGTCAACAACAGTCTGCACGTCTGTGACCCCCAAAGGATGCTGCCGTGCAAGCCCAGATCCAAGATGGAAGTTGGGGCGCCACTCACAGTGTCTTATAGCTCTGGCCTGACACAGCAACACCTATTCCTGTGAGCGAGACAATGGGGTCCACACACAGTGCCAAAACAAAACAAAAATCAATGTGTAGTAGTTTAATTTAAATACTTGAAATAATTGACAATTAATTAGCTTTTGTTAATTTATCTTGTAGCTTGATAGTAAAAGTAAAAGTTGGCCAAAGTATTTATCCAATATTACCTATAAATTAGCAGTTGCTACCACTTTACAATACCGCTCTATAATGATACGTGAATTTTAACGAGATAAATTACTTATATAGCTGACTAGGCAAAATTGCTTATGGCTTTCTTGATTTAAACGAATAAAAATCAGTACTGTCTATTACAAATGGTACTTATCACTGATCCCCGTGGCTGGTTAACTTGTAGGAATTCCGGCCCTCAAGTGGCTTTACAGTGGCCTTTGATATTTCTACCTCTATCTAGATGGCTGGGTTGGACAACGTACTTGATTTTACCTCTGTTCGGACAGTAGAATTATCCGAGTTCAGATGTCGGATGACGGTATTAAAACTTGAAGTAAAAACTTCAAGCCAAACTCAAATCCAAAACTTGGATCAGCTGAATCAAAACTTTGATCACAAACTGAAATCAAAATCTGTATTGACTCATATTAAAACTGGCCCTACAAGAAAAACATGGAGTTTAAGGTTATGCGCCAAAAATCTCTCAAAATTATTTATGAATAAGGAAAATGTGTTGCAAACTTACCCTATATGTGCCCCGATCTAAATTTAGGGTAGAAAATATAAAGATGGGTAACGATTTCCCAGGTTTTTCGCACTAGGCAATGAAAGTTAGGCCAGCTAACAGAATCGGTTGACTAAAAGTGACTCTGATGACAGTCATCCGTCAAAACCAAGCCGCCACCGAAAGGTCACCGAGAAACCTTAAAATCGAAAATCGTTCTGCGCACGGAGGTAGATCCACAGAGTTGCGATTCTACGGCGCAAGATAATACAAACAGAACAACCTGATAGTAACAACGTTACAAGACGAAAGTGGAAAATACAAGCAAACTAAAACTAAAGAGGCTAGATGCCTAGGTCCGAAATGTGATGGACATCTACAGCCAAAAACATTGAGAGGGGGTCCAATACAAGATTTCAAATGTAATACGATTAACGGGGATGATCGACAATCAGTATTTTCGCAGTTTAGGTATCTGTTATCATGGGAGTCTAAAAAGATATACGTGTCCGGGTGTGTATTGCGGGCACGTCCGAAACACAGGAGAAAGACTACTGCTGCTACCACTCCAAGAAAAAATACTGGATTCACGTTTTATTTTACTGTGCAAGAAGGTGACAACGATGTCAAGAAACGCGTTTGCCGAAAAGTAGATGTACCTATAAGAGTTCGAGCATCAAATCCCATAAGAAATAACATGGGACCTAAAACCTGCATTTTTATCACCATTTTAGGGCGTGGCACTTTTCCTGGAAGTCACCATCCTCTCTTAACCCGAGTGGAAACCAACTACTATCGCCATCTAGTATCTGACGTCATAACTGCTCGCAGTAGATACAGGATCCGTCTTAACCTAAGTGGTGCCCCCTGGTATTATCAGCCCTCATTATTTCAAGATTCTAACCCAACTTTATGACCCATGGTCATGTGTTATTACATTTATAGCGGAGGAGAGATAACGTACCACATTCTTAATAGTACCCAAACCCAAATACCTAACCTGTAGAGACATCTATTTAAATAACCAATATTGAACAACTTAATGAATAAATAATAACATAAAAAAAGTTATGCCTTCAGTGGCAATTGAACCATAAACCTCTGGGTTCGAACTTCAAAGCCTTGCGAGATACGCTACGAAAGCATATACGTTAAAACTAGTAAACAATGTTCGACAACGTGAAACCACGGAGACACATCTAAACAGATTGCTGAAACAAAGGTCCTTATGTGAGATTATGGCAATATTATGGTTATAATGTACAAAATTAAAGCAAACCAGACTGTTTCATCTACATAGTAAAACAAAATAATTGATATCTGAGTACTACCAGTGTTTCATATAAAAATAAATATTATAAGCGTAAGCAAATATTAACAATCTTGCGCATTCACCAATCTGTTTTGTAATGCAAGCATCAGCTTTCAATATTATTTTACAATCATTTACCCCGAAAGGGTTGCAACGTTTCTTATAGATAGATAGTATAAACTAAAAATCAGTAATTAACCGAAGCGTCAAGTCTTTTAGTTGATAATTAAAAACAAATCGCACATATTTCTGGCAGATGTATATTTGCAAGCACAGCAGTCGCCTCGTGTGTGTATTTATTGTTAAAAATACCTTAATTTTAGTAGTTATCTAAAATTTTAAAACAAAATATGTCAGCCAGTAATAGTGGAGAAATAGATGTTACCGGCGGTGGTGGCAGAAAAAGGAAAAAGAATTACGATGGTTGGAAACACAACAAAATAAAAACAGCACGTTTGCAAGGCCAGTCATATATTTCTAAGAAGGTAAAGCATGTTGAAGCGAAGGCTGTAGGACCTGAATGCAAGTAAGTTAACATTTTTTTTGCGTAAATATTAAAATACCTAACTATAATATTTTGTAGCTGAAAACAAAAATGCATGCAGCAGTTTAATGCGGAAGAAAAGATACGAATAATATCTAACCTATACGACGGTAGGCCAAAAAACGAACAAGACACATATTTGCAAGGACTCATGGAAGTAAAGCCTATTCAGAGACATAGAGTAAGGAATTTAGAGCCTAAGGAACAAAGAAAATCAAATTTTTCATACTTTATTATGAAACAAAGTAATAGAATTTCTGTGTGCAAGCAGGCGCTTGGAAGAAAATATACGAATAATATCTAACCTATACGACGGTAGGCCAAAAAACGAACAAGACACATATTTGCAAGGACTCATAGAAGTAAAGCCTATTCAGAGACATAGAGTAAGGAATTTAGAGCCTAAGGAACAAAGAAAATCAAATTTTTCATACTTTATTATGAAACAAACTAATAGAATTTCTGTGTGCAAGCAGGCGTTTATAAGCCTTCATGCCATATCACATTAGCAAGTTCAGCGTTTAAACACCCTACTTCTAGCAACACAATCTCCAAAGGATCTTAGGGGCCGGCATAACAATAGACCCCGTGCAATATGCAATGATTGGACTATGAAAATTAAAGAACACATAGAGTCGTTTCCCGTTAAAGTTTCCCATTATTCTTCCAAAATCATTTAATATTTGGATGCATCCTTAAATGTTAAGAAAATGTACAGTCTTTTTGTAGAGAAGCATCCGCAGTTAGAAAATTTAGTAAAATACGAATTCTACCTAAAATATTATAATGAAAATTACAATCTTAGGTTTGGAAGACCACAGGTTGATGTATGCCCAGAGTGTGAAAGACTTGGGACTAGGCTTAAAGACAGTAGCCTTAACGATATTGCAAAGAGAGTAACTGCAGCGGAACTCATGGTCCATAAAAGGCGTGCAAGAAAGTTTTATAGCAAAATGAAAGAAGTACAAACTATGTGTAATGAACGACCAGAAGTAATGGGTCTAGCTTTTGACTACATATAAAACATGCCTCTTCCTCACATTCCCGTTCAGGAAATTTTTTATTTAAGGCAGCTGTGGGTATACGCATTTCAGGTACATAACTTCAAAGAAAATACTGGCCATTTTTTTACCTACCATGAAGGCCAAGCTCGAAAAGGGCCAGATGAGGTGTGCACATTCCTTTACGACTACATAATAAATTTTATACCACCTGAAATAACTGAGCTACACTTGTTTTCCGATGGATGTGCGGGGCAGAACCGAAACCAAACTTTTATCATTACTTCCCAATAAGAGGACATTCGTTTTTACCCTGTGACAGGGATTTTGGTTGTGTGAAAAGGGTTTTTAAAAAACACGATCGAATTTACATCCCTGAAGAATATGAAGACATGATTATGTCAGCGAAAAAAAACCAACCGTTTACTGTGAAGCAAATACGATATAGTGACATTATTGATTTCAAAAATTGGTGGCCCGCTAACTACAAAAAAAAAAACATGTTTTGTTAAGGTTCGTGGTGCTAATCCGAGAAAACAAACTTTTGCTGTGTCAAACTACAGGCAGTTCCTCTATGAAAGCTCTACACCTGGATATGTGACAACATGGGAATATGTAGATGGTTTCGTCTCCGACACATTTAAGTTACTAAAAGAACATAAAGAGAGCCCACCTCTACCCAATGGTGTCGCATATAAAGAACCAGTTCCCATTAATGAAAAAAAAATGGCCGATATTAAAAAGATTATGTCATATGTCAGTGGTGAGCAGTTACAATTTTACTACCATGTGACATCATGGAATACGACAAATGCCGAAAATGACGATTAGATTTTGTATTTCAAATTAACAGTTTATTTTTTAATTATTCCTGTATGATTTTCTAATAGATTTTTCAATTTATTTGCACTTTTTGTATATTGAGATGAAAAACCGTACATGTCCTTTACCTTTGTTAGCTGTAAATGGTACGCCATTTTGTTTTTGGGAAAACTTATTGCTAGAAATAGACTCCTATCCATCAGATCTAAAACTTTTCTATGCATACCAATACTGTGAAATGAGTAGTTTAAAAGTTTATAGGTTTTTATTGATTTTCTTGAAATGATATTTTTGGACTTGTACGATTTTCGAACTCACCGATTCAATTAAGTATGTTTATTATACATAATATTATTAAAAACCCATTAATAATGCTAACACATTTCATCATAATAATATGTCTATATAAGCAAAAATAATCTATATTTTTATTAGTTTTAATCTATTATTGGCCAAGTAGAGGTCAACAAGCAAAAGATAAATTTGTAACAATGTATATTATGATATTTATATGCAAAAATGCATTTCTTTGAACAGATAAAAATTACTTGCGTAATTTTGTACAAAAATGTATACAAGGAAGATGTAAAGCATGTATACAAAGACCACCCAGGCCCCCTCAAATTCCCTAAAAATATTTTCTGATGAAATTGTAACCTTTCAAGAACAAATTTGACGTAATGTTATAAATACACTAAACATATAACAAACCCATTAAATTTGTAAGTAATAGCATTTTAATATTTAATCATTTTAATATGTAAATGTAAATACAATGAGTAGAAAAAATGCACTTATATATAAAAGGATGTTCACCAGCTGAAAAATTATTTAAAATATAAAGACCATGTCAGCACATCAGTTCTTTTTTATAGTGTATTGTTTAAGTTTTATTTTAAAAATTTTTTTAGTTATGAATCAGATGAGCCTTATTCAGCATTTGGCTGAGACAACGTTTCCGGGTATACCCGTAAGTGTTAACAATATTTTTATTTTATTTTCTAATTACGTCCTTTTAGTTTGTTTGCTTATTTTCTGAGGGCCCCCGGCCTATATGATGCCTGCAAATCATATTGAGATATGGAACGGCCCATGCATGGGGGACTATTTAATAGCATGGGCCGACCCAACGGATAATATAGTACTAATTTTTAGATACTAATTAATTATTAGAAAATATATATATTTATATTTAAATAAGAGCCTTTTTAATTTTAAAAATTAAAACTAAGGACTGAAGCAAGAAAGGCTACTTTATTCTGAAAGAAAAGAAAAGAACCTTTGTAATTTTAAGCGAGTTGGTATAGGTTGATTAAAGAAAACAAGAGCTCTAATAATAATAATAATAATATGTTTTTATTACGTTTATAATAAGATACATTTTATTTATATTTACATTTTATCTAACTAAAATTTTATGTTACGAGTCACAATTTTATGTAATAAATCTTTAAGCTGTCCCAAAACACCAACATTAGGACAAGATATTCCAAAAAATGAAAGATCCATTTTTTTTATTATTTCAAGAGTATTTGTGAATTCGTTAAATTCAAAAAACATTCATTTGTAAATTATATTATCGGCAATTAAAACTATTTCTCCGTTAGGCCTCTCGTATATAGCATGTATTTTTTGAAAGCTTTTTGGTAAAAATTTAAAGTAATCTGTTATTAAAAAAGGAGTATTTAAAACTTCTTTTGTACCGAGCTTCATCATCCAAACATACTTTTGGTAAAAAATGAACAATTTGTTTTTCACAATTAAATATAATTTATCTGTTTTGGAATCTAATTCACATAGATCCGGAGGGGTTTCTGCCTTGATTGTTGGTTGTTCAGTAATAGGTAGTATGGTTGTTGTAGTTTTTACTGTGGTTTTCTTTGTAGACAATGTAGCTTTTGTTTTTATAGTAGTTGACACAGGAGTTGTTGACACTGATATTTTCTTTGTCGAAGTATTAGGAATATATTTAAACGGTTGTCTTTTTATTCCATACATATACTCTATACCATATATATCGTCATCGGTTATATTTATCCTCTCTTCTGTACTTATTGCAGTTGGGTCAGAAGAGTGTCCTAACCCCAGAGAATGTCCAATTTCATGTATTAAAACACTTAATAAATTTGATTCACCTCTTCTTGCCACACCAGATAGACTCCAAGTTTGATTTAAATTTATGTGAATTTCTGAAAGGGGCCCCATAGAAACAAGGGGAGAGCGTATTTATTCTATGCTATTTTTGTGAAACTCTATAATGCCTAATTTCTCTAACTGCTTCAAAATATTCATAATTTTTTTATTTTTTATTTTTGTCGGAGCCTCTTTCAAGTTCTACCATCTCTTGTACTAATACATTAGGATCATCATCTAACTCAAAAAAGTCACTGTTTTGTATATCTTCACTGCGCCTATTTTTAACATAAGTTCTTTTTGGTTGAAAAAGTCTAGAAATAATGTTTGTATACTTCCAGCTTTTGCTAGACTTTATATGGCTTTTACTATTAAATCCCCTTCGGTGCGCACTTGACACAAGAAAAATTTCTTTATATTTCTTCAACTCTGTATTGGAATATCCTGTAGGGTGTTCTTTTGTCAATAAATCCAGTAGTCCGGTGGTTAAGGTATATTTTTCATTATCGATCATTAGTGTGTTATTTTCAACTTCTACAGGCTTATTTCCAATAAACACTTAATTTTCGCACATTCTAAAACCAAAGTCTAGCCCGTTTGGTAAAGATATAAGCGCTAATTTAATTTTAGACATCTTATCTCGTTGACCTCTAACCTTCTAATGAGGTACTCAGCAACGGAACGGGTATTTAAAACAAAACGATATCAAAACTACATCACAACAGCATCACACCAGCATCACAACGTTAACACAACACTATCAAAACACTATCGTGATTGCATCAATACATCACAACACAAACACGTCAGCATCACAACAAAAATAATGGGGCTGTTTCTAACATATAGCGATTGATGTTTTACATTTGCAACACAATTTAGTTTAGATAGAAATAAAACCAAAAGCGAGCTCGATGCATCTATTATATCAAGAAAGTTCATATCTAGTATACCCATTGTTGTAGTTCTGGGAATTCCTAAGTTATTTTCTAGTAGAACCGAGGGTATAAATAGGGGGACGTAACCGTTTGAGCCACATTAGCTTTATGAGCGTCTTATGATTTGTTTCAGAGCAATCATGCCTTTTGCCAGCGATATAGTTCAAGCGCTTAGGATTCAGGTGCAGAATCCTAATTTAACTGTTGAGATGTGTAGCAATGTTTTAAGGGAGTGTTCTCGTGCTCTTTGGAATCTGAATAACGTCCTAAAACGTGCCAAGTCTGTGTCCGAAAAGACACACATCTCAGCCTGTTTGGGGCAGATTAAGAGTTTTCAGAGGCATTTAAAGGATAAAAAGGTCGGTGGAGGAAGCGGTGTACGTCGGGCTGAGACAGCTACTCATAGGGTTAAATGGGACGACTTAGGCTCGGCATTTCAATCAAGAGTTAGAACCGGTGTTATAACCAATATGCGCCATACAGATGTGCTACCGTTTCTCGAGGACTGTGCTGCTTTGTTTAAGCGTAGAATTAAAAATGCCCTAAAAAAAAGTGAAGCTCTCAAGGTCAACGCAGTTCTCTGTGGGGAATTTCAAATTTCAAAAGCTGATGTGATTTTGGAGGAGACTAAATATTTAAATACTGCTAATGCTCAAATTTATCAGAACACCGATTTAGATTTATGGTTTAAAGATAAAATACTAGATATCATTCTTACCGATTTGGGTGAGTTCCAAGAAAGAGATTCTGGGTGGGCGTTAAGGAATGTAATAAGTCTAACGGTAAATATCAACCAATATAACCCCCTTAAAGCCGGAAGTTACATACCTCTACCAAAAGAAATTGCATTGAAAGAGGCATGTATTAATGTTCAGAATACTGATGACATGTGTTTTGCTTGGGCCGTTGTTTCTGCTTTATATCCAGCTTTCATAAATTCATAAATTCTGAGCGAACATCATCTTATCCAAACCCACAGGATGTTTTAAATTTAAAAGGGATACATTTTCCCATTACACATGGTTTAATTCAGCGATTTGAGAATCAAAATAATATATCAATAAATGTTTATAGATTACAGAAAATGAATAAGGGTTTTCAAATTTTACCAACTTATTTAACTCAAAATAAATAGGCCATACATATTAACTTGCTTCTTTTACAGGATAGTTACGTAATGGCTGACGAGTTAGATAATAATTTAGCACCTGTTAGGTTTCATTATGTTTGGATAAAAAGTCTCTCGCGACTCTTATCTCGTCAACTGAGCAAAATGAACGGACAAAAGTTTATCTGTGACAGATGTTTACATTATTTTTATTCTGCAGATAAGTTGGTACATCACACTAAAGAGTGTATTAAAATTAATAATTGTGTAGTACCAGAAATACCTAGTCCCGAGTGTGCACTTATTAAATTTAAAAATTATTCATTTAAAGAAAAAGCACCATTTGTTATCTATGCCGACACTGAGTGTCTCTTAATACCTATCGAGGACAACAATAATAAAAACACCCAAAAGTATCAGAAAGATGTGGCATTTAGCATTGGGTATTATGTCAAATGTAGCTATGATGACAGCCTCTCGTTTTATAAGTCATATACAGGTGCTGATTGCATACAGTGGTTTATGCGAGAGCTTCAACAGTTTGCCGAAGATGTTGAAACTGTGTTCCTATGCCCTTTGCCTATGACACCTTTATCTGCAAAAGAGTGGAATGAATTTAATCACGCAACACATTGTCATATTTGTGAGCAGCCGTTCACCGAAGAACATAAAAGAGTTCGAGACCATTGTCAATTGACTGGAAAATGGCGCGGAGCTGCCCATGAAACTTGTAATTTGAATTACCAAGATGCCCGCGTTATACCTGTTATATTCCATAATCTTAGCTGCTACGATGGTCATCTGCTAATAACAGCGTTAGCAGAAATACCTGGAAATATAGATGTATTACCAGCGAACAAGGAAAATATATATTTCATTTACAAAAAAAATACCCAACAGTCTAATAGAATTTAGATTCCTTGACAGCTTTCGATTTTTGGCTGCTGGACTTGATAAATTGGCTTCTTATTTAGAGAATTATCCCATACTTAAATCAGAATTTCTGGACTTGCCAGAGGAACAATTTAATTTGTTAATTAGAAAAGGTGTTTTCCCTTATGAATATATGGACGGTTGGGAGAAATTAAAGGATGTATGTTTTCCACCTAAATATACTTTTTATAGCAGTCTTGAAGATAAACATATAACTAACAGTGATTATGGGCATGCGCAACAGGTGTGGGATGTATTTAAGTGTAAAAATATGGGTGATTATTCAGACTTATATTTAAAAACCGATGTTTTACTATTGGCTGATGTTTTTGAGGAATTTAGATTTATTAGTCATAAAACATATGGACTTTGCCCTGCACATGCCTATACATTGCCCGGATATGCATGGCAAGTAATGCTATATAAAACTGCGTATGAACTTGAACTTCTAACGGATTATGAGATGGTTTTATTTATTGAAAAGGGCATACGGGGAGGCGTAAGTCAGTGTTCTAAACGATATGCTGAAGCAAATAATAAATACATGCCTGATTATGATCCTTCCAAGGAATCGAAATATCTTTCATATCTAGATATTAATAATCAATATGGCTGGGCGATGTCGCAATATCTACCATATGGTGGTTTTAGATGGTATTCTCAAGATAAAATTACTCAGTTAAATGTTCTAGATATTTTTGATAATGCTCATGAAGGCTGTATCATGGAGGTTGACCTCGAGATTCCCCATGAGTTACATGGTAAATTTGCAGACCTACCTCCTTGTCCAGAACATAAAATCCCCGTTGGATCGAAATGTTCAAAGCTTTTGACAACTTTGTATAATAAACAAGAATATGTCATTCATTATCGCAACTTAAAACAAGCCTTAAGTTTAGGTGTGAAATTAATGAAAATACACCGGGCGCTTGCATTTAAACAGGCTCCTTGGCTTAAACAGTATATAGATCTAAATACTGAATTACGTCAAAATGCTAAAAACGACTTTGAAAAGAACTTTTTTAAATTAATGAACAATGCTGTTTTCGGTAAAACCATGCAGAATATTAGAAAGCATTCTACCGTTAAATTAATAACTAAATGGGATGGACGATATGGTGCTGAATCGTTAATCGCTCGTCCAGAATTTCGAAGCGCTGTTATGATTAATGAAAATCTGTTGATTATAGAGCTTGCCAAAACCAATTTATATTTTAACAAGCCTATTTATGTGGGTATGTGCATTCTAGATCTTGCTAAAACAACTATATACGATTTCCACTATAACTATATGATTACCAGATTTTCTGAGTGTAAGATCTTATACACGGATACGGATTCTCTTATTTATGAAATAACTCACCCCGATATGTATGAGGTAATAAAAAACGACTGTCATCAGTATTTTGATACTTTTGATTACCCAGAGGATAACATATATGGAATTCCAAAAGTAAATAAGAAAGTTGTTTTTTTCCTCAAGGAAATTCGTGTTTTCTTTTTTTTTTAAAAAGGGAAAATTCTTGTTTCCTTTAAAAAATCAAATGGGGGCTCAAAGGGCCACGTTCACGTCGTGCCTCTGTTTAAACAGAGAGCCCTTTTCACACAACCAAAATCCCTGTCACAGGGTAAAAACGAATGTCCTCTTATTGGGAAGTAATGATAAACTTTGTTAAATCGCTTGGTCGCCTGCAATGCTAGTAAAAATCGGACCATGGTTTGGTTTCGGTTCTGCCCTGCACATCCATCGGAAAACAAGTGTAGCTCAGTTATTTCAGGTGGTATAAAATTTATTATGTAGTCGTAAAGGAATGTGCACACCTCATCTGGCCCTTTTCGAGCTTGGCCTTCATGGTAGGTAAAAAAATGGCCAGTATTTTCTTTAAAGTTATGTACCTGAAATGCGTATACCCACAGCTGCCTTAAATAAAAAATTTCCTGAACGGGAATGTGAGGAAGAGGCATGTTTTGTATGTAGTCAAAAGCTAGACCCATTACTTCTGGTCGTTCATTACACATAGTTTGTACTTCTTTCATTTTGCTATAAAACTTTCTTGCACGCCTTTTATGGACCATGAGTTCCGCTGCAGTTACTCTCTTTGCAATATCGTTAAGGCTACTGTCTTTAAGCCTAGTCCCAAGTCTTTCACACTCTGGGCATACATCAACCTGTGGTCTTCCAAACCTAAGATTGTAATTTTCATTATAATATTTTAGGTAGAATTCGTATTTTACTAAATTTTCTAACTGCGGATGCTTCTCTACAAAAAGACTGTACATTTTCTTAACATTTAAGGATGCATCCAAATATTGAATGATTTTGGAAGAATAATGGGAAACTTTAACGGGAAACGACTCTATGTGTTCTTTAATTTTCATAGTCCAATCATTGCATATTGCACGGGGTCTATTGTTATGCCGGCCCCTAAGATCCTTTGGAGATTGTGTTGCTAGAAGTAGGGTGCTGAACTTGCTAATGTGATATGGCATGAAGGCTTATAAACGCCTGCTTGCACACAGAAATTCTATTAGTTTGTTTCATAATAAAGTATGAAAAATTTGATTTTCTTTGTTCCTTAGGCTCTAAATTCCTTACTCTATGTCTCTGAATAGGCTTTACTTCTATGAGTTCTTGCAAATATGTGTCTTGTTCGTTTTTTGGCCTACCGTCGTATAGGTTAGATATTATTCGTATCTTTTCTTCCGCATTAAACTGCTGCATGCATTTTTGTTTGCAGCTACAAAATATTATAGTTAGGTATTTTAATATTTTCGCAAAAAAAATGTTAACTTACTTGCATTCAGGTCCTACAGCCTTCGCTTCAACATGCTTTCTCTTCTTAGAAATATATGACTGGCCTTGCAAACGTGCTGTTTTTATTTTGTTGTGTTTCCAACCATCGTAATTCTTTTTTCTTTTTCTGCTACCACCGCCGGTAACATCTATTTCTCCACTATTACTGGCTGACATATTTTGTTTTAAAAGTTTAGATAACTACTAAAATTAAGGTATATTTGACAATAAATACACACACGAGGCGACTGCTGTGCTTGCAAATAAACATCTGCCGGAAATATGTGCGATTTGTTTTTAATTATCAACTAAAAGACTTGACGCTTCGGTTAATTACCGATTTTCAGTTTATACTATCTATCTATAAGAAACGTTGCAACCCTTTCGGGGTAAATGATTGTAAAATAATATTGAAAGCTGATGCTTGCATTACAAAACAGATTGGTGAATGCGCAAGATTGTTAATATTTGCCTACGCTTATAATATTTATTTTTATATGAAACACAGGTAGTACTCAGATATCAATTATTTTGTTTTACTATGTAGATGAAACAGTCTGGTTTGCTTTAATTTTGTACATTATAACCATAATATTGCCATAATCTCACATAAGGACCTTTGTTTCAGCAATCTGTTCAGATGTGTCTCCGTGGTTTCACGTTGTCGAACATTGTTTAACAGTTTTAAGGTATATGCTTTCGTAGCGTATCTCGCAAGGCTTTAAAGTTCGAACCCAGAGGTTTATGGTTCAATTGCCACTGTAGGCATAACTTTTTTTATGTTATTATTTATTCATTAAGTTGTTCAATATTGGTTATTTAAATAGATGTCTCTACAGGTTAGGTATTTGGGTTTGGGTACTATTAAGAATATGGTACGTTATCTCTCCTACGCTATACATGTAATAACACATGACCATGGGTCATAAAGTTGGGTTAGAATCTTGAAATAATGAGGGCTGATAATACCATCGTTGACGTCATAGAGCGAATCGCCGTCAATAAATGGCGCTGGGCAGGGCACGTCGCCAGGGATGACACCAATTGGACGAAGACCATAATGCAGTGGCGTCCCAGAGAAACTAGGCGTAGCGTCGGGCGCCCCCAAACAAGGTGGAGAGATGATATCCAGAGGAAAGCCGTCAAGAACTGGATCTTGAGTGCTCAGGACAGACAATGGTGGAAAAACATGGAGGAGGCCTATGTCCAGGAGTGGACGAGAACAGGCTAAAGAAGAAAGAAGAAGATAATACCAGGGGGCACCACTTAGGTTAAGACAGATGTTATTTCTAATGGGATTTGATGCTCGAACTCATATAGGTACATCTACTCCGAAAGATCTTTATCAACACTTTGAGCATTGGTAAGAAGACTGTGCGCTCTTGGATTTTATCAGATCAAGCCTACACTAGCCAGGCAAATAAAGAACATGAAACTGAGCCCATTAGACTTAAATCAGACAATGCAAAAAATTTAGAGGCGTTTTTGAATGCAATACCTAAGGTAGAAAGCCACTACTGCCGAGCATCTTCCAGTAAACTCTACATTGAGCCCATGTGGTCTAGTCTAAGAGAGATGTACCGCTATTTTGAAGATAAGTGCAAAACTGAAAACAAAATCGCGCCATCTTCGAAGACCTTCTACCACACTTTGAAAAGAATTAATTACGATATCTATGCTCCAAAAAACGACCAGTGTAACCCTTGTGCACAGTACAAGCAAGTAACCTGTGACGAAGAAACAGTTCGGAAACATGAACAGAAAAAAAAATGTGCATTGAAAGAAAAGAAAAAAGACAAAGAACAATCCAATGACTGCCCCAATGTTAAAACCTATAGTGAAGATTTAGACTGTGCTATTGGCTCCGAGACTGAATGCATCGGCGAATTACTACAAGACTAAGTTAAAGGTTCATAATGAAACACTCCCCAACTTAAGTACCAAAGATGATGTATGCTACGTTTGGCACAAAGCTGCGGGAGGACTAGAAAGTGATGTATTTGCATCAATTTTTACTTCCTACAAAAGGTAATTGAAAAAAGACAACTTAAAAAAATAACGATTTGGAGTGACGGGTGTGGACATCAATACCGCAATGTAAAGCTTTCCAATGCACTACTTGAACTAAGCATTAAAACAAAAGTTATAATTGAACAAAAGTACTTGGAAGTTGGTCACACGAACATGGAAGTCGACTCAATACACTCTGCTATTGAGAAGAAATTGCGCAATAAAAGGGGAGTTTATACACCTACTGACTACATTCCTATATTACAATCCGCTAGACAAGATCCAGAGCCATATGAAACTATTTACTGTAGTAGTGACGACTTTTATGAATTCCAGGCAGTGTTCTATAAAAGTTTTCGCCATGGTAATAAAGTTGACGATCCCTGTGTGAACGATGTTGTTGCTTTTCAGTACATCCGAAACGGCATAATTAAATACAAACTGAGCTTTGAAGACGAGTGGGCTGATTTACCTACACGTTCAATACGTCTAGAAACACAGCTAGACTACCCAAAACTTTACACTGGACCAATTCCCATTGATGCCTCAAAATATAGGCACTTACAAGAACTGAAAGAATTGATTCCACAAGATTATCGTTTATTCTATGAAACCTTACTTTATAAATAAATTTATTATTGTGTAATAAAAACCTTTATCTGTAATAAAATATTTATTGAATTTATTAATTACATTTTTTTGTTTAAAATCTGCAGAACAGATACACCTATGTCATCTTAATGGTTCTTGTTACCCATGTAATACATACTATGTCAACATTTTCCAAAAACTAGAAGGTGAATGACCTATATTCTCTTAGTCATAATTTCATACCCGATTTTGATATAAATGTGATAAACACAAAACAAATTTGAGTAACATAAGGATTAATAAACAGTTTTTCGTCCTTTCTGTAAAGTTGCAATTAATTCACATTCGACCTATTGCATGTACCGCGACAATATTCCCGGTAAAGATAATAAGGTAGCGGATATATTATTTAGGTTTCCGGCCGGAGCTGATAATTATCCGATAATTGCCGCCTTCAGAGTAGAAAACCTACCCGACCTAATGCAATGCTTAAAAAATTTAAAAAAATGCCAGTCGGAAGACGAGGAACTATCACAAATTATAACCTTACTACGGTATGAAGTTAAGGCGCCCAAAGCCATCAACCGACTACGGGAACAATATGTCATTGAGAATGATGTTCTACTACACATTAACTAAGACCGACAGAAGACCATTGCTGGCCCCTACAAAATACAGCACGCTTTAATCTGGCACTATCATCGGGAGTTTGGACATATCGGTGGAGCCAAGGTGTTTGAGATGATGAAAGATAATTTTTATTGGAGAGGAATGCATATGCAAATTAAGCAAAGGGTATCCACCTGCGATATTTGTCAAAAGGCCAAGAAACCGAATAAAACCTTTGTCGGCCCGCTGCAGCCGATTATAACACAAGAAGTGGGTGAAATAGTAGCTGTGGATTTGTTTGGTCCTTTACCCCATGGAAGAGCAGGCGTTAGCTATATCCTAGTAGCCGTAGACGTTTTTTCCAAATTTATAAACTTATTCCCTATGAAGAAGGCCAATACGGTAGCTGCGCTCAATAGAATTGAAAAGGAATTGTTACCGCTAATGCCTGTGAAGTGCATCTTAAGCGACCACGGAAGTCAATTTACGTCTAAACTGTGGAGTAAGCGATTAAAGGAGCTAAAGATTAGGCCGACTCTCTCTTCAATACGTCATGCTAGTTCCAATCCGGCCGAAAGGTATATGAAAGAAATTGGAAGAATGTTGCGAACCTATTGTTGGGAAAATCATGGATCTTGGGCACACGTCTTACCCAACGTAGAAGAAACTCTCAATAATATTCCCCATAGCAGTACTGGATACGCACCCATAGTGGTTTTAACCGGACAAAACCGTCGCAACTATTGGACCCAGTCATAAATAACTACAAAAATCCCTGCCCTCTAAACTCGATAAATGAAATAAGAAAAATCGTTAAAGAAAATCTGATCAAAAATTCGCAAAAACGGATAAGAAAACAAAAACGCAATACCGTTGAATTCTCCGTAAATGACCTGGTACTGCTAAAAATAAATCCAACTTCAAATGCCGCCGAAGGAGTCGCTGCAAAATTTTGCCTGGTTTACGAAGGCCCCTACAAAATAATTTCAAAACCATACCCTAACACCTATAAATTATTAGATCTGGACACACTGAATGTTAAGGGCGTTTTTAACATATCGAATATCATCCCGTATCGCTCGGGGTAACAGGCGCCAAACCGAAACAATAAGAAACCAACACAAACTTAAGTGGTCCGAAGCCGGACGATGCGAGACCCGACTTTCAGGGATAAAAGTTTAGTGGGTCGTTAACTTATCTTAAGTGAAGAGCAGTCAGTGTTGCGAAGAAACCCTTGAATTTAAGAAATATTTTAGTTAAAAAGCCATGGCCACGCTGTGCGATCTAGATCAGCTGTTTGCCGAGTTGGACGACATGTATGTCTACGACTTCTTAAGTATAGCCGCTACGACACTTATAACTCGGAATCCTGACTTACGCGACGCCTGGCGAGCCCCGTGCCCCGATGAAACTGCGAATTATCAAACCATATAAAGCGCAGGCCCCACATAATCCTCTGAAGGTAATCGAGAAAGCGAAAAACAAAAAGGGAAAACCACCCGTTAGCAGCCCCGAGGGAACGCGGGAGGGACCGAAGGAGTTGACACACAACCGCAAAAGAGCAAAGATGTGCCGGTCGCGGAAAAGAATAAACCCCAAAGGTTCCCACACGGTCTAACCCGGGAGCATCGTCTGGTTCGTGTGTGTTTTAGTTTTAGGCAGAATTAGGATGACAGAAAAGTAATATTAGAATACAATTTAGGAGCTTAAGTTTTAGTGTAGCAATTAGTGTAATAAGATATTTTAATTTTAACTTTAACGTTATACCTAACTCAGGAGTAATTCTCTTAAAAAAGTTTACTGAATCTTAAGACTCCGAAAGTAAGTGAGTACTGCGTTTTGTTTCGGTTTGTAAGTTACCCTTAATTTTCATAAGTTCCGATTAGAGCATTTTACTTTTAAGTTTATTGACTTTATTCACATGCCAATGTTAATCTATAAAATATAAGATTCAAGAAGTAGTCCATTTTCTGTGGCGAGATTATTAAAGAAAACAAGGCCTGTCTATACCACCAAACTTTGGTGGTATAGACAGACCTTGTTTTCTTTATAAAATATAAGTTCTAGATCTAGATTTTCCACAATTTTATCACAGAGATATCCAATATGTAAATTGTAAATAAATTGGAAAGGCAAAATATATTACAAAAGCTGTAAGAAAAAAAAACTAAACAAATCTGGTTAATAAAGCGGTTTGAATTGTTAAACTATAAATCGAATTAAACAAACTGGTCTGATTGATTCCAACAAGGGCTCTGAAGAATAGGACGAGATTTTAGCGTTAATACGGGAGACGATAAAGTGGTATGGAGTGAAGTCAAGGTTATCAAAGTATGCAAGGAAGAAACGGATATAATATTTTATAAAACACAATATAAACAAATGGAATTTCGTGTCAATTCGAGCGAAAAAAGTTTGCAATTATTCGGGACGCTGTTGATCTTGGTGACCGGCTTTTCAAGCCCAATATTTAACATTTATTTTTCGCAGGATATAAACTGGTTTACCTCGCCACACCAACGACGCTTTAGGAAAACCTTTTGAAGGTGGATACTACTTGATTTCCCGTGTTTGTTGGGTTTAAGGGCGGCGCTTAGGTACCTTTACTTAACCGCTACACTCTTGCTATTTCAGTACTTCAACGCGTTTTAAACTATCCAGAATAGTAAATTTAATATAATAGTAAAAGTAGAATTGAGGCGTGCATTTCCATAACTAACTAGATCCATTTTTTACTAAAATTGAGAAAATGGCGAAAATCCCTCCTTTGACAACTTTGACACATACCTATATAATGTTACTGTACCAAAACTGATTTCTTCCAATAATTCTACGATATCAAAAAAATAGTACGTTTCCAAAACTCACTACATCCTTCATAAAAACTGTTACAAAAGTGTGTACATCCACCGCTGTAAGTTCTGTTTCAAAACTGCGTAGATTCAATATTATTATGTTATTCATTGCATGCTACGGTTTCAAAACTTGTTAGATCCCGTTCATGTGCATTAGGCCTGGTTACTGTTGACGTATGCGTACGAATTACGTTAGAAGTTGTTTAAACGTGAAGCAGTCTTGTTGTCAGTTGTTTTGAGTATTTTGTGGTTAAAAAAATAAAATTAGGATATTTTTAACCATGGAAAGAGTTCCTACCTTATCGGCGCCTGGAAAGGGCAGAAAAAGGATGAGAGATGAATCCCAGTGGCAAAAAAACAAGAAAAAAATAGAACGGTAAGAACGAAAATTTATACCATTGGCGTCCCATATAAAATTAAATAATTTTTTAGGCACAGATCAAAGAATCCTCCAGAAAAACCACAGTGTAAGCATAGTAAGACGTTTTCTTGTCCAACTTTAACCATGCAAGATGTAAGAAAATTCCATCAAGCGTTTTATGCGAATAAATCAAAAACTGAGCAAGATAACTTTATTTTAAAGCATACATCGCAGTGTGCACCAAAAAGACATCGCCCATCAAAGGGCAAGAAAACTAACACTGTTTCTGTTTCCTACTTTATAAAAACTAATAGAGGAATGGAACAAATTTGCAGCAAAGCATTTTTGACCATATTGCAAATATCAAGATTTAGGGTGCAAAACATCAGTAAGCATTATCTTAAAGAAGGCACTCAACCCAAAGAAAGAAGAGGTGGAGACAAAAGAAGTAAAGTTTACGCTACACGCAGAGAAAAAGAAATGGAATTTATTATGACATTAAGATGCGTTGAATCACATTACACCAGAAATAAATCGGAACGTCAGTACATGTCCAGTGACTGCAGTATTCGAAAACTTTGGAGACTATATTGCCATGATAATATGAAAGAGTTTAAAGTTAAGTATCAATACTTTCGGAGTATTTTCGATACACAGTTTAACATAAGTTTTAAAAGTCCAGCAACGGATGCTTGCTCAGAATGCATAAGTCTTAAAGGACAAATACTTTCAACGAAATCGGAAGAGGCGAAGTTCGAGTTGACAACAAAGCTAAGGGTGCACAATTTAAGAGCCAAAGCCTTTTATGAAAGAATTAAAAGTTCCGAGAAAGATGTTATTAAGCTAAGTTTCGATTGTCAAAAAAATCTGGTCCTACCACGGGTACCAGATCAGTCGGCTTACTATTCCCGGCAATTGTATTTTTACAACTTCACTATATGTCAAGGTCATTCCAAAGCCCCTCAAACCAAAGATAGTGTAATTGCCTTTACTTGGACTGAGAATATGAGACAAAAGGGATCCAATGAAATCACTTCAATGGTGTACCATAAGCTTTCATCCTAGTCTAGAAGATACTGCAAAAAATATCCAGCTTTATTGTGACGGATGCCCTGGCCAGAATAAGAATGTGACTATGATAGGTATGTTGATAAAATGGCTGCATTCTTCAGGCTCTTCTGTCAAAGAGGTACCCATTATTTTTCCCGTGGTGGGTCACTCATTTTTACCTCCTGACCGCGTGTTTGAGCGGATAGAAAAGGTAATAAAAACCAAAGACACTATTGCTTTACCAAATGAATACAGGGAAATAATTTCCAATTATGCCACGGTTCTGGAGTTAGGCAAAGATTATCAAACGTATAACTGGAAGGAACCTGTGCAATCTGTCATTAAGCCTCCCGGACAGTGGCATTTTAAGTTTTCTTCGGTAAAAAGAATTGTTTTGAGGAAACAGTCTAAACAAAAAGTACTTGTCAAAGGTGAAATGAACTATCGAAATGATCTTGGAGTATTTAAATCAGTCGTTAGAAAGGGAAAGACTTTGGAAAACATTGTTCCAGAGCCCCTTGAGAATAAAGTGCCAGTCAAAAAAGAAAAGCTTTCTGATGTCGATGCACTTTTAAAAAAACATTATGGTCCTGATTGGAGAAATGTCGCAGAAGATGATTTGTCATTTTACGCACGTGTTCTTAATACTATTTCAGATGATGATAACAATTCTGAGGCAAATGTTGCTTCAGATGAGGGAAATGTTGCTCCAGATGAGTTAAATATTACAGAAGATGAGGACTTACAAATTTAAAATATTTTACATTCTGGATTTGGTTTTTGGTTAAATGACAATTTGTATTTTTGTTTTAAAAGTTAAGTTGAATAAACACTATTTTTGCATCCTAAAGTTTTTTTAACTCCCTAACCATTCAGGTAATTTTCCAAAACTGTCTAAATCCGCAATATCTTTCCAAAACTAGTTTAATCCTACTTTGTTTTTCAAATAACTCAGCAAAATATTCTCAAATTTTTTTTTTATGACCGTCAGCCAGTTTTAATTGATGACCTAAAAATAACACACCAGTCACACAAACCTATTTGATTTCCCAACAAAGTTATCAGAAAAGTTGGATTTTCTCGAAATCACTTCCGATGGAATTAAAAAGTTTTGGAAACGCACGCCTTAATTAATGTCTAGCTTAAGTAGTAAAGAAGTGTCAAAGATGACGTGGTGGCAATTTACACAGTTCTGTGAAGAGAACTGTGTACACTTAAAAGAGGGTTTGGAGCTGTGGACATTTGAGGTACCAACGAGACCAAATTCACCCACATCCTATAATACTGCTGAGGAAACTCCCATTTGCGACTCATTTCAATATCGTGGTAATGTGAATAATAACCTGTTAGTGATGACCTATTCTAATATTGGTGTAATATCTGTGAAATATAGTGGCGCCTGGGCCCCCTTTATTAATAGGCAAAGTGTTAAGCGAGTGCAACCGCTTCGCATATGTAAGAAGCGACTTTCTAATTATAGGTATAATGTTTAGTGATAACTTTTTTCATTTTATTTTAAAATAAATATTTTCATTTAACACTTGTGTTTTTATATTTGTTTTTTTAATATTATTGGTCGATACTTGGTGGAAATCCATAATAATTTTGTTATATTATTTAAAGTAAAACACTTTTTTACTTCAATTTCCACTTTATTTGACAATACGACATGTTTCACTGCACTGCAGCTTCGTCAGGTAATGTACAATTAATTTCAAGTTTACGCTATTTAAGTGCATGGCTAATGACAGTGCCAGTTAGGTATTGTAAAAGATGGGGGTTTTTTCGATAATTAGTATATTCTACAATCTAATTTAAATATTAAATAAAATTGGTCTTAAATATGGAAAAGGTTGGTATTTTCCTAACTTAATTAGTATTATAAAAGGGGATGGGTTATTTACAAATTTAATGTGTCTTGCTTGAAGTTTTATTGTCCTATTGTGAGAAGAATATTAAAATAAATTTAGTAAAGGTGAATTGTTTAGGTCTAGTTGATTATTTAATAACATATTTGTATTTTTAAGCTTGTTTATTTCTAATGATTCGAGGTGATTTAGTTTTGATCCTTTGTTTTCTAGATGTAGTATTTTAAAGTCTTCATTAAATGAGTGTTTTGTTTCTATAAGATGATTCGCGTAGTTTAAATCATTTTTGCCATTATTAAAACTATTAAAATGTTCTTTGATTCTTTTCGAAAAACTTCTACCTGTTTGACCTATATATGTTTTTGAACAATCTCCGCAATTTAATTTGTATACTCCCGATTTGTCATTTTTGTTGGTTTTAGTTTTACAGTTTTTTATTAGTTTTCCTATGGTATTTTGAGTTTTAAAAGCTGTGTTTATATTAAGTTTTTTTAAGAATTTACTAATTTTTGTGCTTATGTTTCCTATATATGTGATTATCCTGTATGAAGTTGGTTTTTCTTTTTCTTTTGGATATACCATTGCTATGGCTTTTTTGTACATTTTTTGTTTTAATATTTTACCTATAATTTCTGATTGGTACCCGTTATTTGTTGCAATTTGTTTAATTAGGTCTAGTTCTTTTTGAAAATCTGCTGGTTGAAGGGGGATTGAGATTAGTCTATGAACCATGCTGTAAAAAGCAGCCATTTTATGTTGGATAGGATGGCAAGATGAGTTGTGTATTGTTGTGTCTGTGTGTGTTGGTTTATGAAAGATTGAGAAATTGTGTTTGTTATTTACTTTCTTTATAGATAGATCCAAGAAATTGATGGAATTGTCTATTTCTCTTTCTATGGTAAATTTAATGTTTGGGTGAAGAGTATTGATGAATTCTATAAACTGATTTAGTTGTCTATCCGTACCGATGAAACAAGTTAAAACATCATCCACATACCTATACCAATACAGAAATTTCTTAAAGAGGGAATGATTCATAATTGTTGACTCTAAAGCATCCATAAAAATCTCAGCGAGGAGGGGACTCAGCGGGTTTCCCATAATTAAACCTTCCTTGCTGCTATAAAATTTATTGTCAAATTCAAAATAATTTTGATTTAAACACAAGGTGAGGGTCTGCATTATTTCTTGTTTTTTAATTATATTTAAATTGTAGCACAATAAAGCCGTACCACAGTGCCTATACGGCAGTAGTACCGAAGCGCGCCGCTACTACCCTCTCAAAGCGCCACCAGTATTCTGCCAAGCAGCCCTTCTACGCGCCCTTCCATCCAACGCATCTCAAGCGAGCCCCGGACTGTATAAAAGACGCCAGCCGCCCTAAGACCAGCAGAGTTCGCCGCCGACTCTCGACCAGCCCTTCTTGCTCTGCTTGACTGCTTCCTTAGGGGACTTTCGCCTGTGGACAAGATTGACGACCGAGAATCTACGGAGTACCAGTGCTTCCGATCGGAACGCTGACGCCGCGCCCTTATTGTCATTCACTATACTGTATATCGGACATTGTAAATAAATACTGTTGTACGTTGATCGCCTTATTCTTCGTGCTGAAAATAACATCATCAAACCCACCTTAAAAGTGGCGCCCAACGTGGGGCCCGAAGTAAGTGCGAAAACCAACGTGTGAGCCCGAAGTAAGTGCGGAAATTAACCACACGGAATATACATTTTTGTCGCGAGTGTTACGATAGAAATTGGACCTATCGCAGTGTGCCGCTTTGTAAACTCATATCCGTTAGTGTCGAGAAAACAACATTTTTCTCAAATTCTTTGGTCCAAGTAGTAATAGTGCGTAAACATACCGCGGACAAGGAGCCAAACCCGTGCCATGGAGCTATCAGCCAACGACCTGGAAGCCATTCTAAGAAGAATGCAGCCACCCAGTCCAGTGAAACACTTCACGCAATGCACCGCCCGTTTTGCCGGAACACGATCCTTGGAAGCTGTAGACGACTTCGTTACAAGCGCCGACTTCTTTAAGGAAAGTGAAGGCATAACCGACGCCAACGCCCTGGCTGGACTAACATTACTATTGGAAGGACCAGCACATACATGGTGGTCAGGGGTAAAAGCCGCAGCCAGGACATGGAATGATGCGAAACAAATGATTCGAGATGAGTTTGCACCCACATTACCAGCTTATCAGATTTACCAGGAGATATTCAGATCACCGCAGGACAACCGCACGCCTACTGGAACATTCATCGCAGGAAAACGAGCCTTGTTTGCCCAACTTCCGACGCCACCAGATGAAAATGCCCAACTCGACATGCTGTATGGACTACTACGCCCCTACATCAAGGACCGAATAAACCGCGAGTCCGTCGCGACACTGGCTCAACTACTGGCCAAATGTCGAATTATAGAAGCAAGCACACCAGAAGAAAAGGAGAACACCCACAGGGGGCCGTCGCCTAACAGAAAACCTAGGAACCGATGCACCCACTGCCGTGCACCCGGACATGACGCCACCGTCTGTCGTAAACGACTAGCAAGTTTAGGGAACAGTGGAGCAACCCGTGGTACGACCGTTGAGCCAACGGGCGCTAATACCCTACGATGCTATGGATGCCAGAAGCCTGGAGTTATTCGTAGGAACTGTCAAAACTGTAGCACTAAACACTCTCCACCTATTCCGGAAACGGGATTTTGCGCAGTCAGCACGCAGGATCGAGCCCGACCCGCTGTAAAAATCACCGTTGCCGGCATCACCGGGACCGCCTACCTGGATACAGGAGCCCGAACCAGTATAGCCAGCCCGGACTTACACGCAGTACTAAAAAAGAATGGCCACACTTTCTGTTACCAAAAGATGTATGTCACTTTCGCAGATGGCCGCCGGCAACTTCAAAATGTCCAAGTAACCACCGTGCCGGTACAACTGCAGGAAAGGATCGTGGGAGCGACGTTTGTTATCCTGCCAGATACACCAGACGCCAAAACGCTCCTAGGTATCGACTTTATCCAGGATGCCGGCCTCGTTCTTGACTTCTTCCACAGACGATGGTTCTTTGCAGAAGCTCCAACACGAAAGCATGCCTTTATCATTAAGGACTCATTCCCTGCAGCCCAGGAAACGGATGCCTACCCCCGTAAGGAGATGGCCGCTTTCTACCAAATACCGAAGCTCCTATCACCACTATCACCAGCTCCAACCCAGAGGCATGCATTTGATATCAGGGACTCGCTCCCAGTATCCCATGACGCGGACGTCTACCCCTGTGAAGAGATGTCCGCTTTCTACCAAATACCAAACGTCCTATCGCCATTGGAGGAATCCCCAGTACGTCCTATGGAGTGCGACCACATCTCCGGACTAATCGCGGGATATGGCCCTGACCTCTCGACTGGAAATCCTAACAGACATAAATCGTTTATAGGACCCGAAATTTCAGGACCTCCATCCATACCGAACCCTTTCTCTCGCCAGGACTACGTCATGCATGATGCAGCAGGACAAGTGGAAGAGATGTGGGCCGAACTAGATGAACTACCACCCCTCTACCCGGAAGTAACCTTCGCCATCATAGACCTACAACTGCGTCCCAACGATGAAGCAACCACACTGACGGCGCCTGAGCGAGAAGAATTTAACAACTTATTGGAAGCCCACAGTAAGCTGTTCCAAGATAGTGGCCCGCCGACACCTTACGCTGAGCACCGTATCGACACCGGCAACCACGCACCCATTAGTAGCCCCCCATACCGATTGACGCCGACCCGACGGGATGCCCTGGCCAAGGAAGTAAGTGCACTACTGGCAGACGGCATCATCGAAGAATGTGAAAGTGCATGGGCGGCTCCAGTGGTACTCGTGCCCAAGCAAGGTGGGGGCATTCGCTTATGCATAGACTACAGGAAGCTGAACGCTATTACCGTTCCTGATGCATATCCACTCCCCAGGCTAGATGACTTACTCCAGCTAACTGGAGGAACCTCGTACATCTCTACAATGGACCTGAAGGCCGGCTACCACCAGATCCAAGTACGACCGGAGGATCGAGACAAGACCAGTTTTGTGACCCCCATGGGAACCTACCGCTTTAACCGATTACCGTTTGGATTGCGCAACGCTCCTGCAACTTTCCAGAGACTGATTGACCGTGTACAAAGCGGCGTACAAGATGTACAACTCCTCGCTTACCTAGATGATCTAATTGTGTTGTCACGAACTTTCTCCCAGCACATACAAGATCTACGAGCCGTGTTCCAGCGGCTTCAACTGTTCCAACTACGCGTCAACCGCAGCAAATGCCAATTCGGATGCCAGCAAGTGTTGTATCTAGGGCACCTCATTACACCACAAGGAATTCACCCCAACCCTTCCAAGGTAGAAGCTATCATCAGCATACAGCCTCCACGCCATATCAAACACTTGACGTCCTTCCTACAAACTTGCAGCTGGTACCGGAAATTTATTCCCAAATTCTCCGAAGTAGCACGACCACTGAGTCGCTTAACAAAGAAAAACGCAACATGGGAATGGGGACACCTCCAAGACCAAGCATTCCAGACCCTAAAGAGAGCTCTAACGGAAGCTCCCATACTGAAGCAAGCCGACCACACGAAGCCATTCACTTTACGCACTGATGCAAGCGCCTACGCCTTAGGGGCGGTTTTACTCCAGGGGGAGGGACACGAGGAACACCCGATTGAATACGCCAGTCGCCTATTGTCGCCCGCCGAACAAAATTACTCGACCACCGAACGAGAAGCATTGGCAGTAGTATGGGCCGTAGCCAAATTCAGAGGCTATATCGAGGAAACCTCGGTTATAATCCTGACCGACCACCAACCACTAAAATGGCTAATGTCATTAAAAACACCCAGTGGCCGGTTAGCCCGGTGGGCCCTGCAACTACAACCCTTCAATCTACAGATAAATTACATCCCAGGAAAAGCCAACATCGTCGCCGATATGCTCTCTCGAGCACCGTGTACTGAAGATATTTCCAGACACTGTGACCTTTGTACCATAACCGTGGACTTGCCAACCCGCGGACCGAAGGATCTCCGAGAAGCCCAGCTGGCCGACCCTGAGATAAAAAAGATTATGGACGCCTTTGACAGAGACCGTCCAGAAGAAACGAGCCAATGGACACAGAGAGGTTACATATTGTCACAGGGTGTCCTATACCGGTATTCAACGACTGACGATGATGAGGAAGCGCAACTAGTGGTCCCATCAGAGGAACGGGTGAAGCTATTACAACAGTTCCATGATGCACCCACCGCCGGACATTACGGAGTTGAACGTACCCTACACAAACTTTCCCGCCAGTTCTACTGGCCCGGCATTCGACGCAGCGTGACACAATATGTCTCCAATTGTACCGCCTGCCAACGTTATAAACCCAGCAACCTCAAACCCGCCGGACTATTGCAGACCCCCGTCATGAGGCAGAGGTTCGAAGTGCTAGCCATCGATCTCTTTGGGCCTCTCCCAGAATCATCAGATCACAAGAAATGGATACTCATCATCGAAGACACCGCCACCCGTTGGACCGAGCTCTTCGCCTTGGAAAGTGCCACCGCTGAGAACTGTGCCTGGACACTTGTACACGAAGTATGTCTCCGCTACGGTATACCTAGGAGACTCATCAGCGACAATGGGACCCAGTTCATAAGCGCAGTAATGCAACAAATCACCTTTTGCCTAGGTATTGAGCAGAAATTCACACCAGTCTATCATCCGGCAGCCAATCCTGTTGAAAGACGAAACCGAGATCTAAAGACCCAGTTAGCAATCCAGCTAGGAAACAGCCACGACCACTGGTCCGACAAACTGCCGACGATACGCTTCGCCCTAAATTCAACACGCTGCCAATCGACCGGATATACCCCCGCCTACCTAGCTTCAGGGCAAGAATTACGATCACCTGCCGAGGTGCACCACGATCTCCGGACAATAATCCAAGCAGAGAACTTCGTCCCAGAGGTTACACCCCGCCTACTACGGATGGCAGCTAACCTTAAAACCGCCCAAGAAACCCACGAAGCAGAGCAGGATCGCAGGAAAATCTACGCAGACAGGCGTGTCCAAACTAGTCCCTTGTTCAACCCTGGAGACCGTGTATGGGTGGAAACCCATACCCTAAGCAGTTCCGCAAATAAGCGCTCCAGCAAGTTCGCCCCACGCCGAGATGGACCATACGTGATCTTATCCAGAAAAGGTCCCACCAGCTTTGAAGTTGCATCCAACCAGAACCCGGACGACCCGATCGCCACCTATCATACCTCAGCACTGCGACACTGCAAAATCGACGACCCCGAAGAAGGCATCGCCCCAATCCAGCCATTACGCCGCCGAGGACGCCCCAAGAAGGTCCAGAACCACCAGCCGAGACGTCAGGAAGGTTCTGAGGGGGAGACTGTAGCACAATAAAGCCGTACCACAGTGCCTATACGGCAGTAGTACCGAAGCGCGCCGCTACTACCCTCTCAAAGCGCCACCAGTATTCTGCCAAGCAGCCCTTCTACGCGCCCTTCCATCCAACGCATCTCAAGCGAGCCCCGGACTGTATAAAAGACGCCAGCCGCCCTAAGACCAGCAGAGTTCGCCGCCGACTCTCGACCAGCCCTTCTTGCTCTGCTTGACTGCTTCCTTAGGGGACTTTCGCCTGTGGACAAGATTGACGACCGAGAATCTACGGAGTACCAGTGCTTCCGATCGAAACGCTGACGCCGCGCCCTTATTGTCATTCACTATACTGTATATCGGACATTGTAAATAAATACTGTTGTACGTTGATCGCCTTATTCTTCGTGCTGAAAATAACATCATCAAACCCACCTTAAAAAATGTTTTTGATCTAGAAGTTTTTCAATAAGAATCAAAGCATCTTTTACGGGAATGCTAGGAAATAAGTTGGTAACGTCAAATGAAATTAATTTAGCATTCTTAGGTAACGTAATATTTTCGATTTGGTTTACTAGGTCGACTGAGTTTTTTATTGCAAATTTGGCGGCAAATTTTGTGTTTTCTTGGATAATATTTATTAACTTTTTCAAAATTTTGTAAGACGGTGCGGTGCGGTGAAAAAAGATACTACTGGTCTAATTGGATTTCCTTGTTTATGCAATTTTATTAATGAATATAATTTAGGTGATTGGGGGTTCATTATTGTTAGCCTAATCGAATCACTATCTGTAAACAAGCTTTTACAGTTGTTAATTACATTTTTTATTTGTTTTTGAAATAAATTGGTAGGGTCCTTCTTAAGAATTAAGTATTTTGTTGGGTCTAAAAAATGTAATGTTTTTTGAATGTAATCTATTTTGTTTATAGCTACCACAGTATTGCTTTAGTGAAAACAATCTGATTCTGAGTAGTTTTATCTATTATATTCTTTATAACTTTGATTTCTTGTTTTGGACGGGTTTCATTTTTAAAAAAATCTTTTTTCAAAAGGTTAGATGTTTCGTGCTTAAGACCGTAATTATTAGGATACATAGAGTTAATTGCAATTTCTGTATCTACCCCCAGGATTTCGAGAGATTCTTGGGTGTTGTGATTTTGTATATTATATTTAAAACCTTTTTTAAGTAAGTCAGTTTCATCTTTTAAGAATGCCGTTGATGTTAAATTGATGAATCTGTCAAAAAACTTATGTTCTGAAAATTTAGTTTCGTTATTTTTTATTGAATTTTTGGAATGTTTAATTAGTGTTTTTAATTTTCGTTTTTAGTGTTTATAGTTATAAAGAATATAATAGATAAAACTACTCAGAATCAGATTGTTTTCACTAAAGCAGACAAAGGTAATACTGTGGTAGCTATAAACAAAATAGATTTCATTCAAAAAACATTACATTTTTTAGACCCAACAAAATACTTAATTCTTAAGAAGGACCCTATCAATTTATTTCAAAAACAAATAAAAAAATGTAATTAACAACTGTAAAAGCTTCTTTACAGATAGTGATTCGATTAGGCTAACAATAATGAACCCCCAATCACCTAAATTATATTCATTAATAAAATTGCATAAACAAGGAAATCCAATTAGAACAGTAGTATCTTTTTTCACCGCACCGTCTCTTACAAAATTTCGAAAAAGTTAATAAATATTATCCAAGAAAACACAAAATTTGCCGCCAAATTTGCAATAAAAAACTCAGTCGACCTAGTAAACAAAATCGAACATATTACGTTACCTAAGAATGCTAAATTAATTTCATTTGACGTTACCAACTTATTTCCTAGCATTCCCGTAAAAGATGCTTTGATTCTTATTGAAAAACTTCTAGATCAAAAACATGTAAATATAATTAAAAAACAAGAAATAATGCAGACCCTCACCTTGTGTTGAAATCAAAATTATTTTGAATTTGACAATAAATTTTATAGCAGCAAGGAAGGTTTAATTATGGGAAACCCGCTGAGTCCCCTCCTCGCTGAGATTTTTATGGATGCTTTAGAGTCAACAATTATGAATCATTCCCTCTTTAAGAAATTTCTGTATTGGTATAGGTATGTGGATGATGTTTTAACTTGTTTCATCGGTACGGATAGACAACTAAATCAGTTTATAGAATTCATCAATACTCTTCACCCAAACATTAAATTTACCATAGAAAGAGAAATAGACAATTCCATTAATTTCTTGGATCTATCTATAAAGAAAGTAAATAACAAACACAATTTCTCAATCTTTCATAAACCAACACACACAGACACAACAATACACAACTCATCTTGCCATCCTATCCAACATAAAATGGCTGCTTTTTACAGCATGGTTCATAGACTAATCTCAATCCCCCTTCAACCAGCAGATTTTCAAAAAGAACTAAACCTAATTAAACAAATTGCAACAAATAACGGGTACCAATCAGAAATTATAGATAAAATATTAAAATATTAAAACAAAAAATGTACAAAAAAGCCATAGCAATGGTATATCCAAAAGAAAAAGAAAAACCAACTTCATACAGGATAATCACATATATAGGAAACATAAGCACAAAAATTAGTAAATTCTTAAAAAAACTTAATATAAACACAGCTTTCAAAACTCAAAATACCATAGGAAAACTAATAAAAAACTGTAAAACTAAAACCAACAAAAATGACAAATCGGGAGTATACAAATTAAATTGCGGAGATTGTTCAAAAACATATATAGGTCAAACAGGTAGAAGTTTCTCGAAAAGAATCAAAGAACATTTTAATAGTTTTATTAATGGCAAAAATGATTCAAACTACGCGAATCATCTTATAGAAACAAAACACTCATTTAATGAAGACTTTAAAATACTACATCTAGAAAACAAAGGATCAAAACTAAATCACCTCGAATCATTAGAAATAAACAAGCTTAAAAATACAAATATGTTATTAAATAATCAACTAGACCTAAACAATTCACCTTTACTAAATTTATTTTAATATTCTTCTCACAATAGGACAATAAAACTTCAAGCAAGACACATTAAATTTGTAAATAACCCACCCCCTTTTATAATACTAATTAAGTTAGGAAAATACCAACCCTTTCCATATTTAAGACCAATTTTATTTGATATTTAAATTAGATTGTAGAATATACTAATTATCGAAAAAACCCCCATCTTTTACAATACCTAACTGGCACTGTCATTAGCCATGCACTTAAATAGCGTAAACTTGAAATTAATTGTACATTACCTGACGAAGCTGCAGTGCAGTGAAACATGTCGTATTGTCAAATAAAGTGGAAATTGAAGTAAAAAAGTGTTTTACTTTAAATAATATAACAAAATTTTTATATTTGTCTTAACTCATTAGCGCCGGAATTAACTTTTGGCACGTTCTTAACGTTTTCTTTAGTGTTTTGAGGAAAATAGGTACTACTATGCTAAAATTTGAAGTTTTTTTAAATTTTAGTATTTGGAGGTTAAAGAAAAACACTGATACCATTATTATGGACGACATTATAGTTTTCTCCACTTCGTCACAAGAACATATTGTAAATCTAAAAAGGGTATTTGACAGACTAAAAAACGTAAACTTAAAAGTCCAAATAGATAAGTCTGAATTTCTACGTAAAGAAGTAGCTTTTCTAGGTCATATCGTTACCCCTGAAGGCGTAAAACCCAACCCTGACAAGATAAATCCTATTTTAAAATATTCTATACCAAAAACCCAAAAAGAAATTAAAGGTCTTAGGTCTTTTAGGATATTATCGCAAATGTATTAAAGATTTCGCCAAACTGACAAAACCACACTAACAAATTGTTGAAAAAAGGACGCAAAAATTATTCATGACGAACAATTTATAAACACCCTCGAAACTAATGACCCAATATTGCAATACCCCGATTTCACTAAACCTTTTAACTTAACGACCGATGCTAGTAATTATGCAGTTGGCGCCATCCTGTCACAAGGACCCATAGGTAAAGATAAACCCACAGCGTACGCCTCACGTACAGTTTAGCCATAGTGTGGGCAACGAAATATTTTAGACCGTATCTCCATGGACGCAGATTTCTTATTGTTACTGATCATAAACCTCTCAAATGGCTTATGTCTCTCAATGAACCAAACTCTAAATTGGTTCGATGGCGTCTCAAATTAGAAGAATTTGATTTCGAAATTCACTATAAAAAAGGTAAGAAAAATACCAACGCGGATGCCTTATCGCGAATAGAATTATTCCCTAATGAAACTTATGATCTACCAGTCTTACAATTCATGCGAAATGAAAACCCCACGCTAGATACCGAACCTAGAACTTCAACGAGCAAAGATATACGATCTGTTATCGCTGAAATAGACCCTGACGAAGACATAGATAACGAAACCGTTCATACGAGCTTAGAGAATCCTATTTGTACTTTCAATATTACTGAAAAATCTTTAAACAACTTTCTATGGTAACAAAGAAACAATCTCAGAACAAACAATCTTTTAAAAAAATACGGCAATCCTAAGTCAATATACTATACATTTTACTTTATAAACGACCCTGACGATACCCTATATAAAGAATTATGCTGCAGTATGCCAGAAGTCTTTAAAAATTCAGCTTTTAAATTTCTGAAAAAAATAAAAAATTAATAGAGATAACAAATAAGGAAAAACAAATTCAGGAAATTCAAAAACAACACGAAGAAAAACCCCCCAGCAAATGACTATCAGAGCGGATACGAAGAAGAAGAAGCCATAACACCCACCAACATCCCGGTCAGCCTCGCTGACAACCGCCTTGTACAGTACCATCCACCCGGAAAAGAAAACCCATTAATGTACAGTGTTGCTGAGCCAACAGTTACATCGCACCCACCCCTCAGCGACGAAGAAATGGAAACCAACGATCCCGAACCTTTCACAATGACGGCAAGAAAGCGACAACATCAGACAAGCTCACCAGAGAACAATCCAATAAAAATTTCAAGAAGCTTTGGAAAACCCTTTCTCCTACACCAAATCATCAAACCGTATCAGGCGAAAATTCCAACTAAAAACCGTTATGAATCGCTGACTCCAAATGACGCCCCTGAAATTCTCACAACACCACACAGCGATAGTGATGATGAAGAAGAAAACATACCTATACAGATACAAATACAAAACAAAACTCAACAAACAATTAGAGAAAACCAGACAAAAAACCAACAAATTATTAACAAGAAACAAATTCCGCCAATCGTCTTGGACGGAAATTTTGGCGGCAGAGACAACTTTAACAAGTTTAAAGACCATCTGGAGACAATAACCAAAGACTTTTTAATTAAATTTGTAAAGAAACCCATAATTGTACACTTCGGCAACATCGACGCACACAACACTTACTTACGACTACTAAACACTGACGAACAAAACAATTACCACACATACGCCACAAAAACAGAAAAAACTAATGCTTTTATAATCAGAGGACTCGAAAACGAACCAACACCAGAAGAGGTACAGGACGAACTACGAAACAAACACGGACTAAACTGTAAACAAGTCTTTAGACTCAGGACTCAATTCAAACCATTATATATGGCTGTTTTTACAGGAGACATGACACTGACCAAACTACAGAACAAAATTACTTACCTACAACACATAGCAGTCACATGGAAAATACGCAAAACGCTAAACACAATCATGCAATGCAAGAGGTGTCAAATCTGGGGTCACGCCACAACCTACTGCCACCGACAATTCAATTCCGATGCCTAAAATATGCTGGTTTCCATCCAACTAGGGAGTGTGACGAAAGTTTCACACCCAAATGCGCCAACTGTGAGGGACCACACATGGCGAATGACGAACACTGCCCAGTCTACATACAGTGTGTCCCAAAAGTTCCGCAATGTCCAATTATCTCACGAACCTTTTGGACACGCTTTATGAAATTTGGAACCTAAAGGGAATACAACATTCTGCGTTCGCTGGAAGTACCGCGACGTTGCCAGATGTTCCACTTTCGAGAAATCATAGTCAACTTTTAATTTTTAAATGGTATACCCACTTTTTTTTTTAGTGGATTCCATGCTTAATTTGCTCTATGCTGATACCAAAATATCAGGTTCCGAAATTGAAAGTAAGTTCAAATAAATGGTTTTTCTCAGAGCAGGTAATAGGTACCTATCCCGTTCTAACATCTACCTTTTCCAATGTGTTGCAGGTTGGACACTGTGACAATTGGATTTGACGTATAGGTAATTTTAATAAATAATTGTCACAACGGATTAGGTTAATAGACAAGAGAAAATCCTTTCTATTTCTGAGAAATCAGATTGAAAAAAAATCAAAGGCTTCAAACAATTTATTTTAAAACAATATCCAAAAAATCTGTAGGTAACAAAACAGTAACTTTAAAACGAAAACTATTTTATTAAATGCTCAAAATGTTTTCCTTGTACTTCTTGACAATACGCCAGGTTATAATAAAATCTCTAAAGAACATTTTGTATAATTTCTTCCGTAATTTGATCAGCTTCATTTAATATTCGCTGCTGCAAGTCTTCTATATTTTCAGGTTTAGTTTCAAATACTTTATTTTTTAAATGACCCCAAAAGAAGTAGTCTAAAGGTGATAGGTCAGGGGACCTAGCGGGCCATTCTATGAAACCTCTCCTGCCAATCCATCTATTTGGAAAAGTTAAATTTAAATAATCACGAACCTGTCGACCATAGTGTGGAGGGGCCCCATCTTGTTGAAACCATACATTTTGGTAGTTTGGACCAGCCAAATATCTAATTTCAGGAATAATTAAGTTTCGAAGCATTTCTAAATATCTTTCGGAAGTCAGGTTTCCTTCAATGAAAAACGGACCAACTATGTCGGTTCCAAGTATTCCAGCCCACACATTAACTTTTTGTGGATACTGGGTACGCACTTCCCGTAGCCAATGGGGATTTTCATCACTCCAGTATCTGCAATTATGGCGATTTACAACGCCATGGAGCATAAATGTTGCTCCGTCCGAAAACACAATGTTTTTTGAGAAGTTGGGATCTTGATCAATTTTGTACATCATTGTCTCACAAAATTCAACCCTTCTGTCGAAATCGTCTTCAAAAAGTTCCTGTACTAGGTGAATTTTGTAAGGGCGAAATTTATTTCAGCTAAAATTCTTTCAACCGATGACTTACTAATTTCTAGGCCGGTTTTTCTCAATGAACAATGGGGATTTTCAACAAAAGACTGTAAAACATCTAAGCTTCTTTCTTCATTTGTGGCTGATTTTGGGCGGCCAGATCTAGGTCGCTCTTTTAAGCTGCCAGTATCGTCAAACCTTTTTACTATTCTCTGAACGGTTGATGCAGCGATTGGATGACGATTTGGAAATGAATTGTTAAATAAAATAGCAACCTCTGTGTATGGCTTCACACGATCTGCATAACCGCGCATCATAATTAATGTAGTTTTCTCCCTTTCAGTTAAATGAACCATTATAGACCGTGATTTTAAACTCGATAATTTTAGACAATTATTAATGTTATGTATTATTAATGTATTTTGATTGTCATTGTCAGTGTCCAACCTGCAACACATTGGAAAAGGTAGATGTCAGAACGGGATAGGTACCTATTACTTGCTCTGAGAAAAACCATTTATTTGAACTTACTTTCAATTTCGGAACCTGATATTTTGGTACCAGCATAGAGCAAATTAAGCATGGAATCCACTAAAAAAAAAAAACATCGATGCTCCTCCACCTACATTCAATGCATGGACACAACAGAACAACCCAAGGGCAAGTGGGGTCACCAATTCGGCCAGGGCAAGTGGCCCATCTTTAACCACAACGAACTTCCCATCCCCCTTAAGCCGAGAGAAAAGAGCCCCCTCAACAGCCAGCGCATCCTCAACCTCAACCAACGCACAGGCAACCGCCTCGTGTCTCAACTGCAACAGTGAGTGCGACCGAAACAAATACCCAGGTAGGAGACCTCTTGGGTGTTTTCAATGACCTAAAACAGTTTAATATGACGGGGATTTATGCTATGCTCAAGGACTTTGTCCAAGTGCTAACAAACTCGCCATCTATGCAAGAAAAACTTGTAAACATATTGGAATTCACGCAAAACTGCGATAAATATGACGTATAGATGGCGGGTTTAAACAAATTAAATAATTTTCACATAAATAAATTAAATCAAAATAAAATAAAAATAAACAACAAGAACAAAACCAAAAACAGCACTGGGACAGGGTCCTTGAGCTTCAAAATCATGAACTCGAATGCAAATGGCATAAAAAATAAGACAGGAGAATTCATAAATTTTATATCAAAATACAATGTAGATGTGGCTTGCTTCACCGAAACAAAGTTGACAGAGAATGACAAACTTAAAATTAAAAACTTTACGGATTATCGTGCTGACCGTAATGTGCGAGGAGGGGGCGTGGCCTTAATCATGAAGAACACGCTCCCTCACTCGCAAATTCAAAACAACGTCGCACAGATAGAACATGTTAATGTATTTTCGGCCAGTAAACCTGCATGATGGCGGCTGGCAAATCATGTCAGTGCTCTTAAATCACGTTTAAACGAAGATTAAAAGTTACTAGGATTTCACACCAGAAATTAATAAAATTACATTCCAAACATAAACAAAAGCAACTTTTATTAGGTACCTACATCGATATCTATCATGTTTCCTCGTGTTGAGTTAAATACATGCAGGAGAGAGACACACACCGGTGCTAACTAACACGAACCATTATACGATCACAGGCCAGGTCAGGCTTTGCTTCTTCGCTGCTATAGTTGTAATAGTACGGGCAAATCAATTAAAAATTTTAATTAATTTTTAGGATAAACGCTTACCCACTACGAAAAACTTCGTTTTTAGACCGCTAATACCGACCTTCATGTTTATGATTGTTCGCTAAGATAATGCAAGTCAAAACAACTCTTTCTCCATATTTATATTTTTATGAGCTTTCGATTTTTATGTAACCGTAAAAAATTTGTTTTTGCATTCCCTTCCTCCAAAAACATTTATCAAAGCTGGCCAGTTGGTTTAAACCAGTGCCAAAAAAGTCATATTCCTCCAAAAACATTTTTTAGTTATATTACAGGGCATGTAAAATATAAAAGGAAGAATTAAGTTCTGCAAATTATTTTTGTTTTATTTTCCCGTACTATTAATTGAATCCACATTGCCAAGGTAAAGCGTCGCAATACGTCTTGAATGTAATTAAACGTGCTAGATAGAGATGCAATTATAAAGTAATATTTAAGTGTTATTGTTTCAGGTTTTAGTTTTAGTTGACATTGTTTTGGTGCTTTGGTTTGTCATTTTAATTCGTTTTTATCCATTTTTGTGCCTTGAAGCTTTATTTAATATTAAAAACAGTTCTTTTCAGAGCTATTTCTATCGTACTATTGCGTTGCCGGTAAGTATTTTAGACATTTGTAATTATTTATTCGTTTTTCTAACCTCTATTTTTATAAATAACACTTCTTAACATATTATTGTAATTATAGGAAAATATGAGTGAACAAGTTATGGATCATGATTATTGTGCTGTAGCACCTTCTTCACCTAAACAAGGTTATTGTCTCATGCAAGGAAATAAAGTTGCCCAGCAGTTTGTTCAAAATGTTTTCAAATATTTTGTAGAAAACCACCCTGAGTTGCCTCCGACCACGGTTAGTAGTAGTAGTAGTAATTGAGGTTTTTCTCACAACATGTCATACTTCCCAGTCCAAAAATTTCGAGATTACTTATTAAATATTTTTTATAGTGCCACATTAATTTTAGGAAACTGCCAAAGCCTTGCAAATATCCATTGAATCAGTACGAAAATACAAAAATGGATGCCAGGAATCCACACTGGTTTTGAAACGACCCAGACGAAAACATTTAACTGATGAAGCAAGTAGTAATGCTATGTATGTTCTAACTCAAAACTCCATAAGAAATAACATGGAGCCGAAAACCTGCATTTTTATCGCCATTTTAGGGCGTGGCACTTTTCCTGGAAGCCGCCATCCTCTATTAACCTAAGTGGACCCCAGCTACTATCGCCACCTAGTGAGTGATGTCATAACTGTTCGATGCCGGTAATATAGGGCCCTATTGGCCTGTGTGGAACCCTCCACTGCTGCCACCCAACCCCCCACCCATTATTCTAACCTAACTTTTGCCCCAACGGAGCCCAGATCACGTGTTACCCCGATTATATAGTAATATCATTGTAGGGGTGCCACCTAACGGGGAGAGATGTACGTACCTGTAATCTTGAGACCTGTAGCGCCACCTGCTTTTCATATAAGATATCTTGTTTACCGCGATGGTAGGTATGACGTCGTAAATCAGTTAAAATATTTTAAAATATAATAATACCATAAAAAAGTTTTTGTCCTCAGCGGGAATTGAACCATAAACCTCTGGAGCCGAACCTCAAAGCCTTGCAAAATACACTACGAGCGCGTATACATTAAAAGAGTTGATCAATGTTGACAAGCTAAAAATATGGGGGACCCGTCAATTATAACGTATAGGTGAAACAAAGGACCCAAGTGTGGAGACGATGGTAAAATGGTGGCAACCATAGTTGTTTTTGTCTACATACTATTGCTACATCTATTGCAGTATGCATGCGCCATAACATGTCATCAATGAACATTGTTAGAGGCCGCGTGGCACGTAATTAGACAACCGGGGATCTAGTATGTCCTTTTGGCAAACAGCATTTTCAGACGCCATCTATAATTACGTTCGCGCACACCCCCGCCATCTGGGTACTACCTGAACTTATGCAACCAGAAGCCCCTATCAGCAAATATTGCCTTCACCAATTTATTAACAAACCTAAGTGTGGCGATGATGACAAAATGGCGGTAAACCTAGCTTTTATAATGCCTTCACCATTTTATCGACAAACCAGTACTAATGGCGTTGCCAAACCAATATTTCCCCTTATTCAACATAAAAATTGTCGAAACGGCAACACCGCCATTCCAATACTGAAAATTTAAGAAAATACGCTTAGGCAATCTTGCAATAGCCGTTCGCAACAGTAACTAGGTAAAACAAAGAACCTTAAGTGTGGTTATAGGGATATATTATTATCGACGCCAATTTATTAACAAATCTTAAACCTTTCCAACAGCATTCACCCCATATCGCATTGATAAAAATACCCATATAAATACCCTATCGGAATGCCATTCAGGATTGTATAATTAAATAAAAATCAATCAATTTTAAAACTTTTTATTCACAACATAACAATATCACTTACTATCACCCTGGTATATTACATTAAAGGAATAAAAAATCGGCATAAATAAAAATTTTAAAACTTTTTTATTTACAACATAACAATATCACTTACTATCACCCTGGTATATTACATTAAAGGAATAAAAAAATCGGCGTAAAATAAAAAGACATATCTGTAATCATTTAACAACGTTTTATGCCAGAAATATATGCAGTTTTCAAGTCAAATACACTATTATGGTAATATATAAAGGTCATATCGGAGAAAATAAGACATTTTTCGAATTTTATTATGTTTATCGCAACTTTAAGGATATGTTTACCGAATCGCGCAATAAAAAACAGAATACATAATTAATTATCTTTCAATAAAATGCTTATATAAAATTGAGTCACAACGCGAGGTAGAATTGATTTTATATGCAAATTTTACCAACATTGTATGCCTATTGCATATGCAATTTTGCATTTAAAGTAATTACCCTTTTAATAAATAATTAATGCATAATGTGGGCGAATAAAAGCAATTAATGGGATCTGTATACAGGGGGTATGGAACACTTTTAACCGCTAAATTTCGCCTTTAAATTACAAATTATATCTATAAAACTGCCACAACATTCAGCCTAAATGGTATATTTTAGTACAATGGCGTAGCTAAAGACCAACTACATTTTAACCGATTGTACGTATTTGGGGGATATATTTAAAATTAATCTTGGAAGAGAACATATAATAATTATTTTCCGTTTCCCTCAAGCCCCGGCTAGGCTGATCAAAACCCCGTTAAGCTGTCTAATCTACCAGTAACCCCGTTTAAAATATCCCAACATAGTAGTTATCACCAGTCTCGTATATGTATTTAAAATCAGTGTAAAGAATAAACAAGCCTATTATCTACATTTTCAAGATACCCTGTATATGATGATATTATATTAGTGTTTGAATTAGTTAGTACGTACTCCAATCGACATATATTTATGCATCATAAAAATTAATTCTTTAATAGTAGGAAAAACTTATATAAATATAGCTTGAACACCCGTTTGCTGGTAAACGTGAAATAATGTCTGGTAAATTCTTTTTATTATAAATTTTTTAATTTTTTAATTCGGGGTTTTCTTTTAGCAATGTGATGGATACTTTAGGCACATTAAGTAATTTCAATTGGTTAATAGGGTCAGATATTGCAAAAGTATCCAACGCAGCATTCTCTACTTAGTTTATATCTAAAGTTAGTTATTATAATATTTAATAAACAATACAATAACAAACAGCAATGGAACCAGGTCATACTTGGGTTCATTGTAATTAATTTTATTGATGTACATTATTATTAGAGAAGTAATAAAACACTAAAGACGTATAAGAGGGTTTTCTCTGTTCTCCCCCATGTAACCTGAGTTCGAACCACCCTACGAGGCTACGGCCCTCACATGGCAATCCAGTTATTACATGGCGACCGTGACAGTTGTTACATGGGTATATTTTTTAAAGTGAAAAGTTTAAAAGTAAAGTGAAACAAACGAAGACTTGTAAGGTACTAGTGATGGGGAAAAATCAATCGAAAGAAGAGATTATAATTGCACAGGCGGGCAACAGTGGAGGCGTTACCGCGTCCGGAGAGAAAGGACTAACGTTAAGTGAAATAATTAAAATTGTGGTTATCGCGTTTACAATAGTTGGAATTGTTTTATATTGCGGTTACCGTGGAAAAAAGACACTGGAAAAAAAAAATACGGAGAGAAATTGTAAGAAGTCAAGAGCTGGTTTAATGGTATGTCATCGGAATTCCTTGGGCCCTACTGACTGTTCCGAAAAGGGGTCAGCAACGCTGGACAGTGCTAATGTGGCGCAATGCCGTTAGTACTCACCGCTGGAAAACTGGGATGCCAACACGCAAGCTGCCGTTATGAAAAGAGGCAACAGAGTTTAAGTTAAGTAAAATATTTAATGTTTAAGTATAACTGTTGGGTTACTTCTAATGAAGGACTTAAAAGAGCTATATGAAAATTTAAAAGGGTTTTATAGTAATCTAAAAAAAGAACCTAAGGAGCGTAGAGAAAGTTTAGATAGGATTCAGAGTTTAAATTTAACCCTAGGACAATTAGAAAATAGGTTTAAAGAAACAAAGAGTAACAAAAAATTTAAAGAGGAACAAGTAGGAGAAGCTAGAGAATATTTTAAAGCTATTGAAGGAAATATTAGTTTGTGTAGGAAAATTTTATTAGATAGGGTAAGCGATATTGACTTTAATAATAGTGATAGTATTACATTAAATATGGGTGAAAAATTTGATATTAGAACAGCTACGTCTCTGTTACCGTGTTTGGATGGCACTGAGAGCGTAACAAAGCAACTTATCGATGCTATTGAATTATATTCCGAACTTCTTGACGATGCGGGAAAAATTTTTTTAATAAAATACGTTTTGAAGGTCAAACTATCGGAAAGTGCGAAATTAAGATTGGGATCAACTTATAATACGATTCAGGATTTAGTCGCGGATATAAAGGCTCGGTTGTTAACTGCCAAATCAGCTGCGTCTATATCCACACAGCTTCACAATGCTAGGCAAGATAATAAATCCATTGACGAACATGCGAAATGTATCGAGCAGCTCTTACTTGACCTAACTTTGGCTCAGGCAGAGGGTGATGATGGAGCTGTGCCAGTGTTACGTAGAGTAAATGAGAGGCTTGCTATTAACGCATTTTCCAATGGGTTGCGTAATTACGAGGTTAGGACGATAATTAAGGCTAGAAATTATCAAGAACTAAAAGATGCAGTTATCGCTGCGAAAGAAGAAGAAACCACTCGAAATTCAGGCACTAGCGGTAATTCGAATTTGTTTTACATGCGAGGTAAGAAAACCCATTCTAATTTTTCGTATAGAGGACGTAATTCGCACTATAATCGCGGAAATCGAGGAAGGATAGGTTACAACAATTTTAACACAAATAGGAGTGTAAACAATAATAGATCAAATTTCAATGTGGGTCAAAATATAGGACACCGAGGTCAAGGTCGAGGTAATTATTCAAATTCGCCGAGGCGACCGACTAATAATAATTTTTATAGAGGAAATGCTAGCCGTAGAGCTTACGTTGCACAAGTGGAAGGTACAACTGCTAGTAATAGTGAAACTATTAACTTAGATAACAGCACGTTTTTTCGGACCTAATAGTAGGCTCGAAGATAACATTTTTTGTGTGAATGGTTTAAATTATGTAAGAATTAGCTACGGAATGAGTGAACTATTATTTTTATGCGACACAGGTGCTAGTATAAGTTGTTTTTTTCAAAATTTTTTAAAAGGTACAGAAATTATTGATACTACCAAGAAATTAAATATTAAAGGAGTAGCCGGTTCGTTGACTACTGTCGGCTCAGCAAATATCTCTTTTTTAATTAATTATGAACAGATTACTCATGAATTTTCAATTGTTGACAATTTTGACTCGGATATACAAGGTATTTTAGGCTCAGATTTCTTTACTAACTTTGATGCTGTAATTGATTATGAGCAATTTTCATTTTCATTTTGGTTAAATAATAAAAAGATACAGGTTCCCTTAGAATCCAAAGACGATAAATGCAGTATAATACCACCTAGATGTGAAATAATTAAGTTTTGTTACACAAATAGAAAGGATGAATGTGTAGTTATGAATAGTGAGATTTGTGAAGGAGTGTTTGTTGCTAGTGCTATAGTAAAACCTGTAGGGAATAAAATTCCTGTAAGAATATTGAATGTAAATGAGCGTGAAATAAGATTAAGAAATTTTCAACCTAAAGTTGAGAGTACTTTTAACTATAATGTATATAATTTCAGTGACAATGATATTTCAGTAGAACGGGTAGATAAAATACTCAATTTAATAGATTTAAAGTCGTTGAACAGGGAGGAAAAAACCTCAATTGAAAAAATATGTGCTAAATACACTGACATTTTTCATTTAGATAATGATCCTTTGACAGTTACAAATTTATACCAACAAAAAATTAAATTAAAAGAAGGGGCACAACCGGTGTATGTAAAGCCATATAGGCTACCACACGCACAAAAGGCGGAAATCCACAAACAGGTCGGGAAAATGTTACAAGACGGAATAATAGAGGAAGCAAGTTCAGAATGGTCGTCTCCTCTATTAATAGTACCGAAAAAACCGGATAATAACGGAATTAAAAAGTTTAGAGTAGTTATTGATTATCGGTTACTAAATAGGCAAATTGAAGATTGTAAATTTCCTTTGCCAAATATATCTGAGATATTAGATTCATTAGGTAGTTCAGTTTATTATAGTCATTTAGATTTAGCTCAAAGTTATTACCAACTAGAATTATCTCCTGAAAGTAGACCTTGTACTTCGTTTACTACTGACAGAGGTCAATATCAAATGAAACGTTTAGCAATGGGGATGAAGATAAGTCCATCGGTTTTTTCAAGGCTGATGACGATAGCAATGGCTGGGCTAAATTATGAGTCGTGTTTTGTTTATTTGGACGATCTAATTTGTTTTGGACATTCTCTTCAAAATCACAATAAAAATTTAATCAAAATATTTGAAAGACTTCGACAAGTAAATTTAAAACTCAATCCCGGTAAATGTGATTTTTTAAAAAAGGAAATTCTTTATTTGGGACACATAATTTCTTCTGAAGGTGTAATGCCAGATCCAGAAAAAATTAAAGCAATTTCTCAATATCCTATACCTAAAAACGCGGATGAGACAAAAAGATTCGTCGCGTTTGCTAATTACTATAGGAAGTTCATAAAAGATTTTGCGGCAATAGCTTATCCTCTTAACCAACTATCTCGAAAAGGAACAAGTTTTAACTGGACTAAAGAATGTCAGGACTCATTTGATACATTGAGGGCGTCGCTCATGGGTCCTCCAATTCTACAATATCCGGATTTTTCAGATGAAAATCAATTTATACTAAGAACCGATGCGAGCGGGTTTTCTTTGGGTGCTGTTTTGTCAAATTCCAATGACAAGCCCGTTGCATATGCATCACGAGCATTAAATAAAGCCGAGAAAAATTATTGCACAATCGAGAAAGAGCTTTTAGGTATCGTATGGAGTGCGAAACATTTTAGGCCTTATTTGTATGGTAAGAAGTTTAAGATTTTGACAGACCATCGACCTCTAGTTTATCTGTTTAATATAACCAACCCTTCAAGTAGGCTTACTAAGTTTAGATTAATTCTGGAAGAGTATGATTTTATTGTTGAGTATGTTCGAGGCTGCGATAATGTAACAGCGGATGCTTTATCTCGTATAGTGATAGATTGTAATGAATTAAAGGAAATGAATACCAGACTGGATGAACGAATAAATGTAATGACACGAGCGCAAGAGAAATCAAAAAATAATGTTTTAAAAGAAAGATCTACGCAGAGTACGACCGTAAATAATAGGCTTGATCACCCTGTAGTTGCGGAAGTATTAAAGCGACCGAGTAATACAATTGAATTACGCGTGGTTGCAGAAAACGAATTTGAGGATATAAATAATAGTCGACTTAACATAAACATAAACAAATGTAAGACATTTAATAATAATATATTATATGATGAAGCTTCACAAATTATTTTTCTTAGACAGATTACCCGATCAGCGTTTGACTTAGGAAAATCGTTGAGGGATCTGAATAAACTATGTAAAATTTATAATATTCCGGAATTATACATAATGAAAAATGCTAGCAATATTGAATTTATAAATATGTTAAATAAAAATAAAAAAGACATAACTGGTACCAGTAATTATAACATTAAAATATGCGTGGTAAGAGATTTACAACGTATTGAAAGTAAAGAGCTAAAACAACTAATTTTGAACGACTTTCATACACTTCCTACAGGAGGTCATGCGGGTATAAACCGTATGTTTAATAATATTAAGCGACAATATTTTTGGCCAGGCTTAAAAAGGGACATTGAAAATTTTGTGAAAAAATGTGACGACTGTCAAAAATGTAAATATTCTAGACTAAACAAAAATCCTATGACAATAACGTCAACAGCGACGTCAGCATTTCAAAAAATATACTTAGATTTAGTGGGACCTTTACCAGTAGATTTGCAGAATAATAAATATATTCTAACATTGCAATGTGAACTTTCAAAGTTTATCGAAGCATACCCCATACCGGATAAAGAATCGGAGACAGTTGCTAAGGCTTTCGTAGAAAATTTTATTTTACGCTTTGGTATTCCTTCAGAAATAGCTACAGACCAAGGACAAGAATTTATGGCAAATACTTTCAAAGATTGTTGTAAACTTCTTAAAATAAACCAATTAAATTCAACTGCGCACCACCACGAAACGCTAGGTAGTCTCGAAAATTCTCATAAGAGTTTGGGTGCATATATTCGTATGCGAGTAGCAAAGGAACCCAACAACTGGAGTTCGTGGATAAATTTTTGGTGTTTTTCGTACAACAATTCGGTGCATACATCAACACAGTATTGTCCATTTGAACTAGTATTTGGTTCACCAGGTAGAATCCCTTCAAATTTAAAAAAGCAAATTGATCCAATCTATAATTTCGATAATTATCCAACAGAGCTAAAATTTCGGTTACAAACAGCATGGGAAGATGCGCGAAATAATTTAATAGATTCGAAACAAAAAAGAAAAGAACGATTCGATACAAAATGTAAAACTATTGATTATAAGGTCGGAGACTTAGTTCTATTAGATAATAAAAATATGGAAAGTAAAATGGATTTACTGTTTACAGGTCCTTATACTATTTTAGAAGTTAAAGATCCTAATTTAATTTTAAGAGTTAATAATAAGTGTAGAGAAGTACACAAAAATAGGGTAAAAAAGTATTACAATTAAGGCTATTGTATTTGTATTTTAGTTAAGTTAGTTGAACATATCAATTTTGCATTTAAAAAAAAAATATATTAGTTTATTAATATTTTTTTATTTTTTCGGCGGGAAAGGTGTGATGGATACTTTAGGCACATTAAGTAATTTCAATTGGTTAATAGGGTCAGATATTGCAAAAGTATCCAACGCAGCATTCTCTACTTAGTGTATATCTAAAGTTAGTTATTATAATATTTAATAAACAATACAATAACAAACAGCAATGGAACCAGGTCATACTTGGGTTCATTGTAATTAATTTTATTGATGTACATTATTATTAGAGAAGTAATAAAACACTAAAGACGTATAAGAGGGTTTTCTCTGTTCTCCCCCATGTAACCTGAGTTCGAACCACCCTACGAGGCTACGGCCCTCACATGGCAATCCAGTTATTACAGCAAGTCAAATCATTAATTTCCTAGAGTTTTTGGTGGGGGAGATGTTTCCCGGCGAGGCGGTATGTTTTTAAAAAATATACTTATGTGTATATGCCTAATTACGGCATTTTCAGATGACATACATATTCCATAACTTCCATCCGGAGTTCGCCACCCCGGAGGGATACGTCGAACTGTGGCATGGCCCCCTCCATGGGAGGGGGGTAATAGTCTGGGCCGACCCGGTAGATAAAATAGTTTATGTATATTTCTATCATTAAATGTTCAAAATTAATTTTTGTGTTTCATTTCAAAGGGGCCATAGAAAATTAAAAAAAACATTTTGAAATCCCAAGGTATATTAGTAAAAATAACTTTACAATTTAAAACGTTATATCAATTTATAATAAAAACTAAAGATATGGGGTTGATAAAATAGTGATTATAATAAAAGAAGCCCGCATCTGAAAGAAAAGAAACGAACCTTTGTAATTTCAAGCGTAAAAGTTAAATAATATTTTACTTACCAATACTTGCGTATCTCTAAAATAGGGGTGGTACACCCATATTTTTCTACATAATGTTTTCCTGTTCTGACAAAATATGTTTGGCCACAGGCTATATTAGTCACTTCGGCATCAGTTTTTAGCATCCTCTTAGGAAGATATACCATTTTATCATCTTCCCGATAAACTACTGTTTAAACCCCGTAGGCACCGTCCTTATTTTCGATAACAAGAATTCTATAGTGTTCTCCCTCTACCAGGTCTAAACCGTTTACAACATCAATTTTAGCAGCCATTTTTAGTTTTTTCAGGCTCTTAATTTGAGAAAAGAAGAAATCGGTGAACTAGCTTTCCTGCAGTGGTTTCTGGTATTTATAGCTTTACCTCACCATAACAGATAATATTCTAGAACGACCGAAAAGTAAAAATTCAAGTAGCCCCACTCCAACAAAACGTTCAAGGATTTAGCGTCACCCTAGAAGGGCTTATAAATAGTGCAGAAATGGTGAGAGCACTTAATTGTTTCTGTTATAAGTTTGCAACAGGTAAGTTTTTGAATTTTATTATGGTGTCGGGGGTTTTTAAACCGACTTGGTATTTTTATTCAAAGTGTTTGTATCTTTTGGTTTTCTTTTTGCATACGTTTAAAGCGTGATGCTCAAAATTGTGTGCCTATATGTAAAATCTGTATTAAAACGCTCGAAAGTTAAGGTAATCTTTTTTATTTTGAATAAAATTTTTTATAATATTGACCATTCATATTTGTGCTATTTATTTCCCTAAAACGATATCACTATACCTAGGTCATTTTTTAAAATGCATCTCATTAGACACGCACCAACATAAGCTATTGTTTTTATTACGAATTCACGAACCCTTCTTCGTTATTATGTAGAATACAACTACTTTATATAGGCATTTGCACCAAGTAGTTTGGGTATTAGTTTTTCAAAACAGCCCTAAAAGAAATGAAAATTGTTTTTAATTTTTTTTCATACCTGTATAATAGTTTGTTTTAACATTTATCTACAAGTGGGTTTTTATCAGTATAATATCCGACACATTTAATATTATATTGTTTTTATATCTTTTTTAAATATTATAACTCAATTCTTGTAATTTGAGTATGTACGTCACAATATCTGTGCAATCAAACTTTCAGTTAAATAAGGCATTATTTAATAGGGTCATAGACCAAATAATCCTGCAAATATAATTAATTTTAAAACAGCTGTTCTACGCCAGTGTGTCGTAAAAGTTAATTTAACAAGTGACGACAAGCTAGTAAATTACAATGACCATAACACTCCGTATGCATCGAAAAAGATATAGGGAAAGTAATTTATTTTACAACTTGTATAGGACTTGGAACATAGGCTGATTAAAGAAAACGGGTTTGGTATAGGTTGATTAAAGAAAACGAGGGCTCTAATAATAATAATATATTTTTATTGGGTTTATAATAATATACATTTTATTTATTTTTACATAACTAAAATTTTATATTACGAGATATAATCTTATGTAATAAATCTTTAAGCGGCGAATTCAAAACGCATTAAAAAAAACTACTGCACTCAAAGTTAACACCACTCTTTGTGGGGATTTTGAAATTAGTAAAGCAGACGAAATTTTAAAGGATACAAAGTACATTACTACTCCGAATGCCCCTATTTTCGACAACACAAACTTAAATGAGTGGTTTGCCGATCATGTTAAGAACCCTATTTTAGTTGAATTAGACACGTTCCAGGAAAGAAATTCTGGGTGGGCACTACGCAAAATTATGCATTTAATGGTATCTATTAATCATTATAATCCTCTTCGGGTCGGAACTTACATCGAACTTCCAAAACAAATTGCATTGAAAAAGGCATGTGTTAATGTTCAGAATACTGATGAAATGTGCTTTGCGTGGTCCATCGTTTCCGCTTTATATCCCGCTTTCAAGAATTCTGAACGAACATGACAAATTCGTATGCTATTCAGTCATTCACGGGGGTTCAAACAGATAAGATCAATTTAGCTGCAGTCATCATATGACGTCATAACTCGAGATGATGAGTTATTTTCACAAGAATTAATTTTGTAATACGCATTTTAACGGGAAGTTCCTAAAGCATAATCTGGGACTTTCTTGGGAGTTGTCAAAATAATAGTCGGACCAATAAAAGTTTTGTTAAAGTTACGAAGTCGTTTAATTTTGTGTTTTTAAGTTGAATAAATACTTAGGCATAAAAAGTGTTATTAGTCATACATTATATAGAGTCAGAATAAGACTTTTATAATATACAGAGTTCGAATAAAAGTTTTGAAAACAGGTCCTGGACACCAAGTACAGAGTTGGCATCTCGGTCTGGGCCCTTCGCCACCTCCGCAACGTTGACGGAAAAGTCATAGCGAACTTCCTGGAGTTCTGGTTGTCCATTGTGCGAGTATGCGGCCATGGCATCATTGATCCAGGCCTCCAGGAAGCCGCTCGGCGAAGACGGTAGCAGCACGTCTTGCATTCTGTCAAAGACTGCTGCGTAATTTAAGGCCATGTGTCTAAATCACAACAGCCTTGTTAAAACGTAATCAAAAAGATTTCAAAACTTTTATTCGAACTCTGTATATTATAAAAGTCTTATTCTGACTCTATATAATGTATGACTAATAACACTTTTTATGCCTAAGTATTTATTCAACTTAAAAACACAAAATTAAACGACTTCGTAACTTTAACAAAACTTTTATTGGTCCGACTATTATTTTGACAACTCCCAAGAAAGTCCCAGATTATGCTTTAGGAACTTCCCGTTAAAATGCGTATTACAAAATTAATTCTTGTGAAAATAACTCATCATCTCGAGTTATGACGTCATATGATGACTGCAGCTAAATTGATCTTATCTGTTTGAACCCCCGTGAATGACTGAATAGCATACGAATTTGTCGGCTATTTATAGTAAAATCCAATACCAGAACACCCCCCCCCCCTTAGAGATCTATTTAGCTGTTGTCGAATAAACAACAACACCAAATTATTTACAGTTACAATTTACTTATCTATATATACACTTTTCTTCATCTGTTTCTTAGAGGATTGTCCTGGTGTTGATCGCCATCCCTCTGGCCGTAGCTCCATTTCTACTCTATGCTACGCTTTAGAACGTTCGGGTCTGGAGGATCGTCTTGGTGTTCATCACCATCTCTCTGGCTGTGGCTCCGTTGAAGTCATCTCTGCGGCTCCTGGCTTGGTTCAGCAAGGACTGCAGCTGTAGAGGCCATTCTTCTCTAGTCATCATTAAAATTCTAGTCTTCATTTGTTGAAATGGTATCATCGTGGCGGCTACTAAGCTCTCTGCCGTGCCAACTGTTGTTATGTTGGTTGCATGGGCTATCTTCTCCCTGTACTTTGCCACATCTGGCGCTAGCATCAACAAACTGGGTGTTCCCCATCTGCTAATCACTTCGGCTTGCACAAATTCTATTAACGAGGCTGGGTGAATACTTCTATGTGGTCTTGCTTCTATAAATCCACTGAATACATCTACAGCACAGTATAACGTTGTAAATCTACTGTGTCTGGTCTTTGGTAAATCTTCAATTATTGTAATTAAAACTGCGCCCCACGGTTTTAACATTCCGTGGCACAGGTCATCTTGTTTGAAGTGTTGACAACACAAACACTGGCTAAAGTGCGTGTCCACATCCTGCTCTATCGTCGGCCACCATAACCACTTCTTGATAATCTCCTTCATTCCTTGTCTCGTGTTGTGGCGTATTCCATGTGCTAAGTTGAGAATATTACTTCTGTAGTTCCTTGGACACCAAACCGCTACTGCTCCGTCGTCCTCCTGACGCCCCACAACTCCAAAGCGGTCTACCAGCGGCACCCCAGCTCCTTTTCGGATACTTTCACGTAGGTCCCTGGCAGCCGGGTCCATTGCTTGCGTTCCAACGATCCCTAGGAGTGCGGTGATCCATCGCCCATCACTTGGGGCCTCAGCCTTCAACTTGCCATGTAGCCACAAGACGGTTTCCTCATCTATTCCTGTTTGATGGGACACCACTTCAGGCACGTCATATTTCAAAACTTCTTTAAATTCTTTAAACTTCAATACTTCTTCAACTTCTTTAAACTTCAATACTTCTTCAACTTCTTAACTTCCTTAAAATGGGTCTTTGACCTAGGCGCATCGAAGGGTTTTGCGTCCTTCCCGCCTTCAACGGTCTTTTGCTCGGGCGCCATGATACGCTCAGTTACTTGCACCTCTCCGGGTAGCTCGGACGCATGCGCTGAACGTATTCTAGTATGCTGTCGATCAGCTAGTTCAATATAGACTTGTTTTTCATCCTCTTCACCCAGTATTCCCCACGGCTGTACTTCTTCACACCACGACCAGAGATCCTCTTCTTCAGGCTTAGTTGTTATTGCCTGCGGTGAGTCACCCACGGGGTTTGGGTCGCTTGCCACTTCTTTGCCACTCGGCCGGCAGTCGGACGGAGGTTTAGAGAACCCTAACAGGTCCTGGACACCAAGTACAGAGTTGGCATCTCGGTCTGGGCCCTTCGCCACCTCCGCAACGTTGACGGAAAAGTCATAGCGAACTTCCTGGAGTTCTGGTTGTCCATTGGGCGAGTATGCGGCCATGGCATCATTGATCCAGGCCTCCAGGAAGCCGCTCGGCGAAGACGGTAGCAGCACGTCTTGCATTCTGTCAAAGACTGCTGCGTAATTTAAGGCCATGTGTCTAAATCACAACAGCCTTGTTAAAACGTAATCAAAAAGATTTCAAAACTTTTATTCGAACTCTGTATATTATAAAAGTCTTATTCTGACTCTATATAATGTATGACTAATAACACTTTTTATGCCTAAGTATTTATTCAACTTAAAAACACAAAATTAAACGACTTCGTAACTTTAACAAAACTTTTATTGGTCCGACTATTATTTTGACAACTCCCAAGAAAGTCCCAGATTATGCTTTAGGAACTTCCCGTTAAAATGCGTATTACAAAATTAATTCTTGTGAAAATAACTCATCATCTCGAGTTATGACGTCATATGATGACTGCAGCTAAATTGATCTTATCTGTTTGAACCCCCGTGAATGACTGAATAGCATACGAATTTGTCGGCTATTTATAGTAAAATCCAATACCAGAACACTATCAAGGCAATTGAGTCTTAATACACGGCGAAAATTTTTTTGTGATCGCTGCCTTCATTATTTCCACACGCAGATGACGCTAGATAAGCACACGTCCGAATGCTCTAAAAACAAGACCTTAGCAATACCTCGGATGCCTGTAGAAGGCAATAATATTTTGGAATTTAATAATTTTAAACATAAGGAAAAAGCCCCGTTTGTTATATTCGCAGACTCGGAAAGCTTGCTAATACCTGTAGTCGATGATATAGAAAAAAACACTCAAAAGGAACAAGAGCATGTCCCTTATAGCGTCGGTTATTATGTAAAATGTAATTATGACGATTCTCTATCATTTTATAAAAGTTACACAGGCCAAGACTGTATGCAGTGGTTCATGCGCGAGCTTCAACAATTTGCTGAAGACGTCGAGACGGTCTTTTTATGTGATTTGCCCATGGAACCGCTTACGCCTGCCCAGCAACAAAGTTTTTTGGCCGCTACTCACTGCCATATATGTGAGAAACCATTTACGGAAGACGATAAGCGTGTTAGAGATCACTCACACTTCACCGGAAAGTATCGAAACGCTGCACATGAGCACTGCAATCTACAGTACCAGGATTCACACACCATACCTGTCCTATTCCATAACTTGAGTTGCTATGATGGGCACATGATAATACGGGCGCTATCTGAAATAGAGGGAAAGATTGATATATTACCTGTAAATAAAGAAAATTACATCTCATTTACGAAGCATATAATGGATAGTACTGTTCATTTTCGATTTATAGATAGTTTTCGCTTTCTTGCTAGCGGTCTGGATAAGCTTGCATCATACTTATGCGAATATCCTAACCTAAAAGCAGAGTTTGAATACCTGGGAGAAGAACTGAACTTACTTACCCGAAAGGGCGTTTTCCCTTATGATTATATGAACGCTTGGGAAAGATTGAATGAGACTGAACTCCCTCCTAAAGAAGCGTTTTATAACAGCTTAGAAGATGAAGCTATAAGTGACACGCAATATTTAAATGCGCAGAAAGTTTGGCAAACTTTTAATTGCCGTACCATGCAAGATTACTCAGACTTATATCTTAAAACGGATGTAATGCTTTTAACGGATGTATTTGAAGCATTTAGGGATATATCGCATAGGACATATGGCCTTGATCCTGCATGGTCGTATACCCTACCTGGTTATGCGTGGCAATGTTTATCCCTCTTAATTCATCGAGAAGATATGATAAACTTGAGCTGCTTACTGATTTAGAGATGCTAACATTCATAGAAAAGGGGGTTCGCGGGGGGCTAAGTCAGTGTTCAAAGAGGTATGCCGAAGCCAACAACAAGTACATGCCAAATTATGATCCAACTAAAGAAGACTCCTATCTCATGTACTTTGATGTCAATAATCAATACGGCTGGGCAATGTCGCAATATCTACCTTATGGCGGCTTTAGGTGGCTTTTAGAAAACGAGATATCTCACTTAAACATTAGTGAAATTTCAGATAAATCTGCCGAAGGGTTTATTTTGGAAGTGGACCTGGAAATACCTGAGAATTTGCATGATAAGTTTTCTGATTTTCCATTATGCCCTAGCCATGAAAAACCGCCCGGGGCAAAGAATGAGAAACTTTTGGCTACGCTACACAATAAAACAGAATACGTAATACACTATAGAAACTTAAAGCAAGCTCTAACTTTGGGGGCAAAATTGGGCAAAATACACCGAATATTAGCCTTTAAACAATCTCCGTGGCTAAAATCATATATCGACCTCAACACGGGGCTGCGCCAAAATGCCAAGAATGAGTTTGAAAAGAATTTTTTTAAACTTATGAACAATGCCGTATTTGGAAAGACAATGGAGAATATCCGGAACCACTCTGACGTTAAACTTATAACAAAATGGGATGGCCGCTATGGTGCTGAAGCCTTAATATCCCGGCCAGAATTTAAAAGCAGCACAATTGTTTCCGAAAATTTAGTAATTGTCGAGCTTGCAAAAACACAAATTTATTTTAATAAGCCGATTTATGTCGGCATGTGTATTCTTGATTTGGCAAAGACTACGATTTATGGCTTTCACTACGAGTACATGGTTCCACGTTTTGACGCCTGTAGTGTATTGTATACAGATACTGATAGTCTTATATACGAAATTAAAAATCACGATGTGTATCAGATAATGAGACGAGACTGTAACGATTATTTTGATACCTCAGATTATGCCCGTGATAACGTTTATGCGATTCCACAAGTGAACAAAAAGGTGCTGGGAATGATGAAAGATGAGAACAATGGCCGCATTATGACCCATTTTGTTGGCCTTAGGTCTAAAATGTATGCTATTAAACTGCTTTATACTCCAGACGAGATTGAGCAAGAACGGGTAAAACTAGAGAATTTAAACAAAGAGCGGGCGGAAATTGATAAGGTTTTATCTAACTTGGGTGTCACCAAAAAGATAAAGGGCATTAAAAGGTCTGTTATTAAAAATAAAATCACATTTGAAGATTACGTCACCTGCCTTGAAACTTGGTTGGAAAAGCCTATTTCACAGCGCCTAATTAGGTCCCAAAAACATGAGCTACATACTATAAAACAAACTAAAATCGGTCTCAGCCCTTATGATGATAAGCGGCAAATATCGAAATCTTCACCCGGCACATTACCATGGGGGCATTATTCACATATGCATGTGGATGACTAAGTTCAACAGGGTCTGTTCAGTTCAACAGGGTCTGTTCAGTTCAACAGGGTCTGTTCAGTTCAACAGGGTCTGTTCAGTTGATCAGGGTCTGTTCAGTTGATCAGGGTCTGTTCAGTTGATCAGGGTCTGTTCAGTTGATCAGGGTCTGTTCAGTTGATCAGGGTCTGTTCAGTTGATCAGGGTCTGTTCGGTTGAGCATTATTAGTATTATAATTATTCATATTATTATAACATTAGCACTCATATTATTATTAGCATTAAAATTATTTTTATTACTAGAATAATCTACTAACGCACATATATTATATCCTAACCTGTATAACTTTCAAAAGAGCCCATATTGGTTGTACAGTAAAAAGAAGGCCAAAATACTAACGCACACATATTATATCCTAACCTGTATAACTTTCAAAAGAGCCCATATTGGTTGTACAGTAAAAAGAAGGCCAAAATTCCCCCTGTATAACTTTAAAAAGAGCCCATATTGGTTATACAGTAAAAGAAGGCAAAAATTCCCCCTGTATAACTTAAAAAAGAGCCGTATATTATGTTATATATAGAACTGTTTTCTGATTTCAAATCAGATAACGAAAAAAATTGTGCCACAAATGGTTTTGCTTTGAAAATTCGTTTTTCCATAAAAATCGAATGGGGACAATATGGGCCACGTTCACGTCGTGTCCCTGTTTAAACCGAGTGCCCTCTGGTAAGTGTAGTGTTTTTCAGGTATTTTTGCTCTTGCCCTCGTTTCAAGTTGTTTGTATAAGTTAAGGATAATATTCTATCTATAAGCGAATATTGCACATTACTCCTACTCTGTTCAAATGCCCATACCCGCCAATGTCTTTTTCCATTCATTTTTTTGTTAGTTTTTAAGTTTGTATATAGATATGCCTTCTTGTGCGGTAATGTTCCTAATATAAATGTTTCTAGTCCTAGTTTTTTAATTGTATGTAGATATGCCTATTCTTGCACGGTAAATGTTTCTAATCCTTAGTTTTAACTGTAAATATTTTTCGCTAAATTTTGAACTTATAATATATTGTACCTATATACAAGATTGGCGATAAGTGTCTTGTGCCAAATTTTTGTTTCGTTCAGGTATTATTTTTGATGCAAGATACTTGTCTTATTTAAATATTTTTGCTAACTAGTGCTGTAATGGTGTATTTGACTTGAAAACTGCATATATTTCTGGCATAAAACGTTGTTAAATAATTAGAGATGTCTTTTTATTTTACGCCGATTTTTTTATTCCTTTAATGTAATATACCAGGGCGATAGTAAGTGATATTGTTATGTTGTGAATAAAAAAGTTTTAAAATTTTTATTTACACCGATTTTTTATTCCTTTAATGTAATATACCAGGGCGATAGTAAGTGATATTGTTGTGTTGTGAATAAAAAAGTTTTAAAATTTTTATTTACACCGATTTTTTATTCCTTTAATGTAATATACCAGGGTGATAGTAAGTGATATTGTTATGTTGTGAATAAAAAAGTTTTAAAATTTTTATTTACACCGATTTTTTATTCCTTTAATGTAATATACCAGGGCGATAGTAAGTGATATTGTTATGTTGTGAATAAAAAAGTTTTAAAATTGATTGATTTTTATTTAATTATACACTCATGAATGGTACTGTTGCGAACGGCTATTTCAAGATGGCCTAAGCGTATTTTCTTAAATTTTCAGTATTGGAACGGCGGTGTTGCCGTTTCGACAATTTTTATGTTGAATAAGGGGAAATATTGGTTTGGCAACGCCATTAGTACTGGTTTGTCGATAAAATGGTGAAGGCATTATAAAAGCTAGGTTTACCGCCATTTTGTCATCATCGCCACACTTAGGTTTGTTAATAAATTGGTGAAGGCAATATTTGCTGATAGGGGCTTCTGGTTGCATAAGTTCAGGTAGTACCCAGATGGCGGGGGTATGCGCGAACGTAATTATAGATGGCGTCTGAAAATGCTGCTTGCCAAAAGGACATACTAGATCCCCGGTTGTCTAATTACGTGCCACGCGGCCTCTAACAATGTTCATTGATGACATGTTATGGCGCATGCATACTGCAACAGATGTAGCAATAGTATGTAGACAAAAACAACTATGGTTGCCACCATTTTACCATCGTCTCCACACTTGGGTCCTTTGTTTCACCTATACGTTATAATTGACGGGTCCCCCATATTTTTAGCTTGTCAACATTGATCAACTCTTTTAATGTATACGCGCTCGTAGTGTATTTTGCAAGGCTTTGAGGTTCGGCTCCAGAGGTTTATGGTTCAATTCCCGCTGAGGACAAAAACTTTTTTATGGTATTATTATATTTTAAAATATTTTAACTGATTTACGACGTCATACCTACCATCGCGGTAAACAAGATATCTTATATGAAAAGCAGGTGGCGCTACAGGTCTCAAGATTACAGGTACGTACATCTCTCCCCGTTAGGTGGCACCCCTACAATGATATTACTATATAATCGGGGTAACACGTGATCTGGGCTCCGTTGGGGCAAAAGTTAGGTTAGAATAATGGGTGGGGGGTTGGGTGGCAGCAGTGGAGGGTTCCACACAGGCCAATAGGGCCCTATATTACCGGCATCGAACAGTTATGACGTCACTCACTAGGTGGCGATAGTAGCTGGGGTCCACTTAGGTTAATAGAGGATGGCGGCTTCCAGGAAAAGTGCCACGCCCTAAAATGGCGATAAAAATGCAGGTTTTCGGCTCCATGTTATTTCTTATGGAGTTTTGAGTTAGAACATACATAGCATTACTACTGAAGCACCTAAAAACATCTGCATGGAGATAAGAAACGAAATATACAACATGTATTCTGAACGTAAGTCCCATTTTTTGCTTAGGGGCAGGTCACAAGGGACAATTACAATATTATTTATAAGATAGGTACCATATTGGTAAAATAATTAATTTTTTAAGTGGTTGTTATCTAATAACTTTAAGATAAAGTAGTTATTGTTATTCATGACTAAAACAAAAAATATCAAAAGTTACAAAATACATTTTTGAAAATAATAGGAAAATATAGGTAAGTGATAATCTTAGTGGCCCTTCGAACCATGTTTTAAGGGCATAAGTTATTTAAATTTAAAGACTTTTACTTTTACAGCTATGGCATCTTTCTTCTTTGACAAACGTTGCAGCAATGTTATAGGTACTCTTCTAAATGTGTCTTACCATTAATTTAAACATATTAAACACACAAAGTGTATGTATTAAGGTAACAAAAGGTATAATAAAAGCATGTTAGTGCATTATTGTCATAATATTAAAGATTATGGAAGATTCAGCGGGCTAACAATATATGTATATATAAGTTTTTAACAATCCTGGTGGTGTTTGGCTAAATTCATTATTTGTAAAATATTAATATACATTTTAATGAACATTGCACACGACATGCATTTGCAGTAATTTGTCATTGTGAATAGTGAGCACGACTAAAATAATTTTGATTGTATTGAGTGTTTTATTGATTAGGAATGCATGTTTTGTACCATTTTAGAAACCCCAGTCACATTAAAAACGTTGCTCGATCGGTTAAAATTAAGGCAAAATTATACAGGTGGGCAAACAAGTTTACATAAGCTTTTAAAAAGGATAGGGTTCTCATATCAAAGAGACAATAACCGACGGGCTTTAATGGAAACACCCCATATAGCTTTTCAAAGACGTCGATTTTTGGAGAAGTATATGGAGAATGAATTAAAAGGTGATGCTAAGGAGCAATACGTCTTTCTTGACGAGACGTGGATTTTCTCCAATGGCTCTTTTAGACGGTCTTGGCAGGATGATAATGTAAGATCTATCCGAAAAATTAATGCAGAAGGAAACAGGTATACAACATTTCCTTCATATTAGGTAGCTCATAGCGTGATCTTAATAATAATAATGATAATACGTTTATTGTCATAAAAATTCATATACTCAATTTCCTGATCTTCTTTTTAGATACATAATATTACATGCAGGTACTGAAGAAGGATTTGTTGAAAATTCTTCACTAATTTTTAAATCCAAAACCAATGTAGGGGACTATCATGGAGAGATGAATGCTGTTAATTTTGAAACCTGGTTGAAGGAAAAGTTATTGCCGAACTTACAAAAACCATCTATTATTATACTAGATAATGCAAGCTACCACAGCAGGCAGTCGGAAAGGCTTTCGATAAAAAGTTGGACAAAGGAAAATATGAAGAATTGGTTAAATGCAAAACAAATTAAATTTCCTGATACTGCCAAAAAAGGTGACCTATGGACATTGATATATCAAGTGCCAAAACATAAATCCTATGCAGTAGAGAATTTAATAAATGAAGCAGGTCATCAGGTCTTAAGGTTACCGCCATATCACTGCCAGTACAATGCCATTGAGATGGTGTGGAGCCAAGCAAAGCGGTTCTATGACAAACACATTATCGAGACAAAAAATATTTTAGGTACATGGGAAGTGGCTCTTGCAAATGTTTCACAAGAAGACTGGTCGAATTATATTTCTCACACTGATAAAATTATTAAAGAAGCGTGGGACAAAGAACAGAATATTATTGCTCCCAATAATCCTATTGTGATAAATGTTGATAGCGATTGCGATTTTTCCGACTCAACAGATGATGACGAGTAGAGCTAATTTTATGTTGCCATTTTTTTTACTACCTATATTTTGATCCTTTTTGTGTACCATTTTTTGCTCTCAGTTCTTGTGTATTTACTAGACAAGTTCAACAGAATGTTTTTACCTTTTATTAACAATTATACGTTTTATTTTCTTACAAGAGAGAAATTCCAATAGTTTAATCAATGATAAACATCATGACAAGTTTAGGACAGTTGACAAATTTCACTCCTACTTTACACGGGATTGCAGGAGCAGTATTCACATTCCTGGCTTTCGGCTTAGAGCATTCAAAAAGTTTTTAATCACTGGCTCCTGTTCAAAAAAATAGTAAATATAAACAGATTCAAATGTGAAATTAAATCCTACCTCACATGCAATTGCTTTTATTTCATTGATAAGTATTTCGGTCCTTCATGAATCTTGCGACTCATATGTGTGTTATGTATGTCTGATGTAACATACACTAAAGTGTATGTTCTTTCCATTTTCATTTATTATGTTATGTATTTATATAGACAAGTTTTAGAATTTTAATAATAGTTTGACAATGTTAATATTTACTTTGTAAATCTGTGTAACAATAAATAAATAAATAAACTTAAAAAAAATGTTGACTCAAAGTGCTATTTCACCTAATGACAGAAAAAATACGCATACGAAAAAATGACAGCAGTGCACCACTTGTTTTACAAAAAATTATCAGAATACATGTTTGCAAGCCACTTAGTGGAGCACTCTCACTTTTCTAAATAAAGTATGTGGTTTTATATCCTATTAACACATACTAAAATTGAAAATAATCTTAAGTACTTTCAGAGATAGTATAAAATAAAAACACCTAGTAGCAAAAAAATGTCGCCGTTGCGGGCATACGTGAGTTAAACTTTTCTCCTAAAAATATCATGAGAAGTCACCTTGAAATATTACTAGGTCATTAAGGAATACCCTGTATATTTAAAAAAAATGTTTTCATTATTATGGAAATTAACATATTTTATTACAATTTTTAAGTCCGGTTCTGACCATAAACAGCTGCTCGCCATTATATTGCTGCCAATATTATTCTTACTAAAAATTAAATAGCTGAAATATGACTGTTGTCATATGACATGTCGGCCATCTTGCAGGATTACTGGCTGAACCAAGTTTAGCATACGATTACGTAACGGTACGGTCATAACAACTGCATACGCACCACCGCGTGTGCAGTTGACAGACGCAGATCTAAACCCATTCTTTGCCAACTTTGAGAAGGTTCTCATAGCAGGTGACTTAAATGCTCGGCACGATATGTGGGGCAATCATCATATCGTATAATGTAGATGGCGCTCTAGCGGGTACCAGCCTGTAGTGTTTCTGTCTCAAAGATTCCTAGTTTTCTAGTAGTTATAATTGTTATATATTCTTCAGGCTGCTGAAGGTTGTTTCTTGTATCAAACCGAATGTGCAAAAAGTGTTTATTGTGTGTTTTCACATTGTTTTTCATAGTAAACTCTAAAAGTATGGTGTTAACACGCAACGACCTTGACGATATACGCGGCCTTTTCGCTTCAGAAATGTCAAAAGGTGATTTTATTACCAAAATAATCAACTCTATTTGCACGAAGATGGATCAGAAGTTTGAAGAGAGATTTAAGGTGATGGAAACAAAGATAAATCAAATGGAATCTGAGGTAAATTTACTGCGTGAAGAAAACAATCGTATAAAAAAGTCGATTGATAATCAGGAACAATACGTCAGAAGCTGCAGTGTGCGCATATTCGGCATACCGCATAAAAATGGCGAAAATTACGATTCCTTAAAATTATCACTCATTGACCTATTTAAAAACAAGTTAAACATAAATGTAAAGGATTCCGATATAAGAAATTTTCACCGTGTGGCACAAAAAACTCCAGTACACGATAAACCGTCGGCTGTTTTGGTGCAATTCGTCGATAACAAAATTCGGTCGGAAGTACTTAAGCAGCGAAAATTGCTAAAGAACTCTAAAATTTCGGTAAAGGAAGACTTAACAAAAAATAGACTTAACCTTCTTAAAGCGGCTGTGTCAAAGTTTTCTTCAAAAAATGCGTGGTCTTTACGTGGAAACATGTATGTAAAGTGTCAGGATAACAGTGTGCATAGAGTTGATGATGTAAGTGATTTAAATAATCTTTGATACTAATAAACATGGGTATATATCGCACTACAAACAATTTTCAAGATTTGACATTTTTCTTAACTTCCTTACATTTAATTTCAATAAAGTAGTCTCTGTTGGGTATTGTGTCAAAATATAAATAATGTTTTCTTTTTTTTTGCACTATGTAGGTACGTGTGCAATGCATATGGTAATAAACTTGAACAAAATACTGCAGTGACTCTGTTAATTTTAAAAGAATATTAAATAATATATTGTTTATTTTCGATTAATTTATAATATGGTCATGATATTGATCTTAATTATACATATATACACTTCTCGTCAAAATTAGCGAATACTCTAAAATTCAGCAAAAGTTTGCTCTTAACTATCTTATGAACCGCTCATCCGATTTTGACGAACTAATGTTTACAGTGTACCTTAAGGTGTTACAAACCATTTTAAGTTCCTAACGTTAATCTGTAAAACGATTCTACTGATATACAGGGTGTTATTAGTAGAGGCGATTTTGTGCCGTAAATTTGAAACATTCTGTAGAGTAAACTGGTAAAGTTAGAAATTCCCGGTATGTGCCGTTAGTAAGATGACATCAATATCTCCAGACCTTTTTGCCAGTTTTTTGATAAGTGTCTTTTGGCAATAGATACACTATTAAACAAAAAATGTGCCAAATTTTGGTAGGAAAATCTTTAAAACGCTGTATCTTGGCAATGGTTGAACAGATTTCGACCAGTATTTAAGATTTTGAAAGCTCTTTTCATATAGATTTTCCGTGATACAATAGTCATTTTTAAAGATGGCCATTTTCTTATTATACAGGGGTCGAGAAAATCATAAATATAAAATTGCTAAAATTATGGTAACTGTGTTTATTAAATCTATGCCAACCGGGCTGTATGCTTTTGTTTTGTTTCAAAATTTGTCATTTGACACTTTGGGTCAATATTTCGGGACGTTTTTTTTCCTATTTGATTAAGAGCTATTTGGCAAAAGATACACTATTAAACAAAAAATGTGTCAAATTCTTCGTAGGAAACCATCTAGAAGGTGTAAAATATCAAATGAATCACTTATCTATCATGCTGTACACGCAAAAACATGTGTCATTCATGTGTCATTTAGTATGTAGTACATTTGCGTCAAATTTGAGTCTACGTTTTAAAAATGAACCCAATTCCATTGAGAAATCGCAGTTTATCCAAAGAGGAATGTGCTATAGTTGTTGCGCTTTCTCAAGAGGGTTTTGCCCAAATTCAGTTAGCTCAGCGTTTTAATGTATCTCAAGCAAACATTTCCCGAGTGTTACAACGTTTTAATGCAACTGGAACCAATAGTCGAAGACAAGGTCAGGGTCGTCACCGAATAACAAACCCGAGACAAGACCAGTTTATTCGTGTCCAAGCGTTAAGGACAAGATTTACAACCAGTACTTTGTTACGACGGCAATATTTAGAACGCTATAACCTTCCAATAAGTCAAAGTACCATAACAAGGAGACTTGCTGAAAACCAAATAAGACCTTATAGGGCAGCCACTGGACCTTTGCTTACTAGAGAGCATAGAAGACAACGTCTAGAATTTGCACGTGAGCACCTTAATTGGCAAGTTCAGGACTGGGCTCACGTATTGTTCTCAGACGAGTCCAGATTTTGCCTTTTTAGTAATGATAGGCGAAATATGGTATATAGAAGACCAGGAGAGAGATACGCCCAATGCAACTTCCTAACTACCGTAAGTTATGGCGGTGGATCAGTGATGGTGTGGGGGGGCATTTCTTACGAGGACAGAACTGAACTGGTGTTGTTAAATGGTGGAAGATTAACAGCTCTTAGGTACATTACCGATGTAATTAATCCACAAGTTTTACCCTACGCATTATTTGTGGGTGAACAATTTATGCTTATGCATGATAATGCACGGCCACATGTAGCTAGGGTGGTGCAAACCCATCTGCAAGAAGTCGGCATCGAAGCAATAAATTGGCCGTCACGCAGCCCTGATCTCAACCCTATTGAACATTTATGGGATATGATGGGTAGAAGAATCAGAGCACTGCAACCACAACCCGCAGACTTAAATGAGCTAGCAGAGAGTTTAAATGGAATATGGCATCAAATCGATCAAGGGGAGATTCAACGTCTAATTTTGAGCATGCCACGACGTTGTCATGCTGTTATTGCAGCAAGAGGTGGAAACACTCGTTACTAATTATTAGAAAGTTATTTTTGTGTTTTTATGTTGTAACGTTTTTGTGAATTTATTTAATAAAATTTGGCTTCAAACTTGACGTTTTAATTTTTTTTGTCTCTCAAAAACATATATACATAAACTTTGAAAATCTATAATACTGGTCGACATCTATTTAACCGCTGTCAAGATACAGCTTTTTAGAGATTTCTACGAAGAATCTGACACATTCTACGAAGAATTTGACACATTTTTTGTTTAATAGTGTATCTTTTGCCAAATAGCTCTTAATCAAATAGGAAAAAAAACGGCCCGAAATATTGACCCAAAGTGTCAAATGACAAATTTTGAAACAAAACAAAAGCATACAGCCCGGTTGGCATAGATTTAATAAACACAGTTACCATAATTTTAGCAATTTTATATTTATGATTTTCTCGACCCCTGTATAATAAGAAAATGGCCATCTTTAAAAATGACTATTGTATCACGGAAAATCTATATGAAAAGAGCTTTCAAAATCTTAAATACTGGTCGAAATCTGTTCAACCATTGCCAAGATACAGCGTTTTAAAGATTTTCCTACCAAAATTTGGCACATTTTTTGTTTAATAGTGTATCTATTGCCAAAAGACACTTGGCAAAAACTGGCAAAAAGGTCTGGAGATATTGATGTTGTGACGAAGTCACATTTTAATCAAACATATTTCATAGTTATTCCACATAATTTATAGTAAAGACATCGATTAAATAATTAAACTAGCGAACTAGCTAAGTACCGGCTCCCGCAGAACACCCAGTATAGCTCAACCAAAACCATTCCGCAGTGCGACCATGCACAGCCAATCAAAAGGCGCAATCCCCCAGAGTACCGTAGTACTGGTGGGAGAACGCGAACCTTGCTCCGGACGTTGAGAACGTCGTGGAAGACACTTCTCACCGAGCCCCGGCTTAACCGAGACGTTTCACTGAGCCCTTGCCTAAATCCTTTAAATACCACCGTCGTGTAAATTTTCCGCCACGAGCCACCGATTTGACTGTACAAGTAAGTATACCTGTTAGCACCGTGGAGGGATGTAGTTGTCTCCTCGCCAGAGAAAAGAGTGTTAGGTTCTGTTGAAAAAGGGACGTATATGATCATGTGTTCTCACGCTGATCCTGTACCAACTTAAAAGTTTTTCCGAAGAACGTTCCGCATTCTTCGGAAAGCCAACAGGGAAGACTGAAACCGAGTGACCGAAGGGCTGCCGACTATCGGAAGGGTATATATGTGTTTTCACGCTGTATACACTTTCGATATTCAACAAAACCCGTTTCGGGAGACCGGCTACTTTGAAGTGTGTTTACGCTCATTGTAATCGCCTCCCGTAATAGAGCGAAAGGGAATGAACCGCAGGATGAATGTTGTGGGGACTAGCCGCCGACTGACTGCACTATAGTGTTTTCACGCGTAGTGTAGCCTGTCGGGGGTAACTACCCTGTGTCGATCACCGGAGCATCTTGGTGTGTTTTTACGCCCATTACTGCCCCGGTTACCGATTCACCGAAACTAAGAATGACCGAATGTGTGAGGAATGTGGTGTTCTCTGGCGAGCGAAGTTAGTCCGTTTCCTTGCCACGATGGTAGCAGTCCGTATGTCTGTGACAGCCCCTTATGACCGCTGGAGTCTTTTTCCTTTTTAATCCGATGCTTTAATCCCGCTAAACACCCTGCTTTCTTGCACGCATAGTTTGCTCTATCGTACCTGTCTGCTTTACACCCTCCCGTAGTAGCTTGTTCACATAAAATGTGGAACCGCCGCACCCCCTCTAAAAACCGTATATTTTAAATAGCATAGTTTTAGCTTCTGTATAGTAAATGTCAGCCGAAAATAATCAACACTATTAGTTAATAAATTGTTTAGAACACACCCGTATTCTGTGTTATTATTTATTAAATAGGCAAAACGGCTATAGTAGGCGCATAGACCCCTGGAGTACCGTTTCTCCAACTGTGTAAAAGCTACCTATAGGTCTGGTGGTTCTCTGTTACACCTTAAAACAACAGAGTGGCGCTCGAGAATTATCCGTCTCAAGAAAGTACAGGCCGACAAGACTGTTCGGCATTACGAACCACAGCAGGAGCGTTACAAATTGGCGCCCGAGCAGATTTTCTTTGCGCTTGCGTAGCCTAGGGCCGTTGGAAATTTTCGCCTATGCATATTTTCTTTGCGCATGCGTAGTCTAGAACCCGTGTGATAGCTTGTTTCCTGATAAAACAGGGATTTTAAAACCGATTATCGAACCCGTTTCTCTAAAAATATGAAAATACCGAAGGAAATTTTCTAGACCGGAAAAGGCATTTAAATTGCAAGAAACAAGATTTACTTAAAATTTGGAATATTGTTAACATCCGAGACGCGAACAAAAGATAAGAAACCGATATGAATAGTTTTTTTTTAATAAAAAAAAAAAATCCGTGTAAATAAATTCCAAATGACCGTGTAGAAGATAAGAGCTTTAGTATTAGGATATAGTGTATATATTAATTGATTTAGTTTTATTTTTATGATTTAGGATAAATACCGTTAGGCATTTTGTTTACTATAATACAGGATAGTCCGGTGAAATTTGAAATAGGATTTAAATTAATTAGAGAATTAACCGAAGGTTTAAGTACCACCAGTTAGTAAGCAGACCGTTAAGAGAATATAATTGTGAAATTATATTTTGTTTGAGATAACCAAAGGATGAAGTACCAGTTAAATAAACTGTAGATAGATTTATTTAAATACCGGGGTATAGGAAAGTATTAAGAATTTTTTTTTATAATAGGCAATAGTTGTAGATATATTTCATTAGGCATTAGGTACCAGTGAAACAAACCGTTAGAAATTTTTTTTTAAAATATACGATACTAAAAGGTTTAGATACCGGGTTAAAAGAAAGTTTTAGGAATTTTCTTTCTAGGTAATAAACCGTAAACATTTTTTTTTATTGGGCAGTAAGCACCAGTTAAGTTAAACGAACCGTTATATATATAGCTAGAATATTAAGGGTCAAATACAGGGTTATAAAAAAGTTTTAGGTATTTTTTTTTTTTTTTTTTTGTAATTATTCACAATAATGGCAAACGTGAAAGCGACACAAGCTACACTGATGCTGACCGTACCCCCCACGTCGCCGTTACACCTCACACCACCGATACCACCCGCACCACCCTTACCCCCGTCACCAAGCATTGGAAGTACCGACTCACGAACAAGCTGGATCTATCTTTTAAAAAAAGTGGATCTGGTGGCTGAAGTACAGAAATTTGGTCTGGATGACACCGGGCCTGTGGACACACTACGCAAACGCTTAGTTAAGTTTATCCGAGATGGCCACGCCACCCCGCAACCGTCCACCTTCCCCTTTATTTTTCCTGCACCCAATGCAGCCAGCATAAGCGCGTCAAGCAGCGCAACAACAAATCCACCCTCCGTTAGCCACAGTACAGTAACAATTTCCAGTTACACCCCCGCCCAGTCAACAGTGTCGTCGACAGTAACAGCGACTAATACTAAACCTACCCCCATCATACATGTGACATCTGCCGTAGCACCTATAAGCTACATACCGACGCAGTTAGTGCAAAATCCCGTGACATACACCATACCCCCCGTATACTATAGCACCTCTCCGTCTAACACTGGTGTATATAGCACTATAGTGACCAACCCTTGTGTACATAGCACCCTAGTAAACAACCCTTGTATATATAGCACCCCGTTTAGTAATCCGTGTGTAAATACCAACCCTTTAATATATATGCCCCCCGCTGCAACACAGCACGTATCAACTAGTATAATACACACACCGTCAGCCGTCAGACCAGTAATAAATACAATACAGCCGACTACAGTACAGGGAGGCATACCACCCCCTGCTACCACAATGACAAGCAATCACCCAGAACTTCAGGTGCACAAATGGAATGTGCACTTTGATGACCGAAATGACCCAGCAACTTTTCTAGAAAGAATAGATGAGATTTGCCTGGCTAACAACATAAACCCTGACGTATTACTACCCCACCTACCCGAATTACTACGTGGTAATGCGGCCCTGTGGTGTAGAAATAACAAGCAGGCTTGGCAAAACTGGGACGATTTCAAACGAGATTTCCGTATATTTTTCTTTCCGGTCAACTATGAAATAGACTTGGAGGTCGAAATTAGCCGTAGAGTACAGCGTCATAACGAACCGGTCAATCGTTACGTAACTGACCTACAAACGCTAGTACGCCGACACGGAAAGATGAACAGCGATCAAGAACTACAATGGTTATACCGAAATTTACTTCCCAATTACCGACAAAACATAAGAAAAACCGATTTCCAGGACGTTATGTCATTTTCTGCAGCGGTTAGGGAGTACGAAATCCTACTGCAGGAATTAGAAAAGGATAAACCGAGAGCAGAAGGCTCGCACCGGTTTACAACACCATCAGTACAAGCACCGATACAGCAACGAACATCACAGCCCAGACATTTTCAAACCACATCTCATGAAAACACTGCCGGACCGAATATTGGTAAACCGGGACCGACGTCGACGCCCGCCACATGCTGGCGCTGCGGTCAGGCTGGACATTTGCGAAGTAACTGCAAAGGCCCCGCTAGATTATTCTGTTCAAGATGTGGCAAAACAGATGTCATGTCTCGAGATTGTCCCTGTCCGAGGTCGGAAAACTAGGAAGGCGCTGCCCCATGACGAGGCAAGGACAGCACCACCACTCACCCGCCTCGACTGCATTAAACACGACCGACTTGACCGAAAATCGACCACATCTGACTATACATATTAATGAAAAACCAGTTTTAGCACTAATAGATACCGGAGCCGCAAAATCTTATATAGGAGACCGGCTAGTAAAAAGAAAACAGTTCTACGCACTGCAACCGGTGGAAAAAACTACTAACCTAGCCCGGCTTGCGAATGGAGAATTAATGGAGATTCCCGAAGCCTACCGAACCACCTTCCGAATAGGTCCGAAGAAATTTACGGAGATAATGCATTACCTACCTGGACTCTCCACGGATATGGTTCTAGGAATGGACATTTTACAAAAAGGAAAGTTCAAACTAGAATTAGGCACAGGCACCATCGTGATTGACGACTTTACTTCGCACTCAAAAAGAACAGTTGCACCCTGCAGTCCAGTAGGGAAAATCGGCAATCAACTACCGTTAACATTGTCTACCACCGAAGAGAACCGGCTGCATTCCTTTCTAAGCTACGAACTACCGTCTTTTGAATGCATTAAAGGAACAACGCCGCTTATTAAGCACAAAATTAGATTGACAAGTCACGAACCGATTAAACAAAGATACCGCCCACAAAATCCCCGTATGCAGGAAATCATTAATAAGGAAGTTGACCAGATGCTGCAAGATGGGATCATTGAACAATCGAATAGTGCATGGAGCTCACCGGTAGTCATTGTCCGAAAGAAAGACGGAAAACCAAGGTTCTGCATTGATTTTCAAAAAATCAATGATATTTCTCAAAAAGATGCATATCCACTACCGTTTATAAATGCGATTCTCGACAAACTTCGAAAGGCGAAGTATATCTCCAGTATAGACCTCAAACAGGGGTACTGGCAGGTACCACTGACCGAAGAAAGCAAACCAATTACGGCATTTACAGTACCAGGACGGGGTTTGTTTCAATTCCGAGTAATGCCGTTTGGATTACACTCTGCACCAGCGACGTTCCAAAGACTAATGGACCGCATCATAGGACCCGAACTAGACCCGTACTGTTTTGCCTACCTAGACGATATCATTATCCTAGGCGAAACATTTGAAGAACACCTACAAAATATAAGAACCGTATTTCAAAAACTAAGAGCCGCAAACCTAAGAATAAATCCCGATAAATGTCAGTTTGGGCGTAGATCTTTGAAATATTTGGGACACCAGGTTACTGCTACCGGAATACACACCGACCCAGAAAAAGTAACATCCATCACGCAGTACGCAGCTCCGTCAAATGTAAGAGGGGTACGACGCTTTTTGGGAATGGTCTCATGGTACCGACGTTTTGTACCTGCATTTTCGCAAATAGCAGCACCGTTAAACATGCTACTAAAAAAGGGCCGACGCTGGAATTGGGGAGCCGAACAGCAACTGGCATTTGAAAAACTAAAAACCGCCCTTACCGTCGCACCGGTATTAGCATGCCCCAACTTTAGTCGCCCTTTTACCCTACAGACCGATGCCTCAGATAGTGGTTTAGGAGTAGCCCTGACTCAAAACAATACCGATGGGGGGGATAATATTATCGCCTATGCTAGCCGAACTTTGACTTCGGCTGAGAAAGCGTACTCCACGACCGAAAAGGAGTGCTTAGCGATAGTTTATGGAATAGAGAAAATGAGACCCTACCTAGAAGGATACCACTTCACCGTCCTGACCGACCATCAGTCCTTACGATGGCTAAAAACAATTAAATCACCGTCCGGACGTTTAGCACGATGGCAGATGTATCTGCAACAGTTCGATTTTGAAATAAAATACCGACGAGGCGTATTAAACCGAGTGGCTGATGCACTATCTCGCCAACCGAACCCCGGTGCACCAGAGGAAGCAGAAACCAATGAGTTAGCGGCTATAGCCCTAATAACAGAGGACGAACAGTGTTCCTGGTATGCGAATAAAATAAGGGAGGTGAAAAATCACCCCGAAGCACACCCGACGTATTGTATACGAGATGGAAACCTGTACCGACACTTTTGGAGCTCATCAGACATGACCGAACCGGACATGATGGATCCATGGAAACTCTGTATACCGAAAACCGTAAGAACCAGAATAATGGAGGAGAACCATAACTCTGCAACCGCCGGACACATGGGAATAGCAAAAACTACAGCCCGTATCACGTTAAGATACTACTGGCCTGGTATGTCTCGCGACATAGCCCAGTATGTTAGACAATGTATCTGCTGCCAGCAATATAAACCGTCGCAACAACAGATACCCGGAAAAATGCAGCCGTCAAGAAACCATACACCGTGGGAAACTGTTAGTACAGATTTAGTAGGACCATTACCGAGGTCCTCTAAGGGTAACGCATACGTAGTGATGTTCCAAGACCGCTTTACTAAGTGGATTCAATGCCGTGCTATACGGAAAGCAACGTCACGCGCCGTTAGTCAAGCCCTGTATGAACTAGTACTAACACAATTTGGCCGTCCGAAAACCGTTATTTCCGACAACGGCACACAGTATACCGGAAAAACTTTTAGAGACCTGCTAAAAGAATACGGTATAGACCACCGACTAACACCACCGTATACCCCGCAAGCGAACCCCGTAGAAAGAGCAAACCGAACCATGAAAACCATGATTGCTCAGTTTTGTGGTGACAACCATAAAAATTGGGACGCTGACTTACCTGACCTGACTTTCGCTTTTAATACCACCCGTAGTGATTCGACCGGATTTTCACCCGCTTTTTTGAATTTTGGTCGAGAATTAGAACCCCCGAGATCCTACTATCAGGAGCAGCAACCAAAACCAGGCAGTTCTACCGAACCTGACGACGATCAGCTTATTCAACAGACCGACCGAGTGAATAAGCTGACTGAAGTGTATGAGTTGGTCAGAATTAATCAGGCCAAAGCGTTCACCACACAAAGCCATCACTACAATCTCCGACGTAGAGAGTGGCGATGCCATGTCGGCAACAGTGTGATGAAGCGTGAACACGTCCTGTCGTCCGCTGAAAAAGGTTTTGCCGCGAAATTAGCCCCGAAATATTCCGGCCCGTATACTGTTACAAAAGTAATCTCACCCGTGGTTTATGAACTAAAAAGCGTAAAAGGAAAAAAGCCCTACCGAGTTCATATTAAAGATTTGAAACCGACCCATGACATAGACCCTGTATTTACCGTAATCACTCCTAATTTTCAGAATGCCGAGACTATCAGGAGAACCGCCACTGGGATCGGCTATTCCGGATCTTACCCGCCCAGTGAACGACTTGCAGGAAAGAATCGAGGCCACCCGGCGAAGGTTGGCAAAGGTGAAACGCCTGCTGCCAGGATTTCAAGTGCCGGGCCCAAGAATCAAGATCCTGCAGAACCTCGTGGTAGTGCCAGCCCGAAACAACGTCATCGGACCTGCAGCTCCAGGCAATACAAACAGCAGTAATGTAGTAACCAGCAACCTGGACCACGACCTGTTCCGTTGGTTGGATGCAGAACAGGCGATCAGGGAACCGACCGACAGCATGGCAATAACGGCCAAAAATTGCAATGCTCCGGCCCTGTACCGCCGATGGCCGGAAGCCTCCTTGGCCGAAAAATTGTTGGTGGAATCTCGCCCGGATTACTGGACGAGCGAGGTCCGCCAAGCTCTAGCCCGATACCGGCCACCGAGTATACCAGACTCGCGGCGCGTTCGACGCACTTTCCGTACAAAGGATGGGCGGAAGATTACAATAAACATCCCGCCCGTGGACCGCCTCTGAGAAAAAAAATCTGACAAATTGGCATCATGCAAATAAGCTGTATATAATGTAAATAACTAGGATAAGCTGTGTATAAATAGATAGTGATATATAGGATAGAATTAGCTGTAATATGTATACGCCACCAGTAAGACACCCACCGTGTTTGCAACCCTCCAGTTGGTCATAAGACTTATAAAAAGCAAGTTACCGTATGTTTATTGCTTTTTTTTTGATTTGCAGAACATGACCAGTCCCGTACTAAGTTTGTGTACGTCACCGTTACCGCCGATAAAGGAGGAAGCCGCTCCAGGGTCTGAATATGGCCCTGAGGAGCCAACACCTCTGCAATTAGGAAGAGATCCTCTCATGCATACACCGTTTGACGGTCCGTTTGTGCCGCCGTATACTGGTCCAAAGCCATGGACCCTAATAAAAGCTGAAGCTCGGGAAAAGCACCGCCCATATCCGGACTACATTATTATAACCAACAACCTATGTTGGCGTTGTGGTGTTTCAGGGCACAAGAGAGAAAAGTGCCACCGCCGCCCGATTCTATTTTGCTCCCGTTGTGGTAAAACGGGAACAATGTCCAGAAACTGCATGTGTTCCAAAGAGGTACGACATCAGAAGTACTTAGCTCCGGCTAGTATCCCATGCCGCCATTGCGGGTGTCCAATGGCCGGGCAGAAGGGATCCCACTACCTGTAAACTGGTATAGATAAAGAAACCGAGAAGATGATATTCGGCATAGGCAGGTTATCCCCTATGCGCAACGTGGGACCGGATTAAGGAAGCCTATCAGGATACCGGATGTTACAAAACATAATATAGTAAAATATTTAAGTAGTAGGGAAAGTATAGTACTGTGAAAATATTTTTTTTTAGGATTTTTGTTTATATAAATAGGACAGGCTAGCTGTCATTTAAGATAGTCATTAGGTAAATATAGTAAAATATTTAAGTAGTAGGGAAAATATAAGTACTTTGAAAATATTTTTTTGTATATAAATAAGACAGGCTAGCTGTTAATAGGTAAACCTGATTTAAGTTGGCACTAAGAAAAAAAAAAATTAATTTAGATAAAAAAAAAAAAAATTAATTTTTTTTATCGAAGTAAGGGGGGTGTGTGACGAAGTCACATTTTAATCAAACATATTTCATAGTTATTCCACATAATTTATAGTAAAGACATCGATTAAATAATTAAACTAGCGAACTAGCTAAGTACCGGCTCCCGCAGAACACCCAGTATAGCTCAACCAAAACCATTCCGCAGTGCGACCATGCACAGCCAATCAAAAGGCGCAATCCCCCAGAGTACCGTAGTACTGGTGGGAGAACGCGAACCTTGCTCCGGACGTTGAGAACGTCGTGGAAGACACTTCTCACCGAGCCCCGGCTTAACCGAGACGTTTCACTGAGCCCTTGCCTAAATCCTTTAAATACCACCGTCGTGTAAATTTTCCGCCACGAGCCACCGATTTGACTGTACAAGTAAGTATACCTGTTAGCACCGTGGAGGGATGTAGTTGTCTCCTCGCCAGAGAAAAGAGTGTTAGGTTCTGTTGAAAAAGGGACGTATATGATCATGTGTTCTCACGCTGATCCTGTACCAACTTAAAAGTTTTTCCGAAGAACGTTCCGCATTCTTCGGAAAGCCAACAGGGAAGACTGAAACCGAGTGACCGAAGGGCTGCCGACTATCGGAAGGGTATATATGTGTTTTCACGCTGTATACACTTTCGATATTCAACAAAACCCGTTTCGGGAGACCGGCTACTTTGAAGTGTGTTTACGCTCATTGTAATCGCCTCCCGTAATAGAGCGAAAGGGAATGAACCGCAGGATGAATGTTGTGGGGACTAGCCGCCGACTGACTGCACTATAGTGTTTTCACGCGTAGTGTAGCCTGTCGGGGGTAACTACCCTGTGTCGATCACCGGAGCATCTTGGTGTGTTTTTACGCCCATTACTGCCCCGGTTACCGATTCACCGAAACTAAGAATGACCGAATGTGTGAGGAATGTGGTGTTCTCTGGCGAGCGAAGTTAGTCCGTTTCCTTGCCACGATGGTAGCAGTCCGTATGTCTGTGACAGCCCCTTATGACCGCTGGAGCCTTTTTCCTTTTTAATCCGATGCTTTAATCCCGCTAAACACCCTGCTTTCTTGCACGCATAGTTTGCTCTATCGTACCTGTCTGCTTTACACCCTCCCGTAGTAGCTTGTTCACATAAAATGTGGAACCGCCGCACCCCCTCTAAAAACCGTATATTTTAAATAGCATAGTTTTAGCTTCTGTATAGTAAATGTCAGCCGCAAATAATCAACGCTATTAGTTAATAAATTGTTTAGAACACACCCGTATTCTGTGTTATTATTTATTAAATAGGCAAAACGGCTATAGTAGGCGCATAGACCCCTGGAGTACCGTTTCTCCAACTGTGTAAAAGCTACCTATAGGTCTGGTGGTTCTCTGTTACACCTTAAAACAACAGAGTGGCGCTCGAGAATTATCCGTCTCAAGAAAGTACAGGCCGACAAGACTGTTCGGCATTACGAACCACAGCAGGAGCGTTACAATGTCATCTTACTAACGGCACATACCGGGAATTTCTAACTTTACCAGTTTACTTTACAGAATGTTTCAAATTTACGGCACAAAATCGCCTCTACTAATAACACCCTGTATATCAGTAGAATCGTTTTACAGATTAACGTTAGGAACTTAAAATGGTTTGTAACACCTTAAGGTACACTGTAAACATTAGTTCGTCAAAATCGGATGAGCGGTTCATAAGATAGTTAAGAGCAAACTTTTGCTGGATTTTAGAGTATTCGCTAATTTTGACGAGAAGTGTATATGTATTGTTAGAAATTGTTTACATCTGATTTAGCATTCTTCGTATAGCCGAATATGGCGTCATTGAAAATGTTTACTTAAAGTATAGAATTTCCTCTTGAGCGTTATTGACTGTTGATAAATCTATTTTAAGAATATGAATAGCTAGTGGTTCACTTTTAGGCAGTTTTAAGAAGATGATTGTAAGTTCTTTGGTAAAGTCTATACGAAGTCAGTGTAAACGGCTAGGAAATTGGGGTACGATCAATATCTCATAGATTTGCATTGATTTGCATGAAATAAAAATACAAATCCTCATTGACCGCTCCTCGTAAATAGTCAACGTGGACTTGATAAGTATGTCACGACAAAATGTGGGCGGTATTAGAAAACTAGCGCATTTCATTGGTCCCTGCTAAATTTCTTCCGAAATCGAAAAGCCCGGCCCGTTCAACGATCGATACTCTGATCAATATTTGTCAGAGGGAGATAGGCTAGTCCGTCGCAAATAACGTGGAAGAGACGAAGATAAAAGATTTGTCATCCCCTGCTTGGTTTCAATTGTGGACGGGCCGGCCAAGGGTCCGAATTCTATATCGTATGATTTTTAAATGATAATCAGTGGAGTGCCATAACTCGTTGTTTCAGTTTACGTGTTTTAACAATTTCGTTTTGTTAGTTTTGTCAGTATAAGCTTTATACTTTGTTGTTGTTTTTGTGATTGTTGTTGGTGTGTGTATTTTACCTCTGTTTTTATTACATAACTTTGTTGTTGTTCTTGGAAGCCAATATTGAGCTAATCAAAATGGCGTTCTGGAGACCTTTCGATATTTCTGATGGTGAATCGGAATCTGAAAATTCCAAAACCAATGCCGTTGCAGAGCCTTTAGAATTTCGTAATAAAGACTTACATATTCAGACACAAAGAATTATTTTAAATATTTATACATGTTTGAAAAGCGAAAATCATGAAGCCTCAGAAAATGAAATAGTAAAAAGAGTTTGTGAGCTTACTAAAGTTCCACGCTCTACAGTTTATAAAGTGATTAAGGTAGGAGATATCATTGACCATTCTTTAAAGCGAAAAAGGTCCGACCAAAAGCTAAAAAAAATTGATAATGCTTCCAAAGAAGTTATACGCCGAGTGGTATATCAATTTTACAAAGACAGCAAAGTCCCGACGTTAGAAATGATTCGAGATAAATTATCGGATTACCAGTATTATGAATACAAATCTCTCGACACTTTGCGTAATATCTTACTTAATTGCGGTTTTAAATATAAAAAACTGGATAAAAGAATGGTTATCATGGAATCGCATCGCATAGTTGCTCACCGACAAGAATATTTACGCAAAATTCGGGAATACCGCCAAGAAAAAAGGGAAATAGTGTATTTAGATGAAACGTGGTTCGATACACACGACGTAGTCGAGTATGGTTGGGTAGATGATAGCAGTAATTGCAAATTAAACGGACCTTGTTCTCGCGGCAAACGAGTGATTATACTGCATGCAGGAAGTGATAAGGGCTTTGTACCCAATGCTTTATTATTGTCTGCCAAAAATATTAAGCACTCTTCGGCTGATTATCATGAAGACATGACCGCCAGTCTATTTGAAAAGTGGTTTAACGAACAATTGCTGCCGAATATTCCCTTAAATTCCGTTATTGTAATGGACAATATTCTCAAATTCATGGAGAGCAAAAATGTGGAAATTCCTCAAAAGGCGACAAAAAAAGTGTTGTTGGAAGTTATTAAAAAATATAACTTTACGAAAGAATATGTCATTGACAAATTATGCGAAGCACATGGTCATACTATTTTACGACTTCCCCCCTATTACTGCATATTTAATCCTATCGAGATGATGTGGGCTGCCATCAAGAAAAAACTTAGAAAATATAATCAATCGCCAACTAACAGTGACTTTGTACTAGGAAATATAAGGACAGTAATTGATGAAGTAAACGCGAGTGGCATTTGGATGAACTGTGTCCGTCATGTTATCGAAAAGGAGAGCGAATATTGTATTTTACCGGCTATTGACCCCATAATAATAACGCCAAATACAGATTCCAGCTCTGCGGATTCAGATAGTGACTTTTGATTTATACTTTTCGCTCGGTTGTAGAAAAAATCATATACTGACATAAAAAAGGTGCGTTTAATAAAACCCAATTATGCTAGCAATCAAGCAAACGTTGTTTAAAATAATATTTATTATATCTATGTATAATTTAAGAAAAATATAATTAATTCAACATTTTTCCATTTCTACCGTCGCGTCGCACGCCTATGCCGAAATATTCAAAGGAGATGCCGGCTGTCAATCCAAATTTGATTTTTTGCTGTTTACACTGAGTTCGTATAGACTTTAACACTTGAACGTTGTGTTTCATAGTTGGCAAATATATTTTGTTAATCAAAATAGTGCCGTGTATTTTTTTGGTACTGTTAACAGTATATACAAATTTTGTAAATACTGGTCAATTAAAACTGCATTGTAATTGTATTTTTTTTTGTAATTTAGGTTGTTTACCTCTTAATACTGATTATAGGATAATGCTTATATCTACATGGTAATTATTAATCTTCAATGATACTGTTGTGGAAGTCAGTTTTTGCCTTTTAAATTTTCTTTATATAGAATTTTTTCCCAATTCAAAAAGTGGAATTAGATAGCCATTATCATTCTACGTAAGGCCGTATATCAGTTTTTCAATTCAGATAAGTATTTTTTGCGAAATTCTGCAAAAACTAATTGCAGGAAGGCCACGCCTCCCTGCTATTCTCTAATGCAAAATAATTCAACCAATCAGAACCGCCGCAGGAGATGGCCGGAAAGTATATAATCGCGGGATTTCCTGCAGTCGGAATGAATCATTTTGACTGCAGCAGCCTCCGCGCGTGGTCGAGTGTCAAACGAGTTTGGAAAATTAGATTTTTTCAAAACGAGGTTTTACCAAATAGAGTTTCAGCGAAAATTAAGTGAAAATCGTGAAGCCTGTCTTCTAATGGAAGATAAGGCGAGTGAGATCCAGCCGATGCCGCCGGATGAGGCGGCCGGCAAAAACCGCATCGCGCTGGTGCAAAAAAACAATGTAACCACTAAAAAAAGTGAGAAAAGTGAAAGTGCAAGACGTCAGCGTTCCATTAGCAGGGAGAAGAGGGAGACACCTGAGGAGAGGTGTAATAGGCTTGAAGAAAAGTGGGAACGTGAGTTCGATCGTATGAACAATAAGTGGCAGAAAAAAGTGGATGACTGCACTGGGCAGATTTCAATGTTGATGAGACAGAATCAAGAGCTTCTCGACGTAATAAGTAAGTACGAGGCTTATATAGAACGTAGGGAGATCTCTCATTCTGTTGCTATTTCTGAAAAAAATTGATAAAATTGATAAATTAGGTACACCTGACACCTTTACACATTTAAACAATGATGAATTAAAATCAGTAGAGCCAGTAAAATCAGTAGAACCAAAAATAAGTCCTTCAGACCAAATGCAAAAGTGCTCTGAACCTAAAAAAAACGCACCAGGCCCTTCAGGCACTCAAAATGATAAAATAGAAAATAAACAAATCAATAATGGAAAAACCTTCCAGAAATCAAAGCCAAAAATAAACATTAAAAAAGTAACAGAGCCAACAATGATAAATTATCCGAACGATATTAACTTTAGCGATTCCTCCTCGGACTCAGGTACCGAGAGGGCCGGTCGTCAAGGACCGTCAAAAAATGTCGAATTGGATATCGAAGACTCAGAGATGCGGTCTCTCTCGGAGTCTGAGTCGGAGAAGGAATCTGCAAAAAATAAAACTGACGATGGTTATACAAAAATTAACCGACAAAGGCGTAAACGCGCACGGACGACACTAACAGATACAGCAGACAAAACTAACAAACGCAAGAACACTGCCGAGGAGTTCCCTTCATTGGCGGCAGTTAGCAGCAAAAATTTAGAGATCTTTAAAGATTCAAGCAAGAAAATTGCAGCCAATGGAGGGAATCCCTCGACAGAGTTGCCAAAAACGTTAGACAAACAAACAGGACAAGACAAAAGACCAAACGCGACAAGTATTGATGAGGACGATCTGGTGCGGAGGGTGAGGGTACCACCGATCGTGATTCACGACAAAGCCATGTATAGTAAGGTTGTAGCATATCTTCGCACCAAAGGAATAGACACCGGAAAAGGAGTCACGACAGCAGAAGGGGTCAGGATCAATCCTCCCACCCCTCGTGACTACAGGGAGGTCCGCAACTTTCTGATCCAAAAAAAGATAGTGCATCACTTTTTCCCATTTGCGGATGAGAAGGAGCTGCATGTAGTCATCAGGGGTGTTTTGGAGGCTTGGTCCGAAGCCAAAATCCAAAAGGACCTAGAAAATCTAGGACTGCATCCATCGAAAGTGGTTAGATGAAAGAGGGCAGACTCTACGCCCATGCCCATAGTGCTGGTCCTGCTCCCCAAAGACGAGAAGAGGATTTATGAGTTGAGATACCTTGACAATCTCAGAGTCAAGGTTGAAGCTCAGAGGACAAAGCCAACAACGACGCAATGCCATCGTTGTCAAATGTTCGATCATTCGCAGCACAAATGCACTGCTGCAATAAGATGCCTGCGATGCGCAGGAAGTCATCGTGTCGGCGAAAGTCCGAACAGAGACAACCTTAGGTGTTACAACTGTGACGGTGTTCACGCGGCTAATGATAGGGTGTGCGCGAAGCACCCCGATAGAATCAAAGAGGTAGCCATCAGAAAACAGGCCCAAAAAAGTCAGGCTAAAGTCCCCCCAGCCACTTTCAAATGGGGAACTCAGAACAACTCTGAACTTCAGAGTAATCCCCAAGAAAGGGGTGGGAATCGACAACAACAAAAACAGGGAGCTGAACCAGTGCATGGCTGGGAGGCGATTATCCAAACTTCCATGCATTCTCTTCTGGCTGAATTCCAGGTGAAATGAAAGCCATGATGACGACACCCACATCATCGTGTCGTTGATGGCGTTGCAGACAGAAGTTGCACATTTTAGCTTGGCAACATTCAATATAAATGGTATCAAAGGTAAAAAACTTGAAATAATTGACTTTGTACAAAGATACGATATTGATATCTTTATGATCCAAGAGACATGGTTAAAAGGTGAGAGGTTCACTGTCCCCAACTACGTAGTTCACAGGGTTGATCGCAGTGGTCGACCAAAAGGGGGAACCATGATCTTGGTGAAGAAAAATATCATCACTCAAACATTGTCAGGTCTTGCGAATTGTACTCTCATTGAGGGTACTTTCATCAAGATAAAAACCAAAAATGGGTGGACAAAACTTGGTTCTGTCTACATTAGCCCCTCAGTTAAGATAAACGAGGTCTGCCTGGCAGAAATCTTCAATGCGCAGGAGCCGATCAGTGTAGGGGGCGATCTCAACGCGACCCACAGAACGTGGGGCTGCAGGTCGCAGAACACGCGTGGGACCGCCCTATATAATGCATCAAGCGATCTAATATATTTAATTATGCCGCCGGAGGAGCACACCCACCATCAGTCGGGTGCTCTTCCGGAGATATTGGACATCTTTGTCATCAAAAACACTGGTCGCATGACGCAGCCAGTTGTTTTAAACGAAATGACATCAGCCCACAGGCTGGTCATGGTGGAGTATGGCGATGCTGCGGAAAGGGGGCAGGGCTACGTCACAGTCACAAAAACTAACTGGAGGCTCTTCAAGCACCGGTTAGAAAATCAAAGACTGCACCCGATCGTTACTGACGAGGATTTGGAAACGGCGGTGAAAAAACTGACCTTAGATATCGACAAAGCCATGGCCGACTCGTCGGAAACAAAGGTGTCCAAGTTTTTAAAAAAAGGGGATTTGGGTCCAGAACTGATTCGGCTGATAAAAGTCAAAAACAAAACGATGCGTTTAGCTTACAGAACAGGCGATCCGCAGATCAAAGCTAGAGCAAACAGGGAATCAGCAGAGGTCAAAAGACTTCTGATTGAGAAGGAGTCCGAGCTATGGAATCATAGGACTAAGGATTTGAACATAGAGGACTCCTCCATCTACAAATTTACGAGGTCGCTGATTAGAGGAGGCAAAAAACCAGTTCCACCTCTCAGAGCCCCTGCTCTAAACACGTTCAAAACAAGTCCGGGGGAGAAGGCTGAACTGTTCGCGGAAAGTCTTCGCGAGCAGTTTAGCCTTTTCCCGACGGATGATCGTCAGCGTGATTTGCGGATCGCCAGAACGGTTGAAATTTTTAAAAGCACTCCAGCTGATGCCGGCGCAATAGCCGAAGTATCAGCCGAAGAGGTCTGGACAATATTGAGATCAATCAATGCCAAAAAAGCCCCTGGTTTTGACGGCATAAAAAATAAGGCTTTGAAGAATTTGCCAGAAAATGCAGTTCTGGCGATTGTAAACATAGCCAATGCAATAATCAGAAAGGGTCGCTTCCCAGACGCTTGGAAAAGGGCCAAGGTCGTTGTGATTCCTAAGGCTGGTAAGGATCTCCAGCTTGCAGTCAACTATCGGCCGATAAGTCTCTTATCGTGTCTAGGCAAGATCATTGAAAAATTAATACTTAATCGGGTAACTGATTTTGTATTGAACAATGATATTTTACCACCAGAGCAGTTCGGTTTCAGACCTGCTCATTGCACGGTGCGCCAGACAACGAGGTTGGCTACAAACGTACTAAGAGGATTCAACAAAGGACAGTCGACAGGAGCGGTCTTTTTTGATATCTCAAAAGCATTCGACAAGGTCTGGCATGATGGTCTTGTTCTAAAGCTAATTAGGTTGGGTATGCCAAACATTTTAATAAAAATTATCCAGTCATATCTCGAGGCAAGGTCCTGCGTGGTGTCATCCGAGGACACTCTGTCATCGGTCATTGAGATCAAGGCAGGTGTGCCGCAGGGTTCACCCTTAGCGGCCATCCTCTACAATGTTTATACGTCGGATGTCCCAAAACATCCTCAAACAGGACTTTATCTATTTGCGGATGATACTGCGATCACTGCCACCTCGAGATCGCCCTTGTGTGTAATTTTGAGGCTGCAGCGGCACATTGCTCTCTTTTCACGGTGGTTGGTGGAGTGGAAGCTTCGCCTCAATCCCGAGAAGACCCAGGCCATCTATTTCTCGAAGGCAAGGCTGAAGTTGCCAAGGGAGAAGATTCGAGTTCTTAATCATCAGATTCCTTGGTCAAACAAGGTAAAGTACCTTGGCCTTTCCTTCGACAGAAGGATGACCTGGAGGTTCACGGCTGAGGAGAGGCTTCTAAAAGCTAGGAGACAGCTCTTCGCCATTTACCCACTTATCAATAAGAAAAACAAGATATCGCTAAAAATCAAGGTCAACCTTTATAAAATTTTAGTAAGACCAGTGTTGACTTATGGAGTTCCAACGTGGTCCACGCTCTGTGCTACCCAACACCTGAAGCACCAGAGACTCCAAAACATGGCACTACGAATGATAACAGACGTACAAAGACACTTTCCTGTAGAGCAGGTCTACAGAGACATGAGAATTGACACTTTAAAACAATTTTACGACAAGATCATACACGACTACTTCAAACGAACAGACACCTCGACAAACCCATTGATTAGACAGTCACATATTAGGTCAGGGCAGAATGAGAGATCTCGCTACCCCAAAGATTGGATGCCTCCTTGAAATCGCGGATCAAAAATTAAAATCTTTAAAATTTCATAAAAATTTCAAAATTTCAAAATCTCAAAATTTAAACATTCATAAAAATCTTTAAACTTAAATCAAAGCTCAAGCAACAAAAACAACAGCAAAGAATCTTCAATTTGTAATCAGCCATTCAGAAAGAGGAGTAAAAGAGCCTAGCTCTATCTCAAGAAAATACCCATAGCACTCCGTCGGAATGAGAAGCCATCTGCTCTTACTAGTTGCAGCAACGTTAAGAAGCCAGCTTTATTTCATCATTATCACTCAGTTAGTACCTAGCATTTGCACAAAGCTAGCGAAGGGTGTTTGATAGTCAAGGGGATCGCAATACTCGCTTTGAAGGGTCAGCATTGTGATCATCCGAGAAGAACGAAACATTCAGTACTCTACCGCGGTTAGGGCAAAGTGTTTCATAGTGTGTTTTTGGGGATAACTTCAAACCTTGCGTTTTCCCCGCAAGTTAAATAAAGGGCGAAATTCACTCAACACCCCAGAACGCACTTAAAATAAAATCGCAAGCCAAACGAAATCTTGTTGCTCTGAACCAGTCGGACGCAGGAAACTAGTTGGCATAGAAGCCTACATCATAAACATTTAAAACATTAACTTACCCATGAACGCTGCTCAAAAGACTTTCTAACAACACCAATATCTTCCGTGATTTTTAGTTCTTACTAAAAGTCATTGGTCAAGTATGAATTAAGCTTGATTAGATAAACATATCTAATTAAGGTAGTTGTAGCATTATTATATTTTTTAAACTTAATTTGGATTATTATCTTGCCGTCGTTTTCCGACGTTACTTAGGAATTATTTGGATTATTATCTTACCGTCGTTTTCCGACGTTACTTAGGAATTATTTGGATTATTATGTTACCGTCGTTTTCCGATGTTACTTAGGAATTTGCATGGTTGAGTATATCTCTAAACCCCGCCTCCCAGCATTGTGGTTGGTGGACTTATCCTTATAGTTGTAAGAGAATTGTTTCTACGTTAATTTTTGTTATTCCTAAATAGCAAAAAGAATAATACCAAAATATCATTCTGACTGCAGCAGCCTCCGCGAGCGGTCGGCGTGTCAACGAGTTTGAATAATTGGAACTTTTTGAAACGAGTTTCCACGAAGTAGAGTTTATTATTGAGTTTAATAAAAGTGAAAGTTTTAAGCTGATCTCCATGGGGGATTCAGCGAGAGAGATCCAGCCGATGCCGCCGGATGAGGCGGCCGGCGAAAGTAGAATTTCTTTCATTCAGAAAAACAATATTGTGAAAGTGAGTGATAAGTGTGCGAAAAGCGGCAAGCGAAAGACGTCGGCGAGCCGCTCCAACCGAGAGGAGAGAGAGACGCCGGATGAAAAGTTTGCGAGGATGGAGGAGAAGTGGGAGAGAGAGTTTGACCGCATGAACTCGAAATGGGCAAAGAAGGTTGAGGATTGCACTTCGCAAATTGGTATGCTCGTCAAGCAAAATCAAGACTTAATGGAAATAATAAGTAAGTACGAAGCTTTTATTGACGCTAGGGGTATTTCTCAGTCGGGCAATAAAGTAAAATCAATTGTTGATGTAGGTACACAGGACACAATTACACATTTAGATCAGGATAAAGTCAAAGGTCCTTCAGACAATTTAATAGGTCCTTCAGACACTAAAATCAATTGCAATAATGAAAATAATTCTCCAGGCCCTTCAGGCATCCAGAAAAAAGCCTCAAAAAATGCAATTGAAAAGAAAGAACAAGTAATAAAAATTCAGAAACCAAAAATAACAATAAAAAAAGTGGATAAGACAGCGACAATGACAGACTATCCCAACGATGTAAATTTCGATGACTCCTCTTCGGATTCCGACGCTGAGAGGGCCGTTCATCGGGATCTACTCAAAAAGGCGAAAACTGACGTCGAGGACGCAGAGATGCGGTCCCTCTCGGAGCCTGAATCCGGAAAGGAGTCCGACAAAAGTAAAGCTGACGACGGATACGTCAGAATAAATAGACAGCGACGTAAACGTGCAGGGACGAGACTGACCGACCCCACGAATACAAACAACAAACGCAAGAACACTGCTGAGGAGTTCCCTCCGCTCGCGGCGGTTGACAAGTCTAAACTTGAGATTTTTAACAAATCCGACAAGGCAGGTGCAGCGAGTGGAGGTGACTCCTCAGTGGAGCTACCAAAAAAGACCACAAACAAACAAACAACGGTAAATAAACAAAATGACAACACTAGACTGAACTCGACAAACATTGACGAGGAAGATCTGGTGCGAAGGGTGCGGGTGCCACCGATTGTTATACATGATAAAAACATGTATACCAAGGTAGTCTCGTACCTCAGGACGAAGCACATCGACTGTGGAAAAGGAGTAACGACCGCCGAAGGGGTGAGGATCAATCCTCCCACCCCTCGCGACTACAATGAGGTCCGTAAGTTCCTGATACTTAAAAACATCGTTCACCACTCGTTTCCGTTCGCGGACGAGAAAGAGCTCCACGTAGTCGTGAGGGGCGTATTGGAGACATGGTCGGAAGACAAAATCAAGAAGGATTTGGAGCAACTTGGCTTACATCCGACAAGAGTGGTTAGATGGAAGAGGGCTAATTCGTCGCCCATGCCCATCGTGCTGGTCCTTCTTCCAAAAGAAGAGAAGAGGATCTACCAGCTTCGATACTTTGACAACCTGAGGGTTAAGATAGAGGCGCAACGGCCGAGGCCGATGACGACACAGTGTCATCGGTGTCAAATGTTCGGACATTCGCAGCACAAATGTACTGCTCCAGTGAGATGCCTGAGATGCTCAGGAAGTCATCGTGTCGGCGAATGCCCGAACAGAGACAACCTCCGGTGTTGTAACTGTGGTGGTGATCATGCGGCTAACGATAGGGTGTGCGCGAAGCACCCCGACAGAATCAGAGAGGCAGCCGAAAGGAAAATGGCCCAAAAAAGTTAGGCAAGGATCCCACCACCAAATTTCAAGTGGGGAACACAGAGGAACTCTGATCTCCAGAGCAGTGATTCCCCACAAAACAACAATAATAAGAAGCATGAGAACCAGGAAGCAGGACCAGCGCGAGGCTGGGAAGCTGTCATCCAGAATTCCATGCATTCTCTTCTGGCAGAATTCCAGGAGAGAATGCAACGAGAGATGAAAGCTATGATGACGACGTTAACATCAACGTGTCGTTAATGGCGCTGAAGTCAGAAGTTGCATACTATAGCTTGGCAACATTCAATATAAATGGTATCAAAGTTAAAAAACTTGAGATAATTGACTTTGTACAAAGATACGAGATTGATATCTTGATGATCCAAGAGACATGGTTAAAAGGTGAGAGGTTCACTGTCCCCAACTACATAATCCACAGGGTGGATCGTAAAGATCGACCGAAAGGGGGAACCATGATCTTGGTGAAGAAAAATATCATTGCTCAAACATTGCCAGGCCTTGCGAATTGTACCCACATAGAGGGTACGTTCATCAAGGTAAAGACCAAAAATGGGTGGGTAAAAATTGGTTCTGTCTACATTAGCCCCTCGGTTAAAATAACCGGGGCCTGTCTGGCAGAAATCTTTGATCCAGAAGATCCGATCGTTGTAGGGGGTGATCTCAACGCAACCCACAGAGTGTGGGGCTGCAGGTCGCAGAACGTGCGTGGGGTCGCTCTCTATAACGCGTCAAATGATCTAAATTATTTTATAATGCCGCCGGAAGAGCACACTCACCATCAGTCAGGTTCTCTTCCGGAGATATTGGACATCTTTGTTGTCAAAAACACTGGCCGCATGTCGCAGCCAGTTGTTTTGAACGAGATGACATCAGACCGCAGGCCGGTCATGGTGGAGTATGGTAATCCTGCGGAAAGGGGGCAGGGCTACGTCTCTGTTACGAAAACTAACTGGAGGCTCTTCAAGCGCCAGTTAGAAAACAATGAAAGACTGCACCCGATCGTTACTAATGAGGAATTAGAAACAGCGGTGAAAAAACTGACTTCAGATATAGACAAAGCCATGGCCGACTCGTCTGAAACAAAGGTTTCCAAATTTTCAAAGAAAGGGGATTTGGGTCCAGAACTCATTCGGCTGATAAAAGTCAAAAATCAAACGATGCGCTTAGCATACCGTACTGGCGATCCGCAGATTAAAGCTGCTGCGAATAGACAAGCAGCCGAAATCAAGAGAAAAGTAGCTCAAAAGGAGTCGGATCTATGGGTTCACAGAACCAGGGATCTGAGGATTGAAGATTCATCTATTTACAGATTTACGAGGTCTTTGATCAGGGGGGGCAAAAAACCTGTCCCCCCTCTCAGGGATCTTGTCAATAATCAGGTCATAACAAGTCCGGGGGAGAAGGCTGAGCTGTTTGCGGCAAGCCTTCGCGAGCAGTTTAGCCTTTTCCCCTCGGAGGATCTGCAGCGTGATCTGCGGATTGCCAGGACGGTTCAAATTTTCAAATCTACTCCTGCTGATCCCGGCGCAATAGCCGACGTATCAGCCGATGAGGTCTGGACAATATTGAAGTCAATCAATGCCAAAAAAGCCCCTGGCTTTGACGGCATACGAAATAAGGCATTAAAGAATTTGCCAGAAAATACAGTATTGGCGATTGTAGACATAGCCAATGCAATAATCAGAAAGGGTCGCTTCCCGGACGCTTGGAAAAGGGCCAAGGTTGTTGTGATTCCCAAGACTGGTAAGGATCATCAGCTTGCAGTCAACTATCGGCCGATAAGTCTCTTATCGTGTCTAGGCAAGGTCATTGAAAAGTTAATACTTAATCGGGTAACTGATTTTGTATTTAACAATGACATTTTACCACCAGAGCAGTTCGGTTTTAGAGCTGCTCATTGCACGGTGCGCCAGACAACGAGGTTGGCTACAAACGTACTAAGAGGTTTCAACAAACGACAGTCGACGGGAGCGGTCTTTTTTGACATCGAAAAAGTATTCGACAAAGTCTGGCATGATGGTCTAATACTAAAGTTAATTAAGTTGGGTATGCCAAACATTTTAGTCAAAATAATTCAGTCTTATCTCGAGGCAAGGTCCTGCGTGGTGTCATCCGAAGATACGCTGTCAACAGCTATCGAGGTGAAAGCAGCTGTGCCGCAGGGTTCGCCCTTGGCGGCCATCCTGTATAACATCTATACAGCCGACGTGCCCAAGCACAACCAAACTTCATTATATCTGTTTGTGGATGACACTGCGATCACTGCCACCTCGAGATCGCCCTTGTGTGTAATTTTGAGGCTGCAGCGGCACATAGCTCTTTTCTCTCGGTGGTTGGCGGAGTGGAAGCTTCGCCTCAGCCCGGAGAAGACTCAGGCCATGTATTTTTCGAGGGCTAGGCTCAAGTTACCAAGAGAAAAGATTAAAGTCATGGGGAGACAAATTCCTTGGTCTAACAGAGTAAAATATCTCGGCCTAGCCTTCGACAGAAGGATGACCTGGAGGTTCACGGCTGAGGAGAGGCTTCTAAAAGCTAGGAAGCAGCTCTTCGCCATCTATCCACTCATAAACAAGAAGAACAAAATATTGTTCAGGACAAAAGTCAATTTGTATAAAATCCTTGTCAGACCAGTCCTGACGTACGGGATACCTACATGGTCAACTCTCTGTGCCACCCAACACCTTAAGCACCAGAGGTTCCAGAACATGGCCTTACGAATAGTGACAAACACACAAAGACATTTTCCTGTTGACCTGCTTCACAGAGACATGAAAATAGACACACTACGACAATTTTACGACAAAATAATTAAAGACTACTTCAAACGGACGGACACATCCACGAACCCCCTGATTGTAAATTCACATATAAAAAAGAGGCAGACTGAGAAATACTTCTACCCGAAAGACTGGCTTCCGCCTTAAAAATCGCGTCAATTCAATTCATTAACTCAAAAATTATTTCAAAATCAAAATCAAATAGTCTAAAACAATAATCTCAATTTCTCAAACAAAAGTGTAATCCAAAAAACAACAGCCAAGAATCATCAGCAAGTAAACAAACAATGCACAAAAAGAAGTCAAGGAGCATGCTCCAGCTTGCAAAATCACCCAATACAACGGTAATACCAAAATTAATTTTTTTCGTTACTTAGCCCTTTTGTTGTTAAATCAGTTTTAATAGTCGTGGGTGCTAGGATTTATAAAATCGACTATTTTGATTTATTAAAATATTGTAACTTAATCAGTAGGAAGCCAGTGGCTATTTTTTAAATAGTATATAAGTTAGAGCGACTTTTTTGAATTGTAAAAAAGCGCTGACAAGACTAGACACAAACCGTGAATCACAATTACGACATACAATTTTTAAATTGCCCAGCCCTCCGTGAACTTTAAAGAGACTAACGTTCATAATAGAACCAAAATGTTTCGTTCCCCTATTCATCAATCTCTCGCGGATAGTGAGGCGGTGAGAGACTCTCTCTCGCCGGGTGGAAAGGAGGGTCCTCTACAAGACAAGACATTTTTGCCTAAAAAACTTTTTAATGACTTAACAGCTATACACTTAGCGCAAGATAGACGGGCTCGCGAGCTGACTCGCTCTATAAGTCAAAAAATTAATAAGTATTCGGTATTTGACTTGCCAAATAATCATAATGATGTAAATTTTAATGCGCGGAAAGCAATGAGCTGTAACTCTCTGGTGGCGCAGCCCCCCTTTGGAAATTCATATACGGGACACAACGCTGGCGACAACATAAGTTGTAAATCGCAACCTGCTACGAATATTTTGCGTAATATCAAGCGTACCTTTAATATTAATGCCGAATTAAAATCTAGCAAACCGATTCTACAATATGGCATCCCTGGTGGGGAATTTGTTCGCGAACAAAATAACGATGACTTAGATTTTCATATTGACAATCCACCTCCAAGCGTTAGTTCAAAAGGCGATCAAGAAAGCTTTGATACAAGCTTCAACCCACGAAAAACGCCAGCTAATAAAATCCATACTCCAGAACCTATAAGCATTGCCAAAACTCAAGTACAACGTGATACCGAGTTACTGACACAGTTAGAATTGGCAAAAACATTAAAGTTATTAGCTAATAACTTAGAAGGGCAAAACAAAGTACGTAAAACTCCCTTACGTATACAATTCGCGGGATTAGAACACGAAGACCCTGTATTGTTTATTCATGAACTAAATGAATGGTTCTCTATAAATAATATAGAATCCCCGGAAAAAATTTACTATGCTCGAGAGCAGCTGATCGGACAAGCTAAAAAATGGTTTGAGCCATATAAACTATTCATAAAAAATTATCAAATATTTGCTTCCCGACTTTGCGCTAGATTTAACAGTAATGAAAATCTAGCCGAATTAAAAGCTAATTTATATGGAAAAACCCAAGGTCCTCAGGAAACAGTGGATCAGTTCATACTTAAAAAACAAGCACTCTTTGCGAGAGTATGCCCTCTCGGAGAGGAAAGTGAGTTAATATATTTATTAGTTTCACAGCTACGGCCCGAGTTACGTTCTAGAGTAAGGACTACAACTTTTGACAACATTGAACATCTAGCAGTTCTAGTCGAAAGATTAGAGCAAGACCTTAAAGAAGAAATTACTTTAATAAAAAGTCTGGCATCCCTGAACCTAAACAGAAATCCAGTAACTAATATAAATAAAGTTCAACAATTTAATAATAAAAATAATTCGGCTCCTAGCCAACAAAATAATAGCTTTACGAAAAATAATCCTGCTAAAATCGACCAAAAACCAATACTTAACAAAGAAAAAGCAAAAGAAGGCGGAGTTAAACGGTCACGTCCCTGCAGAATATGCCAGGGTGATCACTGGGATAGCGATTGCCCTAAGATTCAGGAACAACACACTCAAGCTGCAAAAAATCGACTTAAAATTTTGCAGTAAGAACGACGTATAGACGATTTAACGGAAGAAGAGTACGATAGTGACTTAGAAGCCATTAACTCAGAAGAAGTCTATGCAAAAAACTTGCGTCGGGCCAACGTAAACAATTAAATCGAAAAAACACATCTGTCTACCCAAACAACGAAAACGTCTATGTTGGTCCCAGTAATAAAAAATTACAGAGCTTATCAAATACTTCACAATTAAATCAACCACTAATTTCGATAAAATATAATAACAAAAAATATGAGGCCCTATTCGATACCGGCGCGGATTTTAATATTATCTCGTCAAGATTAGCACCTCGCGAACTTACACCTATAAAAACCAAAACCGTACAATTAGCATGCGTAGGGTTGCAAGCCACTATTTTAGGATCATGTACAATTATTAAAATAAAAATAGCCAATTTTGACTACGAATTAATTTGTTGGGTTATTAAAAATTTGGACTCAGATTTTATTTTAGGTACGCCCTTTTTAACAACGGAACATGTAATCATCGATTATCCCCGAAAATGTTTGTATATCGGTAATAAAAATCGACAGACTATTTATTGGGCTGTTAATAAAATATCACCCGCAGAAAATATTGAATTACCCGAGTTAAAAAACACTGACCCAGACGAATTAAAACAGTTAATTAAGCGTAAAGGAACCCGTGATTACATCACACCCCTCCCTCACTGATGAAGAGATGGACACTGACAATCCCGAGCCGTTCACCATCGCTGCTCGAAAACGCCAACACCAGAGTCATCTCCAGAGGCCAATCCTGTCAAAGTTTCACGAAACTTTGGAAAACCATTTCATCTTTATGCGATGATCCAACCATACCAGGCTAAGACACAAACTGCTAATCGTTTCGCAACGCTGACCCCGAACGAGGCACCTGAGCTACCGACAACGCCACAAGACAGCGACGATGACGAAGAAAATCCAAATACAGAAAAAGACAAAACAAACAATTAGACAAACACAAGAAGAACAAAAGACAATTACTAAAAAACAAGTCCCTCCAATCGTAATTGATGGAAACTTTGGCGGACGTGACAATTTTAATAAATTTAAAGAACATTTAGAGACAATCACAAAAGACTTCAATATAAAATTTGCAAAGAAGATTGTAATAGTGCACTTTGGCAACATAGATGCATATAATACATACCTAAGACTATTACGCACGGACGATAACAATCTTTTCCATACATACGCCTCAAAAACAGAGAAGACAAACGCTTTCATACTTAGGGGACTTGAAAACAAACCGACAACTGACGAAGTACTCGATGAACTAAAAAATACTCATGGACTGCCCTGTAAACAGGTTTTCAGATTGAGAACACAATTTAAGACTCTTTACATGGCAGTTTTTACTGGCGACTTGACATTAACAAAACTTCAAAGACAAATTACTTACCTACAGCACGTTTCGGTGACTTGGGAAAGACGAAGAACAACCAGCACTATCATGCAATGTAAAAGGTGCCAGATTTGGGGTCACGCGACCACATACTGCCATCGCCAACACCGATGTCTGAAATGTGCAGGTTTCCACCCCACACGAGAATGCTCTGAAGCCTTCACCCCTAAATGTGCCAATTGCGAGGGCCCGCACATGGCAAATGATGAGCACTGCCCAGTGTACATCTTCAAGATCAGGAAAATGGCACAAAACAGCAGACAGTTACAACAAGAATATATCGAAGCACCACTACCCACACACAATCCTTGGCAACAGCCGAACAACACCAGGGCAAATGGTGTCACCGTTTCGGCCAGGGCAAGTGGCCCATCTCTAATGCAACCAGCTTCCCCCCACTAAAGTCTAGGCAGCCAACCCAACAACAACAACCCCAACCCCAATCATCGCAACAGCAGGCAACGCACAGGCAACAGCCGCCTCGTGCAACTACAGCCACAGTGAGTGCGTCCGGTGGAAACCAGGTGGGAGATCTACTGGGTGTCTTTAACGAACTCAAACAGTTCAATATGACAGGTATTGTAAACATGCTCAAGGACTTTGTCCAAGTGTTGAAAAATTCCTCTAATAACCAAGAAAGACTAGTAAACATACTGGAATTCGCTCAATCCGTTGACCAGTATGAAATTTAAATGGCAGGGAAAAATAAGATAAATAATTCTTCAAATAATATAAATAAATTTTTAAATAATAAAAATAAACATTTAAATAATAAAAACAAAAACAACACTGGGACAAGGTCCTTGGGTTTAAAAATCATGAATTGGAATGCTAATGGTTTAAAAAATAAAACAGGAGAGTTTATACACTTTTTATCCAAATACGGTGTAGACGTGGCTTGCGTCACCGAAACAAAGCTGACAGAAAATGATAAACTAAAAATCAAAAACTTTGCGGTCTATCGTGCTGACCGCAATGTTCGAGGTGGGGGCGTGGCTTTAATTATTAGAGACACACTCCCACACTCACAAATTCAGAATAGAGTCACACAAATCGAACACGTAAGTGTTAGATTAAGAAACAATGCAGTCATCACTACTGCATACGCACCCCCGCGTATGCAGCTAACTGATAATGATCTTAGTCCATTTTTTGCCAGCTTTGAGAAGGTTCTCGTCGCAGGTGACTTAAATGCTCGGCACGATATGTGGGGTAATCACCATAATAATCATTATGGCAATCTCATTTTCGATTATATAACTGATAATAATATTCAACTAGTTGCCTCGGAGAGGCCGAGTCATTACCCTCCGAATGGTATGACACCAACCTTCATTGACATTTACTTAAACAAGAACATACTTGGCCTCTCCGAGGCAACTATTTTCGATGAACTAAGCTCTGACCACTTACCTCTAATTGTCCAAATGAATGTACAAATGTCTTACGAGGCACCCAACACGACATACTTACTAAAAAATATAAATTGGAGACAAATACACAACGAACGTATCACAATTAATAACAACATAAACTCAATACTAGAACTTGAAGACGAAGTTGACAAACTCACAAAAAACATACAACACGCACGCGACCAGGTTGCAACCGTTGTCAAGATCCGACACAAAGAAGATAAACTTCCAGAGGAAATCTTAAACTTAATTAAATTTAAAAATAAAATAAGGAAACAGTGGCAACGGTTGCAAAGACCTATTGACAGACTGAGAGTTAACGAATTACAACGAACAATACGAGACAAAATAAACAAACATAAAAATGACGTGTGGACAGACACATTAAACGGACTAACAACACAAGACTCCTCTTTATGGCGCTTAACAAAGCGCCTAAAGAGGAAATTTAAGAAAATTCCGACTTTACAAAATAACAACGTACAAACGGACATGGAGAAAGCAGACTGCTTGGCCGCATCACTGGCTGCAGTCTGTGTTTCTCCCGACAACACAACTGAAGAACAAAATTACATAACAAACAAAACTATAAATCTGACTAGACAAACTTACCCAATTCCACCGACGGTACTAACAAAACTACAAATCCGACCCAGAACCTTGCACGAGATAATAAAAACATTACCCCTCTGCAAGGCACCTGGACCAGACGCTATACACAACATACTGTTACGTAATATCCCTCGTAAGGCATTTGTGCAACTACTTTATATAATCAACCATATTTTCTTGCTACAACACTTTCCAAAACAATGGAAAGAGGCCACAGTTATTCCAATATTAAAACCTAACAAAGACCCTACTAGACCAGACAGCTACAGACCTGTAGCTTTGACGAATACACTTTCGAAACTAACGGAAAAACTTATACTACGGAACATTAACAAACAAAACTTACAAAACAAAATACCTGACCAACAGTTTGGATTTAGACCTGGCCATGGTACTACCATGCTCGTGGCGAAGGTTGCGCAAGATGCAATGAATAAATTTAATCTAGGTATGAATACCGTTCTACTTTCATTAGACATCAAACGCGCCTTCGACACGGTATGGCACCATGGCCTAATACATAAACTTTACAACTTACATACTTTCCCTTTGCATTTTGTAACTTTGATAAACTCTTACCTAACAGACCGACGCATCTTTGTAAGGGTTGAAAGCGCATTATCGGCGCCCAGGGCGATCAGTGCGGGGGTGCCGCAAGGAACAGTACTTTCCCCAATATTATACAATCTATTTACGGCGGATTTTCCGCAGTACCCCCTCACTGAACTTGCCCTGTACGCGGATGATGCGCTAATATACGCACATTCGTTCTATGCAGAGGCAGCAAAGAGGAAAATTCAGTCGCATGTCGACTTGCTGCAGCCGTATTTTTCCAAATGGAAAATTACGGTAAACTCTGACAAGACCGTTTGTACTATCCTTACAAGGAAGTTCACAAACAATAAAATCTTTATTCCAAGTAGAATCAACAATAACTTCATACAACCAACAAACAAACTACAATACTTAGGACTTACCCTGGACCAAAGACTTTTCTTCCATACGCACCTTTCCAATATCCTCAAAAAGGCTTTTGCAGCAATGCAAAGCCTTTATTCCCTACTTTCTCCTAAATCTCCACTATCTCCGACAAATAAACGACTAATTTACGTACAAATAATTAGACCGATCCTGACTTATGCAGCGCCCATATGGTGTTCTGCATCTAATACGCAACTTTTAAGGCTACTTAGATTTGAGAATAAGATTCTGCGATGCGTCACCTTCTCCGGGAGGTATGCGCGCATCGCGGACCTTCACCATATGGCCGCTGTAGACGACATAAGACAATACATAATCGACATATCACAGAAATTTTATACAGTAAACATACCTAACTCACAATTAACAACAAACATAGCTGACCAAAGACAAGACGATAACCAACGCACTAAACATGGACCTTTATACGTCAGGTTGCCTCTCTGGCAACAACCACTCCCCTAGAGTGTTAACACATCACCCCAACAAATTAAAACATACATATTACACAATACAATTAAATATAAAACAATAAAATACACACAAAGTACAGACAAACATCACACAAGAGCTCCAGATCTGCCATTGGTGGAAACACACATTGTGGGCGGAGACTACTGGCAGATCTGAAACTCGGCACTACTCTAAAATTTCCAGACAACGCGCACACAAATCAACTAAAACGCCCACTAACACAGTGGGAGTGGCTTGTTAAGGGAGTTAGCTGTCCTGGCACAGTTCGCCTTTGTGTTCTGGTATTGGATTTTGCTATAAATAGCCGACATGTTGTGGTATTCGCCATGTGGAAATCGGCTATAAAAAGCGCGATTTCGCTGGGAATAGCCAGTCGGTGCAGAACCATGAAACAGTAAATAGCTAAAAGTATTGTGGAGCATTATTTCTGGGTTTTAAAATCTGCATAAGTCTTTTTCTTTGGACGACCGTCACCATAAAATTTGCCAGTTGATCTTGGAGCTTCCGGAGACCTGGGTATGTCAAGAGGGCATACGTGAACCTGAAGATAAAAGCAAGGCGTGCTGAAGAAGCACCGGCGGAGAGACGCCGTAGTCGAGCCCGATACTGTGAGGAAACAGTGGTTCCTGGCCGTCTTAGAAGTTTGTACCTGGAATACGGACAGATTTTGCAAGCACCTAGGGGAAAGAGTCCGCTCACGATCGTCGGAGGAGGGCCAATCGTAGAAGCACCATTCCACCTAGAGAATTAGTTTTAAGAAGAAGTGTACGACGAGAACCGGTCATCGCCGACGTTGCCAAGCTTGGACAATCCGTGCCATAACCGTAGCAGCCGACGCCATCGCCAGGGAGGCGTGTACAGGAGTTCACCACCTGGGCATAACCTGCACCAGGTCGGCGAAGAAGTAAAAACCTACGGCAAAGTAATTTGAAGCAGTAAAACTACGAAAAACCGATATAGCCGACGTTGCCAGCATTGGACAACCCGTGCCATAGCTATAATAGCTGACGCCATCGCCGAGGAGGAGAATACAATAGTTTACCACCTGGGCATAACCTGCACCAGGTCGGCAAGACGTGAAAACCGCGTGGCAAGCCAATTAAAAGAAGTAAATCGACGGAAATCCGACATAGCCGGCGTTGCCAGCATTAGACAAGCCGTGCCATAGCCGTAATAGCCGACGCCATCGTCGAGGAGGAGAATACGATAGTTTACCACCTGGGCATAACCTGCACCAGGTCGGCAAGACGCGAGAACTACGTGGCAAATTAGATTAAAAAAGAAATACACCGAGAATCCGACATAGCCGGCATTGCCAGCATTGTACGGACTGTGCCACCCCTACAGAAGCCGACGCCATCGCCAGGAAGGCGTGTGCAAGCGAACACCACCTGGGCATAACCTGCACCAGGTCGGCGGAAGACGAAAACCACGTGGCAAACGTGGTTTTTCGACTAAAAAGCGGAGAACAGGCGACGCCAAGAGCTGGACGGTGAGGCCTCACCTCCAGTACCTAGTGCCGACCCCAAGACACCGAGTACAAGGACCTACCACCTGGGCATATCCTGCCCCAGGTCGGCAGCGAAGAAGCCGAGTACGGCAAACACTGCATTGGCCGAAATTATGGCACTAAACAGTGAAACCCCTCCAGCCCGGACGGCGGAGGACGAAGAAGATCACGACATGCTCTCAACTACCGAGGCCGTCCCCAGGAAAGGACCTGGGGCGGTCTCAAACTGCCCTACACAGATCGCCGCCCCTGAGATATTGACTGAGCCTAGCCGCGGAGCTGCCAGGGATATGCCCCTTGAAGGAGGAAGCGAAGGCGAACTGTGCCAGGACATGGCGCCCAACTCGATGACTTACTCGAACATAAGGAGTAACAAAGAACCCTGTGACGACGTTAGGCCCGCTGGCCTAAGCGATCGCAAATCATTTACATACCTGCCCATGGAATGCCCAGCTTTTAATACAAGAGCAAAGCGCCGAATATGGGAGGAAAGATATGGAATAGACGTAGAGATTCGTAGCGGATCCGAGGAAGACTCGGATATCGACTCCGAAGACACGACAATAGACGAAGAGATACCCTGTAACCAGGAAGCTTCGTTTATTATAAAAGAAACTCGAACGAAATTGTCAAAGGAAGATATGCCACCTAGAGTACGGCAGATGCCGTCTGCTTTGGATGAGGAACGAGTAAGGCCAAGCTATGAAGACAAGCCTAGAGGTTCGGCGCTGCCACCGTTAAGTCGGCAAGTTCCGCCAACCCAAAGGGGAGTCCGGCAGAAGCCAGATTATGAGAGGAAAATTAGAGGAATGGCATTGCCACCTCTACAGGAGCAACCAACAGAACCAGGTCAAGATTGGCAAGCTATGGAGGCATTAAGGTGGAAAACTATGGAGGGATTAGCCCAATCCATAGGACAATTAGTGGATAAACCAAGAAGGACGATCTCAGCACCACCACCTAAGTTTGCAGGAACCGATACGGAGGACCCGGTGCTATTCTTAAAGCATATGCAGGCTTATTGCATGGACGTTGGAGCACCGGCGTACCAGTGGACGGACCTAGCAATTAGGCAAATGACGGGACAAGCAGCTATTCGAATGAAGATATACGCAGGAGGTCAAATTACATGGAGGCAGTTACAGGAAGCAGTACTTAGAGCTTATAATAATAGTGAGTGTGTGAATCACTTACGTGCGGAGCTGTATGGCCAGGATCAGGTTAAGGGGGAAGGTGCAGAAGCCTTTTTAATTCGAAAAAGGCAGATTTGTCAACGAATAAATCCGAGATGGCAAGAAGAAGAAGTGGTGCCACTGCTGCTAAGCAGATTAAACGGTCCATTACGGGCTGCGCTACGAACTTGGAACTGTCAAAGCACACAAGAACTGTTGAACGCTGCTATTACGGTGGAACGGGATTGGAAGACGTCCGAGGTGTACACCGCACCGAGAGCAAATGTTAACGCTCAAGATGGCAGAATTGATGGTGGAAACAGACAGCCCCAGTACCAAGGCTACCAAGGCCGTTTACAATGCTATGGTTGTGGAGGCGCTCACCTACACAGAAACTGTAGGAACGAAGGAAGAAGGCCTCAGCAACAAGGAGGTCAGGCGCAGGCACCAGATAGGCCCCAATATAGTCGAACATGGGAGAGACGGGATAATCCGAATCCAAACAGGCAACAAGCAAATGTGGTTAAACCAAAAAAACCAAGGTTTATATTTCCGGATGGCTGGATCTCGTCGTACTTCCTCTTAAAATTATGTCTCTAGGCTGGCAAAGGCTCTCGAACGGTTGGCCTTCCTCCGATTACCGCGAGCAGACACTTTCCGCCTAGGTGCGTTTGAATTTGCCCGTATTCCAGGTACAAACTCCTCGGATCGACTAGGAACCACTGTTTCCCACAGTATCGGGCTCGACTACGGCGTCCTCCACCGGTGCTTCTTCAGCACGCCTTGCTTTTTACTTCAGGTTCACGTATGCCGCCTTGGCACACCCAGGATCTCAGAATCTCCAAGATCGACTGGCAATTCGCTTGGTGACGGTCGTCCAAAGAAAAGACTTATGCAGATTTTAAAGCCGGAACAAATGCTCAACACTTTTTCAATTGGCCTTTGCTCATTTATGGTTTTGCACCGACTGATCTCTCTCTTGAAAAACCCCGCTATTTATAGGCGTTTTCCAAGATCGAGATCCAAAACATAGCCTGGCTATAAATACGTACGCTGTCACGTGATCAGGCCATGGGAACACTATAAAAGACCGCGCGACGCAACATCGGGGGCATCAATTCGACTGTGAGCAGCCTCCGCGCGAGGTCGAGTGGTTAACGAGGTCTGATAAATAGAGATTTCTGAAACGAGTTTCTAGCGATTAGAGTTAACACTAAGTTTTAAAAAAATTGATAGATTCAGCCGATACTAGGTGGAAATCCATAACTATAGATTTATGACGTACAGTAAAACACACTTGAACTGTAAATTTCCACTATATTTAACTATGAAATTTATAACATGTTTCGCTAACACTGTAGCTTCATCAGATGACACAGGTATAATGATTGTTAAAAATAATTGATGTACAATAAGGTTCAGATAATTACAAATAACAATAAAACTAGAAATAGAGGGAAGGGTTATAATTTTGGGGAAAACCAATAAGTGGTGGTTGTAATTATAATAAAGTAGGTAATGTGTTTATTACAGAGCCTTAAAGGTGTAGATAGTGGTCAACAGAATAAATTTAATAAAGGTGAACTATTTAAATCTAATTGATCATTTAATAACAGGTCCGTATTTTTAAGTTTGTTTATTTCCATAGATTCTAACAGATTAAGTTTAAAACCTTTATTTTCGGTATGTAGAATTTTGAAAGAAGGGTCAAAATTATGTTGGCTATCAAGTAAATGATTAGCATAGTTCGAATCACTTTTATTTTTGGCAAAACTATTATAATGTTCTTGTACTCTTTTCTTAAAATATCTACCTGTTTGGCCAATGTAAGTTTTCGGACAATCCATACATTTCAACTTATAGACTCCAGATTTTTTATTAATGTCGCTTTTAGTTTTATTATTTTTAATGAACCTGCCTAAAGAGTTATTTGTTTTGTAAGATACATTTATATCCAGTTTATTGAGAAAGTTACCAATTATTTTGCTAGGTTGTCCAATGAAAGAAACAGTTTTAAATTTGTCTGATGACGTTTTCACTCTTGGAAATACTAAGTCAATGGTCTTTTTATACGTCTTCTTTTTTAAGATGTTATTAATTAAATTAGCTTTATAACCATTGTTTACGGCTATTTGTTTAATATAGTTTAATTCTTTTTGAAAATTTATCTTGTTAAGAGGGAGAGTTACTAATCTATGGATCATACTGTGAAAGGCAGCTAATTTGTGTTGAGTAGGATGGCAAGAAGAGTTAGGTATGACGGTGTCAGTATGAGAAGGTTTATGAAAGACCGAGAAACTGTGTTGATCATTTTCTCTTTTAATATTTAAATCAAGAAAATTAATAGATTTATCCAATTCTTGTTCGATTGTGAATTTTATATTTTTGTGTAAACTATTAGTATACTCTAAAAATATATTTAATTGTCTATCAGTTCCAAGAAAACAGGCCAAGACGTCGTCAACGTACCTGTGCCAGTAAAGAAAATGTTTGAAAAGAGGGTGTTTGCTGATCTTTCCTTCTAAAAAATCCATGAATATTTCAGCCAATAAAGGGCTAAGAGGGTTGCCCATTATTAGGCCATTTTTACTAGTGTATATTTGATCATTAAACTCAAAATAATTTTGTTCGAGACATACAGATAGTGAATCTAAGATTTCTTGTTTTTTAACAACATTAATATTTTTTAAGTCTAATAGTTGATTAACCAAAGTGATTGTTTCATCTATAGGTATGCTTGGGAATAAATTTGTCACATCAAACGAAATTAACTTGGCATTATTAGGTAAATGAATATTTTTGATTTTATTTACTAACTCCAAAGAATTTTTTATTGCGAATTTAGCTGTAAAATGCGTGTTACTTTTGATTATGTCAATTAATTTTTTGGAAAGTTTGTAAGACGGTGCTGTGAAAAATGAGACTACAGGTCTAATAGGGTATCCCTCTTTATGAAGTTTAATTAGCGAATACATTTTGGGAGGTTGAGGGTTCATGATTGTTAATCTACTAGAATCCATGTCAGAAAACAAACTTTTACAATTAAGTAACACTGTTTTTATAGATTTTTGGAAAACAGCAGTAGGATCGCGTTTTAAAATTTGATAATTACTAGGATTTAAAAATTCAATAGTTTTTTGAATATAACTAGTTTTGTTAATTGCTACTACTGTGTTTCCCTTGTCTGCTTTAGTAAAAACTATATTACTAGATTTATTTTTAATATCTATAGCTGTTTGAATTTCTTGACTTGGAAAGGTTTGGTTTAAAAATTCTTTCTTTATTATGGTAGAGGCTTCGTGTTTAAGTGGAATGTTTGAAGGAATATCTTTAAGTGCAATTTCTGTTTCGACACCTAATATTTCTAAGTTTTTGGTAAAAATATTATCGTGAATATTATATTTGAAGCCTTTTTCAATTAATTTATTTTCGGTATCTGAGAAATTAACAGAGGATAGGTTAATAAATCTATTGAAAAACTTATGTGTAGAAAATTGCTTTTGTTGTTGAGGGTTTTTTGAGAATTGCGAGCTTTTGAAATAAGAGAATTAAGCTTTTTTTGTTGAGTTAGATATTTTTTATGTATAATTGAGTTAACCTTTTCTCTAGTATCCCTATCCAAAACAAGAAATTCGATATAATTCAATTTATGTAATAATTCGGTATGAACTACTTTTAGATAAATGTTGTAAGTACCTCTTTTACGGAACTGAATTTTCTTTTCTACACTTAACCACTTCCTTAAACCTGTTGTGGATCCCTGTACTGCTGCTATACTTTTGTTGTGCGTCTTGAGGGTCATGTATTTTGGGAAAACATTATTTTTAGAACACTTATCAAAGAACCACAAATTTTGTGAACATATTGCACATCTAAGGAGGAACTTGAAGTACCAAACGGCGAGGAAACTTTCTGAAGCTTCTTTAAACAAATTGATAGATTCAGCCGATACTAGGTGGAAATCCATAACTATAGATTTATGACGTACAGTAAAACACACTTGAACTGTAAATTTCCACTATATTTAACTATGAAATTTATAACATGTTTCGCTAACACTGTAGCTTCATCAGATGACACAGGTATAATGATTGTTAAAAATAATTGATGTACAATAAGGTTCAGATAATTACAAATAACAATAAAACTAGAAATAGAGGGAAGGGTTATAATTTTGGGGAAAACCAATAAGTGGTGGTTGTAATTATAATAAAGTAGGTAATGTGTTTATTACAGAGCCTTAAAGGTGTAGATAGTGGTCAACAGAATAAATTTAATAAAGGTGAACTATTTAAATCTAATTGATCATTTAATAACAGGTCCGTATTTTTAAGTTTGTTTATTTCCATAGATTCTAACAGATTAAGTTTAAAACCTTTATTTTCGGTATGTAGAATTTTGAAAGAAGGGTCAAAATTATGTTGGCTATCAAGTAAATGATTAGCATAGTTCGAATCACTTTTATTTTTGGCAAAACTATTATAATGTTCTTGTACTCTTTTCTTAAAATATCTACCTGTTTGGCCAATGTAAGTTTTCGGACAATCCATACATTTCAACTTATAGACTCCAGATTTTTTATTAATGTCGCTTTTAGTTTTATTATTTTTAATGAACCTGCCTAAAGAGTTATTTGTTTTGTAAGATACATTTATATCCAGTTTATTGAGAAAGTTACCAATTATTTTGCTAGGTTGTCCAATGAAAGAAACAGTTTTAAATTTGTCTGATGACGTTTTCACTCTTGGAAATACTAAGTCAATGGTCTTTTTATACGTCTTCTTTTTTAAGATGTTATTAATTAAATTAGCTTTATAACCATTGTTTACGGCTATTTGTTTAATATAGTTTAATTCTTTTTGAAAATTTATCTTGTTAAGAGGGAGAGTTACTAATCTATGGATCATACTGTGAAAGGCAGCTAATTTGTGTTGAGTAGGATGGCAAGAAGAGTTAGGTATGACGGTGTCAGTATGAGAAGGTTTATGAAAGACCGAGAAACTGTGTTGATCATTTTCTCTTTTAATATTTAAATCAAGAAAATTAATAGATTTATCCAATTCTTGTTCGATTGTGAATTTTATATTTTTGTGTAAACTATTAGTATACTCTAAAAATATATTTAATTGTCTATCAGTTCCAAGAAAACAGGCCAAGACGTCGTCAACGTACCCTATTAGACCTGTAGTCTCATTTTTCACAGCACCGTCTTACAAACTTTCCAAAAAATTAATTGACATAATCAAAAGTAACACGCATTTTACAGCTAAATTCGCAATAAAAAATTCTTTGGAGTTAGTAAATAAAATCAAAAATATTCATTTACCTAATAATGCCAAGTTAATTTCGTTTGATGTGACAAATTTATTCCCAAGCATACCTATAGATGAAACAATCACTTTGGTTAATCAACTATTAGACTTAAAAAATATTAATGTTGTTAAAAAACAAGAAATCTTAGATTCACTATCTGTATGTCTCGAACAAAATTATTTTGAGTTTAATGATCAAATATACACTAGTAAAAATGGCCTAATAATGGGCAACCCTCTTAGCCCTTTATTGGCTGAAATATTCATGGATTTTTTAGAAGGAAAGATCAGCAAACACCCTCTTTTCAAACATTTTCTTTACTGGCACAGGTACGTTGACGACGTCTTGGCCTGTTTTCTTGGAACTGATAGACAATTAAATATATTTTTAGAGTATACTAATAGTTTACACAAAAATATAAAATTCACAATCGAACAAGAATTGGATAAATCTATTAATTTTCTTGATTTAAATATTAAAAGAGAAAATGATCAACACAGTTTCTCGGTCTTTCATAAACCTTCTCATACTGACACCGTCATACCTAACTCTTCTTGCCATCCTACTCAACACAAATTAGCTGCCTTTCACAGTATGATCCATAGATTAGTAACTCTCCCTCTTAACAAGATAAATTTTCAAAAAGAATTAAACTATATTAAACAAATAGCCGTAAACAATGGTTATAAAGCTAATTTAATTAATAACATCTTAAAAAAGAAGACGTATAAAAAGACCATTGACTTAGTATTTCCAAGAGTGAAAACGTCATCAGACAAATTTAAAACTGTTTCTTTCATTGGACAACCTAGCAAAATAATTGGTAACTTTCTCAATAAACTGGATATAAATGTATCTTACAAAACAAATAACTCTTTAGGCAGGTTCATTAAAAATAATAAAACTAAAAGCGACATTAATAAAAAATCTGGAGTCTATAAGTTGAAATGTATGGATTGTCCGAAAACTTACATTGGCCAAACAGGTAGATATTTTAAGAAAAGAGTACAAGAACATTATAATAGTTTTGCCAAAAATAAAAGTGATTCGAACTATGCTAATCATTTACTTGATAGCCAACATAATTTTGACCCTTCTTTCAAAATTCTACATACCGAAAATAAAGGTTTTAAACTTAATCTGTTAGAATCTATGGAAATAAACAAACTTAAAAATACGGACCTGTTATTAAATGATCAATTAGATTTAAATAGTTCACCTTTATTAAATTTATTCTGTTGACCACTATCTACACCTTTAAGGCTCTGTAATAAACACATTACCTACTTTATTATAATTACAACCACCACTTATTGGTTTTCCCCAAAATTATAACCCTTCCCTCTATTTCTAGTTTTATTGTTATTTGTAATTATCTGAACCTTATTGTACATCAATTATTTTTAACAATCATTATACCTGTGTCATCTGATGAAGCTACAGTGTTAGCGAAACATGTTATAAATTTCATAGTTAAATATAGTGGAAATTTACAGTTCAAGTGTGTTTTACTGTACGTCATAAATCTAAAGTTTTAAAAAGTGAAAATTTCGGAAAGTCTTTCTTCCAATGGAAGAGGAGACGCGCGAGATCCAGCCGATGCCGCCAGATGAGGCGGCCGGCGCAAAACGTGAACGTAACCGCATTGGGCTAGTTCAGGCCAATGCTAATAATAAAAAAAGTGAAAGTGTAAAGACAATTAAGTGCAGCAAGAGAACCTCTTCTGCCAACAGAGTAAGCAGAGAGGACAGGGAGACGCCAGAGGAGCGGTGCTTAAGGATGGAGGAGAAGTGGGAGCGGGAATTCGAAAGAATGAACGCTAAATGGGAAAGAAAAGTAGATGATTGTAATGGACAGATTGGGTTGCTGATGAGGCAAAATCAAGAACTACTCACGATAATTAGTAAGTACGAGGCTATAATTGATAATAGGGGTATCTCTCATTCTGGGAAAAATGTAGAATCAGGTACACAGGACACTATTACAAGTAATAATAATTTAGATGCAGGAAAAATCAAAAGTCCTTCAGACGCCATAGTAGGTCCTTCAGACAAATTAAGTAAAAACAAAAATAATTCACCAGGCCCTTCAGGCATCAAAAAACCTAGTCCAATAAACGAAAATAAACTGCCAGGCCCTTCAGGCACCTCTAAAAATACTGAAAAAAAGGTAGAAACCAAGACAAGTAATGAAACAAAGGTGTTTCAGAAACCTAAGGTGATTGTTAAAAAACTTGACGACAAAAAGACGATGACGGACTACCCTAACGACGTAAACTTCGATTCCTCTTCGGATTCGGAGGCTGAGAGGGCCGATCATCAAAATTCATCAAAACATGTCAAGTCCGACATCGAGGATGCGGAGATGCGGTCCCTCTCGGAATCTGAGTCCGAGAAGGAATCGAACAAAAATAAGACAGACGACGGATACGTGCGCATAAATAGACAAAGACGGAAAAGGGCGGGGACGAGACTGACAGACCCGAACAATCCGACTAACAAGAGGAAGAACACTGCCGAGGAGTTTCCTCCACTGGCGGCAGTCAACAGCAAAAAATTGGAGATCTTCAATCAGCCAAGCAAGACAGGCGCAGCCAGTGGACGAGACTCCTCGACAGAGGTGCTCAAAAAGACTGACATCAAAAAACAAGTACCAGTAAACAAACAAACCGACAAAAGACCAAACGTGACTGACGTAAACGAGGACGATTTGGTGCGGAGGGTGCGAGTGCCGCCGATTGTGATACATGACAAGAACATGTATTCCAAGGTGGTCTCGTACCTCAGGACTAGGAATGTGGATTGCGGGAAAGGGGTAACGACTGCCGAAGGCGTCAGGATAAACCCCCCCACCCCTCGCGACTACAACGAAGTCCGCAAGTTCCTTATCGCTAAAAACATAGTGCATCATTCCTTCCCCTTCGCGGATGAGAAGGAACTTCATGTAGTCGTGAAACTTGGTCAGAGCAAAAAATACAGAAGGATTTGGAAAATTTAGGGCTTCACCCATCCCGAGTGGTTAGGTGGAAAAGAGCAGACTCTTCGCCCATGCCGATCGTGCTGGTTCTTCTACCAAAGGAAGAGAAGCGAATATATGATCTTCGTTATCTTGACAATTTAAGGGTGAAGGTTGAAGCTCAACGAGCAAAGCCTACCACCACCCAATGCCATCGTTGCCAGATGTGTGGGCACTCCCAGCACAAGTGCACTGCACTGGTTAAATGTCTGCGGTGCGCAGGAAACCACCGTGTTGGCGAGTGTCCAAACAGGGACAACTTAAAATACAGTAACTGCGCAGGGAACCACGCGGCTAATGACAGGGTGTGCGCGAAGCACCCCGACAGAGTCAGAGAGGTAGCTGATAGAAAACTAGCCCAAAAAAGAGAGTCCAGGATCCCACCCCCCAATTTCAAATGGGGGACGCAGAGAAACTCAGACCTTCAGTCAAATACACTGCAAAGCAATAACAACCAACAGCAAGAAGCTCAAAGAGCAGAACCAGCACGTGGAGTGAAACCAGCGCGCGGCTGGGAAATAGTAATCCAGAATTCCATGCATTCTCTCCTGGCTAAATTCCAGGAGCGAATGCAACGAGAAATGAAAGCTATGATGACGACACTAACATCAACGTGTCGTTAATGGCTGTGCAGACAGAAGTTGCATATTTTAGCTTAACAACAATCAATATAAATGGTATCAAAGGTAAAAAACTTGAAATAATTGACTTTGTACAAAGATACGACATTGATATCTTGATGATCCAAGAGACATGGTTAAAAGGTGAAAGGTTCACCGTCCCCAATTACACCGTCCACAGGGCCGATCGTAATGGTCGACCAAAAGGGGGCACCATGATCTTGGTGAAGAAAAATATCATCGTCCAAGCATTGCCAGGTCTTACGAATTGTACCCATATAGAGGGTACATTCATTAAGATCAAAACCAAAAATGGGTGGACAAAAATTAGTTCTGTCTACATTAGCCCCTCTGTTAAGATGAACGAGGTCTGTCTGGCCGAAATCTTCAGTTCACAAGAGTCGATCATTGTGGGGGGCGATCTTAACGCGACCCACAGAGTGTGGGGCTGCAGGTCGCAGAATTCGCGTGGGGTCGCCCTATACAATGCATCGAGCGAACTAAATTATTTTATTATGCCGCCGGAGGGGCACACGCACCATCAATCGGGTGCTCTTCCGGAGATATTGGACATTTTTGTTGTAAAAAACACTGGGCGTATGACGCAGCCAGTCGTTTTGAACGAGTTAACATCAGACCACAGGCCGGTCATGGTGGAGTATGGTGATCCTGCGGAAAGGGGGCAGGGCTACGTTTCAATTACGAGAACTAACTGGATGCTCTTCAAGCGCCAGTTAGAAAACAATGAAAGACTGCACCCGATCGTTACTGATGAGGATTTAGAAACGGCGGTGAAACAACTGACTTTAAATATAGACAAAGCCATGACCGACTCGTCGGAAACAAAAATGTCCAAATTTTCGAAAAAAGGGGATTTGGGTCCAGAACTCATACGGCTGATAAAAGTCAAGAATAGAACAATGCGAATGGCATACCGTACTGGTGACCCGCAGATTAAGGCTCGAGCAAACAGGGAATCAGCTGAGATTAAGAGACTATTAATGGAAAAGGAATCAGAACTGTGGAACTACAAAACTAAAGACTTGAGGATAGAAGACTCTTCGATATAGTTCACGAGGTCTCTGATTAGGGGGGGCAGGAAGCCTGTCCCTCCTCTCAGGGATCCAGTCCTTAACTCAGTTGTAACCTGTCCGGAGGGTCTCCGTGAGCAGTTCAGCCTTTTTCCGACGGAGGATCGACAGCGAGATCTGCGAGTGGCCAGGACGGTTCAAATTTTTAAAACCACCCCAGCGGAGGCCGGCGCAATAGCCGAAGTATCAGCCGATGAGGTCTGGACAATATTGAAATCAATCAATGCCAAAAAAGCCCCTGGTTTTGACGGCATAAGGAATAAGGCGCTGAAGAATCTGCCAGAAAACGCAGTATCGGCAATTGTAGATATAGCTAATGCTATAATCAGAAAGGGTCGCTTCCCGGACTCTTGGAAAAGGGCCAAGGTCGTGGTGATTCCAAAGACTGGTAAGAACCTTCAACTTGCAGTCAACTATCGGCCGATAAGTCTCTTGTCGTGTCTAGGCAAGGTCATTGAAAAACTAATACTTAATCGGGTAACCGATTTTGTATTTAACAATGACATTTTACCACCAGAGCAGTTCGGTTTCAGGGCTGCTCATTGCACGGTGCGCCAGACAACGAGGTTGGCGACAAGCATACTAAGAGGTTTCAACCATCGACAGTCGACGGGAGCGGTCTTTTTTGACATCGCAAAAGCTTTCGATAAGGTCTGGCATGATGGTCTAGTTCTAAAGTTAATTAGGTTAGGTATGCCAAACATTTTAGTCAAAATAATTCAGTCATATCTCGAGGCAAGGTCCTGCGTGGTGTCGTCTGAGGGGACTCTCTTATCAGTCATACAAGTTAAAGCAGGCGTGCCGCAGGGTTCGCCCTTAGCGGCCGTTCTATATAATATTTACACCGCTGATGTTCCTAAGTGCCAGAGAACTTCGCAATATCTGTTTGCGGACGACACTGCGATTACTGCCACCTCGAGATCGCCCTTGTATGTGATTTTTTGGCTGCAACGCCACATAGCTCTCTTTTCTCGGTGGTTGGCGGAGTGGAAGCTTCGCCTCAACCCGGAGAAGACCCAGGATATCTATTTTTCGAGGGCTAGGCTCAAGTTACCAAAAAAAATTGTTCAGGTTATGAACCAGAATATTCCTTGGTCCCACAAGGTTAAATACTTGGGCCTATCCTTCGACAGAAGGATGACCTGGAGGTTCACGGCTGAGGAGAGGCTTCTTAAAGCTAGGAAGCAGCTCTTTGCCATCTATCCTCTTATCAATAAGAAGAATAAGATATCCATGAAAACCAAAGTAAACCTGTATAAAATCCTAGTAAGACCAGTCCTGACGTACGGGGTGCCTACATGGTCCACTCTCTGCGCCACTCAGCACCTAAAGCATCAGAGACTGCAAAACACTGCGCTACGGATTATAACTGACACACAAAGGCACTTTCCTGTAGACCTGCTTCACAGAGACATGAAAATAGACAAACTAAAACAATTCTATGACAAAATAATAGACAATTACTTCAAACGGACTGACGTATCGACGAACAATCTTATTAGGGCATCACATATTAGGTCAACTCAGAATGAGAGATACCGCTATCCAAAAGATTGGAAGCCTCCTTGAGCGCGATTAAACAAAATTAAAATCTCTAAAAATTTTTAAAAATTTAAATCATTTAATTAATTAAAAATCAAAAGTTCAAAAATCAACGCAATGCTACAAAGAAACCACAGCAAAGAAAATTAAATCAAAGCAACAAAACCCAATCTAAAAATTAAAGTAAAGGAGCCATGCTCCAACTTAAGCAACTACCAATACAACGGACATCGGGGGCTTAGTCGGCCATAGCCGCTAGCCACCGCTCTTTCTTGCTGCGGGAGAAGGTTCCGAATAGTGTGATTTGCTCTTATTAGTTTCTTGATTCAGTAATTTAAATTCATTCCATGTTCACGCTATTCGGTGGCATACAGGTCTTTCTGGGTTTCGTTTGTGGGGATTATTTTTCAAAATTTATAAAAGTTAATAGGTAGGAAGGCAGCGCGAGCGCGATAGATTTTCTTTGATTCAGGGGATAAAATAATTTTCGACGAAGTCCTGACGAGGGCTTCTTCGAAATTCAGTAGCGAGTTCCGCGGGCGGTATATTTGGGTCCGGTTGATTTTAATTCGAAAGGGGAAGGTCCCGCGGAGGTGCTGGGCACATTAGTTGTGCCGGGATATTTGGCTGTGGCTCTCTGGCGACAGACGCGTCGGTAGGTTTTTTTAATTGTTGCACTGGTGTGGCCGATTCACGATATCTCGGAAGGCGGCCACATCACTCCAAGGGAATTTGGGTAAATTAGGGCAAGGGAGATTCGCCGCGTAAGGGTGCGGGCTAATTTTCGCCGGCGAAGGCGGTACACCGCGCGTGTGACGTGGGTGCTGAGGGAAGCAAGAGGTCTTCTATGAAAATTATGCGCCGGCCCTAGGGAACCTCGCTGTGACGGGCTGCCTGGCCGGCCAGGGGTGTAAATCAGGGTTTAAGGGAGCACGTGACCTTTGGCCCGAGTCGAAGACGAGGGGGTACATTCCGGTGTTTTAGTTTCGGGGGTTTAGCCCAATAAGTAAAGGAACTGCCTTCCTACCTGTTCAAAGGTGCCTTTTAATTAGTACGCTAGGATTGTGACGGGGTAAGGGTTACCTCAGGGGTGTGAGATTATTGTATGGTCAATTTACGTGACTAGGTGGTAGTCGTCGAAACGACTGAGACTGATACTAGGGTATTAGCGTGAGCTTGTTGGTTGTTATAGTATATAGACTTGTGATTAACTATTAGAGACTGATCTTTTGTTGTTGTATTCATAGACTCGTTGAATAGTCCAAAGACTGCTTATTTGTTATTTAGTGAATAAACTTATTTTATTTTATTGAAGTATGTCGTTGTCAATGCCTACCTTGAGCCTTCTCCCCAGCAAGGAACGCGAGTTACCAGAGGCGCCCTTGTCGGTGCGCACCCCTCCGGGCCCGCCCTACCGACGGGAAGCGTCTCGTGGTACTCCAGTTCGTATCACTCAAAACCGGTCTGCTCCTCGCACTCCGGTGGGAGCGACCAGCGCAACCATGTTGCGAAACAGGAAAAGGAATGCCCGCAGGGCGATGCAGCGTGCCAAAGCTCGTGCCCGAGATCTACCCTCAGTAGATGGCCAAGGGCGGCCCATGTATTTCACTGCCGAAGGGGCCAGGGCCGTTCATCGGCAAGCGAGAGCCGAAGAGGCACGGAGGCCTCCCGAGACGGTCGTCAGGGCCGACCCGGCTTGGAGCGTGTTCCCCATGGGAAGCACCTTCCCAGTCGAGGCTCCTGGCGCCGTACGTGAATTTAATGATCTTTTTTCCGTTGTAGAATCGCCTCCAACTACCCTCCTCATGCTGGAGGACCGCCGCCTCGCGCGGGAACGATGGAACCGAGCCCTGTGGAGGAATGGTATCGACCCAGCCACGCCCTGGGACGACAACGTCGCAGACACTTGCCGTGCCTATTCACCGCCCGTTCTACCCGCAGTACCAAGGGGGAGAGGTCGACTGCCCCTATTGACGGCCCTGAGACCGCAGTACTCCGGACCCCCATCTTCCCCCCGGAGACAACGCAACCAAAATCTAACTAGTGGCCTCTTTCCTTGCTAACAACCATGTAACACTCAGGATCTTGTTTCAAAATTAAATTTAAATTACAATACCTCGTTTATCTCTACAAACGAGACAGGATTGCCCTGCATAAGCTCTAAGTCACCTGAACGGTCGTAAGTCATGCTACGTCGTACCTTTTAATTTTAATGGGGTTTTTTGGCAGATTTTTCCCCAAATACCAAACGCATTCCAATTTATGATTTGTAAACACTGTCATCGAGTTCGATAAAGTCATGCGAAAGCAATAAAATACTAAAGACACCCGTAGAGGCTTCATGCCGAAACGCGCGTGATTCAAGTGAAAATTAAATGCAAATCACCTTTTTTAAGGATCTTGCCATCGATCCGCCGGGGCTGCGCCCCCGGTTTTAGGGCACCAGGGTAGGTTAGCGAACCGGCCAAGTAGCTGCGCTACGAAGCTGGGGAAAATAGCTCCAGGGGCCTAGGCCACAAAAATGTAGGTGTTTTGTGAAAATATTAATTAGCAATAATAAAAGCATTTTAAAATTAAATTAAATTAGTTAATTAACGAATATAAAAATTTATTTCAACAAGGCCTAGTGCAGCCGACAACGCGTACTACGCAACATGAAATCATATTAAAAGAAAATAAAGTCGTGAATAAAAGATGTTACCCCCTTAATCCGAGGAAAAAAGTAATATTATACGAGCAAGTAGATGAAATGCTTAGCGCAGGAGTTATCGAACCTACGATTTCCCCTTTTTCATCGTCACCGGTATTAGTGGAAAGACCAGGAAAAAATCCTAGATTTTGTATTGATTTCCGGGATTTGAATAATTTGTCAACAGTCGAATCTGCGGCCCTGCCTAGGATTCAAGACGCCCTTAAAGATCTAGCGCAAGCAAAATACTTTTCAGTATTGGATTTAAAAAGCGGATATTGGCAAATTCCAATGGAAGAAAATTCGAAACAATATACGGCATTTACTACACCGGACGGCGCAGCCTATCAGTTTACTGTTATGCCCTTCGGGCTAAAAAATGCACCGAGCACGTTCCAAAAACTTATGACGATGGAAGTACTTGTAGGTTTCTTGCAGAAATTTGTCATCGTATATCTGGACGATATTATTATCTATAGTAATTCTGAGGAGGAACATCTCAACCATATTCGATTAGTTTTCGAGACATTACAGATACATAACTTAAAAGTATCTGGAAAGAAATGTAATTTACTCACAACTGATTTAGAATATTTGGGACATCACATTCAAGGCAACGTCACGACGCCCTTGAATAAACATAAAATTCAAATAGATAACTTTGCCGTACCACAAACGAAAAAACAATTGCAATCTTTCCTAGGACTATGCAATTGGCTAAGGGAGTATGTGCCTAAGTTAGCTGAAATAGCGGCCCCCTTAAGCGAACTACTTAAAAAAGATCGCAAGTTTAAAATGTCACAAATAGAGCTAGATGCTTTTAAAAAAGTAAAAGTAGCCGTGAAAGATTGTCAAGACTTACACAGACCCGATTTTAACAAAACATTCATATTACAAACAGACTCAAGCGGTATAGGAATGTCAGCAGTTCTATACCAAGAAGAAAATACTAATAAAAGAATCATTGCCCACGCGAGCACTAAATTTTCTCCAACAGTGCAAAAATATCATATCAACGAGCAGGAATGTTTAGCAATCGTCTGGGCAACAAAATTATTCAGAGGATATCTAGAAGACCAAAATTTCATTGTTAGAACCGACAGTAAGGCTTTAACTTGGCTAGATAAATTTAAAGACAGTAGAGCCAAGCTGACTAGATGGGCGCTAACGTTGCAAGAATATAACTTCACTGTGGAACATATCAAGGGCAAGGAAAATAACTTGTGTGATTATCTTAGTGGAAATCCCGATGATAAAATTCCATATGAAGAACAACCGGATAATGAAAGATTGCTACCCCCGAGTAATGTAAAATTAAATCAGGTTAACAGGGGAGAATTATTAACAAAAATAATAACCGCACAGTCTTCAACAAGATACATACAAAGAAATATAGCATATTTAAAAAGATTAAATGAGCCAACGCGTATACCAACTAACGCGCAGGAAAGAAAAATATTAAACGACTTTGTGTACGAAAACAATATACTTTATCGCAGAAATAAAGCCGGAAATAGGATTATTGTTCCACGCAAGTTGGTAGACCAAGTAATCTATATGTATCATGACACTACTGAAGCGGCTCACCCTGGAATAGAAGAAACCTATAATAAAATTAAAACAACCTATCATTTTGGTAATCAACGCGAAAGCATAGGTAGATATATAAAGAAATGTATCATTTGTTCTTTATGTAAAACACAACAGAAACAAAAAATAGCACCATTACATGCTAACATACCAAAATATCCATTCCAGATAATTTCTCTGGATGTATTAGGCCCTTATAGCCCTCCAGCAGTAAAAACAAAATCACAATACATTATATTATGTCAAGATTTATTTTCCAAATGGACGGAGGCCAAGGCATACGCTAGTGTCAAAATAGAGGAAGTAGTCGCATTTTTAAAGGATGAAATAATCACGCGATACGGCTCTCCCGAAATGATAATTACAGACCAACATGCTATGTTTAGATCAGACAAAATGATTAAATTATGTGCAGATTATGATATAATTAAAAAGAATTCTTCGGTCTACCACCAACAAGCTAATCCGGTAGAAAGAAAAGTCCAAGAATTCAAAAAAGTTATGAAAATCTTAATGTATAACAAAAGGGATTATACATGGGAGTCAGTGATCCCGCAAGCCTTACAAGTCTTAAGAAGCCGTGTTTGTAGAGCCACCGGGGTGACGCCCGCCTCCATCGTGCTAGGTTATGAACTTCCTTGTCCAGGAGAATGGCGAGTGACTTGGCCTAAAGTTAGACAGAACTTGCTAAGTGATCAGCGTAAAGCCAAAAACAAAGATATTGCCAAGAAACATAGGCAATACCAAATCAAAGAATACCATGATGATTCCGAGCCACCGGCAGAATATAAAATAGGCGACCTAGTGAATACTAAGGCGCGATTACGGTACAAAAGTGCTTTCGCACCGTATTGGACAGGACCTCACGAAATTGTGGGTAAGCAGGGGGACCTAACATATGATGTAGTGGTAAACGGATTACAAGTAAATATACATATCAACGATATAAGACCTGCTCCATTAGGTAATAAGTCAGATTTTGAATCCGATTCTGAAGATTCTGATGACGACATATCGGAATTTGAGTTTCCTGATGACTTAAACCGAGTAGATCACGATTCAGATGATTCAGACGATGAAAGTCAACATGAAGAACAAGAGACCATACTAGTAGAGGTCATTATTCATGCGGAAAACACCCTAGAAGTAAATAACCCACCCCTAACCACCAGTGACGATTTTACAGGCTCCGCTCGCCGAGCGCCCACCATAGACAAAGCGCACGATATAGCCGAGATACATATTAGTGAGAAAAATTCAATCCCTGAAGATCTAAGTCGTCTCTTAACCGACGTAGAAGCGTTACCAATAGTAAATCGTATAAAAAATAATACTAAAATTTATTATAATAGCTGTTTCGGGGATTACCATTTAATTAAAACTAAATATTAATAATCATTTTTAACTTCTACATTATTTTATAAATAAAAATTTTATAGTCATTAAATAACAAAGTTTTATTTTCAAAATTTTACCAAAAGAAAATTTGTTACGTAAGTGCCTATCTAGAAGGGGGGGTGTTGTGGAAGTCAGTTTTTGCCTTTTAAATTTTCTTTATATAGAATTTTTTCCCAATTCAAAAAGTGGAATTAGATAGCCATTATCATTCTACGTAAGGCCGTATATCAGTTTTTCAATTCAGATAAGTATTTTTTGCGAAATCCTGCAAAAACTAATTGCAGGAAGGCCACGCCTCCCTGCTATTCTCTAATGCAAAATAATTCAACCAATCAGAACCGCCGCAGGAGATGGCCGGAAAGTATATAATCGCGGGATGTTCTGGTACTCGATTTTCCTATAAATAGCCGACTTTCGTGCTGTTAATTCAGTCATTCACGGGGGTTCAAACAGATAAGATCAAATTAGCTGCAGTCATCATAATTAGTCATATCTCGAGTTGATGAGATATTTTCACAGTAAATAAAAAAGTATTCTTGTACATGCATAAAAGTTACCTAAAGCATAATCTGGGACTTTTTGGTAGTAATTAAAGTGTTGATAATTGGATGAATAAAACTCTTTTTAAAAGTTATTAAAGTTGTTTATTTTGTGTTTATAAGTTAGAAAAAATACTTAGACATAAAATAGTTTTAAGAAATAAAATATTAAACAAAGTTAGAATAGAACTTTGATATTTTAACTTCATTTTAAACAAGCTGTTGGAAGTCAGACACATGGCTTCGGTTTTCGCAACAGTAATTGACAGGATGCAAGAAGTGCTGCTACCGTCTTCGCCGAGCGGCTTTCTGGAGGCCTGGATCATCGATGCCATGGGTTCTCCGTCTGCCCAAGGACAATCAGAACTCCAGAGAGTTAGCTATGACTCATCCGTCGACGCTGCGGAGGTGGCAAAGGGCCCAGACCGAGATGCCAACTCTCCATTTGGTGTCCAGGACCTGTTAGGGCCTTCTAAGCCTCCGTCCTGCTGGCGGCCTGGTGGCGTAGAAGTGGCAAGCGACCCAAACCCCGTGGGTGGCTCAAAAAGGCCAATAACAACAGTGCCTGAAGAAGAGGATCTCTGGTCGTGGAGTAAAGATGTGCAGCCGTGGGGAATGCTGGGTGAAGATGAAGAAGAAGACGTTTACGTCGAATTAGCTGAACGTCAGCGTATTAGAAATTGTGGCGCGCGTGCGCAGGAGCTACCTGGGATTGTAGAGCGTACGTGTCGCTTCAGGAATTTCCTGCCGTCGGAATGAGAAGCCATCTGCTCTTACTAGTTGCAGCAACGTTAAGAAGCCAGCTTTATTTCATCATTATCACTCAGTTAGTACCGTAAATCGGGGTGAATGTAGCCCCCAGGTGTGACAATGGCCGAAAATAAAAAAAGTTTAATAGTTCATATCTTAAAAGTAGGTACCAGGATTTGAATGAACAAAGCAAGAAATAATAAATAATATACACCTAAAATATAAAAAAGAAGATATATGCAGCCATCAAATGTTTCACCTTTTGTATTTGGCAGACCTTAAAAAAAATCACAAAAATTGGTTTAAAAAAATGTCTTAATAACTTTGTTTGTCACGGTGCGATTTTATTTAATATAAATCATTACATTGTTTTTTTTAGGGCATTATTATGTTTTACAACTAATGTTTTTTAAATTGTTGCAAAATCCTTTTTGATTTTTGAGATAATAGGCGGCCATATTAACCCCTTACGTTTTTGCGTTTTTTAGGGGTGACTGTGGCCACATGTCAGGTGTTATAAGCGCTTCCGTATTTGACCGTATTAATATTTGTGCGCCTACGCATGAACGTTAGTCACTGCCGGCCTAAATGAAGTGTAAGATTATTGTAGGTTAATGGCAAATTTGTCTAGTATTTGTTTAGTTTTTGTATGAGAAAAAGCATTGGGTAAGATAAATTTTATCAAACTTTTATTTTAAAATTAAAATAAAATGTTATGCAAACAAAAACATAACATATTATATTTTTTCTAGATTAATAATGACCCGCGTATATAAACCAAAAATAGGCAGCAGAAAATATAAAGAATATAAAGACCAGGACTTAGCCAAAGCCTTGCAGAAAATAGAATCTAAAGAGTTATCTCAAAGAGCCGCGGCACGAAAATATAATATTCCGCGGTCCACTCTACAGTTAAATAAAAAACTTGGCGAACTTAAGAAGCCCCATGGAGGCCAGACAGTTTTAACTGCCAATGAAGAAAAATTAATTGTTGAAAATCTGTTAACAATATCCGAGTATGGATTTTTAATTGATCAATATGAATTACGAGTGGTAGTAAAAAGCTATTTAGACAAAAAAGGTGCTAGGGTCCGCAAATTTAAAGATAATATGCCGGGCACTGACTGGACGAAGTCGTTTTTAAAGAGAAATAAAGAACTGACAGTGAGATTCGCTTCTAATATTAAAAATGCGAGAGCAGAAGTATCGTTAGATTCTCTTAACAAATATTTTGATAATTTGGAAAAAGAATTGGAAGGAATTCCCCCAGAAAACATCTATAACTATGACGAAAGTAACCTTATGGATAATCCCGGCAGGAAGCAAGTTATAACCAAGAGAGGATGCAAATATCCTGAGAGGCCAAATCACCCTTCTAAATCTTCTACGTCAATTATGTTTTGTGGGACTGCAAGTGGCAACCTTATACCGCCATACGTCGTATATCAGGCCAAAAATCTGTATGATTCATGGACTACTGGAGGACCACAAGGAACACGTTATAATAGAAGCAAGTCGGGCTGGTTCGACGCATCAATTTTTGAGGACTGGTTTTCAAGACTTTTGCTTCCCATTTTAAAAAAGCAAGCTGGAAGAAAAGCGCTGATTGGCGATAATTTATCATCGCATCTTGGCCCATGCGTGATAGATCTTTGCAGGGAAAATGATATTAAATTTATTTGTCTTCCGCCTAACACAACCCACCTAACTCAGCCGCTGGATGTGGCTTACGTCAGACCACTAAAAATAAAGTGGAGAAAAATTATTGAAGATTATAAAAATAAATATTCGTGTGTTGTCAACAAGTCACACGACGCACTTAAATCTGGATTCACAAAATGTGGTATTTTTTCGTTTGATCGAACTCCAGTCCTGGAGAGGTTGCCAAGTCAAGATAAACAACATCTTCAAAATAATAACCTGCTAAGCAACTCGCTTTTAGAATTTCTTGAGAAGAAAAGGTACGGCGATGGGCAAGCAAAAGATCCAAAGTTTGTGAAAAAACTAAAATTGGATGTGCTTCCTGGCAAAATTATTGAAAACAGAGGTGTAGCCGATCCAGGGGAAGGAAGCAGCAAGACGACAAAAAGAAATTTAAGTAGAATGTTGCCTAATAAGAAAATAGGCAAACTAGCCAGAAAAAGTAATAAAATTAACAAAGTTTCACAGTCACTAACAGATGACGAAAGTGAATCGTCATTGGATTATACATCTTTGTCAGAAGGGGAGGGCGACGACTGGATGGCACCTCCGTCATCAGACAGTGAGCCAGAGCTTGATCAACAGTCTGACTATGTTATTGTGAAATATGAAAAAAAATATTTTCCTGGAGAGATTCTTAAAAGAAAAGTGAACGAGTTCCTTGTCAAAACGATGGAGCCCTGTGGTGTGCGCTCGTGGAAGTGGCCAGAGAAGGATGACATTCTTTGGTATAAATCAATAGATATTATGGAGAAAATTGCTGCTCCTGTAAAACAAACTTCCAGATCAATTTATGACGTCCCAGAAATACTCAAATACAAAGATTTTTTATATTAGGTTAAGTTTTTAATGTCGAACGTTTATTTTTTAAATAAATAAATAATATAAACACGTTTTCTATGATTTTATTCCTAATAAAGAATATCGTAAATATATTTTTTTAATTATTAGTGGCCATAGTCACCCATTAAAAGTAGTGCAAAATGACAGTAAGCCAATTCAAATGGATGGCCATACTGACCTCAAAGTAAGGGGTGAACATGGCCACCCTATTTTTTAAAAAAAAAAGAAGTATTTATTTAAATTAAAAAAAAAATATATAGGTAAGAATCGAATATAGAGACCCTCTTCGAGTTTTTACACCATATATGAAAGTAAAAACACGTAGTGTGCGATAGGTGTGACTATTTGAAGTTGAAAAGTGGGCCATAGTCACCCCGTGTTACGGTACCTAGCATTTGCACAAAGCTGGCGAAGGGTGTTTGATAGTCAAGGCGATCGCAATACTCGCTTTGAAGGGTCAGCATTGTGATCATCCGAGAAGAACGAAACATTCAGTACTCTACCGCGGTTAGGGCAAAGTGTTTCATAGTGTGTTTTTGGGGATAACTTCGAACCTTGCGTTTTCCCCGCAAGTTAAATAAACGGCGAAATTCACTCAACACCCCAGAACGCACTTAAAATAAAATCGCAAGCCAAACGAAATATTGTTGCTCTGAACCAGTCGGACGCAGGAAACTAGTTGGCATAGAAGCCTACATCATAAACATTTAAAACATTAACTTACCCATGAACGCTGCTCAAAAGACTTTCTAACAACACCAATATCTTCCGTGATTTTTAGTTCTTACTAAAAGTCATTGGTCAAGCATGAATTAAGCTTGATTAGATAAACATATCTAATTAAGGTAGTTGTAGCATTATTATATTTTTTAAACTTAATTTGGATTATTATCTTGCCGTCGTTTTCCGACGTTACTTAGGAATTATTTGGATTATTATCTTACCGTCGTTTTCCGATGTTACTTAGGAATTATTTGGAATATTATCTTACCGTCGTTTTCCGATGTTACTTAGGAATTTGCATGGTTGAGTATATCTCTAAACCCCGCCTCCCAGCATTGTGGTTGGTGGACTTATCCTTATAGTTGTATTGTTTCTGTTGTGGTATTCGCCACGTGGAAATCGGCTATAAAGAGCGCGATTTCGCCGGGAATAGTCAGTCCGTACAGAACCATAGAGCGACAAGCACCTATTCCCATAGTTGAGCATTTGTTCCGGCTTTAAAATCTGTATAAGTCTTTTTCTTTGGACGACCATCGCCAAGTAAAATTGCCAGTCGAACTCGGAACTGCCGAGCACCTGGGTATGTCAAGAGGGCATACGTGAACCTGAAGATTAAAGCAGAGCGTAGCTGAAGAAGCACCGGTGGAAGGACGCCGTAGTCGAGCCCGATACTGTGAGGAAACAGTGGTTCCTAGCTGATCCGCGGCGTTTGTACCAAGGTACAAGCCAGACCGAAACTTAATTTTAAGAAGGCCAAATACGATCACCAGCCATCGCCGACGTTGCCAACATTGGATGACCCATGCCATAACCGTAGCAGCCGACGCCATCGCCAGGGAAGCGTATACAACAATCTACCACCTGGGCAATACCTGCACCAGGTCGGCAGAAGAAGAAAACTTAGCGGCAAACGAATTTTGAGACGAATAACTACGATCACCCGCCATCGCCGACGTTGCCAACATTGGATGACCCATGCCATAACCGTAGCAGCCGACGCCATCGCCAGGGAAGCGTATACAATAGTTTACCACCTGGGCATAACCTGCACCAGGTCGGCAAGACGCGAAATCTACGTGGCAGAATAATTTTGAGGAAGAATAGTACGTGAATTAGCTCCAGCTGAAGTTGCCAGCCCTAGACGGACTGTGCCACCACTGTAGTAGCTGACGCCATCGCCGAGGAGGCGTATACAACAATTTCCCACCTGGGCATAACCTGCACCAGGTCGGCGAAGAAGTAAAACCTAACGGCAAACCGAATTCAAAGTAACATAAAACGAAAATCGACACAGCCGGCGCTGCCAGCATTGGACACCTAGTGCCACACCTGCAGCAGTCGACGCCATCGCCAGGAAGGCGCATACAAGAAGCTACCACCTGGGCATAACCTGCACCAGGTCGGCAGAACGTGAAAAACACGTGACAAACAGTGTAATGGCCGAGAATAAGGAATTATACCAGGAAACCCCTCCAGCCCGGACGGCCGAGGACGACGAAACACACGACATGCTCTCCACCACCGAGGCCGACCCCAGAAAAGTACCTGGGGCGGTCTCAAACTGCCCTGCACAGATCGCCGCCCCTGAGACAACGACTGACGCTAGCCGCGCAACTTCCAGGGATAAGCCCCTTGAAGAAGGAAGCAAAGGCGAATTGTGCCAGGACATGGCGCCCAACTCGTTGACTTACTCTAACCAAAGGAGTAACAAAGAACCCTGTGACGACGTTAGGCCCGCTGGCCGAAGCGATCGTAAATTATTTGAATACCTGCCCATGGAGTGCCCAGCTTTCAATACAAGAGCGAAGCGCCGATTATGGGAGGAGAAGTACAGTGTAGACGTGGAGATTCGTAGCGAGTCTGAAGAAGACTCGGATGATGAGTCCGAAGATACGTCAAGTGACGAACAAATACCATGTAACCAGGAAGCTTCGGTTATGTTAAGAGAAATTCAAAAGAAACTGTTAAGAAATGAAATGCCACCTGAAGAACAACGGTTGCCACCTACCCTGGATGAAGAACTAAGAAGGCCAAGCTATGAGGACAAGCCTAGAGGTCCGGCGCTGCCACCGTTAAGTCGGCAAATTCCGCCTACTCAAAGGGGAGTCCGGCATAGGCAAGGATATGAAGAGAGAATTAAAGAAATGGTGTTACCACCGTTAAATGAGCAGGCAGCAGAACCAGGACAAGATTGGCAAGCCATGGAAGCATTGAGATGGAAGACTATGGAGGGTTTAGCCCAATCTATAGGACAGTTGATAGACAAGCCCAGGAGAATGATGTCAGCACCAGCGCCCAAATTTGCAGGAGCCGATACGGAGGACCCGGTGCTATTTTTAAAACACATGAAAGAATATTGTATAGAGAACGGAGCGCCGGCGTACCAATGGACGGACCTGGCAATAAGACAGATGACCGGACAAGCAGCCATCCGGATGAAGATTTATGCAGGAGGGCAGATTACTTGGAAGCAGTTGCAGGAGGCAGTGCTTAGGGCATATAATAATAGCGAATGCGTGAATCATCTACGCGCAGAACTATATGGCCAAGACCAAGCTAAAGGAGAAGGTGCGGAGGCATTTTTGATTCGCAAGAGACAAATTTGTCAACGAATAAATCCGAGATGGCAGGAAGAGGAAGTGGTACCGCTGTTGCTGAGCAGATTAAACGGTCCGTTGCGAGCTGCGCTACGTACTTGGAATTGTCAAAGCACAGAAGAACTATTAAACGCTGCAATTACGGTGGAACGGGATTGGAAAAGTTCCGAGGTGTACACCGCACCCAGAGTGAATATTAACACTCAAAATAGCAGGGATAATGGGGAAACTAGACAGTTCCAGTACCGGAATTATCAAGGCGGTCAAGACTACTATAGGCCGCAGTACAGTAGAGGACCTCAACAACAGGGAGGTCAGGCGCAAGCACCAAGTAGGCCACAGTACAATAGAGACGGTCCAGAAGAAGGTAGAAGGCCTCAACAACAGGGAGGTCAGGCGCAAGCACCAAATAGGCCGCAGTACAGTAGGACGTGGGAGAGACGTGAGAATCCGAATCCGAACAGACAACAGGCGAGCGTGGTTAAACCAAAGAAGCTAAAGTTTGTGTTCCCAGATGGGTCACCAGTAGAAATGCCTGGTACTAACAAGCATGGAGCAATGATTATGCGTGCCATGCAATACCAAATTGACCATCCTTCGCAAGGATCAAACTATAAGCGTCAAGCGCTAAAGGATGGAATGTGGTACGCATTGCATGCGGATGATGAAGATTACGACCAGGAACTCCTGCGTAAAGAGTGTGGAATCCAAGAAGAAAATGGAGAAGAAGATACGTCAGAAGAAGAAGAAGAAATAGAGGACCCAGAGAAGATGCTATTTAACTTCCGAAGCAATGACTATATTTCTTGCATAGATGACTTGGCAGATCCAGAAAACCGACACCCGGTTCGATCAACAAGCGGGACTATTGGCAGTTTACCAATAGAAGTACTAATCGCCAGTGAAGACAGCGAGGAAATAGTCAGTGATTCTACTACGACTGACGATGATACAGTGACGAATGAGGAATCGCCGATGACGGAGATCCGTAGAGACCGGAAACAACTCCGACGGAAGAGACGGCTTAGACAGCGTCTAACCTCACCCCCAACTTCGGACTCGGAAGAGGACGTAAAGTATAATAAAAGGATGTGTACAGCATTGTTGCAAGCAGAAAACAAAGAATTTGCAGCAAATCAGCTGTTGCGACAGATAGAGCAAGCTAAACATAGAATTTTGGAGCCACCGGACGTGATCCAAAAAGACGTAGTAATTAAGGATGAAGTATTGGAACCACCAGACGTGGGCCAAGAGGTCGAGTTCGATGTAATCTCGCCACCTCCGGATTTTGAAGACAAAATTGAAATCAAAGAAGAAGAGCTGTTCGATTCAACGACCCCCACAGCTGCAGGGTTTGATCAACCAGTAGTTGCAGAATTAGCAGAAGCAAGAGAACCGGCGTTGACGGACCTACGATTGAGAGATGGGCAAGAAGGCCGATGTCCAAGAGAAGATTATGTAGGGTGGACGGTAGTCGCGGTGAAACGTACGCCACTGCCAGAATCCAACTCAATAGCGGCTTTTGTAGAGTCACCTGTGACAGACTTATACTTATGTCCTCCAAGTTTGAAGACCCGGTATGACCAACAAGGTGGTCCGTGGAGATATGTGCCCACCAGAGTTCCCGCACAAATCCAGCTGCATAGCCAATTCCCTGAAATCCCTGAAATTCCGGCCCCTCAGCCCGAGGTCGCCGAGGTACCAGTGAGGCAGCCCAAGAAGAAACCACCAGACGTGGAAGAAACTACGGCCCCTCAATCCGAGGTCGCCGTCCCAGTCTTGAGGCAGCCAAGAGAGAAGCCACCTGAAGCCTCCGAGGAGTCCCCCAGGTCACTAGAGAGCTACCCACAGGAGGCCTATACCAGGTCACCTGGAGGAGAGCCACCCATTGACGACATCGCCATGGAGGTTGAGAAATCGCCTCGAACCAGGGAAAAAGAAAAATCGTTCTAAAGAAGAGAGTGATTTTAAATATGTTTATTGTTGTTTTTGGACTTAGTATTAGTTTATTGTTGTTTTTGGATTTAAATAGTTTTAAGATTTTGATATTATAAATAACAGTATAGTCGTACTAGATGGGTACGATTAAAATAAACATACCGTAACAACTGCTCTTAAGGGGGGGGGGGGGGTGTTGTGGTATTCGCCACGTGGAAATCGGCTATAAAGAGCGCGATTTCGCCGGGAATAGTCAGTCCGTACAGAACCATAGAGCGACAAGCACCTATTCCCATAGTTGAGCATTTGTTCCGGCTTTAAAATCTGTATAAGTCTTTTTCTTTGGACGACCATCGCCAAGTAAAATTGCCAGTCGAACTCGGAACTGCCGAGCACCTGGGTATGTCAAGAGGGCATACGTGAACCTGAAGATTAAAGCAGAGCGTAGCTGAAGAAGCACCGGTGGAAGGACGCCGTAGTCGAGCCCGATACTGTGAGGAAACAGTGGTTCCTAGCTGATCCGCGGCGTTTGTACCAAGGTACAAGCCAGACCGAAACTTAATTTTAAGAAGGCCAAATACGATCACCAGCCATCGCCGACGTTGCCAACATTGGATGACCCATGCCATAACCGTAGCAGCCGACGCCATCGCCAGGGAAGCGTATACAACAATCTACCACCTGGGCAATACCTGCACCAGGTCGGCAGAAGAAGAAAACTTAGCGGCAAACGAATTTTGAGACGAATAACTACGATCACCCGCCATCGCCGACGTTGCCAACATTGGATGACCCATGCCATAACCGTAGCAGCCGACGCCATCGCCAGGGAAGCGTATACAATAGTTTACCACCTGGGCATAACCTGCACCAGGTCGGCAAGACGCGAAATCTACGTGGCAGAATAATTTTGAGGAAGAATAGTACGTGAATTAGCTCCAGCTGAAGTTGCCAGCCCTAGACGGACTGTGCCACCACTGTAGTAGCTGACGCCATCGCCGAGGAGGCGTATACAACAATTTCCCACCTGGGCATAACCTGCACCAGGTCGGCGAAGAAGTAAAACCTAACGGCAAACCGAATTCAAAGTAACATAAAACGAAAATCGACACAGCCGGCGCTGCCAGCATTGGACACCTAGTGCCACACCTGCAGCAGTCGACGCCATCGCCAGGAAGGCGCATACAAGAAGCTACCACCTGGGCATAACCTGCACCAGGTCGGCAGAACGTGAAAAACACGTGACAAACAGTGTAATGGCCGAGAATAAGGCATTATACCAGGAAACCCCTCCAGCCCGGACGGCCGAGGACGACGAAACACACGACATGCTCTCCACCACCGAGGCCGACCCCAGAAAAGTACCTGGGGCGGTCTCAAACTGCCCTGCACAGATCGCCGCCCCTGAGACAACGACTGACGCTAGCCGCGCAACTTCCAGGGATAAGCCCCTTGAAGAAGGAAGCAAAGGCGAATTGTGCCAGGACATTTCTACGTTAATTTTTGTTATTCTTAAATAGCAAAAAGAATAATACCAAAATTGAATCATTCCGACTGCAGCAGCCTCCGCGCGCGGTCGATTATCTAACGAGTTTCGAGAATTGGAAAATTCCGAAAAACGAGTTTTTAGTAAATAGACTATTAATTAAAAAGTGAAAAAATTTTAAGCTGGTCTTCCAATGGAAGACTCAGCTCGCGAGATCCAGCCGATGCCGCCGGATGAGGCGGCCGGCGATAACCGAATTGCCCTTGTGCAAAAAGACAATGTGGTTTTAAACAAAAGTGATAAATCAGTGAAAAGTGCTAAACGCCAGACGTCAGCGACCCGCTCAAGCAGAGAGGATCGAGAAACGCCTGACGAGAAGTTCGCCAGGATGGAGGACAAATGGGAACGCGAATTTGAGCGTATGAATTCGAAGTGGCAACGAAAAGTTGATGACTGCACGAATCAAATTGGTATTTTAATGAAACAAAATCAAGAATTAATCGATCTAATAAGTAAGTACGAAAACTTTATTTCGGTTAGACAGATTTCTCGTTCTGGTTCAGGTACACTTGACACCATTACAAGTCGCTTAGACACCAATGCTAATACAGGTCCTTCAGACATTAATGTAAGTCCTTCAGACGCCAAAGTCGATTGTAGTGATAAAGATAAAAGTAATTTACCAGGCCCATCAGGCACTCAGAAAAATAATCTAGGCCCATCAGGCACACAGAAAAATAATCCAAGCCCATCAGGCACCCAGAAAAATAAGCCGATAAGCAGCGCAATCGACAAAAATATCGAAAACATTGAAACAAAGAGAGAGGTCGTGTTTCAAATCGCTCCCTAGTGACATCCCGGTATATTTAACCTTTTGACATTGTGTCAAGTGTTTTCGCAAAGTTTTCGGAGCCCTACAATAGTAGTGGGGCCATTTGAGTGCTTTATAACCAAGTGTTTGCTTCCCCCAAAATTGGGGGAGCATGTGTTGTGCTTCAAAAAACTTTATCAGCGCCAGTAAGCTAAGGGGGGCCCCCCTCTTATGCTAGAGCAGAGCCAAGCAGTAGCAGCGTTCCGGCGTGAGTGTAATATAAAATATTTAAGGCTCCCTCTTAAAACAGACAATTCCCCCCGTGTGGGTGCCCTCTGCAAGAGGCCCCAATTAGACTATATAAATAAGATAGACATTTCCGTGTGCGCCCCATTTGCCCCCTCATTTCTGATTTGATCACTGTATTGTTATTGTATATATATATAAAATGAACCCCAATGAGAAGACTGCCGCCGAAGTTGTTGTTGTTGCGCCGTCGCAGGGCTGCTTCACTTGCCTTCCTACAAGAGCAATTATGTCATTGTCAAGACCATTCACGGAATCTTGCCCATTCTGTCAGGAGGCCTACAAAGAGGCCCTGGCAAGAAACTTAACCATCGATGATAGGACCAAAGTCACGGACCATCTTCGGACAGTGCATAAGACAGAAGGAAAGCGCCCAATCAAAGCAAGAAGCGGGGAATCGGACATGTCCGATACCGAAAAGTCCGGGGCCCCCGTCCTAACCTCTAAGCAAATCATAACCAAAAAGAAGAACATAACCGCAAACACTGATGAAGACGAACAGATGGATACCACAGATGAACACAGCGGCAAAGAGCCGCAAGCCAAACATAGATACAGGGTGCCGTCAAGACACGAAGACATGGTAAGACCGATGGCCATCCAGGTGACCATCGACCATCACTCACCTGGGCAGGTGAAAGGTGAAAACCAGTCAACACCTGGACAGGTGTCTCAGGTAAAAACACCTGGCACCGAAATACCTGCCCAGGTGACTCACCTGGCACAGGTAAAATTACAGGAGACAAAAACACCTGGACAGGTGACTCACCTGTCTCAGGTAAAATTACCTGAGACAAAAATACCTGGACAGGTAACTCACCTGACAAAAGTAAACCCACCTGAGAGAAAAACACCTGAACAGGTAACCCACCTGTCACCTGTACCTGTCCAGGTAACACCTGTTCAGGTAAAAAATACAGGGGAAAAGGCAACAAAACAACCGCCAACACCTTCCCAAACACAGGTGGACCGATTCCAGGCACCTGGAGGGACAACTGATCACCCAACAACATCCAGAGGAGGGGGTTTCACGCTGGCCAATTACCTAACCATGCCATTGCCATACAAGGCAAAAAGGGCACGAATCGTCAACTCAGACAGCGAAAGCGACACCTCCACAAAGGAAAAGAAAATTTCGCAACCAAGAAAGAAACTAAGTGCAAACAGAGAACCAAAACAAAGGAAAGATGAAACTTTCCAACTAAACACCCAAAACAGATATGCAGCCCTGACACCACAGGAGGAGGAAGAAGTGATGATTGTCAGTGACGGCAATACTTCTGACACAGAAGAGGACGCTATTCCTCCCGAACAACCACAACAACTGCAAAAAACTAAGGAGAAGACGAGTCATAAACTTAAACAACAACCGCAACAACAACAACAAAAAAGACAAAGTCAACAGCCGGTCAATAATAAACAGCTGACAACCGAGAAGACCACTAAAAAGATAGTCCCACCGCCTATTGTGCTCGAAGGTGTGACTAAGACGAATGAGGCATATAAGAACTTTAATGAAGAACTTCAAAAGCATATTAAGAAGGGATACAAACTAAAATTTGCAAAAAAGACGATGATACTCAACATAGAAGACATCGATGAGTACAATAGGTATCTTGAGACACTGAGGGATATCCCAGGTAACCTTTACCATACGTACGCCTCTACAAATGAAAAGACTCACGCATTTATCTTGAGAGGATTGGACCATGGGCCTGATGCAGAAGACGTCAAAGCCCAGCTCATTGACGAATATAAGCTAATGGTGCATCAGGCCTACAAACTCAGGTCACAGTTCCGTCCACTCTACATGGTAGTCCTAAATGGAGACGTGAACCTTACAAAATTACAAAAGGAAATAAGGTACGTCCAAAATGTAAGGATATCATGGGAGAGGCGTACGAACACCACGGAGGTTATTCAGTGCAAAAGGTGTCAGCTGTGGGGCCATGCGACCACATACTGTAGCAGACAGGAGAAATGCCTAAAATGCGCAGGAAACCACCCAGTCAGATTATGTACTGCTACAGACAAAAAATGCGCAAACTGCGGAGGTGGTCACATGGCCAATGACCAACAGTGCCCCGTTTTCGTATTTAAAAGAAATAAATTAATAGAAAATCAGAAAATGAGGGTGGCACAAAAGCCGCAATATGTGCCGGCGCCACTCCCAACAACAAATGTGTGGGGCGGCAACCGCGCCAGTCAAGCCAGTCAAGTGCAGCAACAGAACTTCCCCGCCCTGAGACAGCAACAGCCAGTTCAACAACAACAGCAGCAGCAACAGGGCGGCATGCAGCGAAGTGCTGTGCAACAGGCCGTTGCGCGGCCAGTCGACTCATCAAGGCAGCCAGCAGCTGACATGCAGGGGCAGGTGAGAGACCTCATGAATGCAATGCGGGATGTGCATTCCTCCTGCTCAAACCTGTCAGAAGTTATTCGCCTCATACAAGACTTTGCTCAAGTACTCAAAATACAGGACAAGCAGGAGAAGTGTATGGCCATAATTGGTTTCGCCACTAATTTCGATCAATACAATGTCTAAGGACATGATTATAATCAACTGGAACGCTAATGGCGTCAAAAATAAAATTGGAGAACTCATCCAGTTCTTGCACATTCACAAGGTCGACGTGATGGCTGTTACCGAGACCAAATTGACGGAGAATGACTCTTTGAAAATACGCAACTACATCATTTACAGGGCGGATAGGAATGTGCGAGGCGGCGGCGTTGCCATTCTTATCAAACGCACCATTCCGCACAAACAAATTCAAAATTACATTTCAGCAATTGAGCACGTTTCAATAGAATTTCGGAATGGTGCGATTTTGAGCGCGGTATACGCCTCGCCCCGCACACGCCTAGTGCAAAGAGACTTGGAGCCATTCTTCGTCAATAATGGCAGGGTGCTCGTGGCGGGCGATCTAAATTCGAGACACATTATGTGGCGAAACCACCAGAATAATCGACATGGGAATCTGCTGTATGACTATACACTTGACCAAAATTTACAGGTAGTCGCGTCAGACAGACCAAGTCATCATCCAGTCAATAGGATGACTCCAACATTCATAGACTTATTCATCAACAAGAACATAGTTGGTCTGTCTGACGCGATCGCCTTAAACGAACTAAACTCTGATCACCTACCAATTAAAATTATATGGTCTGTACAGATGTTTTCCGAATCTCCTTCTTGGACAACTCTTTTAAAAGACGTAGACTGGCCGCGCTACAGGGACTTTCTGAACCGAAACACCACAATAAATAACAACATACAGAACATTGAACAATTAGAGGACGAAGTACTGAAACTAACGACCAACATACAAAATGCACGTGACTTGGTAGGGAGACGAATAAAAATTAAGCACAAAGAAGACAGACTGCCAAACGAAATTTTAGACCTGATTAAATTCAAAAACAGAGTACGTTGCATGTGGCAAAGGTACAAAAGACCAATTGACAGACAAAGACTGAACGAGCTGCAACGTACGATAAGAGACAAAATTAATAAACATAAGAATGACGCCTGGACAGACATTATAAATGGACTGTCGGTTCAGGATTGCTCCCTGTGGCGTATGACGAATAGACTAAAGAAAAAATTCCACAAAATCCCCACCCTTAACGACAACCGAGCACAAACGGACAAGGAGAAGTCAGAGTGCATTGCCGATGCCCTGGCGGCAGTCTGCACTTCTCCCGACAATATCTCCCAAGATCAGAATCACATAACAAACAGAACAATTAACTTTACAAGACGCAAATACCCAATTCCTCCGACGGTTCTATCACACTTAATCATCAGGCCCGGGGAACTCTCTGAAATAATCAAGGGCTTGCCGCTGCACAAGGCCCCGGGACCTGATTGAATATCAAATATTTTACTTAAAAATCTTCCTAGGAAAACATTTGTGCAGGTCATGTACATTATCAATGCTATGTATGTCATGCAGCACTTTCCCAAAAAGTGGAAGGAGGCCATTATTATACCTTTATTGAAACTGGACAAAAACCCGACATTGCCAGACTCTTACAGACCGATTGCTCTGACAAACACCTTGTCGAAAGTCGCCGAAAAGGCCATACTTCGACAAATAAACCGACTAAACTTACTCAACAATATTCCGGACGAACAATTTGGCTTTCGACAAGGGCACGGAACAACTCAGATCGTGACGAAGGTTCTCTCTGATGTCAAGAGCAAGTTTAATACACAGCAAAACACGGTCATGCTGTCGCTTGACATCAAGAGAGCCTTTGACACGGTCTGGCACCACGGACTCTTATTTAAATTGCTGACAATTCATAATTTCCCTTTGCATCTGATCACACTAATACATACCTACCTGACAAACAGGACATTTTTCGTCAGGGTAGAGGGCGAGTTATCGACACCGAGAGTGGTGAATGCGGGGGTGCCGCAGGGAACAGTATTGTCTCCAATACTGTACAATCTTTACACGGCGGACTTCCCCCGTTACCCCCTCACCAACCTGGCTCTCTATGCTGATGATGCGCTCATCTATGCGCACTCGTTTTATGCGGAAGCGGCAAATCCAAACGCATGTCAACATGCTGGCCCCATACTTTGATAAATGGAAGATTGCCGTAAATCCGCCTAAAACGGTGTGTGCAATACTGACGAAGAAATTCACAAATAATAAAATTTTCATTCCCATAAAAATTAATGATCAATTCATCCGCCCTCAGCGAAGACTTACATACCTTGGCGTGACGGTAGATGAAAGAATGTCATTCAAACCGCACATTTCGAATGCATTCAAAAAGGGTTTTGCAGCAATGCAAAGCCTTTATTCAATTTTGAATAAAAAGTCATCGCTTTCTCCTCAGAATAAGCGCATCATATATCGTCAAATCATTAGACCTGTCTTGACATATGCATCCCCAGTGTGGTGCAGCGCCTCGAAGACTCAAATGGATCGCCTGAAGAGATTCGAGAATAAAATTCTGCGATGTGTGACTGCCTCCGACCGGTATACACGCATCGTAGATCTGCACCAAATGGCGGATGTCGAGGACATCACAACACTCATAGCAGAGCAATCTATTAAATTTTACAATACCAAACTTCAGGCTTCACCACTAACAAGAAATATTACAAACGCTAGACATGACGACAACATAGTTGTCAAACATAAACCGCTCTACCATAAACTGCCCATATACTTCTTGCCGCCCGATGGTGGCCCTTGATCCCAATATTTTTAACATACATACACACATACACTTTCCCTCCTCAAAGAGAAGGAAAAGTTACATTCCTAGATACATTAGTAATAAACATAATTTTAATAAAATATTGTGAATAGCGATCCCATTGGGCCGGTGGGACGTGCGGGTAGTTTAAGACTTGACAAATCAAAATTGACATAAAATGACAAAAATAGACCCCCCAATCTAAACAATGGCCAAATTCTGCTTTGAGCGATTATTTTGGTGGTTTCTTGCTCGAATATGATTGTCCGTCGCGGACAGTCATCACTCCAGGCCTTGCGTATGTTACCTATTTAAGCAGGTTTTTTCCAATTTTTCCTGCAGACGTCTGTTTCTCATAGCAACTCCAGTAGATTATAATCGTATGTGACGGAATTAATTTGAGCCATTGGCAATCACGCTCCCTACTTGCACGACGAGGTCTCTGACCGGAACGAAGGCATAAAATTTATTACTAAAAGTGTGTGTTAGATACCAGGAAGGGACAAACATCGTCCCGGTGATGGCCGTGCCATCACTTCAGGGGCGCCTACAGCAAACAGTGCATCGCATTGTCAAGCATAGGTGCCACCAACTCTATTGTATATAGTTAGGTTTAGTTTTAGTATTTTTTCCCCTTCTCTTCCTTTCTTCTTATAATCTCTCCTCCATCTTTATGTATATATGTCTACTAAGTTTAGGATCTTTGTATATACTGTATTTATACATTGTAGAAAATTGTAAATATGTATGCTTGGGGATGAGCGGGGGGGTATTTGTAGGAAAGTGAGGAGAGTACAAGGCTTCTGGGGGGACTATACCTTGGGGCTATACCATATAACTTTAACAATTAATGTATTGTAACCATGCAAATGAAAACATTAAAATAATAAAGAATGTTTAAAAGTAAAAGTAGTATAGTTGTAAGAGAATTGTTTCTACGTTAATTTTTGTTATTCTTAAATAGCAAAAAGAATAATACCAAAATTGAATCATTCCGACTGCAGCAGCCTCCGCGCGCGGTCGATTATCTAACGAATTTCGAGAATTGGAAAATTCCGAAAAACGAGTTTTTAGTAAATAGACTATTAATTAAAAAGTGAAAAAATTTTAAGCTGGTCTTCCAATGGAAGACTCAGCTCGCGAGATCCAGCCGATGCCGCCGGATGAGGCGGCCGGCGATAACCGAATTGCCCTTGTGCAAAAAGACAATGTGGTTTTAAACAAAAGTGATAAATCAGTGAAAAGTGCTAAACGCCAGACGTCAGCGACCCGCTCAAGCAGAAAGGATCGAGAAACGCCTGACGAGAAGTTCGCCAGGATGGACGACAAATGGGAACGCGAATTTGAGCGTACGAATTCGAAGTGGCAACGAAAAGTTGATGACTGCACGAATCAAATTGGTATTTTAATGAAACAAAATCAAGAATTAATCGATCTAATAAGTAAGTACGAAAACTTTATTTCGGTTAGTCAGATTTCTCGTTCTGGTTCAGGTACACTTGACACCATTACAAGTCGCTTAGACACCAATGCTAATACAGGTCCTTCAGACATTAATGTAAGTCCTTCAGACGCCAAAGGCGATTGTAGTGATAAAGATAAAAGTAATTTACCAGGCCCATCAGGCACTCGGAAAAATAATCTAGGCCCATCAGGCACACAGAAAAATAATCCAGGCCCATCAGGCACCCAGAAAAATAAGCCGATAAGCAGCGCAATCGACAAAAATATCGAAAACATTGAAACAAAGAAATATCAAAAACCAAAGCCAAATATTACAATTAAGAAATTAAATGTGACAAAGACAATGACTGACTACCCAAACGATGTTAATTTTGATGACTCCTCCTCGGATTCAGATGCCGAGAGGGCCGTTCATCAGAATCAGCTCAAAAAGGTGAATACTGACATCGAGGATGCAGAGATGCGGTCCCTCTCGGAGTCTGAGTCCGAAAAGGAGACTGACAAAAACAAAACTGACGAAGGATACAAGACGATCAATAGACAAAGACGCAAACGTGCGGGGACGACACTGACTGACCCGACGAACGTGACAAACAAACGCAAAAACACTGCTGAGGAGTTTCCTCCACTCGCAGCAGTTGACAAGTCAAAACTTGAGATTTTCAACAAATCCAACAAAGCAGGTGTTGCGAGTGGAGGTGACTCCTCGACAGAGCCACCAAAAAAGAAAACCGCAAACAAACAAACGATTGTAAACAAACAAAATGACAACAATAGACCAGACTCGACGAACATAGACGAGGAAGATCTGGTGCAAAGGGTGCGGGTGCCGCCGATAGTTATACATGATAAAAACATGTATTCCAAGGTAGTCTCGTACCTCAGGACGAAAGGTATCGACTGTGGCAAAGGCGTAACGACCGCCGAAGGTGTGAGGATCAATCCTCCCACCCCTCGCGATTACAATGGAGTTCGAAAGTTCCTAATAACGAAAAACATCACACACCACTCGTTCCCATTCGCGGACGAGAAAGAGCTCCATGTAGTCGTGAGGGGAGTACTGGAGACATGGTCGGAAGACAAAATAAAAAAGGATTTAGAGCAACTTGGTCTACATCCTACAAGAGTGGTTAGATGGAAGAGGGCTGATTCGTCGCCCATGCCCATCGTGCTGGTCCTTCTTCCCAAAGAAGAGAAGAGGATCTACCAGCTTCGATACCTTGATAACCTGAGGGTTAAGGTAGAGGCGCAACGACCGAAGCCGACGACGACGCAGTGTCATCGGTGTCAAATGTTCGGTCATTCGCAGCACAAATGTACTGCTGCAATAAGATGCCTGCGATGTGCAGGAAGTCATCGTGTCGGCGAATGCCCGAACAGAGACAACCTTCGGTGTTGTAACTGTGGTGGTGATCATGCGGCTAACGATAGGGTGTGCGCGAAGCACCCCGAAAGAGTCAGAGAGGCAGCTGAAAGGAAAATGGCCCAAAAAAGTCAGGCATCGATCCCACCACCTAATTTCAAGTGGGGAACACAGAGAAACTCTGATCTCCGGAGTAGTGATTCCCCACAAAACAACAATAAGAAGCATGAGAACCAGGAAGCAGGACCAGCACGAGGCTGGGAAGCTGTCATCCAGAATTCCATGCATTCTCTTCTGGCAGAATTCCAGGAGAGAATGCAACGAGAGATGAAAGCTATGATGACGACGTTAACATCAACGTGTCGTTAATGGCGCTGCGGACGGAAGTTGCATATTTTAGCTTGGCAACATTCAATATAAATGGTATCAAAGGTAAAAAACTTGAAATAATTGACTTTGTAGAAAGATACGAGATTGATATCTTGATGATCCAAGAGACATGGTTAAAAGGTGAGAGGTTCACTGTCCCCAACTACATAATCCACAGGGTGGATCGTAAAGATCGACCGAAAGGGGGAACCATGATCTTGGTGAAGAAAAATATCATTGCTCAAACATTGCCAGGCCTTGCGAATTGTACCCACATAGAGGGTACGTTCATCAAGGTAAAGACCAAAAATGGGTGGGTAAAAATTGGTTCTGTCTACATTAGCCCCTCGGTTAAAATAACCGAGGCCTGTCTGGCAGAAATCTTTGATCCAAAAGATCCGATCGTTGTAGGGGGTGATCTCAACGCAACCCACAGAGTGTGGGGCTGCAGGTCGCAGAACGTGCGTGGGGTCGCTCTCTCTAACGCGTCGAATGATCTAAATTATTTTCTAATGCCGCCGGAAGAGCACACTCACCATCAGTCAGGTTCTCTTCCGGAGATATTGGACATCTTTGTTGTCAAAAACACTGGCCGCATGTCGCAGCCAGTTGTTTTGAACGAGATGACATCAGACCACAGGCCGGTCATGGTGGAGTATGGTAATCCTGCGGAAAGGGGGCAGGGCTACGTCTCTGTTACGAAAACTAACTGGAGGCTCTTCAAGCGCCAGTTAGAAAATAATGAAAGACTGCACCCGATCGTTACTGATGAGGAATTAGAAACGGCGGTGAAAAAACAGATACTTCAGATATAGACAAAGCCATGGCCGACTCGTCTGAAACAAAGGTCTCCAAATTTTCAAAGAAAGGGGATTTGGGTCCAGAACTCATTCGGCTGATAAAAGTCAAAAACAAAACGATGCGTTTAGCATACCGTACTGGCGATCCGCGGATTAAAGCTGATGCAAACAGGCAAGCAGCTGAAATCAAGAGGAGAATTGCAGAAAAAGAGTCAGATCTATGGGTTCATAGAACCAAGGATTTGAGTATTGAGGATTCATCGGTTTACAGATTTACGAGGTCCTTGATCAGGGGGGGCAAAAAGCCTGTCCCCCCTCTCAGGGATCTTGTTAACAATCAGATCATAACAAGTCCAGGGGAGAAGGCTGAGCTGTTTGCGGCAAGCCTTCGCGAGCAGTTTAGCCTTTTCCCCACGGAGGATCTGCAGCGTGATCTGCGGATTGCCAGGACGGTCCAGATTTTCAAAACCACTCCTGCTGATCCCGGCGCAATAGCCGACGTATCAGCCGAAGAGGTCTGGACAATATTGAATTCAATCAATGCCAAAAAAGCCCCTGGCTTTGACGGCATAAGAAATAAGGCATTAAAGAATTTGCCAGAAAATACAGTATTGGCGATTGTAGACATAGCCAATACAATAATCAGAAAGGGTCGCTTCCCGGACGCTTGGAAAAGGGCCAAGGTCGTTGTGATTCCTAAGACTGGTAAGGATCATCAGCTTGCAGTCAACTATCGGCCGATAAGTCTCTTATCGTGCCTAGGCAAGGTCATTGAAAAACTAATACTTACTCGGGTAACCGAGTTTGTATTTAACAATGACATTCTACCACCAGAGCAGTTCGGCTTTAGAGCTGCTCATTGCACGGTGCGCCAGACAACGAGGTTGGCTACAAACGTACTAAGAGGTTTCAACAAACGACAGTCGACGGGAGCGGTCTTTTTTGACATCGAAAAAGCATTCGACAAAGTCTGGCATGATGGTCTAGTACTAAAGTTAATTAGGTTGGGTATGCCAAACATTTTAATCAAAATAATTCAGTCATATCTCGAGGCAAGGTCCTGCGTGGTGTCATCCGATGAAACGCTGTCAACAGCAATAGAAGTTAGAGCAGGTGTGCCGCAGGGTTCGCCCTTGGCGGCCATCTTGTATAACATTTACACTGCTGATGTGCCCAAATATAACCAGACTTCTCTATATCTGTTTGCGGATGACACTGCGATCACTGCCACCTCGAGATCGCCCTTGTGGGTAATTTTGAGGCTGCAGCGGCACATAGCTCTTTTCTCTCGGTGGTTGGCGGAGTGGAAGCTTCGCCTCAGCCCGGAGAAGACCCAGGCCATTTATTTCTCGAGGGCCAGGCTCAAATTGCCAAGGGAAAAAATAAAAGTCATGGGAAGGCAAATTCCCTGGAACAATAAAGTGAAATATCTTGGCCTGACCTTTGATAGAAGAATGACCTGGAGATTCACGGCTGAGGAGAGGCTTCTAAAAGCTAGGAAGCAGCTCTTCGCCATCTATCCGCTCATTAACAAAAAGAACAGAATATCGTTCAGAACCAAAATTAACCTGTATAAGATCCTAGTCAGACCAGTCCTGACGTACGGGATACCAACATGGTCAACTCTCTGTGCCACCCAACACCTTAAGCACCAGAGATTCCAGAACATGGCCTTACGAATTGTGACAAACGTACAAAAACATTTTCCTATTGACCTGCTTCCCAGAGACATGAAAATAGACACATTACGACAATTTTATGACAAAATAATTAAGGACTACTTTAAACGGACGGACAAATCTACGAACCTCCTGATTGTAAATTCACACATGAGAAAGAACCAGAACGAGAAATTTTTCTACCCGAAGGATTGGCTTCCGCCTTAAAACTAAAAACCGCGAAATTCATTAATTAAATAAAAATATTTTTTTCAAATTCAAAAATCTTAAAATCAACAATACCAATCATCAAATAAAAGAATAAAAGTCAACCAACAGCAAAGAAGAATCAGCTAATGTTTCAAACAATGTCCAAACAGAAGTCAAGGAGCATGCTCCATCTTAACAAACCACCAAATACAACGGAGAATACCAAAATTAATATTATTATTATTATTATTATTATATATAGCTTTCAAGTGTAAGATGATGCTGTGGAAAAACCAGTTAGCGGTGGATAATCTGTCACATTTTCCGACTTGCAAGGCGTATCAGGAAAGTACAAGTGGCCCAATATCATACAAAATGTACTTATACAGAGAAAATGGGAAGCCTTCTGTCAGAATTTGAAAAGCGTTTTCAGGATTTTAAGTCCCAAGAAAACAATTTTTCTTTATTTACTGGTCTTTTCACTATCGATATTGATAAAGTTCCCCCTCACTTGCAGATGGAAGTGATTGAGATTCAGTGTCAAACCCATTTAAAAGAAAAATTTATAAAAATTATATTATTATTATATATAGTCCGGGATTTCATACGTGAGGTCACGTTTTTGCTCTGCGAAAAACCGTTAAACGGTTTTTTGATATTTTTCGAGTTTTTTCTTAAATAAAGCGTGTTTCTTGATTAAAAATTAAAAACTTTAGTAATCTATCGTATTTTGCGATAGATTACGGCCACAAATAAATTAAATTTTGCGGAATTTTCGAGTTTTTCGGATTAGCGTCCTGTTTTAAAAGAAATTCGTGCTGCCAAGTGCCTTTTTTAAGGTGCTTGAGCAGCGAATTAGGTTTTTTGCGGCCCCAAAATGGGGAAAAAGGAGAGAAGACGTAAGAAGCGCCAGGAATCGCCTGGACTCAGCGAGGAGTCAGTTTCGGCTAGCGAATCCGATGCCGAGATGGAGATCCAAAATGAAGAGAACGCGCCTCCGCCGCCGAGGTCCCCACAACCGCTCGAAGAAGTTAAGTGTAATTCTGGCTCTTCTGAGTTGGAATTGCACTTGAATGTTCTCAAAGAACAAAATCAGAAGCTCATGGCACAGATCAGCGAGTTGTTGACATCGGTGGCATCGCTCACCGAAACCAAAAAAGCTGAGGATGAGACAAACAAGCAAATCATTGAGGATCTCCGTGCCGAGCTGAGGGAGTCGCGAGCGAGAGACTCCAAGAGGAGGAGGAGGAACAAACGGGGGGGTTCCTCCTCTTCTTCTTTAGCAGGCGACGATGCAGCAGTGGATTATCCGATGGATACTGTGATGGTTTCGCAAGAGGAGACAACGGTATCACAGGTTAGTCAGGCGGCTAGCGAAGGATCTTCGCGTCCTGCAGGACGTGGAGAATTCCCGCCGCTGGCCCCTGTAAAAGCAGACAAGGTCAGTAAAATTAAACAGCCTACCCCTCGCATATCTTTAGAGGGTTCCCCAACCTTGCCGAATAATAACGTCCCGCTTAAAAACGTCCCGCTCAACGTTCCTCGGTCCTCCAACGCTGGCACTTCACGCCATTTCAGACGTTTGGAGGCCTTGGGACGCTCCTCAGAAGCGAGCTCTCAATACGCGGATCCTGAAAACGAGGTAACACCTCCAAAAGCTGCAAAAGCACACCAAAATCCCGACGTTGTGCCAATCGTCCTTCGTGGCGCCAGCAATTGGCCAAAATTCCGTAAAATCCTTCTTCAAGAAGGTGTTGAGTTTGAGAACGTAAAGTCAACCCTCCTTGGCGTCCAAATCACTCCAAAGACGATAGATTTCTATCGCAAAACCATCAAACTCCTCGATTCCAAGGGATTGCATCATCACTCGTTCCTTCTCCCCGAGGAGAAACATCTGAATATTATAGTGCGTGATATTCACGAGAATATCCCACTTGAAGACGTCAAGGAGGATCTGATCTCCAAGGGGTTCCATCCTTTGGAGATTTTTAGAATCAAATCAGGCCCCGAGCGCCGACAAGCACCGCTTGTCAAGCTCCTCATTAATAAATCTGAGAATGGCATTTTCAATCTCAAGGAGATCCTCTCACTCAGAGTGAGAGTTGAATCTCAAAAATCAAAGAATAAACATTTCATTCCTCAGTGCCATAACTGCCAGCAGTTTGGCCACTAACAAACAAAGTGCTTTGCGGCCCCCAAATGTGTGAAATGCACAGGGGATCACCACACCCGGGCTTGCAAAAAGCCAAAAACAGTTGCAGCAAAATGCACCAACTGTCTGGGGGAACATCCTGCCAATTTTTGAGGGTGCCCCAGAAATCCCATGAACAGGGCGCCCGCGCGTCCTGTTTCCGCAAATTTGTCATTTGCTGGGGCGGCTCAGAAAAATCTACCGTCCCGTCTGGTGCAGCAAAAGCCCGCTGCGCCGGCAAAAACAAGTCCTGTAGCTTCACAGGCCCCCAAAACAAATACACAAAAAACTCAACACACACCTTCCCATCCCCAGGCTCCAAATCTGGGCGCCCTCTCAGCCCTCTCTTCGTCACCGATTCTCGCTTTGCTTGCAATGCCTCAAAAGGAATTGCAAGCAAAAATCGATTTTCTAACCACTTCCCTGCTCCAGAACCCTGCCCTGAGTATGTTCTTCAATGGACAATAAAACTCGGCCATCATACCTATATGTAGTAACACTCAACGCGAACTCTCTCAGAGAACGCAAATACGAACTTAGCGACTTTGTTTTGGAAAATAACGTGGATGTACTTCTCATCCAGGAGACTTTTCTAAAACCCGGTGATAGGTTCAATGTGAGTAATTACGTAACATATAGAGATGATCGGCTCAATGGGCATGGTGGAGGAACCGCGATCCTTGTCAAAAAACACATATCACATCACACACTCAATGGCTTGAACCATGATGCTTTTGAAGCAACTTCAATTCAATTGAACATGGCAGACGGTCCGCTCATCATCCGTTCGGTTTACCGACGCTCACAGAGGCCCATCACACAGTTCGCATTAGACGAACTATTCACACAAGGTGCCCCAGGTTTTTGTGCAGGTGATTTTAATGCGAAACACAGGCAGTGGGGCGCGAGAGTAACCAATGCTGCTGGTAATATCCTCCTCACTCACACAGAAAGAAACTTGATTGCCATACACGCACCACAAGAGCCAACATTCGAGAGACAAGGCTTCTTGCCGGACATCTTGGATTTTGGCTTGTCACATCAGTTACAATACGCCGTCGGAGTTGAAGTTCTCGAGGACTTGGGCTCCGATCATTTACCAGTGGCATTTACGATTGGACACAGAAATGTGGACAATGATGACTCAGTCAATCAAATCACAACGTGTGATTGGGCCCAATTTAAAAACACACTAAACAACATTACACTGCCCAACGTCATAAACAACACAGATGATTTGGACTCAGCAGTCGATGCGATGACTAACAACATAAGCCTAGCTCTTGAACAGTCAAAAACAACAAAAATGGTCAAAACAAAAAATCCTTATTCTCTTCCTGCCGAAATCAGGGATAAAATAAGGAGAAAAAATGCACTTAAGCGACAATACAGACGACACTAGACCCAAATTTTCGAATCCAAGCGAACATACTCACAAACGAAATAAAGTCAGACATACAAACAGTCAGAAATTAACGCTGGGGAGAGTTCCTTCAGGCTCTGGACCCTGGCGATTCCAACATGTGGAGAATCACAAAACATTTCAACAAACCGCGTTCGTCTTTCATCCCGCCGCTTCATGGCAGAAATGGAATGGCATTTTCTGATGAGCAAAAAGCAGAGGCTTTTGCTACATCTTTGGAAAGCCAGTTCAGTCTGCACCGTGAAGTGGATGATGATGTGGACCATGAAGAACAAATCGAAAGATCTGCCAGACGAATTAAAAGACAGGTTCCGAATTTAGATGACCCGACAATACAATTGACTGACATTGACGAAGTCAAAAACATTATCCGCCTGGCTAACATCAAAAAAGCACCAGGTATGGACCGGATTCCAAATCTGGCTTTAAGGAACTTTCTTGACAATACCATTCAAAATTTGACAGACATAATAAACGCCAGTTTTACATTCAAACATTATCCATCGAAATGGAAATCGGCACTTGTGGCGATGATTCCAAAGCCGAATCAGAACCACAAGTTTCCGCAAAACTGGCGACCAATATCATTGCTTTCCTCTTTAGCCAAAGTTCTTGAAAAAATTTTCTTGAGCAGGCTATGGGAAATAATCAGAGACAAAAACCTAATGCCAGACATTCAGTTAGGCTTTAGAGAAAAACACAATACAGAACTACAACTAGCCAGGGTAGTTCAAGAGACAATCATAGGACTACGGCGAAAAGCCGCGACCGGTTTGGTAGTCCTTGACATTTCAAAAGCTTTTGACAAAGTTTGGCACGAAGGCTTAGTGCATAAATTGCGATTATTAGAGGTGCCTTTAGCACACGTTCAGTTCGTTGCCAGTTTTCTCGAGAACAGAACGTTCAAAGCAAGAGCAGGCTTGGCTTGGTCCGAATCTTTTGATATCGAATCGGGGGTCCCTCAAGGATCCTCGCTATCTCCAGTGTTGTATAACCTGTACACGGCAGACATACCAACAAACGAAAGAACAAAATTAACAGTATACGCAGACGATACAGGAATTTTTTCGACTTGCAGACACCCAGCAATTGCGACAAGACGACTTAACATTCATTTAGAACAATTAAGCACCTATTTCAAAAGGTGGAAAATTAAAATCAACAATGACAAGACAAGGGCCATTATGATCAAAAGATCATATCGGCCAAATGGCGTACTCGAGATCGAGGGCACCCAGATTCCTTGGAGCGATAGTCTAAAGTACCTGGGTGTCGCCATCGACAACAGACTCACATTTACAAAAAAATGTGACAGACAAAATCAAAAATTGCAACAGTGCAATGGGTAGACTCTACCCCTTGTTTTCAAATGAAAGCAAGCTTTCTCTCAAAAACAAATTGCTGCTTCACAGACAAGTTCTTATCGCTGGCTTGTTGTATGGCTCCAACGTTTGGTGCCAGACTTCAAAGTCAAACAGAAACCGCCTTCAGCAAACACAGAACAAAATCTTGAAGAGGATAGTCGGGGCCCCTTGGTATGTCACCAACAATGCCATACGGAGGGACCTGAACACGAGAACAATCCTTGAACTAATGCGTGAAAGGCATGCACGGTTCATGGATTTGATTGCAAGACATCCAAATCATACAATACGACAAACATTCGACAGGCAACGGCTTATTCACGAACGCAGAGGAGTTCGTTATAGGCTGTTGCAGGACGAAATCACTTAACCTTTTTAAAAATCATTCATTAACATCCTTCAGATGAAAAACAGGTATACAACAAAATCAAGGGCAAAAACACTCACAAACACGGCTCACACGAAAAGTGGCCTTTTTTTGTGTTGAATTTTTAATTGATGTTTTGCTGCAAGTATGGTTGGGAGCGCAGAATATGCGTACTGGCACTAACACCAACTGACAACCCTAGAACAGGGAATTTAAAACAGAGTAAGAGTGCCGCAGGCACTAACTCAATTTTTTGATACAAATCAGTAGTAAACTTAAACCAGATGTTCCCTGGTCAGACTCAGTGAAATATCTCGGTATCACCCTAGACAAAACCCTCCGCTGGCAGCCTCAAATCCAAGGCAACCTCAATAAAGCCAGAATGACATACTCTCTTCTATACTCCCTCCTCAACCGCCACAGCACCCTAAGCCACAAAAATAAAATCCACCTCATCAAAGCCATCATCAGACCCGCCCTCACATACGGTTCAGTGGCGTGGGGTTACGCAGCCCCCTCCCACATAAACCGCCTCCAAGGCCTTGAAAATCATTACAATCGCACCGCCATGAATATCCCATGGTTCATCCGTAACGTAGACCTACACCGCGACATCAAACACACACCCTTTTCCCAGTTTCTCCGCGAGAGAAACACGAAGATCCTAACTTCGGCCCCAGAACACCCAAACCCCCTTATCAGACAAGCTTCCAATTATGACATCGATGCCCCGTACCGTCATAAACGTCCCCGTAACCAACTTCTCTAGGTGCGCCAAGCAGCACCACCCACCCACCCACCAAAGCCCTCCCTAGATACACCTCCCAAAACCAATAATACACCCTTCTCTTAGATTCCAGAGTAAAAGTACCTTTAGTACTTTTTTGGTGAGACCCTGCGGAACTGGACCGCAGGGGGGCGTGGAAGGAAGTCTGGAAGGAGTCATTGAGACTCTGAGCAAATGAGCTCAGGGCCACAAGGACTTCCGCCAGATGGGCTCACCTCTCCGTGTGTGTGTAACTTAAACCAGTACAGCCCGGGCATTCATTCTGTGAGGTCACGTTGTTGTGCTTTTGAAAAGCCGTTAAAAACCGTTACAACGGTTTTTTGATATTTTCTAGTTTTTGAGTTAAATAAAGTGTTATACTGATTTGATTAACCATTATGGGTAAAATTAAAATTGCTTGTTATGTTTCACTATTTATTCAGTTACCTGACACGCGTGTTTCGACCCTTTCAGGTCATTTTCAAACCAATTATCAGAATCTGTGCTTCTTTGAAAATGACCTGAAAGGGTCGAAACACGCGTGTCAGGTAACTGAATAAATAGTGAAACATAACAAGCAATTTTAATTTTACCCATAATGGATAATATACGGTTTCACCAAGAATGTAGCCCAACGCAAGTTGATTTGATTAATATAAATTACGGCCAAAATTTAAGTACATTTTTGCGGAATTTGCGGATTTCGTGTTTTTCGTTCTGTTTTCAAGGAAATTCGTGCTGCCAAGTGCCTTTCTTAAGGTGCTTGAGCGGCGAATAGGTTTTTGCGGACCCGTGAAATGGGGAAAAAGGAGAAGCGCCGAAAGAAGCGTCAGGAGTCGCCTGAGAATAGCGGCTCGGAGTCCTCTCCTGCTAGCGAATCTGACGCTAGCATGGAGATCGAAGCCTCCGTCACCGAGGTCGCCGAACCCACTGGAGGAAAGTAAGTGTGATTCTGGTTCAGCTGAGCTGGAATCACATTTAAAAGTTCTTCAAGAACAGAATCAACAGCTCATAGCTAAAATCAGTGAGTTGGTGACATCGGTGGCATCGCTCACCGAAGCTAAAAAAGCTGGAGATGAGATTAACAACAAAATCATCCAAGATCTCCGTGTCGAGTTGAGAGAATCGAGAGCGAGAGACTCGAAGAGAAGAAGGAGGAACAGACGGGGCGGTTCATCCTCCTCATCTCAGTCTGACAAGGATGAAGAAGTCAGAAAGATAGAATCAGCCAAGATCTTGGATTATCCTCCGGACACTATGATGGAATCGCAAGAGGATTTATCACAGGTGAGTCAGGCGGCTGGTGAAGGATCTTCACGTCCTGCAGGACGTGGAGAATTCCCTCCGCTAGCCCATGTAAAAGCAGATAAGGTTAGTGAAATAAAACAGCCTACCCCTCGCAAATCTTTAGAGGGTTCCCAAACCGTGTCGCACGATAACGTCCCGCTCAACGTTCCAAGGTCCTCCAACGCAGGCACTTCACGCAATTTCAGACGTTTGGAGGCCTTTGGACGCTCCAATGAAGCCAGTTCGCAATACCTTGATCCTCAAAATGAGGACACGCTTGCAGGTCCCTCCAAAGAACATCAAAATCCGGAAGTAGTGCCAATCGTCGTTCGCGGCGCGAGTAATTGGCCTAAATTTCGTAAAATCCTTCTTCAAGAAGGTGTTGAATTTGATAACGTAAAATCAACCTTCCTTGGCGAACAACTGCCCCCAAAGGCGATAGAATTCTATCGCAAGACCGTGAAACTCCTCGTTTCCCAGAAGTTGGAACATCACTCGTTCCTTCTTCCAGAGGAGAAGCATTTAAACATCATAGTGCGCGATATTCACGAAAATATCCCACTAGAAGACGTCAAGGAAGATCTGGTCTGCAAAATGCACCAACTGTCTGGGGAAACATCCTGCCAATTTTGGAGGGTGCCCCAGAAATCTCATGAACAGGGCACCCGCGCGCCCTGTAACCTCGGAATTGTCATTCGCTAGGGCGGCTCAGAAGAATCTACCGTCCCGCCTGGTGCAGCAAAGCCGGCTGCACCGGCAAAAAGAAGTCCTGTAGCTTCACAACAGGCTCTTAACACACATACAGCACCTCACACACCTCCCCAACCCCAGTCACCCCAGTCTCCAAATCTGGGCGCCCTCTATTCTTCGCCAATTCTTGCTTTGCTTGCGATGCCTCAAAAGGAATTGCAAGCAAAAATCGACTTTATAACTAAATCCCTGCTCCAGAATCCTGCCTTGAGTATGTTCTTTAATGGACAATAAAACTCGGCCATCATACTTACATGTAGAACGCAAATACGAACTTAGCGACTTTGTTTTGGAAAATAACGTGGATGTTCTTCTCATCCAGGAGACTTTTCTGAAACCCGGTGATAGGTTCAATGTGAGTAATTACAGAACATATAGAGATGATCGGATCAATGGGCAGGGCGGAGGAACCGCGATCCTCGTCAAAAAACACATTTCACATCACACACTCAATGGCCTGAACCATGATGCCTTCGAGGCAACTTCAATTCAATTGAACATGGCAGAGGGTCCACTCATCATACGTTCGGTTTACCGACGTGCATCGAGGCCCATCACACAATTCGCATTAGACGAATTATTCACAGAAAACGTCCCAGGTTTTTGTGCAGGTGATTTCAATTCGAAACACAGGCAATGGGGCGCGAGAGTAACCAATGCTGCTGGTAAAATCCTTCTCACTCACACTGAAAGAAACTTGATTGCCATACACGCACCACAAGAGCCAACATTCGAGAGAGATGGCGCATTGCCGGACATCTTGGATTTTGGCTTGTCACATCAGTTACAATACACAGTCGGAGTAGTAGTTTAAGAGACAATCGTCGAAGTCCTCGACGACTTGGGCTCTGATCATTTGCCAGTAGCATTCACGATTGGACACAGAAATGTGGACAATGATGGCTCAGTCAATAAAATCACAATGTGTGATTGGGTCCAATTCAAAAACACTCTAATTAACATCACACTGCCCAACGTCATAAACAATTCAGATAATTTGGACTCAGCAGTCGATGCGATGACTAACAACATAAGCCGAGCTCTTGAACAGTCAAAAACAGTTAAAATGGTCAAGGGAAAAAATCCTTATTCTCTTCCTGAGGAAATTAGGGAGAAAATAAGGAGAAAAAATGCACTTAAGCGACAATACAGACGAACATTAGACCAAAATTTCCGAATTTAGATGACCCGACAATACGACTGACTGACATAGACGAAGTCAAAGACAGAATCCTCCTGGTAAACATCAAAAAAGCACCAGGTTTGGACCGGATTCCAAATCTGGCTTTAAAGAACTTTCCTGACAATACCATTCAAAATTTGACAGACATAATTAACGCCAGTTTTACTTTCAAACATTATCCATCGAAATGGAAATCGGCACTTGTGGCAATGATTCCAAAGCCGAGTCAGAACCACAAGTTTCCGCAAAACTGGCGTCCAATATCTTTGCTTTCCTCTTTAGCCAAAGTCCTTGAAAAAATTTTCTTGGACAGGCTATGGGAAATAATTAGAGACAAAAATCTAATGCCAGATATTCAGTTTGGTTTTAGAGAAAAACACAACACAGAACTACAAATTAGCCAGGGTAGTTTAAGAGACAATCATAGGACTACGGCGAAAAGCCGCGACCGGTTTGGTAGTCCTTGACATTTCAAAAGCATTTGACAAAGTTTGGCACGAAGGCTTAGTGCATAAATTGAGATTATTAGAGGTGCCTTTAGCACACGTTCAGTTCGTTGCCAGTTTTCTTGAGAACAGAACGTTCAGAGCAAGAGCAGGCTTGGCTTGGTCCGAATTGTTTGAGATTGAATCGGGGGTCCCTCAAGGATCCCCGTTATCTCCAGTATTATACAACCTATATACAGCTGACATACCTACAAACGAAAGAACTCATTTAACAGTCTACGCAGACGATACAGGAATTTTTTTGACCAACAAAAACCCAGCAATTGTGACAAGACGAATGAACGCTCATTTAGAAGAACTAAGTATTTATTTTAAGAGATGGAAAATTAAAATTAACAGAGACAAGACAAGAGCCGTGATGATAAAGAGATCACATCGGCAAAATGGTATACTCGAAATCGAGGGCACCCGGATTCCTTGGAGCGATAATTTGAGGTATCTGGGTGTCACCATAGACAACAAACTGACATTTACAAAACACGTGACAGACAAAATCAAAGAGTGCAGCAGTGCATTGGGAAGACTCTTCCCCTTGTTTTCAAATGGAAGCAAGCTTTCTCTTAAAAACAAATTGCTGCTTCACGGACAAGTTTTAATTGCTGGCTTGTTGTATGGCTCCAACGTCTGGTGCCAAACTTCAAAGTCAAATAGAAACCGCCTTCAGCGAAAACAGAACAAAATTTTGAAGAGGATTGTCGGGGCCTCTTGGTATATTAGAAACGATAATTTACGGAGGGACTTGAACACGAGAACAATCCTTGAACTCATGCGTGAAAGGCATGCACGGTTCATGGATTCGATTGGAAGACATCCAAATCAAACGATCAGACGAACATTTGACAGGCAACGGCTTATTCACGAACGAAGAGGAGTTCGTTATAGGCTATTGCAAGACGAAATAACTTAACCTTATTAAAACTCAAATAATAACATCCTTCAGATGAAAAACAGGTTGATAATAAAATCAGGGCAAAAACACTCACAAACACGGCTCACTCATGAAACGGCCTTTTTTTGTGTTGATTCATTGAATTGATGTTTGGCTGGCTGTATAGATGGGAGCGCAGAATATGCGTACTGACAACAAATCCTACTGACATCCCTAGAATATAGGGCATAGAAAACAGAGTAAGAGTGCCGCAGGCACTAACTCTAAAAATGATACGAAATGTAGTAGTAGTAGTAAACTTAAACCCATCCCAGTTCGTGCAGTTGTTGAGTGAACAACATCGTGCTGCAGAGTTCCTGTTATAAGAGAAATTCGTGCTGTGTGTAGTCTTTATCAAGGCTTCACATAGCGAAATCAGCAGTTTCAGGACTGCTTTTCGGGCGTTATTGTGCCATGCACAAAGTCGGTATAGTACTGGATTCTAGAGCCAGGCCAAGAGATGTGATTTCTAAGAAATCCACCAATTGGCCTGGATTCTCCACACACGTGGAGAATAAAATCTTAAGAATTCCACCTATCCGCTCTGTGGAGAACTTGGAAACCGAGGTGGCCAATCTGGAAGGCTATATATTGGAGGCATTCCAGGAGAGCACTAGAATTAGTATATTGCCAGCACCAAGGCACCCTCATGGTGAAACACCTTGGGCAGTCAAAGAGCTCATCAGAGCTAATAGAAGACTAAGAAGGTTCTATAGGCTTGCGCCTACAGAACAGAATAAATTAAATTTAAATAGACATAGCAAGTCTTAAGAAGTGCTCTCCAGGAACTCAGGACCCAAAGGTGGAATCAAATGCTTTCTAACTTAAATATCGGTGGAGATCATTCTGCATGGAAAATGCAAAAAAAGCTCAGGCAAGAAAAAACTATTATACCTCCGCTTCACGGGGTTAATGGCCTAGCTTATTCTGATTTAGATAAGGAAGAAGCCATGGCTGAAACAATTGCCACTGAATGTAATTTAAATGTGCATCCTGCAGAAGACGACGATCACATAGACGGGGTAGAAAACTCTGCTGAAGATCTAAGAAATCGAGCGACGCTGCAGGAGATCCCTAACCCCACCTCCCCAGGAGAGGTTAGGGATATTGTAACGCCATGTAACGCTGTCGGTTAGTCACATTGAAAAAGGGCACGTGAGGTGGTCCTAAATGGGGTTGTTCAATGAGACACTTTGGTATGCTGCATTAACGTATATTGCACCCAGACTGACTATTGCTAGGCAGCCTAGATACCCTCATTAGAAGTATGCTGACAATACAATAATATGTGGAACATTAAATAACTAATATTTATATATAATGTAAACTCTAAACAGTAAGGTGTACAGGATGTTTAAGTTGTTTATCGTACCATAAGAGATAATATAGGTTAACTAATAGAGATTGCACTACATCTTCCCCTTTTTTTGAAGAATGAACTTCATTCTGGCCACAAATGAAGGACATTCTGACATGCTATTGTGTCTACTTTACTTTAAGTTACAGCTCTTCTTTACGTAGAGTTCTTGATTTTAAAATATTTGGCAAGTTAATTTTATTTGAAGAGGTAATGAGGTCTTTAAAGTTATTCCTATGCAATTTTCACCAAATATAGCTAATATATTTTATTTTTATTTCAGTTTAAAAATTTTTATTGATATTTCCACATAGATATACCTACACCATAATAAATATATTATATGCAAAATTAACATAATTATTAAAACTCGTTACTAGGAGTCTTTATTATATTCTAATAAAAAATTGCGATTTATGCACTTTAAAATTTAGCGGCACTCGCCGTTATTTACTATATTATTAATGTCGACACTAACCTAGGCTAATTCGTAGAGTTCACTTAAACCGTGCCATATTTCCTATATGCATTTACTTAATCTTCTATTAATAACATTCTTACTACCATAATATTATACTAGCAATAAACTTCTTACCATAATACATTTATTAATAGATATCTTTAAATTCGCAGTAGTTAACACTATATTGATATTTATTTTTATTGAAAGAAAGGTTTTATTTAAAGAAATGTTGCAACCTTTTTTTGTGTACACTAAATTCTTTACCTTGATCACTTGCTATTTTACAATTTACTCCGTCTTCTGTAATAACCGTAAAAGGACCCTTATACCAAGGATCAAATTTTGTTCTGTTTTCATTACTTAAAATAACTTGGTCTCCGGGCCTTAAATGTATTTCTTTCGAATTGTTAGCTGTGTCATAATAAATTTTTCGCGTTTCTTTAGCTTTTGAAAGCATTTCATTTGCGCGTTTATGAGCTAATTGAAGTCTGTATCTTACTTCTTGATAGTAAGCATCAATGTTATAGGCGGGATCTATTCTGGTACCTAAAAGTGCTTCGTCAATATCCGCCTTACCTGCAAACACTAGCTCAAAAGGTGTGTAGTTGTGGTATATACTTGGTGTTGTATTATAGCAAAAACTGTAATAACGTATCCACTCATCCCAATCTGTTCGTGTGTCGTTAATGTACATTCTAACGTACTCGTTTAAAACTTTATGGTTTCGCTCACATCCTCCGATCGTTTGACTGTGATATGCCGTAGAGAACTTGTGGTTGACTTTTAAAAGGTCGGTTAATTGTGCGAATACTTCATTTTTATATTCTGTGCCCATGTCAGTTCTAATTTCTGTCGAAGGGCCATATATCAATATACATTCGTTCATTATAGCTCTTGCTACCGTATTAGCTTCTTTATTTGGTATTGGCACTATTATTATATACTTTGTCAACTCACACTGAATTGTTACAGCGTATAAGTTATTATTTATGGTTTTTGTAAAAGGACCTATTGTGTCTATGCATGTAATATCGAATGCTCTTTGCGGTGTCGGTGTACTGGACTAACAAAGACAAAAGGTCTTTGACTTCAATTTCCTTTTTAAAGTAATTACGATAGTTGCATACATCAATTATTATTATCCAGCACAGCGCTTTTAGGAAACCAATAAGTTGTTTAATTAGTATAAGCAATTTTAACTATACTTTGCATATGCTATCGTAGCACTTTTGTGGGCATTGACTTAGATTTACTGAATAGACAATAGACGAAGTTTGATGTTCAATCTAACAAGTTGTTTGTTTTTTACCCCTATCCTTGCAAACCAATGAAGGGTGACTACATGGCGATCCTGCCAGTCCTTTAACAAGTTTTACTATTTTACGTGTGTTGTGTGCAATAAGTGATTAAGTGATGCATAAGTAACAAAAAACAATATGGGTAAATCGCAAAGTAAAGAAGAAATTGTAATTGCTCAAGCGGGCAACAGCGGTGGTCAAACTACATCACAAGGTGCGTCGATATGGGAAGTTGCGATTTTACTAAGTGTTGCAATAGTTGTGTTCCTAATCATTGCATACTGTTATCAACAAATCAAAAAGAATTTAACCAGAAAAATTAGAAGAGAAATCACCAGAAGCCAAGAACTTGTGTAGACAGCCATCAACGATAGGTGCTACCAGCTGTTACCAAACCGGGGCTGGCATCGAGGGAACGAGCTAGTGTAGGCGCAATGCCGCTAGTTCGCACCGTTGGAAATAAGCTGACAGAAGGCAGACAACAGGGACAGGATACAGTACTATAAGGATATGAGGTTAGATTGTGTTGATTTTTTTTTTATTCTGTACTTACATTTTTTTTGGGCTCTGTTTTTAAATATTAGGATATATATAAATTTTATAATGTTAGGCAATGAGCGCCGATATTAGTGACTTTAAGGAACTGTACGAAACTACAAAAAAATTCTATAATAATATTACTAGAGATCCTCTTGAAAGAAGGGAAAATGCTCAAAGGGTTAATAAATTATTGTTAGATGTAGGTTTATTGGACACTAAATATTATAAACTTATAGAAGATTTTAAAAAAGTTTCTAGTGACGAAAAAGTAAGCAAAGCAGTTGAGACTTATGCGAACGAGATTCAAAAAATTATTGCAAATTCGCGGAAAATTATTTTAGACAGATTAGACAAAATAGGAGAATCTAGTAATAATAGCGATTCCAACATGACCGATAAATTCGATTTAAAAACCGCGGCATCCTTATTACCAGCTATGGATGGTAGTGAGGATTCCACAAAACAACTAATAGATGCAATCGAACTTTACAGTGAATTACTAGACAACAACAGCCACAAACTCTTAATTAATTATGTACTTAAAACTAGACTCTCTCAAAGCGCGAAAATAAGACTAGAAAAAACATACGCGACTGTCAATAATCTAATTTCAGATATGAAAATTCATTTATTAACCAAAAAGTCTGCTGCTGCTTTGGCTACTGAGTTACATTGCGTTATGCAAAATGGAAAAACTATCGACGAATACGCTAGAAATATTGAAGAATTATTTACAAACTTAACTATTACTCAGGCCGACGGAAACGATAGCAGTATTCCCATTTTGCGCAGCGTAAATGAAAAAATAGCTATAAATGTTTTTGCAAATGGATTGAAAAATAGTGAGCTACGCACGGTAATAAAGGCTAGAAATTATACGTTATTAAAAGATGCTATAATAGGGGCTAAGGATGAAGAAAAAATTAAAAATTTTAACCCGATATCAACCACATTTCACATGCAAACGCAAAATAATACGTGAGGTTATCGAGGAAGAATTAACGTAAACAGGTCAAATAATAGAGGTAGAGATTTTAATTTTCAAAGCAATTCAAACGGTAGGCACTATGTAAACAATAATCAGCGAATATTTAATAACAATCATTATAGAGGTCAAGGCCGCGTTGCATCTCGAGGCACATCGGGAAGGCCGTTTCGCAGCCATTCAAATTTTCGCGGACATCGACAAAATAATTATAGGGGTCAACAAGCGACTTACGTTACAGATGTTTCAAACGATTTCAGCGAATGCCCTAATAACACAAATTTAAGTACCGGATCAAGTAGCCAAAAATTTTTTCGTCCCTAAAGAAAATGATCATGTAAACAATAATGTAATAAAGAATGAATGTGATTACAATGCAATGAATGAGTGTGTAATTTTAAACTTAAATGGTATGAATTTTGTGCAAGTAAGATACCGAATGGAAAACATGTTATTTTTATTAGATACAGGAGCAAGTATAAGTGTAATTTTTTCAGGAAGTATACATGGAAATGAACGAATTGATAAAACAAAAAAGACTAAAATCGTAGGTGTAGGTGGATTTACTTATTCCTTAGGAGTAGCGAATATTTTATTTTCTTTAAATAATTACGAAATTCAGCATGTATTTTTAGTAACAGATAAATTTAGTTCAGGCATTCATGGTATTTTAGGTTCAGATTTTTTTTCCAAATATGGGGCAAATATAAACTATGAAACATATTTATTTTCGTTTTGTATTTTTAATAATAAGGTAAATGTACCTATGATTTCCAAATATGATTCTTGCATATCATTACCCCCCCGAAGTGAGGTAATAACATATTGCGAAATAAATAAAAGTGGTGAATTCGTTGTTTTGCCAGAAGAGCTATGTGAGGGTGTACTTGTTGCAGGAATTGTTGTATCATCTTACAATGAAAAAATTGCTGTAAGAATTGTGAATGTTAACGAGCGTGAAGTACAAATTAGAAATTTTAAACCACGTTTACAATGTGCATCAGATTTCGAAATTTATAACTTTGACAAAACAGGCAATTTAGTTATAGACCGAATTGACAAAATATTGGATTCGATAGATATGTCTACACTAAATATAGAAGAAAAACTTTCTATACAAAAAATATGTGCTAAATACTCTGACGTTTTTCATTTAGACGGCGATCCACTTACTGTTACCAATCTTTACAAACAAAAACTTCAATTAAAAGACGATGCAGTACCTGTATACGTTAAACCCTATCGATTACCGCATGCGTAAAAAACCGATATAAGTAACCACGTTAATAGAATGCTTAGAGAAGGCACTATAGAAGAGGCAAAAAGCGAATGGAATTCGGCTATTTTAATCGTACCCAAAAAACCTGATAGTTCCGGGATTAAGAAAACTAGACTTGTGATTGACTATAGATTAGTCAACCAGCGGGCCCTAAGGGATGAAAAGTTTCCCTTACCTTGTATTGCGGAAATTTTAGATTCTTTATCTGGCGCCTTGTATTTTTCTCATCTTGATTTATCACAAGGGTATTATCAATTAGAATTAGATAAAGCCAGTAGACCGTATACCGCATTTACTACAAACGAAGGTCAATATCAAATGAAAAGATTGCCAATGGGGCTCAAGGTTAGTCCTTCTATATTTTCTAGACTTATGACGGTAGCAATGTCAGGATTAAACTATGAAAGCTGTTTTATTTATCTTGATGATCTCATAATATTCGGAAATTCATTACAAAATCATAACATAAATCTTATCAAAGTTTTACAACGACTTAGAAAAGTTAATTTAAAACTCAATCCAAGCAAATGTGATTTCCTTAAAAAAGAAATTTTATATTTGGGTCATATTATTTCATCTGATGGAATTTCTCCAGATCCAGAAAAATTAAAAGCAATTGTTCAATATCCAATACCTCAAAATGCTGATGAAGCAAAACGATTTGTAGCATTTGCAAATTATTATCGAAAATTTATTAACAATTTTGCTCAAATTGCCCAACCACTTAATGAATTATCTCGAAAAGGAAAAATTTTTGCATGGACTGAGAAATGTCAACTTTCTTTCGATAAACTGAAACAAGCTATCACTAATCCGCCCTTGCTACAATATCCAAATTTTTCAGAAAATAACACTTTTATTCTTAAAACTGACGCTAGCGGGTATGCTATTGGCTCTATTTTGTGTAATGGTAACGATAAACCTATAGCTTTTGCTTCTCGAGTTTTAAATAAAGCGGAACAAAATTACTGTACTATAGAAAAAGAGTTACTAGCAATAGTATGGAGTGTTAAACATTTTAGACCATACTTGTACGGTAAAAAATTTCAAATTTTTTCAGATCATCGTCCCCTTATATATTTATTTAGCATGACTAATCCATCCAGTAGATTAACGAAATTTCGTCTAATTTTAGAAGAATATGACTTTAGCATACACTACATTAAAGGTTCTCAAAATGTTAACGCAGATGCTTTATCGCGCATTAAAATCGAATCAACAGAACTTAAAGACATTACTGCAAAAGTAAATAATAGTGTAAATATAATGACGCGTGCACAGACAAAAAGGCAGAATGTGCAAAAACAGCCGGATTTAATAAATTCTCAGAATGAAAGGCTTGATCACCCTGGAATTGTAGAATTATTAAAACCTCCTGTCGACAGTATAGAATTACGTTCAGTAAATGAAATCGATTTCAATAAATATAAAAATAGAATAAACCATGGTTACATAAATAATAAAATTTTTATATATGATGAGATATCTCAAATAATTTGCTTTAATCAAGATCACCGATCGACGCTTGACCTAGGTACATCGTTGAGGGATCTTGGAATTTTATGCAAAAAATATCAAATTCCGGAATTATATATATTAAAAAATACTAACAATGAGAAATTTATAAAACACATATCGCGATATAGGAAAGAACTTTTAAAGAACGGTATTAAATTAAACATTGTCAGCAATGTTAACCGTGTTGCAAACAATGAAATGAAACAATTAATACTGAATGATTTTCACAATTTACCTACAGGTGGACATGCAGGTATAAATAGAATGTACAATAATATTAAAAAACGTTATTTTTGGTCTGGATTGAAGAAAGATGTAGAGGATTTTGTCAGACGCTGTAATGATTGTCAACGGCATAAATATTGCAAAATAAACAAACAGCCTATGACAATAACCTCCACAGCTACTTCAGCATTCCAAAAGATTTTTCTTGATATAGTAGGTCCAATTAAAAATGATAGTTTGGATAATTGCTATATATTAACAATTCAATGTGAACTTACTAAATTTGTCGAATGTTATCCACTACAAAATAAGGAAGCTTACAGTGTTGCTAAATCGTTCGTAGAAAATTTTATATTACGATACGGTATCCCTCAGGAGACTGTTACTGATCAAGGCAAGGAATTTGTAGCGAATGTATTTCAGGATTCTTGTAAATTATTAGGAATAAAAACCTTAAACTCAACGGCTTACCACCATGAAACTCTTGGTGCGTTAGAAAATTCACACAAGCATTTAGGAGCGTATTTGAGAATTCAGATAGCAAATCATGAAGACAATTGGAGTACTTGGGTACCATATTGGTGCTTTTCATACAATAATACTGTGCATACTGAAACCAAATATACTCCTTATGAACTTGTTTTTGGAAAAATAAGCCATATACCATCAAATATCTCTAATAACGTAGATCCTTTATATAATTTTGACAATTATCCACATGAATTAAAATACAGGTTACAAGTTGCTTGCAACGATGCAAGAAATAACTTAATATCTTCCAAATATAAAAGAAAGGAACAATTTGACAAAAACTGTAATAATATTATTTATAATATAGGAGATAAAGTTTTAGTTTTAAATGAAAATATGGATACTAAGTTAGATTGCGTATACATAGGTCCTTATATAGTTTTAGAATATTCGCACCCAAATATTTTATTGAATATCAAAAATAAACCAACATTAGTACATAAAAATAGAATTAAGCTTTACCACGATTAATCAAAAACAAATTTTTCTTGTTTTAAAATTTTTTTTTCCTTTCCCAAGGGAGGTGTACTGGACTAACAAAGACAAAAGGTCTTTGACTTCAATTTCCTTTTTAAAGTAATTACGATAGTTGCATACATCAATTATTATTATCCAGCACAGCGCTTTTAGGAAACCAATAAGTTGTTTAATTAGTATAAGCAATTTTAACTATACTTTGCATATGCTATCGTAGCACTTTTGTGGGCATTGACTTAGATTTACTGAATAGACAATAGACGAAGTTTGATGTTCAATCTAACAAGTTGTTTGTTTTTTACCCCTATCCTTGCGAACCAATGAAGGGTGACTACATCGGTGTTATTACCATAGGTTCCACCTGCGTAACTTTCTTTTTATTTAGTTGACATTTTCTGCAGCTCTTTACATATAAGGCGACGTCTCGAGATATTCCTTTCCATCTATACCTAGTCCTGATTTTCTTTAAAAGCTTTTTCTGACCGCAGTGTCCTCCGGAGAGTGGGTCATTATGAAATTTTGCTATTATCTTTATCTTTTCTTCCCTGCTATTTATTCTCTGTGGGTCTTTATATAAAACATGTAACGAAGTTACAAGTTTTTCCGTCATTTTTACATATTTAAATAGAGCTCCGAATCAATTAAACGAGTTTTGTTTTAACTCCGCTTTTCTACAACAGAAAATTTTGATTTTTGGGACAACCGGTATAATTATAATTTTAAAACAATATACAACCACCAATTTAATTAAATTAATCCATTAAAACAATTAAGCAACCGCCTTATGCAATTTAAATCATTCCGTTAAAACTTAATCAAATACCGCTCAGTATATTCAGCTCGATGATAGAATCGCGCTCCAGCGGCCGGAGAAATACGGCGCAGCCTGGAGGGAGTACCGGGGTCCAGCGAGTCCAGCTGAAAAGCAGTACCGATGCAAAATTTACTTCTGCTCCGAATACCGAAGCCATCACCTGTAAATATTGTACACTGAAGAAATTGTTTTGTTAGAAAGGTAACAAGTTTTTATTCATTTTTTTTATTTTGAGTGTTTACTTTATCCGAATTCTTTACTGATAAGAGACCGTTCTACACCGTATTTTTGCATTAAAAGTTATTTCAGTTTTAATACAATTAAAATTTAAATCCGTATCCTAAAATATTAAGTTGAAAAGTGCTTAAAATAATATAAGATCTGGGAGGTATATAATTTCGTAATATTTATAAATTCAGGGCATTATTTTTGATATTTCTTTTTACTAACCGACGCCGACGTTTAATCAGGATCCGAACGTTGATTCACATGTGAGCAATTATTCGCTGGCGGAAGTCCGGTAGATAATCGCCTGGTACGTGGCATTTTTGAGGTGGCTAATCGCCCATTGGTGTCAAGTGAATCAGCGTTTTGCCTGGTTAAATAACGCCGTTACCTGTGTCACCTTAACTCTCAATTTCATTTTAAAATTTTTCGTAAAGTCCAATATATCCTGATTTTCACCGCTGAACCACGTGTGAGCTATTACTTGCTGGCGGCCCAAGTCGGTGGGTAATCGCCTGTTACGTGGCACTTTTGCGGTGGCTAATCGCCCATTGGTGCCAAGTGGTTCAGTAGTGTACTTTTGTGAAAAGCCGATTTATTTTAAGTCCGTTCCACGAGATCCTTAAAATTGAGTCTATAACTTAACGCCGCACCGGAGTTGAACGTCTCTTATCGTAATTACTGCATCATCATTTATTGTGCACTACTTATCATTACCATCCCGCAATCTTACCTGGCTAACGAAACAGTTTTATTTTTTTTAATCATTCCCGCTTACGCTTAACGCTTACCGCCGTTACCGCTTAACATTAATCTTTTCATCCTGCTTTACTAACTACCACCGTTCACCGCTCACCGTTCACCGGTCACCGTTCACCGTTCGCCGTTCACCGTTCACCGTTTTCACCCGATTTAACACCGCCCGCTTGATTAATGAAATAAAGCTAGTTTACTAAAATAGTTGTTTCTGTTCTATCACCCATCCCTGGCTATAGGATACCGTCAGAACTCGCCTTTTGAACAATAACGAACTCTGGTAACATTTCTCCTCTGTTTAAAGGCTACCCGATAGGCATAGTGGATCCCTTTACCACTTGAAACAATAAAGGGTGGCGCCCGAGATTTAAAAAAAAAAATAAAAGTCTTAACTAAGCGCCAAATAACAACACCGTTACAAATGGCGCCCGAGCAGATTTTTTTTTAGAGCCTGAGCAGGTTTTTTTTGTTCAAAGGGGAGACAGATATTACCGTAAACATTTTTTTTAAAATTTCATAAACTGTACTTTTCGATTTTTCTGTAATAATAAATTAAAATATAATAGCCAGTGGGTCTGATAGAACAGCAACCAGTCTTTTTCAAGTCAAAAGTTATTAATTTTTATTGGAATTTTTTTTTAAATTTTAATTCTCAATTAATTTTTTTTTAAAGAAGAAATAGTTTTATAGTAGTTGGCAACATTTTCGATAACAGTCACCGAGTGAAAGCAGATCAATATTTATTAATAATGGCATCCCCAAATAATAACGTTACCGAAACCCAAACACCCCAAACCGAAACCGCACCGTCCCAACTTATTCCCCCTGCACCGCCCCTACCGTCCGGTTTGTCGGAGAACTGGAGCAATCCACGCACCGGTTGGATTTATTTGTTAAGGAAAAGCGAATTAGTATCGCAGTTACAGGAGTTTAACTTGGATACGACAGGTTCAGTAGACGCAATGCGAAGACGACTAATTAATGTCGTTCGCGAAGGGCGAACCTCACCGCAACCGATAACCGTTGGAGATACAATTATCGACAATCAAGAACAGCGGTTGGCAACACCAACACCAACGTTGTCGCTAACGACTATAACGACAACTACAGTTACAACGACAATGTTGGAGATATCGCAGCATAGCCGTGTTGGGTTTAGCACCACGCCAAATTATTTACAGGCAACGATAAGACAGTCACCTACTTTTAATATACCGATATCCAGCACCGCCTATCAACCGCCACCGACCGCCTATAATCCGCCACCGACCGCCTATAATCCGCCACCGACCGCCCATAATCCGCCACCGACTGCATATAATCCGCCACCGACCGCATATAATCCGCCACCGACCGCATATAATCCGCCACCGACCGCCTATAATCCGCCACCGACCGTCTATAATCCGCCACCGACCGCCCATAATCCGCCACCGACCGCATATAATCCGCCACCGACCGCCTATAATCCGCCACCGACCGCCCATACTCCGCCACCGACCGCCCATCAACCGCAACCGCCACCGACCGCCAATCAACCACCACCGACAGGCTACCAACCGCCGCCGATAATGTATCTGCCGCCATCATCCCCTTTGCAGATATATAAGTGGGGTCTTCACTTTGATGGACAGAACGACCCTGCAGCATTCTTGGAAAGACTGGAAGAAATATGCATATCACAGAATGTTAGTGCCGACCAAGTACTACCGCATTTGCCAGACATTCTTAGAGGTCAAGCTGCCCTGTGGTACAATAATAATCGACACACTTTTGGAGTGTGGAACGACTTCAGGGAAGCATTCCAAATATTTTATTTTCCCATAAATTATGAGGTAGACCTGGAGGCAGAAATTAGCCGGCGTATCCAAAAATTGAACGAACCAGTTGCCAGATACGTTACCGACCTGCAAACATTAATTCGCCGCCATGGGAAAATATCCCAGGAACAAGAATTACAGTGGCTATACCGAAACCTGTCGCCAGAATACCGACAGTACGTCCGACGAAGCGACTTCCACGATATTAGCTCATTTTCCAAGGCTGTACGTGAGCACGAGCTTCTTAGCAAGGAAATTGAAGATTCTCGTCCACAACAGAACCGTTCCACCGTACATCAATATCGGACCTTTGCAAATACACAAACACCGAACCGGCCGACATATCAACCCCGACCGACGCTTACGCCGCCGCCCGCACCACCGTATATACTCCCTGCTAATCCGATAAACAACTCAAGACCGATTCCGAATACCGCCGCCTCGACACCGAACACTCCATCACCGGTCCGTCAACATACCGCCTCGGCACCGACACAAGCAAGGCCAATAATAGACAATGTTCCAAGTGACTCTGGATTGATATGCTGGAGATGTGGCCGCGCTGGACATACAAGAGGATACTGTCGATTTCCCGCAAAGTTGTTCTGTTCCCGATGCGGACAGGAAGGAATTATGTCCAGAAACTGCCCATGCCGAAACCAGAGAAACTAGAAAGGCGCTGCACTGCCGCGAGGCCAGCCCAGAACCACGCCGAAGCCCCGCATGATCAAGTAATGTCAATAAATAGCGACATTAGACCATTCGTTTCCGTAACCCTGGAAAACCGGGAATTTTCTGCCCTTATCGACACTGGCGCAGCTAATGCATACATAGGAGATTTAGCAGCTGAACATTGCAGAGATTCCAAATGCCAAGAGACTTGTGGCTGCCCCAACGCCATAAATAGGAAACCGAACCGACCCCGAATTTAGGAAGCACTGTCGATACCGTTAATTTTAATCAACATTTTTTTCTCGCTAAAGGATCAAGTTTTTTTATTTTGGGATTGATGGTAAAATTTTTGAAAGGAAACTATAAGAAAAAAAAATAAATAGATGGACTAAATTTATTTTTTTTTACCGAAAGAAGAGGGGGTGTGTAACGAAGTTACAAGTTTTTCCGTCATTTTTACATATTTAAATAGAGCTCCGAATCAATTAAACGAGTTTTGTTTTAACTCCGCTTTTCTACAACAGAAAATTTTGATTTTTGGGACAACCGGTATAATTATAATTTTAAAACAATATACAACCACCAATTTAATTAAATTAATCCATTAAAACAATTAAGCAACCGCCTTATGCAATTTAAATCATTCCGTTAAAACTTAATCAAATACCGCTCAGTATATTCAGCTCGATGATAGAATCGCGCTCCAGCGGCCGGAGAAATACGGCGCAGCCTGGAGGGAGTACCGGGGTCCAGCGAGTCCAGCTGAAAAGCAGTACCGATGCAAAATTTACTTCTGCTCCGAATACCGAAGCCATCACCTGTAAATATTGTACATTGAAGAAATTGTTTTGTTAGAAAGGTAACAAGTTTTTATTCATTTTTTTTATTTTGAGTGTTTACTTTATCCGAATTCTTTACTGATAAGAGACCGTTCTACACCGTATTTTTGCATTAAAAGTTATTTCAGTTTTAATACAATTAAAATTTAAATCCGTATCCTAAAATATTAAGTTGAAAAGTGCTTAAAATAATATAGGATCTGGGAGGTATATAATTTCGTAATATTAATAAATTCAGGGCATTATTTTTGATATTTCTTTTTACTAACCGACGCCGACGTTTAATCAGGATCCGAACGTTGATTCACATGTGAGCAATTATTCGCTGGCGGAAGTCCGGTAGATAATCGCCTGGTACGTGGCATTTTTGAGGTGGCTAATCGCCCATTGGTGTCAAGTGAATCAGCGTTTTGCCTGGTTAAATAACGCCGTTACCTGTGTCACCTTAACTCTCAATTTCATTTTAAAATTTTTCGTAAAGTCCAATATATCCTGATTTTCACCGCTGAACCACGTGTGAGCTATTACTTGCTGGCGGCCCAAGTCGGTGGGTAATCGCCTGTTACGTGGCACTTTTGCGGTGGCTAATCGCCCATTGGTGCCAAGTGGTTCAGTAGTGTACTTTTGTGAAAAGCCGATTTATTTTAAGTCCGTTCCACGAGATCCTTAAAATTGAGTCTATAACTTAACGCCGCACCGGAGTTGAACGTCTCTTATCGTAATTACTGCATCATCATTTATTGTGCACTACTTATCATTACCATCCCGCAATCTTACCTGGCTAACGAAACAGTTTTATTTTTTTTAATCATTCCCGCTTACGCTTAACGCTTACCGCCGTTACCGCTTAACATTAATCTTTTCATCCTGCTTTACTAACTACCACCGCTTACCGTTCACCGTTCGCCGTTTTCACCCGATTTAACACCGCCCGCTTGATTAACTTACCGGCACACGTATACCTATGCAATTTAGACTAGGATTCACCTATTTTCCGTCATCTTAAAAACATTTGTTGGCTTCTAGAAATTGATTTTTTTTTGTTGGGACATTGAATATTTATAATGAAATAAAGCTAGTTTACTAAAATAGTTGTTTCTGTTCTATCACCCATCCCTGGCTATAGGATACCGTCAGAACTCGCCTTTTGAACAATAACGAACTCTGGTAACATTTCTCCTCTGTTTAAAGGCTACCCGATAGGCATAGTGGATCCCTTTACCACTTGAAACAATAAAGGGTGGCGCCCGAGATTTAAAAAAAAAAATAAAAGTCTTAACTAAGCGCCAAATAACAACACCGTTACAAACAATAGATATGTTTTTCAGTTTTAAATTGGCAACTTCTTTTAATTTGTTTATAGTGCACCTTTTAAATATTTGGTCATTTAAATTTAATTTACAAAATTTTATTTTATGATCATTAGCCATAATATCGAGCTGAGATAGTATTTTCTCTAGTGAAAAACTATCATTAATGATCTGGATTTGTCTTTCAGCGCTGAAATTTCCCTTTTACCCAGCAGTATCCTAAGATAATTGGGTCTTACTTCAAATTTTAACATGGGATATTTAATACCTTATTACTTAAATTATCTAAGATTTCGTATATTTTTGGGCATTCTATTAAGTCATTGTTGCCCGAATTTTGCTAACGCCTCCTGACAAGTCACAAATGTGCCTGCCTCCATAACTAATTTTATTCTTTCTGACTGCGCATTAGTTTTAAGCGCTTTTACCGTTGTATTCGTAGCATAAGATTCGGCTACATTGATTGGAACGCCCTCGCTGATATAAGCTCTTTTCAAGCTTAACGCTAGACTCTACTTCAGCTGCACATTTGGCAGGTTCCTTGTTGTGTTGCCTTAGCGATAAGAGCTTTGCCGACACAAGCTGTGAATTTTCTGTTATTATACCCCTTTTTAACTTTTGAGATATCTGATCCAGTGAATCTCCCTCTTCAATTAAGTCCCGTGCTTTTCCTGACAGCCTTGTTTTGACAAAAGCTACTGCGTTCTGTGTATTCCCTTCGCAGTTAGTTCCCAATAAGCTTAACGCGTCTAAAAAGGACTGTAGCCTATCTTGCGTACAGTCGAATACTTGTAGCAAGATTTTACTTGCAAAGTCGAAAAATTCTTTAGCTGACGTAGCCATCTCACTTAATTCCGCTTTAGGTTGATTTTTCTTTATTTTTATTTCGGATTCTCCGACTTCCGTGTCACTTGTTTCCGAAGAGCTTACTTCTCCGCTGCTAATAACAATTAAATCTTCATCAATTATTTCTGGATTTATACATTTCGTGCACGAGGTGGGTACCTTATAAGTCACTTTTAGAACCTGAAAAGACCTAATAACTTTGTCACGAATGTATGCAAATAATTTCTTTACCGTATAATACTGTGTTTCATTAAACTTACTATAAAGAACAACTACTATTTTAATAAATTGGTTATAATAATTTACTAAGTTATCCCTAACCTCGTTACGTATGTCCTGAGACTTTGGTACTCTTACCTTTAAGACCCGTTTTGCCTCGCTTGTAATTAATAGTTTAATTTGTTGAAACTTGTCAAGGGTCCCTTCCCAGTTATCCGACATAAAAAGGTGTAAAGGTTGTCATAAAAAAATTTCAAAAATCATATATCATATTTGCATTTTAAAGGTATACTATTAAGAAATGCGTATGTTAACTATTTTACTATTAATAGCCTATATTGTTGATTTCAGTAAAACCCATTTTTTATTTGCACAACATTGACTCAACATAACATAAATATTATGTCCGTAAAAATGCATACATAAAATCAGTAAGCTAAGTAAATTTGTCCTTCTATCTTTAAAATTCATAACATAGCATTAAACTGTAACATTAGCTTCCTAATTAATTTATGCGATATGTAATACGATACCCAAACAATAAAAAAAGTAGTGAAAATGGAATAAAAATAAGAATAAAAATTATTTTCGCAACTAATTGTACAGTGTCCTCAAAACTTTTCTTATGCGTCCCCAGATGAACCCTTGCTCTCAAATATATTCTACATATGATTGTTTTATATTTCGCAACTAAGTCGCACTTCTAAATTGTTTATATTTTAGCATAAAACTGACCTCAATTTTAAAATGTCCATGACTTTCCATTGTCTCTTTATCATTTTGGTCCATAGGGACCTATGTAATAAACGTAAAAGTACATACCATTTTCTGCGGAACGAGTGTCTACGGATACCTGACTGATGAAGACAACTGCTACCATATGCTACTCCGACATTATACGTCACCAGCTTGAGTACGTAGCACCATACTTCGGTGAAAGTTCTTTTTCAGGTTTCTTCTATAGGTACTCCGTGAGTTAAGAAATACCAATATCGCCAGAAAAACTGCTATGAAGTATAAAACCACTCTTATGTCCTTTGGCACCTCTATAGATTATTCCTCCACAATAAAATTAGAGTTTACCACGCCCGTGTCCGTTACTTTGCCATGTTTTGAGTTTTTAGTACCCATATTTTGTTGGTAACTATTTAAAATGTCACAATTAACCCGAGATAAAAATTCAAAGTCGCCATTAAACACTGTCGAAACTGTAACGCACTTTCCAGTTTCACTTCATACTAATTGTTCGCGGGCAGGATCGCCATGTAACGCTGTCGGTTAGTCACATTGAAAAAGGGCACGTGAGGTGGTCCTAAATGGCGTTGTTCAATGAGACACTTTGGTATGCTGCATTAACGTATATTGCACCCAGACTGACTATTGTTAGGCACCTAGATACCCTCATTAGAATTATGCTGACAATACAATAATATGTGGAACATTAAATAACTAATATTTATATATTATAATGTAAACTCTAAACAGTAAGGTGTACAGGGTGTTTAAGTTGTTTATCGTACCATAAGAGATAATATAGGTTAACTAATAGAGATTGCACTACAATATCCTGAGACGCTTAAAAAAGGGCAAAGCGTCTGGTGTTGATGGTATTAATAATCAAATGCTGAAAAACCTAGGTACTAAAGCTGTAGCGATGCTAACAAACATCTTTAACGGGGTAATGAGGGTTGAACACTTTCCTGCTGCGTGGAAACACGCGGAAGTTATAGTGTTCAAAAAAGCTGGCAAGAGCGGTAAATTCCCTCAGAATTACCGTCCCATCAGCCTGCTTCCAGCCTTGGGCAAGGTTGCCAAGCGAGTGCTGAAAAGCAGGAAACAGATCAGTTGAATTTAATTCCTGCTGAACAGTTTGGTTTTAGAAGAGCCCACTCTGCTGAAGATCAGATATTACGATTGGTTGAATATGTCACTAAAGGTTCAGGAAACAAGGCAACAGGAACTGTCCTGCTGGATGTCACTAGGGCGTTCGACAGAGTATGGGATGACGGACTTTTGCACAAAATGCTTTTCTTGGGAATCTCAGAGAAAACTTGCAACATAATTGCAAGTTATCTGAGCAACAGGACGTTTTGTGTAAAAGTTGGTGATGCTAAGTCAGAACCTAGAGCCTTGTTGGCCGGAGTCCCGCAGGGGTCAGTCTTGGGTCCTCAGCTATATTCTATTTATTCCAGCGATATACCCAGAGAAGGTCGCGTGATGCTGGCGCTCTATGCTGACGACATGGCATTAGCCATGAGTCATCATAGCGCGGTACTTTTGCGTGATTTTCTTCAAACAGAATTAGATAGGCTAATGCAATGGTGTATCGACTGGAAGATTGGAATTAATAGTCAGAAGACCCAAGCTATTTTATTTCAAAAACGGAGATTACCACCTCCAGTAAATTTGGTAGTGGATGATGATGAAATAGAGTGGGCTAGGGAAGCTAAGTACCTAGGTGTGTTACTATGGATAAAGGCTTAATCTGGAAATCACATATTAAAAAAGACAGTGTCAGTGCAAGACATCTAGAGGAGTAAGTTTTAGATTAGATATTGTTTCTTGTTTATTTTTTGTGAATTGTTCATTGTTCATATAACCCTGCTTGATATTTTCTTATCTGTATCTTGTGCACATAATTAATTGTGCAGTTCATGTTAGTGAACTGCCATTAATTATGGGCAAAACTACAAAAGAGCGCGAGCGCGAAGATAACTTTTATAAGTCCGATTCTGGCAGCGAAAATAAAATTGCTAAAATGACACGTAAAGAATTACGTAAAGAGCGGCAGACTGAGATGCGAAATCTCATCCAATCTGAAGAAGAAGTCCAAAGGGACGAAATCATCGTGGCCCTTAAGGCAGCTTTAAATGAAAGTAAAGCACGTGAAAAAAGTCAAAAACAACAGTTTGAAGACTAATTTAAGGCCCTTCAGGCCACTTTTAAAAATCGAGAAGTTGAATTAAAGGAGGAAAACAAAAAGCTGCAGGCCTCTATTAACAATCTAATCTCTAAAGTAGACAAACTAGCTAGTCAATTAGACAGGCAGCGTGCTGAAAAAGCAGCGAAAACTGAGGCTCCAGCAAGCAGCCTAGTCAAAAATAAAATTAAAGAAGTCAAAACTAATATTAATAATAAAAATGAAAACCCCGAAAGGGTACTAATAGAGGCCTTCCCCCTGCTACCTCCTCCCCGAGCAGAAACTCAGACAGAATCTGACTTGAAAATAGTTAACAAAGGCCATAAAAGACAAAAAGTCGACAGCTTCCATGAAGACATGGAAACTGTAGATTTAGAGCCCTCAGGCGCCGCGACGCCTGACAAACACATGCCAGGCGTCGCGACGCCTGCTGACAAAAATCCCACCTGTTATCATGGAAGGCTCCAACGGCTGGACCACCATCCATAAAAAAGCGGTCGAGAAGGGCATTAAAATTAATTTTGCCCAACGTACTAAAGACGGGTTAAAAATATTCCCGAAAGAAAGTGTCGATTTTAGGCAGCTTACACGGCTGCTAACTGAAGAAAAAAGAAACTATTTTTCCCGAATGCTTCCGGAAGATAAGAAAACCCATGTCATTATAAAAGGGCTGGCAGACAATTTCGATCTCGAGTTATTAAAATCAGAATTAGAAGCTCAGGGTATCATAGATTCTGAAATCATCAGAATGATTTCGAAAAAGAATAAGCAGCCTCTCTCTCATGTTTCGGTGAAAACCAACAATAAAAATATTAAATAAAATTCAATATGTTGACATGCTGAGGGTGCAGGTTGAGGCTGTACGGAGGCCGGGCTCACCTGGGCAATGCTTCCGTTTCCAAAGATATGGCCACGGCCAATCTAGATGCAACATGCCGGAGCGTTGCGTCAGGTGCGCTGGGCTTCACCAGGCCAAAGACTGCACACTCAGTGTGCCAGCAGCTGGCGAAGCCAGAAACGCTGTATGCGCCCTATGTAAAGGGGACCATCCAGCAAACTATAGAGGGTGTTCTGAAACACCCAAAAATGTCATTAAAACTAAACAAAGGCCATAAAAGACAAAAAGTCGACAGCTTCCACATGAAGACATGGAAACTGCTGATTTAGAGCCCTCAGGCGCCGCGACGCCTGACGAACACATGCCAGGAGTCGCGACGCCTGCTAACAAGCTGCCCAAAATCCCACCTGTTATCATGGATAGCTCCAACGGCTGGACCACCATCCACAAAAAGGCGGTCGCGAAGGGTATTAAAATTAACTTTGCCCAACGAACTAAAGACGGGTTAAAAATATTCCCGAAAGAAAGTGGCGATTTTAAGCAGTTTACACAGCTGCTAACTGATGAAAAAAGACGCTATTTTTTCCGAATGCTTCCGGAGGATAAGAAGACCCATGTTATTATAAAAGGGCTGTCAGACGGATTCGATCTCTCATGTTTTGGTGAAAACCAACAACAAGAATATCTTTAAAATACAATATGTTAAAATGCTGAGGGTGCATGTTGAGGCTGCACGGAAGCCCGGCTCACCTGGGCAATGCTTCCGTTGCCAAAGATATGGCCACGGCCAATCTAGATGCAGCATGCCGGAGCCTCATCAGGCCAAAGACTGCACACTCAGTGTGCCAGCAGCAGGAGAAACTAGAAACGCTGTATGCGCCCTATGTAATGGGGCCCATCCAGCGAACTATAGAGGGTCTTCTGAAACACCAAAAAATGTCATTAAGACTAAAAACGTAAATAAAGGGCCCCTTAAGGGCCGTAATGTCCAAAAAGGACTCTCTTTCTCTAAAATCGCAGCTGCTTCTTCCTTATCGGAAAACTAATCCTGCACCTCAAGAAACCAGTGACAGCCAAAATTTCATGACTCAATTCATGAAAATGCATCAGCAACAAATGGAGCTGATGCAGTAAGATTTTGATCAAAAATTTCAATTATTGCAAAAGGCTCTAAATGGCGGTAAATAATAATCTAAATTTAAATTCAGGGCTGTCACTGATTTCTTGGGATGTAAATGGCATTCGCGCGCGACGCTCTGAAATAGATGAATTATTGTTAGATAGGAAACCTAATATCCTGGCTCTGCAGGAAACCAGGATTGATGGTGAAGCAAGAATTTCATTTATGGGCTATGAGGTGTATAGATACGATAGACCAGGTAATGATAGGGGGGGGGGGGGGGGGTGTTGCTTTGCTAGTTAAAAGGGGCCTTAGGCATCATCTTATTGGAAGAGATGATGTCGAAATCGAGTCAATTTCTATAGAAGTCACGACTAATAGAGGTCAAGTCAAAATTAGTCCGGTCTATCTATCTCCGCAGGAGACCCTCATAGTTGAAGATATAAATGTGTGACGAAGTCACATTTTAATCAAACATATTTCATAGTTATTCCGCATAATTTATATTAAAGACATCGATTAAATAATTAAACTAGCGAACTAGCTAAGTACCGGCTCCCGCAGAACACCCAGTATAGCTCAACCAAAACCATTCCGCAGTGCGACCATGCACAGCCAATCAAAAGGCGCAATCCCCCAGAGTACCGTAGTACTGGTGGGAGAACGCGAACCTTGCTCCGGACGTTGAGAACGTCGTGGAAGACACTTCTCACCGAGACCCGGCTTAACCGAGACGTTTCACTGAGCCCTTGCCTAAATCCTTTAAATACCCACCGTCGTGTAAATTTTCCGCTACGAGCCACCGATTTGACTGTACAAGTAAGTATACCTGTTAGCACCGTGGAGGGATGTAGTTGTCTCCTCGCCAGAGAAAAGAGTGTTAGGTTCTGTTGAAAAAGGGACGTATATGGTCATGTGTTCTCACGCTGATCCTGTACCAACTTAAAAGTTTTCCGAAGAACGTTCCGCATTCTTCGGAAAGCCAACAGGGAAGACCGAAACCGAGTGACCGAAGGGCTGCCGACTATCGGAAGGGTATATATGTGTTTTCACGCTGTATACACTTTCGATATTCAACAAAACCCGTTTCGGGAGACCGGCTACTTTGAAGTGTGTTTACGCTCATTGTAATCGCCTCCCGTAATAGAGCGAAAGGGAATGAACCGCAGGATGAAGGTTGTGGGGACTAGCCGCCGACTGACTGCACTATAGTGTTTTCACGCGTAGTGTAGCCTGTCGGGGGTAACTACCCTGTGTCGATCACCGGAGCATCTTGGTGTGTTTTTACGCCCATTACTGCCCCGGTTACCGATTCGCCGAAACTAAGAATGACCGAATGTGTGAGGAATGTGGTGTTCTCTGGCGAGCGAAGTTAGTCCGTTTCCTTGCCACGATGGTAGCAGTCCGTATGTCTGTGACAGCCCCTTATGACCGTTGGAGCCTTTTTCCTTTTTAACCCGGTGCTTTAATCCCGCTAAACACCCTGCTTTCTTGCACGCATAGTTTGCTCTATCGTACCTGTCTGCTTTACACCCTCCCGTAGTAGCTTGTTCACATAAAATGTGGAACCGCCGCACCCCCTCTAAAAAACCCGTATATTTTAAATAGCATAGTCCTAGCTTCTGTATAGTAAATGTCAGCCCGAAAATAATAAATTCTATTAGTTAATAAATTGTTTAGAACACACCCGTATTCTGTGTTATTATTTATTAAATAGGCAAAACGGCTATAGTAGGCGCATAGACCCCTGGAGTACCGTTTCTCCAACTGTGTAAAAGCTACCTGTAGGTCTGGCGGTTCTCTGTTACACCCTAAAACAACAGAGTGGCGCTCGAGAATTATCCGTCCCAAGAAAGTACAGGCCGACAAGACTGTTCGGCATTACGAACCACAGCAGAAGCGTTACAAATTGGCGCCCGAGCAGATTTTCTTTGCGCTTGCGTAGCCTAGGGCCGTTGGAAATTTTCGCCTATGCATATTTTCTTTGCGCATGCGTAGTCTAGAACCCGTGTGATATCTTGTTTCCTGATAAAACAGGGATTTTAAAACCAATTATCGAACCCGTTTCTCTAAAAATATGAAAATACCGAAGGAAATTTTCTAGACCGGAAAAAGCATTTAAATTGCAAGAAACAAGATTTGCTTAAAATTTGGAATATTGTTAACATCCGAGACGCGAACAAAAGATAAGAAACCGATATGAATAGTTTTTTTTTGAAGAAAAAAAAACCGTGTAAATAAATTCCAAATGACCGTGTAGAAGATAAGAGCTTTAGTATTAGGATATAGTGTATATATTAATTGATTTAGTTTTAGTTTTATGATTTAGGATAAATACCGTTAGGCATTTTGTTTACTGTAATACAGGATAGTCCGGTGAAATTTGAAATAGGATTTAAATTATTTATAGAATCAACCGAAGGTTTAAGTACCACCAGTTAGTAAGCAGACCGTTAAGAGAATATAATTGTGAAATTATATTTTGTTTGAGATAACCAAAGGATGAAGTACCAGTTAAATAAACTGTAGATAGATTTATTTAAATACCGGGGTATAGGAAAGTATTAAGAATTTTTTTTTAATAATAGGCAATAGTTGTAGATATATTTTATTAGGCATTAAGTACCAGTGAAACAAATCGTTAGAAATTTCTTTTTAAATATACGATACTAAAAGGTTTAGATACCGGGTTAAAGGAAAGTTTTAGGAATTCTCTTTCTAGGTAATAAACCGTAAACATTTTTTTTTATTGGGCAGTAAGCACCAGTTAAGTTAAATAAACCGTTAATTACAAGCGAACGAAAAGTGATATCGAATCGGGGTTTTGGGCAATCTATAGGACAAAAATTTTACTATTTGACTGGTATACCATATGTCAGTAATGTCACCAACTGTCAAGTGTCGACGATATTTTTTTATTTTTTTAAATGGAACACCCTGTATATTATCAGATATTCTAGATCTTCAATAAATTACAAATATTTTTCATATAGCATACCATATGATTAAATTCAACTGTTTCGGAAATACGGGCAAATGAATCTAGAAAGCCCATATTACATTTTGTTTAAAAATCAAGCAACATATTTCTTTTATTATGACATTCCAAATAAAAGTCTTAGTTTCCATGACTCCCAAGTGTCACTCTGACACATTTCCTATTTAATTTTTATTTATTTGTATTAAGTGAGTTGTGCGAGTTTTTTATTTATCGACTAAACCTCTGATATAACTGATAAAACTATGGTTCAGCTAACTGAACAAGAACGGATTACTCTGCTTATGATGATAGGATATGGGGATAGACGGAGATCTTTTCAAGAAGCAACCGACCTTTTCAATCAAAGTTTTCCTGTTCGAGATCCCATTTCTAAATCAACTGCTAATAGAATATTCCATAACTTTGAGCATACGGGTACGGTAAAAAACTTGCCAAAAACAGGTCGTCCGAAAACTGCTACAAATGACGAGAAATCCCTGGATGTTTTGCTTGCCCTGCAAGAAGAACCACAGACGTCAGTTCCAAAGCTTGCTCTTGCACATGAAAACAGCGAAAAATCAATTAGAAGAATCCTCAAAAAAAATAAAATGTTTCCTTATAAAGTCAGCTTGCTTCAAGAACTATCAGAGGACGATCCTGATAGGCGTATGCAATTTTGTCAAGAAATAATGGACTACATAGACCTACAACCTAACTTTGTAAGTCGTATTTTATTTTCTGACGAGGCTACATTCTGTCTTAATGGTTTCGTCAATAGGCACAACTGTCGATACTGGTCAGACCATAATCCCCATTGGATGATTGAGCACCGTACGCAACACCCCCAAAAATTAAATGTGTGGGCAGGTATAATTGGAAACCATATTATTGGGCCTTTCTTCCTTGATGGAAACTTGACATCTATTTACTACTTAGATCTGCTTCGAAATAGAATTATACCAAATTTGATTAATTTATATCATGATCAGGTTAACGATCAAATACTAGCGAATGACATTTGGTTTCAGCAAGATGGGGCGCCAGCTCATTTTGGTATACATGTCAGAAATTATTTAGATCAAACTTTTCCTGGAAGGTGGATAGGTAGGAGAGGGTCCATTGAATGGCCTCCTAGATTCCTAGATCTCCAGATTTAACACCTCTAGATTTCTACCTCTGGGGTCATTTAAAGACTGTCGTATATCGTACACAACCTAAGACTTTGGAGGATCTTCAAAACAGAATTTTAGATGCTGTGCATGTTATTTCTCGTGAACATTTGCAAAACGTGCGTTCTGAATTTTCCGACAGGATTGGACACTGTCAGGTGGCTGAAGGACGACATTTTGAACATTTAATTAAATAACCATTATTTTATATTATTGTGTTTTAAAGTTATTACCTTGGTTTTGTTTAAATAAAATGTACTACATTCATTTGCCCGTATTTCCGAAACAGTTGAATTTAATCATATGGTATGCTATATGAAAAATATTTGTAATTTATTGAAGATCTAGAATATCTGATAATATACAGGGTGTTCCATTTAAAAAAATAAAAAAATATCGTCGACACTTGACAGTTGGTGACATTACTGACATATGGTATACCAGTCAAATAGTAAAATTTTTGTCCTATAGATTGCCCAAAACCCCGATTCGATATCACTTTTCGTTCGCTTGTAATTAAGCCGTTCCGGAACATTTGCCCAACCCTGTATATAGCTAGAACATTAAGGTGCAAATACAGGGTTATAAAAAAGTTTTAAGTATTTTTTTTTGTAATTATTCACAATAATGGCAAACGTGAAAACGACACAAGCTACACTGATGCTGACCGTACCCCCCACGTCGCCGTTACACCTCGCACCACCGATACCACCCGCACCACCCTTACCCCCGTCACCAAGCATTGGAAGTACCGACTCACGAACAAGCTGGATCTATCTTTTAAAAAAAGTGGATCTGGTGGCTGAAGTACAGAAATTTGGTCTGGATGACACCGGGCCTGTGGACACACTACGCAAACGCTTAGTTAAGTTTATCCGAGATGGCCACGCCACCCCGCAACCGTCCACCTTCCCCTTTATTTTTCCTGCACCCAATGCAGCCAGCATAAGCGCGTCAAGCAGCGCAACAACAAATCCACCCTCCGTTAGCCACAGTATAGTAACAATTTCCAGTTACACCCCCGCCCAGGCAACAGTGTCGTCGACAGTAACGGCGACTAATACTAAACCTACCCCCATCATACATGTGACATCTGCCGTAGCACCTATAAGCTACATACCGACGCAGTTAGTGCAAAATCCCGTGACATACACCATACCCCCCGTATACTATAGCACCTCTCCGTCTAACACTGGTGTATATAGCACTTTAGTGACCAACCCTTGTGTACATAGCACCCTAGTAAACAACCCTTGTATATATAGCACCCCGTTTAGTAATCCGTGTGTAAATACCAACCCTTTAATATATATGCCCCCCGCTGCAACACAGCACGTATCAACTAGTATAATAACCACACCGTCAGCCGTCAGACCAGTAATAAATACAATACAGCCGACTACAGTACAGGGAGGCATACCACCCCCTGCTACCACAATGACAAGCAATCACCCAGAACTTCAGGTGCACAAATGGAATGTGCACTTTGATGACCGAAATGACCCAGCAACTTTTCTAGAAAGAATAGATGAGATTTGCCTGGCTAACAAGATAAACCCTGACGTATTACTACCCCACCTACCCGAATTACTACGTGGTAATGCGGCCCTGTGGTGTAGAAATAACAAGCAGGCTTGGCAAAACTGGGACGATTTCAAACGAGATTTCCGTATATTTTTCTTTCCAGTCAACTATGAAATAGACTTAGAGGTCGAAATTAGCCGTAGAGTACAGCGTCATAACGAACCGGTCAATCGTTACGTAACTGACCTACAAACGCTAGTACGCCGACACGGAAAGATGAACAGCGATCAAGAACTACAATGGTTATACCGAAATTTACTTCCCAATTACCGACAAAACATAAGAAAAACCGATTTCCAGGACGTTATGTCATTTTCTGCAGCGGTAAGGGAGTACGAAATCCTACTGCAGGAATTAGAAAAGGATAAACCGAGAGCAGAAGGCTCGCACCGGTTTACAACACCATCAGTACAAGCACCGATACAGCAACGAACATCACAGCACAGGCATTTTCAAACCACATCTCATGAAAACACTGCCGGACCGAATATTGGTAAACCGCGACCGACGTCGACGCCCGCCACATGCTGGCGCTGCGGACAGGCTGGACATTTGCGAAGTAACTGCAAAGGCCCCGCTATATTATTCTGTTCAAGATGTGGCAAAACAGATGTCATGTCTCGAGATTGCCCCTGTCCGAGGTCGGAAAACTAGGAAGGCGCTGCCCCATGACGAGGCAAGGACAGCACCACGACTCACCCGCCTCGACTGCATTAAACACGACCGACCTGACCGAAAATCGACCACATGTGACTATACATATTAATGAAAAACCAGTTTTAGCACTAATAGATACCGGAGCCGCAAAATCTTATATAGGAGACCGGCTAGCAAAAAGAAAACCATTCTACGCACTGCAACCGGTGGAAAAAACTACTAACCTAGCCCGGCTTGCGAATGGAGAATTAATGGAGATTCCCGAAGCCTACCGAACCACCTTCCGAATAGGTCCGAAGAAATTTACGGAGATAATGCATTACCTACCTGGACTCTCCACGGATATGGTTCTAGGAATGGACATTTTACAAAAAGGAAAGTTCAAACTAGAATTAGGCACAGGCACCATCGTGATTGACGACTTTACTTCGCACTTAAATAGGACAGTTGCACCCTGCAGTCCAGTAGGGAAAATCGGCAATCAACTACCGTTAACATTGTCTACCACCGAAGAGAACCGGCTGCATTCCTTTCTAAGCTACGAACTACCGTCTTTTGAATGCATTAAAGGAACAACGCCGCTTATTAAGCACAAAATTAGATTGACAAGTCACGAACCGATTAAACAAAGATACCGCCCACAAAATCCCCGTATGCAGGAAATCATTAATAAGGAAGTTGACCAGATGCTGCAAGATGGGATCATTGAACAATCGAATAGTGCATGGAGCTCACCGGTAGTCATCGTCCGAAAGAAAGACGGAAAACCAAGGTTCTGCATTGACTTTCAAAAAATCAATGATATTTCTCAAAAAGATGCATATCCACTACCGTTTATAAATGCGATTCTCGACAAACTCCGAAAGGCGAAGTATATCTCCAGTATAGACCTCAAACAGGGGTACTGGCAGGTACCACTGACCGAAGAAAGCAAACCAATTACGGCATTTACAGTACCAGGACGGGGTTTGTTTCAATTCCGAGTAATGCCGTTTGGATTACACTCTGCACCAGCGACGTTCCAAAGACTAATGGACCGCATCATAGGACCCGAACTAGACCCGTACTGTTTTGCCTACCTAGACGATATCATTATCCTAGGCGAAACATTTGAAGAACACCTACAAAATATAAGAACCGTATTTCAAAAACTAAGAGCCGCAAACCTAAGAATAAATCCCGATAAATGTCAGTTTGGGCGTAGATCTTTGAAATATTTGGGACACCAGGTTACTGCTACCGGAATACACACCGACCCAGAAAAAGTAACATCCATCACGCAGTACGCAGCTCCGTCAAATGTAAGAGGGGTACGACGCTTTTTGGGAATGGTCTCATGGTACCGACGTTTTGTACCTGCATTTTCGCAAATAGCAGCACCGTTAAACATGCTACTAAAAAAGGGCCGACGCTGGAATTGGGGAGCCGAACAGCAACTGGCATTTGAAAAACTAAAAACCGCCCTTACCGTCGCACCGGTATTAGCATGCCCCAACTTTAGTCGTCCTTTTACCCTACAGACCGATGCCTCAGATAGTGGTTTAGGAGTAGCCCTGACTCAAAACAATACCGATGGGGGGGATAATATTATCGCCTATGCTAGCCGAACTTTGACTTCGGCTGAGAAAGCGTACTCCACGACCGAAAAAGAGTGCTTAGCGATAGTTTATGGAATAGAGAAAATGAGACCCTACCTAGAAGGATACCACTTCACCGTCCTGACCGACCATCAGTCCTTACGATGGCTAAAAACAATTAAATCACCGTCCGGACGTTTAGCACGATGGCAGATGTATCTGCAACAGTTCGATTTTGAAATAAAATACCGACGAGGCGTATTAAACCGAGTGGCTGATGCACTATCTCGCCAACCGAACCCCGGTGCACCAGAGGAAGCAGAAACCAATGAGTTAGCTGCTATAACCCTAATAACAGAGGACGAACAGTGTTCCTGGTATGCGAATAAAATAAGGGAGGTGAAAAATCACCCCGAAGCACACCCGACGTATTGTATACGAGATGGAAACCTGTACCGACACTTTTGGAGCTCATCAGACATGACCGAACCGGACATGATGGATCCATGGAAACTCTGTATACCAAAAACCGTAAGAACCAGAATAATGGAGGAAAACCATAACTCTGCAACCGCCGGACACATGGGAATAGCAAAAACTACAGCCCGTATCACGTTAAGATACTACTGGCCTGGTATGTCTCGCGACATAGCCCAGTATGTTAGACAATGTATCTGCTGCCAGCAATATAAACCGTCGCAACAACAGATACCCGGAAAAATGCAGCCGTCAAGAAACCATACACCGTGGGAAACTGTTAGTACAGATTTAGTAGGACCATTACCGAGGTCCTCTAAGGGTAACGCATACGTAGTGATGTTCCAAGACCGCTTTACTAAGTGGATTCAATGCCGTGCTATACGGAAAGCAACGTCACGCGCCGTTAGTCAAGCCCTGTATGAACTAGTACTAACACAATTTGGCCGTCCGAAAACCGTTATTTCCGACAACGGCACACAGTATACCGGAAAAACTTTTAGAGACCTGCTAAAAGAATACGGTATAGAACACCGACTAACACCACCGTATACCCCGCAAGCGAACCCCGTAGAAAGAGCCAACCGAACCATGAAAACCATGATTGCTCAGTTTTGTGGTGATAACCATAAAAATTGGGACGCTGACTTACCTGACCTGACTTTTGCTTTTAATACCACCCGTAGTGATTCGACCGGATTTTCACCCGCTTTTTTGAATTTTGGTCGAGAATTAGAACCCCCGAGATCCTACTATCAGGAGCAGCAACCAAAACCAGGCAGTTCGACCGAACCTGACGACGATCAGCTTATTCAACAGACCGACCGAGTGAATAAGCTGACTGAAGTGTATGAGTTGGTCACAATTAATCAGGCCAAAGCGTTCACCACACAAAGCCATCACTACAATCTCCGACGTAGAGAGTGGCGATGCCATGTCGGCGACAGTGTGATGAAGCGTGAACACGTCCTGTCGTCCGCTGACAAAGGTTTTGCCGCGAAATTAGCCCCGAAATATTCCGGCCCGTATACTGTTACAAAAGTAATCTCACCCGTGGTTTATGAACTAAAAAGCATAAAAGGAAAAAAGCCCTACCGAGTTCATATTAAAGATTTGAAACCGACCCATGACATAGACCCTGTATTTACCGTAATCACTCCTAATTTTCAGAATGCCGAGACTATCAGGAGAACCGCCACTGGGATCGGCTATTCCGGATCTTACCCGCCCAGTGAACGACTTGCAGGAAAGAATCGAGGCCACCCGGCGAAGGTTGGCAAAGGTGAAACGCCTGCTGCCAGGATTTCAAGTGCCGGGCCCAAGAATCAAGATCCTGCAGAACAGCGTGGTAGTGCCAGCCCGAACCGACGTCATCCGACCTGCAGCTCCAGGCAATACGAACAGCATTAATGTAGTAACCAGCAGCCTGGACCACGACCTGTTCCGTTGGTTGGATGCAGAACAGGCGATCAGGGAACCGACCGACAGCATGGCAATAACGGCTAAAAATTGCAATGCTCCGGCCCTGTACCGCCGATGGCCGGAAGCCTCCTTGGCCGAAAAATTGTTGGTGGAATCTCGCCCGGATTACTGGACGAGCGAGGTCCGCCAAGCTCTAGCCCGATACCGGCCACCGAGTATACCAGACTCGCGGCGCGTTCGACGCACTTTCCGTACAAAGGATGGGCGGAAGATCACAATAAACATCCCGCCCGTGGACCGCCTCTGAGAAAAAAATCTGACAAATTGGCATCATGCAAATAAGCTGTATATAATGTAAATAACTAGGATAAGCTGTGTATAAATAGATAGTGATATATAGGATAGAATTAGCTGTAATATGTATACGCCACCAGTAAGACACCCACCGTGTTTGCAACCCTCCAATTGGTCATAAGACTTATAAAAAGCAAGTTACCGTATGTTTATTGCTTTTTTTTTGATTTGCAGAACATGACCAGTCCCGTACTAAGTTTATGTACGTCACCGTTACCGCCGATAAAGGAGGAAGCCGCTCCAGGGTCAGAATATGGCCCTGAGGAGCCAACACCTCTGCAATTAGGAAGAGATCCTCTCATTCATACACCGTTTGACGGTCCGTTTGTGCCGCCGTATACCGGTCCAAAGCCATGGACCCTAATAAAAGCTGAAGCTCGGGAAAAGCACCGCCCATATCCTGACTACATTATTATAACCAACAACCTATGTTGGCGTTGTGGTGTTTCAGGGCACAAGAGAGAAAAGTGCCACCGCCGCCCGATTCTATTTTGCTCCCGTTGTGGTAAAACGGGAACAATGTCCAGAAACTGCATGTGTTCCAAAGAGGTACGACATCAAAAGTACTTAGCTCTGGCTAGTATCCCATGCCGCCATTGCGGGTGTCCAATGGCCGGGCAGAAGGGATCCCACTACCTGTAAACTGGTATAGATAAAGAAACCGAGAAGATGATATTCGGCATAGGCAGGTTATCCCCTATGCGCAACGTGGGACCGGATTAAGGAAGCCTATCAGGATACCGGATGTTACAAAACATAATATAGTAAAATATTTAAGTAGTAGGGAAAGTATAGTACTGTGAAAATATTTTTTTTTTGGATTTTTGTTTATATAAATAGGACAGGCTAGCTGTCATTTAAGATAGTCATTAGGTAAATATAGTAAAATATTTAAGTAGTAGGGAAAGTATAAGTACTTTGAAAATATTTTTTTTTTGTATATAAATAAGACAGGCTAGCTGTTATTAGGTAAACCTGATTTAAGTTGGCACTAAGAAAAAAAAATTAATTTGGATAAAAAAAAAATTAATTTTTTTTTATCGAAGTAAGGGGGGTGTGTGACGAAGTCACATTTTAATCAAACATATTTCATAGTTATTCCGCATAATTTATATTAAAGACATCGATTAAATAATTAAACTAGCGAACTAGCTAAGTACCGGCTCCCGCAGAACACCCAGTATAGCTCAACCAAAACCATTCCGCAGTGCGACCATGCACAGCCAATCAAAAGGCGCAATCCCCCAGAGTACCGTAGTACTGGTGGGAGAACGCGAACCTTGCTCCGGACGTTGAGAACGTCGTGGAAGACACTTCTCACCGAGACCCGGCTTAACCGAGACGTTTCACTGAGCCCTTGCCTAAATCCTTTAAATACCCACCGTCGTGTAAATTTTCCGCTACGAGCCACCGATTTGACTGTACAAGTAAGTATACCTGTTAGCACCGTGGAGGGATGTAGTTGTCTCCTCGCCAGAGAAAAGAGTGTTAGGTTCTGTTGAAAAAGGGACGTATATGGTCATGTGTTCTCACGCTGATCCTGTACCAACTTAAAAGTTTTCCGAAGAACGTTCCGCATTCTTCGGAAAGCCAACAGGGAAGACCGAAACCGAGTGACCGAAGGGCTGCCGACTATCGGAAGGGTATATATGTGTTTTCACGCTGTATACACTTTCGATATTCAACAAAACCCGTTTCGGGAGACCGGCTACTTTGAAGTGTGTTTACGCTCATTGTAATCGCCTCCCGTAATAGAGCGAAAGGGAATGAACCGCAGGATGAAGGTTGTGGGGACTAGCCGCCGACTGACTGCACTATAGTGTTTTCACGCGTAGTGTAGCCTGTCGGGGGTAACTACCCTGTGTCGATCACCGGAGCATCTTGGTGTGTTTTTACGCCCATTACTGCCCCGGTTACCGATTCGCCGAAACTAAGAATGACCGAATGTGTGAGGAATGTGGTGTTCTCTGGCGAGCGAAGTTAGTCCGTTTCCTTGCCACGATGGTAGCAGTCCGTATGTCTGTGACAGCCCCTTATGACCGTTGGAGCCTTTTTCCTTTTTAACCCGGTGCTTTAATCCCGCTAAACACCCTGCTTTCTTGCACGCATAGTTTGCTCTATCGTACCTGTCTGCTTTACACCCTCCCGTAGTAGCTTGTTCACATAAAATGTGGAACCGCCGCACCCCCTCTAAAAAACCCGTATATTTTAAATAGCATAGTCCTAGCTTCTGTATAGTAAATGTCAGCCCGAAAATAATAAATTCTATTAGTTAATAAATTGTTTAGAACACACCCGTATTCTGTGTTATTATTTATTAAATAGGCAAAACGGCTATAGTAGGCGCATAGACCCCTGGAGTACCGTTTCTCCAACTGTGTAAAAGCTACCTGTAGGTCTGGTGGTTCTCTGTTACACCCTAAAACAACAGAGTGGCGCTCGAGAATTATCCGTCCCAAGAAAGTACAGGCCGACAAGACTGTTCGGCATTACGAACCACAGCAGGAGCGTTACAAATGATTTGCTTGTTGGAGGAAATCCAAAAATTTTATTAGGTGATCTAAATTGTAAATCACGTCTATGGAATAGTCGTAATAAAAATGCAAATGGTAGGAGACTTATCCAATTTACCGAACCTCATGATGCCATTATCTTGGGTCCGGATGTACCTACGAACATCCCAACAATAAATGGTCTTCCTGAGGTCCTGGACATCGTGATACTACAACATGTAGTACATGATTTCCAGCTAGAGACACTCGAATTGGGGACCTCGGACCACAACCCCATAGAGCTGGTACTGGACTCTAGAGCCAGGCCAAGAGATGTGATTTCTAAGAAATCCACCAATTGGCCTGGATTCTCCACACGCGTGGAGAATAAAATCTTAAGAATTCCACTTCCGCTCTGTGGAGGACTTGGAAACCGAGGTGGACAATTTGGAAGGCTATATATTGGAGGCATTCCAGGAGAGCACTGGAATTAGTATATTGCCAGCACCAAGGCACCCTCATGGTGAAACACCTTGGGCAGTCAAAGAGCTCATCAGAGCTAATAGAAGACTAAGAAGGTTCTATAGGCTTGCGCCTACAGAACAGAATAAATTAAATTTAAATAGACATAGTCAAGTCTTAAGAATTGCTCTCCAGGAACTCAGGAACCAAAGATGGAATCAAAGGCTTTCTAACTTAAATATCGGTGGAGATCATTCTGCATGGAAAATGCAAAAAAAGCTCAGGCAAGAAAAAACTATTATCCCTCCGCTTCACGGGGTTAATGGCCTATCTTATTCTGATTTAGATAAGGCAGAAGCCATGTCTGAAACAATTGCCACTGATTGTAGATTAAATGTGCATTCTGCAGAAGACGACGATCACATAGACGGGGTAGAAAACTCTGCTGAAGATCTAAGAAATCGAGCGACGCTGCAGGAGATCCCTAACTCCACCTCCCCAGGAGAGGTTAGGGATATCCTGAGACGCTTGAAAAAGCGTAAAGCGCCTGGTGCTGATGGTATTAATAATCAAATGCTGAAAAACCTAGGTACTAAAGCTGTGGCTATGTTAACAAATATCTTTAACGGGGTAATGAGGGTTGAGCATTTTCCTGCTGCGCGGAAACACGCGGAAGTAATAGTGTTCAAAAAAGCTGGCAAGGACGGTAAATTCCCTCAGAATTACCGTCCCATCAGCCTGCTTCCAGCCTTGGGCAAGGTTGCCGAGCGAGTGCTGAAAAGCAGACTAATGCAAGAAACAGAGGAGTTGAATTTAATTCCTGCTGAACAGTTTGGTTTTAGAAAAGCCCACTCTGCTGAAGATCAGATATTACGTTTAGTTGAATATGTCGACCATTTCCCAACATTTTACGAACAAATATCAAGACACAAATATTATTATTTTTTCCAAAGAATCTATTTCTATTTTTATTTTTTAAATTATTGAAATTTTTATTTTGCGAACTTGTGGCGTACGTGAGCCCAATCCCAAACATTTTCGGCCTCTTGCTTTTTTTCTCTAAACTTATGCTAATGGGTGCATTACATTGGGCGAATTTACTAGCTAGTCGCTGGCGACTTAAGTCGCCCGCTTGAGCGAGTTTAAACTCGCAGAATGGTTTACAACTACATACAGCGATTAAAAACGCAGTTGCGCTGGTCGCTCAGTTTATTTTATATTAATAAGGTGTCAATTCCGTGCAAAAATGAAGTGGAACGCAAACAATATCGCAGATTTTTTTAAAATATACAAACAATATCCTGTGTTGTGGAATATTAAACATAAGGATTACTGCAATGTGAAACTAAAAGATCAACTTTTTAAAGAGATGTGGAAACAGCTTGAGACAGAAGGACTGGTTGCGGGAATGGATGAAAAGCAGTTAAAGGCAAAAATTAAAAATTTGAAGGACGTTTATAGAAACGAGTTAGCAAAAATAGCAAAAAGCAAAAAGAGTGGTACTGGAACAGAAGAAATTTACACGCCAAAGCTCGTAAAAACGTTGCCAGCTTTTTACATGAAGTTTTGTCTACAAGGCATAGTCAGTCAAATTTGGTAAGTTAATTTATTGAACACGTAAATACACTCGTAACCATTTGAACTAGACCACCTAAAAATAGGTGAATATTTAAACTACTGTAATTTTTTTTTATTTTTTAATAGATTTTCATTTTCTTTCTTTACTTATTCCTTGGTCCTATCTTTATAACTGACTTTTACGTTTTTTAAATTTGGACTTACACAAACCAAGATCCAAACATACAAACATACATACATACATACAGGTGAAGCTAATAAAAGCGTGTTAATTAAAATCTATTAAAAATAAAAAAAAATACAGTAGTTTAAATATAAGTCCTGTTTTATTACAATATTATATATATACGTAGTTTATTGTATATCAATCGATGAAATGTGTATATTAGGCTGGAACAACTGAAATTGTTTTGCGAACTTGCGAAAATTACCAACATAAGTACTTTTTTTAAATAATCAAATATAATTTTTAACTGTTCCAGCCTACTTTTACGCATCCCTGCACACACCAACTTTCTGCCATTGCCACGGCAAAGGATTTGCCTCTATAAAATACGTAGCATAGGTACGTCGGATGTCCTCTGCGGCACGTTTATAATTATTGCTGCCCAGACGCTCCACGGACTTCAGCTCTTTGACATGTGCCCTCCATTCCCCAGGAATGAGTTCGCCGGTATTCATATCTTCTCTATCAACCTCTCGCGCAGACAAGTAAGAATTCGAGCTAGTCTTCCGTAACCAATTATGAAGACTACATGCTGCCCAGATAATAGTGTCCGGTTTCACTTCAATTGGTCGTGAAATATTCGGAATCGCCATACAAGTATGCCAAAAGCGTTCTCCACAACTCTTCTGGCACGTGAAATACGATAATTAAATATAAGTTCTAAATGAGTAAGTTCACTTTTGCTATATGGCTTCATTAGGTTGGTTCTTAACGGAAAAGCATCGTCCCCAATAATGACGAAATTATCAGGCATCTCTAGGGCATTGCTTTCCATGGCCATATTTAGTATACTGTCTCTGAATATTGCGCTGTCACTAGCTCGTCCATTTCCTCCAACGTCGATGTACTGAAAGCAATAATCAGCATTAACCATTGCGAAAAGTATGATGCTGTAGGTTCCCTTGTAGTTAAAGTACTGCGAACCTGAACCTGAGGGTCGCTTAATAACCACGTGTTTCCCGTCGATCGCACCACAACATCTAGGAAAATTCCAACGTTTAAAGAATGCCCTCTCGATGGGCTTCAATTCATCTGCGGTTGTAGGTACCTGAAAGAAATAAAAACATAATTACATTCAAATTGAATATGCTTAGGCAAGACAAAAGTAAATTTATATATTTATATACAAATTCCACTGACAACGGTTTTCCTTTTATTTCCTCTTTGTTTTAGGATTTGTCTTCCATACCTCAGAACAAAGAAGCTTATAATGTTGAAGATACAGAGGCATCTAATAGCGAAGCCCAACCGGAACAAGAAACAGTGGTGAACGAATCAGGATCCGAAGAAACAGCGGACTCGTCTGGAGTATATACTGCATCAGTGCGTCCGAGAGATTTGGAGAAATCTAACAGACATCGAAATAGCCGAGAAATACAACCACCATCTACTACAACGACGAAAAGGCATAAACGGCAAGTATCAACAGAAGTGACAGATGCTATTACGCAATTGGACAGAATTGTTGAGCGTGCAGGTGATGACAAACCTTATGATCAGTTCGGTAAATATGTTGCATCTGAGCTCCGCCAGCTGCCCCACCGTCAAGGTATTCTGCTACAACAGGAGATACAAAATTGCATCACGCGTGCCAGGTTGTGTTGCTTACCACCTGATGAGCCTTCACATTCTTCCTGCAGTTCAAGACAACTTTTTGAGGCTGTTACTTCTCCATCATCTGTAATTTCTACAAATCCATCTACTCCTAATGATCTAAATGGTGAATGTGATATTCTAAGCCAAGCATTTCTTCGAAGCTTTGGAGCAGGACACAATCAATTATTTAACTTAGAATAATGCAAGTAGCCCTGTAATAAATTAATTTATATTATTAGATACTCGTTTTCACTTATTACCTTGATAAATGGCTTCAATGCTTCTGAGATCGCGGATAGCACTTCAGGTACAAATACTGAAATTGTACATCCAGGCACTCTAAACAGATATGCTAGAGACTGAAATGGATCGCCAGTAGCCAAATAACGAAGGGTTATTTCTAGTTTTGTGGAACTTGGGATAGCCATTCTCATTTTGGTGTCTTGCTTTTTTATCCTCTCGTCAACCATTTGTAACAATGCATTAAACTGTAACCCATCCATCCTTAAAATATTTCGATAGGCTTGAGGATATTCCTCTCTTAATTCTTTTAACAAAGTACTGGATGCACTATATTGTTCTCGCCTTTGTACCCACTTTTTCATCCACATTTTCCTAGGTTTTTTTTTTTCCTGGTCTGCAATTCTCGACGTAATGCAAGAGCAACAACTATGATCCCCGCCCGAACTACTTCTTTCGACATGTCTGCGGACTACCTGCAACGATTTTTACCAAGAACTGCTATTACACTTGCCGACTTTGGTTGTTAGACACTAAAATATCCGGCGAATAGCGACTAAAGTGGCCAACCGGGCTACTTTAGTCGCGAGCGGCGAGTTTGTTATTACACTTAGCTTTTTTAGTCGAGGCTACTAAATTCGCCAGCGACTAGCTAGTAAATTCGCCCAATGTAATGCACCCATAAATACCTTAAAAAACTTAATTAAAAATATTGTAGGGGTAATACCTCTTTGAGTCTCGCCGATATACATTATAAACCACCTTCATGCATACTGTTTAGCGGCTGGGGTACAAGAAATAAACCTCCTATTCAACGTATTTTAGCTAGCGTATAGTCGGTATAGTTTATGAGGTCAGTCTGACCTTTATAACGACATGCTTAGCCCACCTGTTTTCGCTTCACAAATCGTGTAAATATTGGGTATTTTAGTGCAAATTATCACTATTTCGGCAATAATATAAGTGCTGGTAAGTAATAAGTTATAAAAAATTTGTTTATATGTAACAAATATTGCTATTTTTAGCTGGTATAAATTTTGAACCACCGCCACTTTTGAGAAATTAATAATAGCTTTTTGTTTTTAGAAGTACGCCAAAACTTAATGAACTGCCATTTCGGCTGGTTGACATGAATATTAATGAGTTCTATAAAGAGGTGGAAGAATGCTACGAATTTGGGGTACCAATACCATCGGATGAAGAATCCGCAGTTGACGTCTCTGACATTGAAGACGAAGATGCATTAGCCACTTCTGCTAATGAGTTGCCAATTTATGAAACTGATGACTCAGAAGATGATGTGCCTCTGTCTCTAGTAAGAAGTATTCTTATTAATTCAAATGTTGGTGCTCAAAATGCAACCCCTATTTATTAGCCTCCAGTTCGGTCTAATGTGACAAAACTTTCCTCACCACTGTACTGGACTAACAAAGACAAAAGGTCTTTGACTTCAATTTCCTTTTTAAAGTAATTACGATAGTTGCATACATCAATTATTATTATCCAGCACAGCGCTTTTAGGAAACCAATAAGTTGTTTAATTAGTATAAGCAATTTTAACTATACTTTGCATATGCTATCGTAGCACTTTTGTGGGCATTGACTTAGATTTACTGAATAGACAATAGACGAAGTTTGATGTTCAATCTAACAAGTTGTTTGTTTTTACCCATATCCTTGCGAACCAATGAAGGGTGACTACATGGCGATCCTGCCAGTCCTTTAACAAGTTTTACTATTTTACGTGTGTTGTGTGCAATAAATGATTAAGTGATGCATAAGTAACAAAAAACAATATGGGTAAATCGCAAAGTAAAGAAGAAATTGTAATTGCTCAAGCGGGCAACAGCGGTGGTCAAACTACATCACAAGGTGCGTCGATATGGGAAGTTGCGATTTTACTAAGTGTTGCAATAGTTGTGTTCCTAATCATTGCATACTGTTATCAACAAATCAAAAAGAATTTAACCAGAAAAATTAGAAGAGAAATCACCAGAAGCCAAGAACTTGTGTAGACAGCCATCAACGATAGGTGCTACCAGCTGTTACCAAACCGGGGCTGGCATCGAGGGAACGAGCTAGTGTAGGCGCAATGCCGCTAGTTCGCACCGTTGGAAATAAGCTGACAGAAGGCAGACAACAGGGACAGGATACAGTACTATAAGGATATGAGGTTAGATTGTGTTGATTTTTTTTTATTCTGTACTTACATTTTTTTTTGGGCTCTGTTTTTAAATATTAGGATATATATAAATTTTATAATGTTAGGCAATGAGCGCCGATATTAGTGACTTTAAGGAACTGTACGAAACTACAAAAAAATTCTATAATAATATTACTAGAGATCCTCTTGAAAGAAGGGAAAATGCTCAAAGGGTTAATAAATTATTGTTAGATGTAGGTTTATTGGACACTAAATATTATAAACTTATAGAAGATTTTAAAAAAGTTTCTAGTGACGAAAAAGTAAGCAAAGCAGTTGAGACTTATGCGAACGAGATTCAAAAAATTATTGCAAATTCGCGGAAAATTATTTTAGACAGATTAGACAAAATAGGAGAATCTAGTAATAATAACGATTCCAACATGACCGATAAATTCGATTTAAAAACCGCGGCATCCTTATTACCAGCTATGGATGGTAGTGAGGATTCCACAAAACAACTAATAGATGCAATCGAACTTTACAGTGAATTACTAGACAACAACAGCCACAAACTCTTAATTAATTATGTACTTAAAACTAGACTCTCTCAAAGCGCGAAAATAAGACTAGAAAAAACATACGCGACTGTCAATAATCTAATTTCAGATATGAAAATTCATTTATTAACCAAAAAGTCTGCTGCTGCTTTGGCTACTGAGTTACATTGCGTTAGGCAAAATGGAAAAACTATCGACGAATACGCTAGAAATATTGAAGAATTATTTACAAACTTAACTATTACTCAGGCCGACGGAAACGATAGCAGTATTCCCATTTTGCGCAGCGTAAATGAAAAAATAGCTATAAATGTTTTTGCAAATGGATTGAAAAATAGTGAGCTACGCACGGTAATAAAGGCTAGAAATTATACGTTATTAAAAGATGCTATAATAGGGGCTAAGGATGAAGAAAAAATTAAAAATTTTAACCCGATATCAACCACATTTCACATGCAAACGCAAAATAATACGCGAGGTTATCGAGGAAGATTTAACGTAAACAGGTCAAATAATAGAGGTAGAGATTTTAATTTTCAAAGCAATTCAAACGGTAGGCACTATGTAAACAATAATCAGCGAATATTTAATAACAATCATTATAGAGGTCAAGGCCGCGTTGCATCTCGAGGCACATCGGGAAGGCCGTTTCGCAGCCATTCAAATTTTCGCGGACATCGACAAAATAATTATAGGGGTCAACAAGCGACTTACGTTACAGATGTTTCAAACGATTTCAGCGAATGCCCTAATAACACAAATTTAAGTACCGGATCAAGTAGCCAAAAATTTTTTCGTCCCTAAAGAAAATGATCATGTAAACAATAATGTAATAAAGAATGAATGTGATTACAATGCAATGAATGAGTGTGTAATTTTAAACTTAAATGGTATGAATTTTGTGCAAGTAAGATACCGAATGGAAAACATGTTATTTTTATTAGATACAGGAGCAAGTATAAGTGTAATTTTTTCAGGAAGTATACATGGAAATGAACGAATTGATAAAACAAAAAAGACTAAAATCGTAGGTGTAGGTGGATTTACTTATTCCTTAGGAGTAGCGAATATTTTATTTTCTTTAAATAATTACGAAATTCAGCATGTATTTTTAGTAACAGATAAATTTAGTTCAGGCATTCATGGTATTTTAGGTTCAGATTTTTTTTCCAAATATGGGGTAAATATAAACTATGAAACATATTTATTTTCGTTTTGTATTTTAATAATAAGGTAAATGTACCTATGATTTCCAAATATGATTCTTGCATATCATTACCCCCCCGAAGTGAGGTAATAACATATTGCGAAATAAATAAAAGTGGTGAATTCGTTGTTTTGCCAGAAGAGCTATGTGAGGGTGTACTTGTTGCAGGAATTGTTGTATCATCTTACAATGAAAAAATTGCTGTAAGAATTGTGAATGTTAACGAGCGTGAAGTACAAATTAGAAATTTTAAACCACGTTTACAATGTGCATCAGATTTCGAAATTTATAACTTTGACAAAACAGGCAATTTAGTTATAGACCGAATTGACAAAATATTGGATTCGATAGATATGTCTACACTAAATATAGAAGAAAAACTTTCTATACAAAAAATATGTGCTAAATACTCTGACGTTTTTCATTTAGAGGGCGATCCACTTACTGTTACCAATCTTTACAAACAAAAACTTCAATTAAAAGACGATGCAGTACCTGTATACGTTAAACCCTATCGATTACCGCATGCGCAAAAAACCGATATAAGTAACCACGTTAATAGAATGCTTAGAGAAGGCACTATAGAAGAGGCAAAAAGCGAATGGAATTCGGCTATTTTAATCGTACCCAAAAAACCTGATAGTTCCGGGATTAAGAAAACTAGACTTGTGATTGACTATAGATTAGTCAACCAGCGGGCCCTAAGGGATGAAAAGTTTCCCTTACCTTGTATTGCGGAAATTTTAGATTCTTTATCTGGCGCCTTGTATTTTTCTCATCTTGATTTATCACAAGGGTATTATCAATTAGAATTAGATAAAGCCAGTAGACCGTATACCGCATTTACTACAAACGAAGGTCAATATCAAATGAAAAGATTGCCAATGGGGCTCAAGGTTAGTCCTTCTATATTTTCTAGACTTATGACGGTAGCAATGTCAGGATTAAACTATGAAAGCTGTTTTATTTATCTTGATGATCTCATAATATTCGGAAATTCATTACAAAATCATAACATAAATCTTATCAAAGTTTTACAACGACTTAGAAAAGTTAATTTAAAACTCAATCCAAGCAAATGTGATTTCCTTAAAAAAGAAATTTTATATTTGGGTCATATTATTTCATCTGATGGAATTTCTCCAGATCCAGAAAAATTAAAAGCAATTGTTCAATATCCAATACCTCAAAATGCTGATGAAGCAAAACGATTTGTAGCATTTGCAAATTATTATCGAAAATTTATTAACAATTTTGCTCAAATTGCCCAACCACTTAATGAATTATCTCGAAAAGGAAAAATTTTTGCATGGACTGAGAAATGTCAACTTTCTTTCGATAAACTGAAACAAGCTATCACTAATCCGCCCTTGCTACAATATCCAAATTTTTCAGAAAATAACACTTTTATTCTTAAAACTGACGCTAGCGGGTATGCTATTGGCTCTATTTTGTGTAATGGTAACGATAAACCTATAGCTTTTGCTTCTCGAGTTTTAAATAAAGCGGAACAAAATTACTGTACTATAGAAAAAGAGTTACTAGCAATAGTATGGAGTGTTAAACATTTTAGACCATACTTGTACGGTAAAAAATTTCAAATTTTTTCAGATCATCGTCCCCTTATATATTTATTTAGCATGACTAATCCATCCAGTAGATTAACGAAATTTCGTCTAATTTTAGAAGAATATGACTTTAGCATACACTACATTAAAGGTTCTCAAAATGTTAACGCAGATGCTTTATCGCGCATTAAAATCGAATCAACAGAACTTAAAGACATTACTGCAAAAGTAAATAATAGTGTAAATATAATGACGCGTGCACAGACAAAAAGGCAGAATGTGCAAAAACAGCCGGATTTAATAAATTCTCAGAATGAAAGGCTTGATCACCCTGGAATTGTAGAATTATTAAAACCTCCTGTCGACAGTATAGAATTACGTTCAGTAAATGAAATCGATTTCAATAAATATAAAAATAGAATAAACCATGGTTACATAAATAATAAAATTTTTATATATGATGAGATATCTCAAATAATTTGCTTTAATCAAGATCACCGATCGACGCTTGACCTAGGTACATCGTTGAGGGATCTTGGAATTTTATGCAAAAAATATCAAATTCCGGAATTATATATATTAAAAAATACTAACAATGAGGAATTTATAAAACACATATCGCGATATAGGAAAGAACTTTTAAAGAACGGTATTAAATTAAACATTGTCAGCAATGTTAACCGTGTTGCAAACAATGAAATGAAACAATTAATACTGAATGATTTTCACAATTTACCTACAGGTGGACATGCAGGTATAAATAGAATGTACAATAATATTAAAAAACGTTATTTTTGGTCTGGATTGAAGAAAGATGTAGAGGATTTTGTCAGACGCTGTAATGATTGTCAACGGCATAAATATTGCAAAATAAACAAACAGCCTATGACAATAACCTCCACAGCTACTTCAGCATTCCAAAAGATTTTTCTTGATATAGTAGGTCCAATTAAAAATGATAGTTTGGATAATTGCTATATATTAACAATTCAATGTGAACTTACTAAATTTGTCGAATGTTATCCACTACAAAATAAGGAAGCTTACAGTGTTGCCAAATCGTTCGTAGAAAATTTTATATTACGATACGGTATCCCTCAGGAGACTGTTACTGATCAAGGCAAGGAATTTGTAGCGAATGTATTTCAGGATTCTTGTAAATTATTAGGAATAAAAACCTTAAACTCAACGGCTTACCACCATGAAACTCTTGGTGCGTTAGAAAATTCACACAAGCATTTAGGAGCGTATTTGAGAATTCAGATAGCAAATCATGAAGACAATTGGAGTACTTGGGTACCATATTGGTGCTTTTCATACAATAATACTGTGCATACTGAAACCAAATATACTCCTTATGAACTTGTTTTTGGAAAAATAAGCCATATACCATCAAATATCTCTAATAACGTAGATCCTTTATATAATTTTGACAATTATCCACATGAATTAAAATACAGGTTACAAGTTGCTTGCAACGATGCAAGAAATAACTTAATATCTTCCAAATATAAAAGAAAGGAACAATTTGACAAAAACTGTAATAATATTATTTATAATATAGGAGATAAAGTTTTAGTTTTAAATGAAAATATGGATACTAAGTTAGATTGTGTATACATAGGTCCTTATATAGTTTTAGAAGATTCGCACCCAAATATTTTATTGAATATCAAAAATAAACCAACATTAGTACATAAAAATAGAATTAAGCTTTACCACGATTAATCAAAAACAAATTTTTCTTGTTTTAAAATTTTTTTTTCCTTTCCCAAGGGAGGTGTACTGGACTAACAAAGACAAAAGGTCTTTGACTTCAATTTCCTTTTTAAAGTAATTACGATAGTTGCATACATCAATTATTATTATCCAGCACAGCGCTTTTAGGAAACCAATAAGTTGTTTAATTAGTATAAGCAATTTTAACTATACTTTGCATATGCTATCGTAGCACTTTTGTGGGCATTGACTTAGATTTACTGAATAGACAATAGACGAAGTTTGATGTTCAATCTAACAAGTTGTTTGTTTTTACCCCTATCCTTGCGAACCAATGAAGGGTGACTACACCACCTCCGTTTGTAGAAGCTTGTGGTGTACCAGATTTTCTAAAAGACATTCCAGATTTTACGCCATATGATATCTTTCAACATTTTTTAACTAAGGATTTTATAAACCATTTAGTGTTTCAGACAAATTTGTATGCAGAACAAATAAAAGCATCGACGGGAAAACAATATATACCTACCAATGCAACCGAAATGAATGCATTTTTAGGAATTAATCTCCTAATGGGCATAAAACGATCTCCCAGTTACAAGTACTATTGGTCAAGTGCACCCGACTTGAATGATGCATTCATATGCTCAGTAATGACTCTGAAACGGTTTTCCTGGCTTCTATCGCATTTACACGTAAATGAAAATTCTCCTACGCCTGATCGGTTATCTCCCAACTTTGATAAGCTTTATAAATTGCGGCCAATGATTGATTTATTATTAACAAACTTTGAGAAATGCCTGCTTCCAAGTCAAAAAGTAGCCATCGACGAGTCGATGATAAAATTCAAAGGGCGATCTTCACTAAAACAATATATGCCGAAAAAGCCCATTAAACGGGGCTATAAAGTCTGGATGCTTGCAGATAAGTCGGGCTACTGTCTCAAAGTTGATATATATACTGTCAAGTCAGAAAGGGGTACAAAAAAGCCTTGGTTCCCGCGTAATTCTTAAGCTTACGGAAAATTTATTAAACAAAAATCACATTGTATACTTTGACAATTTCTTTACTAGTATACTTTGACAATTTCTTTACTAATATAGAGTTACTGGAAGATTTGAAACAAAAAAGAAATCCATGCTATAGGTACAATTAACACAGCACGTCGATACCTGCCAATATTTAAATTAGACAAGAACATGAAAAGGGGGGATTTTCAGTGGTTTACTAGTAGGTTTAGTAGCCATTAAATGGAAAGACAACCGATCAGTACGTGCTCTTTCAAATTTTCACGACCCAGAAAGCGTTACCGAGATAATACGAAAAGAAAAAAGTGGCAATATAGTGCGAATTCCATGTCCAGACGCAATAGTTGATTGCAACTTGAATATGAATTTTGTAGATGTTTTTGACCAACTATAAAATTAATAGGCGAAGTAGAAAGTGGTAGCACCGAATCTTATTCTACCATCAGTCGTAAACTCCCATTGTATTTACAAATTGTTAAACATGCCCAAAATGACTGCAAAAGATTTTCGACGCAGTATAATGAACTGATTATTAGCAGAAACTTTAGTTACCAAAAAAGGGCCATCAACAAGTGCCCTTACGCCACCAATAGAAATAAAAAGTCAAAGCCGTATGTACCATTCGAAATTCGTCTCCAATCTTCTAAACACCAACCCGAACGCAGTACCAGAAGAAGATGTGCACTGTGCAACAACAAAAATAAACACATCCGAACCGACTGGATTTGATCCACGTGACAAGTTCTCCTTTGTTTGGGAAAAACAAAGACCTGTTTCCAAATATACCATAGTTCTTAATTATGCTTAATTAAAAAATTTTGATCCAAAGTTGTTAGTGGTTTAATGGTACTAATTTTGTACCTCCCTATATTTTGAAAAAACAAAGTTGGAAAATTAAATTCAACTTTTTTTTTTTTAGTTCAATTGTCTTAGTAAATGTTAAGTATTAAAAGATTCAACTTTTTCAATAAAAATTATGCTGCTTCACTTGGATATATTTATATACTAAGAAAACCCAGGATTGTAGAATCAAATTTAATACCCTGTCGGAGTCAAAAATAGAGTTAATAAATTTACAAATGGATTGCCTAAAAAAGGACAAAGAATATAGGCTACAAGAGCATACCCTACGTATGGAGCAAATGCGGAAGACCATGAAATGAAGAGAGAGAAACATAAAATAGAAATGGAAATTCTAAAAAAAAATTGAATGAATAATTTTCAATTAAATAATTCCTTGTGTTCAAAGTGTTTCCTCATTTCAATTAGATATATATTTTTTGCAAAATGTTTTTTTTTCTTTCATATTACCTCCCCAACCCAGAGTGCAGTGATACCTTTGTGCCAGTAAACACTTACAAAATAATATTTGATGTTTACTGCCAGGGCCAATATAAAATTGCATTTCTTTCATATGATCATCTTTTTCTATGAGATTTGTATAGGTCATATTTTTAAAGAACACATCTGTTTTCATAATTATTATATTTTGCATATATCGCGTATACAGGGTGTGTCCCATAATTAATGGTACACAGTAAAACTGCATATTCATTGGGTAAAAATATTAGTATTATCCCAAATTAGTCTTAAAGTCACAACAACCGAGATACAGACTGTCAAAGATTAATATTCTTTTTCAATCTCGGTTGTTGTAATTTTTAGGACTAATAAGGTAGGTTTGGGAAAATACTAATATTTTTACTCAAGAAATATGCAGTTTTACTGTGTACCATTAACTATGGGACACCCTGTATACAGGGCATTTCCTAAGTAATCTGAAGTAAGTTCGAGTATTTTTATGAAGAAAACTTTATATGCAAAAAATAATTTTTTAGGTTACTTAGACAAAGTGAATTTCTGGGCCCCTGCAAAAAGCATAGTAAGGAGATGTTACTATGGTTAATTACCCTGTACATATCAAAAAATTATAATTTATCAAAAATTTGTAGTTATTGATGTTCGGGTGACTAAAAATTGAGATAAAAACATAAAACTTTTATGGTTTAAATTATTTTATTATATATTCTTAAAATAAATACTGTAGGGGTTAGTCAACATATGACAAAATACCCTGTACTTTATAGAAACAAACACAGCAAACAAAGTTACATAAGAAAAATTATATAAACTACTTAATTGTTAGATATTAATAGTTTACGCATTTAAAATAGATACACGTATAAGATTTCAAATTAACTGGGCAAAATAATTATCAATAAGACCTTGACGAACGTTACGGCCATTGTTGTTTCCATGAAGAAATATATTTTGATTAACATTTTCATTCATATCTTCTTCTGGCTCATTGTCAACAACAGGTTCTGGCTCAGGATCATTATTGCCTATGGCCAAGTTGTGCAATACAGCTGTTGCCACAATGATTGCCATAACTGTCTCCAATTTAACCCGCATTTCCAATCTTAAAATCTGGAATCTTCTTTTCCACACTCCGTACTGTCTACCACCACATTTCGTGCTCTAATGTGCGACTCATTATAAAGTTGCTCAGCTCGATGGTCTGGATTTTGTAGAGGTATCATCAGGTATTTACTTAATGTGTAGCCTGAGTCACCCAGAAGAAAACTGTCCCCATATCTTCCTTGTTCGAGTCTGGCCCTTAAACTACTATTTGCAAAACTAGTACGATCAGCTGCGGATCCTGGCCATCTGGCAACAATATCAGTTATTTTTAGGGTGGAATCTGCTACTGTTTGCACATTTAATGAGAACCAACCTTTCCGATTCCTAAAGTTTTCTGCAATGTCTGCACATAAATACGAACAAAACAAAATATTACCAGACTTATCCTGGGCTTAATTAGGATTTATTTAAAACTAAAAATAAAAGGACATACCAACCTCCTTTATATATACATACCTTCTTTTATGACTGTAGGTATTATTGGTAGATTTATGCAGACCAATTCAGGAAAACTAAAATTACATACATAACGTTCATAATGCTATTGTGGCAATTATGCACACCACAAACAAAATTACGGAAAATAAAGGTCTTAATAAGTAATTGGTCTACGTAACCACCTTAATTTCAACGGAAATAGGTACCTACCTGGCGATTGAATTTTAACGTGCGTACAATCAATTGCTCCAACTACATTTGGAAACCCTGCAATAGCAGAAAATCCATTTTTTAAGACTTGAAGTTCCTCCACTTCATCAGGGAGTCTAATAAACTGTCGGGCTAGTACTGCTATTGCATTGGATACATGTTTTATTATAACAGAAGCAGTGGAATCATGTATTCCAGCAAAATCGGCTGCTACAATGATCATAGACCCGCTAGCAAAAAATCGTAGGGTAAGCAAGATCTGGGTTATGGGATCCACTGCATGGTTACTACAAGTAAAGGGAATATATATTAGTAATTTTTCATACACGAGTTCTAGTATATTAACCGGTTTGTTGGACGCTCTAAAACGTCATTTATGAGGCCCAATAATTGCTCCACAGAATGTTTCGAAATCCTAAACCTTTGCAAAAACTGAAAATCATTTAAGGTTTCCATGTAATTGGGGCGTATCCGAAATATCCTGTCTTGCCGTGGCTGCTCAATAATGTTTACAAAATCCTCTTCGTCGTCCGTTAATAAATCATCAAATATTTCAAAAATATCCATCGCCGCGCCGTTACTATACGTTCAGTACAAATCTCAGAATCTTTTAACGAAAAACGAAACCAAAATAAACAAACTAACACAAATATTAGGTTAATTTTATATTATTAATAAACTCCGCAGGTCCTAAACCCTATTTTTAGGTTTAAGCGGTACTCTTTCCACCGATTAAGTTATTACCAGCTTTCCTTCCCTTAAGTCGAGCCTCGCTGTTAAGTCGCGTTTATAAAATCACCGTATCACCAAGCTATGATTTAAACTGACCATTGCGATTTAAACCTACTTTATAAAATTGGCCCTAAGGTTTCTACAACACGTTTTGGGTATTTTAAACCGCAAAATATTAAAATAATGTTTATACCTTTGTAATTTTTAGCACTTCATAAAATTACAAAGGTATAAACATTATTTTATAAAGATAGTAATAAAATGTAACCATGTAGGCGCTCTGGAGAGGAGAAACAATGAGCATCATACCTTTTTTTTTATTTGTCTACAGCCACATGCTTCTTTGTTTCTCCTCTCCAGGGCGCCAAACTGTAATCATCTGATGAGCAAATTTTTTATTACTATCATAAGATATGAGATGCAAAATATGCATTTTAATATCGAGAACCAATAGGCTAATTTTTAAATAATCATAAAATCACCCTAAACAAAGGGAAAATACTTCCTATCTTCATATTCTCGAAAAAAACTAAAAAACAGTTGCTTTGCTAACGCTCCATCTCCGATATCTTTTCCTTATTTTCGTGCTGCTTTAGTTGTCCTTTGTTTTTATTCTAACTATTCTATTTATTTTTTCGTGCTCTATTATATATTAACTTTTTTTTTATTTTCAGTGCTGTATTATATATATATATATATATTAAGTTTGACTTTTTCGTGCTGTGTGTCTTATTTTTTTTATTTTTTACCTTCAAGACTTTTTATTACCAATTTGCGTGTACAATCTTCTTTTTTGAAAAATGTAAGTATATATTTTTAAAGCTTTTATTATGTCTTAAGTACCCAGCTTATTAGTTAATTAAGTTATAATATAGGTCTCATAATTTTTGAAATTATTTTAAGCCAATCTTACATTTCATCTAAAACTTTGTTTCTACGTATGTTAATCTAAAATGCAACCATTTAACATTCTTATAAAATATAAAAAAAAAAAAAAATGAAATAATTAAGTACCTTACTATGATGCCATTGTTGATAAATGACATATCATTTTATTTTTAAAATTAACTAAGCAAAACTTAAACATTACTTTTTTATATTTGTTTCAGGAATACCGAACAAAAAATTACCCTCGCCAATATTTTATTGGCAGAGTTAATTTGCATCATTTGTTTGGAGTTCGTGGCGGAGTTGGCTAACCACAACATAGTGCAGTGTACGAGGGAGCATATTATGTGCGAGACGTGCTTTTTGGAGTAAGTTGTATTCATTAGATAATAACTTTCCCATCATTTTAACATTAGTATCTTATTGATTTTTTTTTTTAGATTTATGTTTCATAACCAAAATCAACTTACTTTTATTGTTTAGTAAAAATATTTTGAAAAGATGATAGACTTCATATAGCAAATTTTACATATTAACAAGGTACTGTGTTATTTTACTTAATGATGTCAAATTATTTTTAACATTCACCCTTAAAATAAACTTTTATGATTGCAATGATTTAATTAGAGCAATTTATTAGTTATGTTTATGTTATATGTTTAAACATATTTATTTGCAGTCCACTACATTTCGTTAGCCCATGTTAGGACTGCTAATTTATAGAAACATATTTTTAATAGTTCCATAGAATTCTCATATAGCAAAATAATTTCACATCAAAATAAAAAAAGTATTAAGCAATAATAACCAAAACGGAAAATAACTCAAACAAAAAATAATTCTAGTTGAGAATGCTAAACATAATTTAGAAATTATGTAGTACTAAATGTTCTCTATTTTTTCTTTTTCTACTTTCAGATATGTGAATGGCTACGGCTATGAAGAATGTCCAACTTGCCGAGGCGACTTATGGGAGATGCGAATCCGCGGGGGTGACGCAATTCAACGAATCATCAATAGAATTGCAACTGAAGTCGTCGCCGCCCATCCCGAAGCCCCCCTCGTTGCTGCTGCCCTCTTCGATGTTCCCATCCCCGAAGCCGCCCACCCCGAAGCCCCCTCGTTGCTGCCGCCCACCCCGGATGTCCCCATCCCCGATGCTCTCGATCATTTAGTGCTTCTTGACGAGGATTTTGTGATAATGGAAGTAGTTAACGTTTATAATGACATTTTGAACTCACCACCCTATGAACGGGAAGATGATGGATTCTTCGAGGGGGTGATTTCATCATCCTCGTCAATAGACCACTCAATGATCGGGAGCTAATACAAATATTAGACAGCGATGAAGAAGAAGTTTAGTCTGCATATATTTTATACATTTTTTATTTTATATAGATTTTTCCATCAAAAAGATCAATGTCCTTTTTTTGTTTTCCCAAATCCCAATTAGCGCTAAAAAAAAACAGGATAGGACTAGGAAAAAAATCACTTGCTTATCTTTAAAAAACCTGAGTAAATGACAAAATTCAATTAGCTATTTACTTTAGATATTTTAATAAAAAATTCATTACTATTAGCGCCACCCACGCACAGGGTTAAAAATTATGAGAAACTTTGCGAATATCATTTTCCATGGTTCTCTCGACTACCACATCGCTGTCACATTTCAATATTCTTGCCAACATTTAACTTTTGAAATTAGCATAATAACAAATCCTTTATAATGAATTAAACAAACGCATACATAATTTTAAAATCTCATAATAAGAATATAAGCTAAAATTATAATTCATAGCAGTTCCAAAATCCAACAAGCTTCGACTAGTCAAATGACGTCAGTTTACATCTGCGAAGAATACCCAAGTCTCAACTAGTTAAAAACAGTCAGACTTTGTCGGTAAATACCCTTCTATGATGTAGGGGAAGGACAGGTAACTTCAGATGCTTATAAAGAATCGTTAAAAACATTAAATACTTATTTCTAGACTCTTAAAAATTAGGTGCAATCGAACAATAAATGATTTTCGTCATGTATATTTATCAGTAACACATTACTTTCGACATAGGAAAATTCAAATTGATAATTACTTACCTTAGTACTTTTTCAGAAGCTTAAAACATTGCATATAACCGTCTTAGGGTACCCAAACTTCCCCTAACATTTTTCTCCGTAACCGGGGGAAAAAAGGGTATAAAAGCGGCTTTGGTGGGATAGAGATTTCAGCTCCATGTCATAAAAGTTATTCAGCGGTGTCGGCTTTAATATGGCATCAAAAGCAACATCATTCAAGTAGTCAGAAACAATTTAGTTGTCATTTATGCCCGCTAACTAGCAACAGAATGGATATTTTTAAAAAACACCTTAAAAACCATGAAAAAAGCGATGCAAAAAAAGCCGAAAAAGCTGCCACTTTAGCTAATAATGTAAATAATAAACAGATTAATAAGACAAATGAAAAACAAGCTAAAATAAATGATGGAGCCTCAACATCGTCATCTACCATTAGATGTCAAGAATGCCAGGTAGATGTCAACAGAAAAAATATGAGCGCTCACTTAGAAATGCTTTTTCATAAAAAAAAATTGTTGCATCAACATTGGTCCAAACGTTAAGCTGATAAATTCGGTTTTTAAAAAAAATATTTGCGCCTATAGAATAAACAACGAGGGAGAATCAGTACAATATGGGAACGAGTTTATGGTAGTAATTAAATCAGATGTCCTAAACTTAATAAAAAAAAGAGCTTAACGAGCAAGAAAATGGGCTTAAAAATAATTTTGAGCTTTTTGCCTCCTATATGTTGCCAACGAAACAAAACGAAGATGGAAATGATGTGCAAAGTGACATAAAATCATTTAATAGCAAATATCGAATTGTTACGTTATCGACAGATATGAACGAGCTTTATTTAGAATATTCTGATGTTTTAAAAGTGAAAAGTGAAGAGTTTCAGGTAAGTCTACAAGTAATTTATTCTATTTTATTCTTTCTCATTTAAACAATTATATTTTAATAAAATTATAAAACAGTAGTCGTTAATATACCATTAAATTTATTTTAAACTATTTTTTATTTATTTCAGCAAAAAGATTCAGAATGGTCAATGATTGAAATTTTATATTTGGAAGTAAACCTAGCCAGGTTAGGCCAATTTTCAGATTTATATAAAAACAGACGTGCTTTTATTGGCGGACATATGTGAATCATTCAGAAAGCTATTTCGATCTCTATACAATCTAGAAGCCTGCTTCTAATTCAGCCTACCAGCTTTTGTATGGTCATCTATGCTGTCATTTACTCAGGTAAAGCTGGAGCTATTTATCGATCCAGATATGCTCCATCTCATTAGGAAAGGGATAAGAGGAGGGGTAGTTCAATGCACGCATCGTCATGCAATAGCAAATAACCGCTACCTACCACAAAACTTATACGATGAATTCAATTATATAAAATATGATGCTTCTAAACCTACCTCATACATCATGTACCTGGACGCCAACAACTTGTATGGACAAGCTCTTTCTCAATACTTACCTTTTGGAGGCTTCAGATGGCTCAAAGACGAAGAAATTAAAAGTTTTAATGTGTTAACACAATGCGCAAACGAAAAAAGTTTAATAGGTTATATTTTAGAAGTAGATTTAATTTATCAGGAAGAACTTCACGACTTACACAATGAGCTTCCTTTCTGCCCTGAAAATATAGTTGCACCTAATGGTAAAAGTCGTTTAGCTAAGCTAATACCTAATTTAAATGATAAAAAACGATATGTAATGCATTATAGAAATTTATATCAGGCCCTGCAACATGGACTAAAATTAGAAAAAATTTATAGAATTATCGAATTTACACAGTCAGATTGGTTAAAAATATATGTTGATAAAAATACAGCGATGAGGCAAGCGGCAACAAATGATTTCGCTAAAGATATGTATAAATTAGCTAATAACGCAATTTTCAGAAAATGTATCGAGGCCATAGAAAAGCGAAAAAGCATCAAGTTGGTAAAACAATGGGAAAATACTCATCAAAAAAAGGGAGCTCAAATTTTTATTTCACAATTTAAAATAGAAAGTATTAAGGTTTTCAATGAAACTTTTGTTGCCATTCACCTTAAAAAAGATATAGTTCTTTTCAATAAACCTATACAGGGTGATTGATAGTGGATGGCCTATTAGACGTTTTGGACGAACCAACCAACGGATCACTTTGAAAATTTCGTTACATGCATAAGTGGACGTGCTCTCTCCTTTAAAAATATTTTTAACTATGCAGTGTTGCCGGTTCTACTAAAAAGTACTAGCTACTTTGATATTTTAAATGGAATACCCTGCATATTAATTTTTTTTTACAATCCTTATTAATTTCTTAATAACTTCTCTTAATATTTTCCTATACCTATCTGTCATCGTTTTCGAGATAATAATTAATTTCTTTCTTTTTTTTCGCAAAACATGACCTTTAAAAGTTGCCGATATTTTTGACTTCGTGACAGATTAGAACATGGAAATTTGGTGGAAAGTTAAGTAATATCCAAAGACATATTACTTTGTATCGATATCTTAATTATTATAGTACAGGGTGTTTCAAAAATGCAAATATTTTGATGATTTGGAAAAATTATCAAAATTATACTTTTGTTAATGGAACCCTGTATTTTATCTCTGATCCTAAAAGCTGTTAAAATTTTCTATCTTTCTATGTATCATGTTCCTATACCCATCTAGAATAGTTTTTGACTTAGGAGCATTTATTTGACAAATTTAATTCTTTCAATGAACAACAAGAAATTTAAACGAATCAAAGCAATTGAGTACATTTTTAAAATCTTAAGAATACTTAACCAAATTAAGTTGTTGCGTACAGGGCGACATACAAATAATTTTCCTTTCACTTTTTACAAAACTACTAAAAAATTTTTAAAAATACATAATTAATTTTTAATAAATGTTCAAAATGTTGCCCGTTGACATCTAAGCATTTTAGAATTCGAGTATTGACACCATTTGAAGTAGTTAGTCTAAGTTCATCAGCATCTAAACTTTGAAAAGCGCGATTCACCCGATCTTCCAACTCTTCCCTTGAATTAACTGGTGTTTTGTAGACAATTTCTTTGATAGTACCCCAAAGGTAAAAATCCAAAGGCGTCAAGTCTGGGGACCTTGCAGGCCAATTCCAAGGTCCTAAACGCCTGAACCAGCGATCTTCAAAAAGTCTCCGTATTTCCGCACTTACTTCGGCAGTGCAATGTGCGGGAGCCCCGTCAAGTTAATACCAGCTACTGCGATACTGAGCAAGAGGAAGATTGTCCACGAAATTTTCAACAAACGTAGTTAAAATTTCTAAGTATTTTCTGGAAGTTAAGTTTTCATCATACATCAAATATCGAATCTTGTCGTCCATCATTAAACAAAAAACATTAAATCCAAATTTTTCTTGAAATGCTGAATCTCTTGTAACATGGGGATTTTGTTCTGCCCAATAATGAATATTTTTCCTATTAAAAATTCCTTCGCGAGAAAATTTGGATTCATCACTACAAATAATTTTCTGAAAGAATTGTGGGTCTTCCTGAATATGAACTATTAAGCTTTCGCAAAACAAAACTCGTTGTGGAAAGTCCTCTGGCTTAAGAAATTGAACTTTGGTAAACTTTTAATCATGCATATTATGTTTGGACAATATTTCTTGTACACAATAATAGGTTAAACCCAAATCTTCTTTGGCACATCTTATTGAAGACTGTGGATATGCATGAAAATAGGCCAAAACATTTATTTCATTTTCCTCGTTGGACGTTACAGGTCTGGGTAAATTTCTAGTAACTTTCAACGACGATCCAAAATTTTGAAAATTGCTTTGAATTCGTTTAAATTTCTTGTTGTTCATTGATGGCAAGTTTGGATACATTTCGTTGAATCTTCTGCAAGTACGGCTAATTATCTTATCACACTGACCATGTAAAACAATAAATTCATGTATTTGAATAGTTGTTGTTTTCTTCCATTTTTCTTAAAACTTTAAAATAGAATTGTTAAATAAACTAACTGCAAATAAACCAAATGAATAATAGCAGAATGTCAACCATTTTAAAACAAGAGTTTTCATAGGCTACTTGTTAAATTCGACTAAAAAGTCATAACGATTGTTATCTGTAAGAATTAAATTTGTCAAATAAATGCTCCTAAGTCAAAAACTATTCAAGATGGGCATAGAAACATGATACATAGAAAGATAGAAATTTTTAACAGCTTTTAGGATCGGAGATCAAATACAGGGTGTTCCATTAACAAAAGTATAATTTTGATAATTTTTCCAAATCATCAAAATATTTGCATTTTTGAAACACCCTGTACTATAGTAATTAAGAGATCGATACAAAGTAATATGTCTTTGGATATTACTTAACTTTCCACCAAATTTCCATGTTCTAATCTGTCACGAAGTCAAAAATATCGGCAGTTTTTGTAGGTCATGTTTTGCGAAAAAAAAGAAAGAAATTAATTATTATCTCGAAAACGATGATAGATAGGTATAGGAAAATATTAAGAGAAGTTATTAAGAAATTAATAAGGATTGAAAAAAAAATTAATATACAGGGTATTCCATTTAAAATATCAAAGTAGCTAGTACTTTTTAGTAGAACCGGCAACACTGCATAGTTAAAAATATATTTAAAGGAGAGAGCACGTCCACTTATGCATGCAACCAAATTTTCGAAGTGATCCGTTGGTTAGTTCGTCCAAAACGTCTAATAGGCCCATCCACTATCAATCACCCTGTATATGTAGGTTTTAGCGTTCTTGATATTTCCAAAACTGTAATGTATGATTTTCACTATGATTTTGTAAAGGAAAAATATAAAGATAATTCAAAACTCTTATATACTAATACTGACTCATTAAATATAAAATCGCTACTAAAGATTTTTATTCAGACATAAAAGAAAATCTCAATAAATTTGATACTTCCAATTATGTCTTAAACAATCCGTATTCAATACCATTAGTAAATAAGGCAGTGTTGGGAGTATTTAAACACGAAGCGGAAGGTTTACCAATACTTGAATTTATCGGCCTTAGACCCAAATTATATGATTATGTTGTAGTCAAACCTAAAAAAAGTAGCGGATACTATGGTGAAGTAATTAAAAAGGGAAAAGGAGTTAAAAAATCTGTTATTAAAAGACTTAAACATAGTGCTTATAAAAACTGTCTCTTTAGCAAGAATATTGTTTTAGATTTTTATAATATTTTAATGTGTTTAAAACTAATATAAAAAATGCAGGCGACTTGCTTACAAATATTTATACTGTTTTAAATCCAAACAGTAAAAATGTATGTACCATGCTAGAATGTGCAAGAGCATAATAACATAATAACAAACTAATATGTTTCCTCTTTAGAAAACCCAAGACAATCGACAGTGAATGCTAGTAAATATTTGGGACAAGATAGGAAAAAGATTTTAACAATTCTCCATAAATATAATTACCACCCATATAAAATAATGCCGGTGCAGAAACTTACAGAAAATCAAAAAATTCAAAGGGTAGCATATTGCAGACAAATGGTAAATATATATAATGAGGATAATCACTATTTTGAGAAGATTTTATAGAGTGATGAAGCTTCTTTTAGTACTGCAGGAATTTATAATCGCCGAAACACCCATGGAGCACTAAAAATCCTCATGGGTATTCAGAAGTTCAGTTTCAAGGACGCAAAATAATTGGTCCTATTTTCTATGAAGGATCCTTAACAGGCGCGAGATATATTTTTTTCCTAGAAAACAATATTGAAAATATTTTGGACCATATACCACTAGCAGAATACGGAAATTTAGTATGGCATCAAGACGGGGCTCCACCTCATAACGTAGCTCCAGTTACAAATTATTTAAATAATAAATTTAATTCATGGATTGGAAGATATGGACCAATAAGGTGGCCTGCCAACAGCCCGGACCTTACACCTTTGAATTCGTTTTTATGGGGTTTTATAAAGGAGCAAGTTTATAAAGAGCAGAGTGCTACTTTGAACGATTTAAAAATCAAAATAGAAGACTGCATAAACATTGTCAACAACGAGCATCCTGAATTTATCGTTCACACCGTTGAAAAAATATACGGGGACTATAGAAAATATATAATTAAGATCGGCGCACACATTGAACATTTGTAAAATATTGTTAAAATAAATTGAATCTTATAGCTTTTGACTTAAAAAGAAGAAAAGAGATTTAAATCAATTTCAAACCTAAATATCTCGAAAACGGCTTATACAAATATCAACAACTTATATATTTTTGAAATCAGAGAAAAAAGTTCCTTCATTTTAAAAAATAATATACACGGTGTTCAATTTAAAAAACCGAAGTTGTGAGTGTTTGACAGCTTTGCGATTTTTATTTGTTTTTGTAGTTAACAAATTCTTGCGATATAAGTGAAGCTTTACAACTTTTACATTTAAACTTATATTCTATCTCTTTTCATAAAGTCGCCACACGCTGTCAAAATATAAGGAACAACCCTGTACGTTGGAGAAAAATAAGAATCGGCCCTTTCGACCATGGACACTGGAAGTTAAAGCACGTTTGTGGAAATAGCTCCCCTAGTATAGTTTTTTTGGGCCAGGCCGGCTATTATAGTGCCGATAAAGCATCCACAAATGTTTTAAAAAGGGTATGGCTTTGTAGTTTGCCTATTCTTTGGGCGGAATGCCGATTATTTGAGGTAGGTTTAAACTTTAGTATCTGAATTACCCTCGATGGGTGTTATGAAAGATTTCTCTTCCATGTTGTATGTCTAAAATTCGATTTAAGGGGTTTTTTACTTAATATAAAATGTATTACTTGAACCAGTCCTTAACTAAATTTATAAGTGTTGGATTAAACTTGGAGAACTTTTCCCCGAAAGTGGTTATTGGGGGCCATAATGGGTTCAAAATATTCCTGACTGAAGAAGAGTGGAAAAATTTGCTTAGCTGTAAAGGCGTTCTAACCAGCTATTTTTACTCATTTAGTGATAATACCACTCCATTGAAATTTGGTGATTTTACAATTTACTGTATCAGCAATGTCCAGTAATAAAAATCAAAAAAAGTAATGGATACTATGTGAGTCTTGCTTGTGAATCCCTGCATCAATTGTGGACACTAATGGATATAATTAATTACAGGATTCAAATTGTTAAAAGACAGGACTTTTTATAATATTTTAATGTGTTTAAAACTAATATAAAAATGCAGGCGACTTGCTTACAAATATTTATACTGTTTTAAATCCAAACAGTAAAAATGTATGTACCATGCTAGAATTTGCGACAATGAATCCGAACGAGTTGGAAAAGATGCTGTCAAAAAATGGGCAAAAAAGAAAGTATGAAGAAAACAGTGAGTTTCTGTGAAGATCGAAATAGAGTTCATATGCTAGTTGTATGGCTATTTGCCTATAGGAATGCTTGAAAAAATAATTTTGAAAGACAATATTTAGACCAACTGCGATTCAAAAGACGAATTCAACAATGTGAAATTATACTTGCTAATGTTTTAAATGTAAAACATATAATGTTAATTTATGTTAATACATTTAAATTTATTTAGTAATAAAATACATTTAATTAATAATATTGTTTTATTTCTCAATCTATTTATTACAAAATATATTTTTTTGGAATCCATGAGTTGTGTGATTTGTCAAATCCTAGCCATTTAACAAACACCATACTTCCTTTCTTTCTCAATATTTTTTCAACTAAGTACACGTCAGGATGTTTCACTTTCTGTAGCTCCTTGTAGTAAAATCCTCCTTCGATATTTGGATTTTTCTGATCCTTCAGAAGATATGTGGTGGGGTTTGTCAGGTTTCTTTTTGTTCCCCTTTCACTGTGTCGCCATAATAAATACATAATTTGGATTTCACTTCCATTTTTTTTTAAACTTCAACTTTGCTGCTTTCTGTTACGAAAAACTCATATCGTTTTACTGAAGGTCTTTAGCTTTTATGCAACTTTAACTACCCTCAACACTCCCACTTCAGAAGGGTGATTTTCTCAGAGAAGCTCGACCTACAATTGCAACTAATTAAAGCACACCTCGTAAGGTATGGGGGACACCAATCAGGGGGAGCTTAGGTAGGGGCTAGACCAACCAAATCAATGTGGGAGGAGTCTAGGTGGGGGTTCGACCAATCAAATCGCTCTAAAAGGAGTGTAGGTGCAGGGGCTAATTAAAAAAAAATGGTGGGGGGGCCGGCCAATTATATCTACTTATTTTATATATTTAAATTTACAATAATTATCATATTACTAACAAAGGTTCCCTAACTTAAATATTTCAAATGTAAAACTAAAATATACCAATAATATACTCAGTTTTTTACTTACAATACATATAATAATAAACAGATGTGCGTAATCTATTTTTAATTATTTGAAATGCTAGTTTAGAATATTATATCATTATTATTTATAAATGAAAAGAAATGTCAGGAGGTAAGTATTCTTTTAAAAACAGAGAGAAATTAATTAGTTACACTTTGGTGCCTAGATCGTAAATCATATCTATGATTAGGTGCAGGCATAGATTCCTGTATTTTAGAATTATTATTATCAACGCAAGTGTCAGTCGATGCTGCCGTTCCAGGCGTAATTGAATTATCGTTATTAGGAGTTTCCAAAATGACAGTGGAAGGATTTTCCAAATTATTTTTTGAAATGGATGCTCTTAGCTGATTTGAATGACGTCCATACTCCCTTCCTTCTCTAGTTTTAACTGGAGTACTGTTCGCATATTTGGGGCTCTGCTCCTAAACATACCCTGAGATTGCTAGATTCCATTCAAAGAAGAGCCATTCGCTTAATCGGTGACCATAGTCTGACAAACAACCTGGAAAGCCTTGAACATCGAAGGCAGGTTGGCGACTTGAGTCTATTTTACAAATATTTTCATGGCAAGTGTTCAACTGAGGTTGCCCGCTTGATACCACCCAGAGCGGTGAATGGTAGAAATACACGACGAGCCACTGCAGCCCACCAGTACGTGGTTCAGCTTAGTGTCCCTCGAACGACAGTTTCAAAATTCTTTCATCTGGAGAACGTCATCACTCTGGAACGACCTCCCTGAGATCGTGTTCCCCAACGACTATAATCTTCAAAGATTCAAGACCAACGTGAATCGTTTCCTGCGCACACGCACCGCTCCCAGAGCGCCATAAAGGATTTATCCTGCAGTGCTGTGCCTTATCATAAAAAAAAAAAAAAAAAACATTAATAACTGACTCCTCGTGACCTATTATTTTTTCCTCTGTCCAACTAGGAATTTCCGAATTTTTAAAATCCCGTAAAAAAACTTTATCCCCTATATCAAAATATTTTGGCTTCCCCCCAAAATAATTTTTTTGTTTTTTCGCTTTTTCTTCCATAATTTTGTTTGAATTAGGGATAAGCAGATCTAATTTACTTCGCAAACTTCGTTTAAACAATAATTGTGCTGGGCTAACGCCTGTTACCGTGTGCGGTGTATTGCGATAGTCGAACAAAAATTGCGTCAAAAACATTTCGGGATCTTTTTTGTCCACCATTGCTTTTTTAACAACAGTTTTAAATGTCTTAGCACAACTTTCTGCCTGACCATTGCTTTGCGCATGTTTAGGCGTGAAAAATAATTGCCTAATCCCATTTGATTTTAAATAATTTTGAAATTCAAAAGAAGTGAAAGGTGGGCCATTATCTGAAACCATTTTTGTTGGCAATCCAAAATTGGAAAAAAGTTGGGTTAAAATTTGTATAATGTTTTTTGCCTCACAATGGTTTGTTTTAAACACAGCTGGCCATTTACTGTAAGAATCGACAACAATAAAATATTTATTTCCCATGATAAGTCCCATAAAATCGATATGAAGTCTACTCCAGGGTGTATTTTCATAAGGCCACGGGTGTAATGGTACTTTTGTAGGATTACGAGCAACTGCGTTGCAAGTTGAGCATTCTTTGCACATATTTTCGATATCCAAATCGATTTTTGGCCACCAAAAATATGAGCGAGCAATCGCTTTGCAATTATTAATACCCATGTGGCTTAAATGAATTTCGTTAAGCAAATGTGATTTTAATTTTTCCGGTACCACTACCCTGTAACCCCATAAAATGCAACCGTGTTCTAGATGTAACTGGTCGCGTTTAAAATCAATTTTTTTAAATTTATCCAAAATGTTATTACTTTCAGGCCACCCATGTAAGCAATATCCATAAATAATGTTTAATATTGGGTCCTTTTTTGTATATAAAGCAATTTTTATATAATCAATGGGTAAGTTTTCCTCTAGATAAAAAATATTTGAATAATCATATTTGTCCTTCTTTTTTGCCCTAAGCGGAAAACGAGATTAAGCATCGGCAATATTCTTTCCAAATTTAATATATTTAATTTCATAATTATACGTGCTTAATATAATACTCCATCTTTGCAGCCTACTTGCTGCATAAACGGGTATTCCTTTTTTTGGACCAAAAGTATTTTCTAAAGCCTTGTTATCACATCATAAGGAAAAAAATCTGCCAAAAAGGTAATCGTGAAATTTTTTTAAACAAAAAATAATTGCTGCTCCTTCTTTATCTAATTGACTGTAAGCCTTTTCAGCGTCTGTGAGTGTGCGAGATGCATATGCAATAGGGCAAATGTCGCCATTTGGGCAAATATGTGACAATACTCCCCCTAAGGCATACGAACTCGCATCACAGGCTAAAGAAATAGGTAACGTGGGGTTATAATGCGTCAAAAGTTTAGGAGAAGCTAGTTCATTTTTTATTTTGTTGAAACATTCTGTTTGTAATTTACCCCAACTCCATGGGGTATTTTTTTTTAATAACAAATGCAAGGGTTGCAATTTAGTGCTTAAATTCGATATAAATTTACCATAAAAATTAACTAAACCTAAAAATGATTTTAGAGTAGTGACATTAGTAGGTAGTGGGGCTTTTAACATTGCTTCAACTTTATCTTGTGAGGTGGTTAACCCAAATTTATTTATAGTATACCCTAAAAAATTAATTTGCTCTTGAAAAAGGGAACATTTAGATAGTTTTACTCGCAAACCAGTCTCGTAATTTTTCAAAAACAATGAAAAGATTTTCTAAATGATGATTGGTATCTCTACCAGTTATTAAAATATCATCCAAAAAAATCGCAACATGATCAATACCAGAAAAAATGTTTTCAATGATTCTTTGAAAAATACCAGTACTTGATGCTACCCCATAAGGTAATCTATTCATCTGAAACAACCCCTTATGAGTATTTAAAACAGTTAGAGCTTTCGAGTCCTCAGTTAGCTCTATTTGTGCATACGCTTAAGATAAATCAATTTTACTAAAAAATGTGCCATTATTTAACTTGGCAAAAAGATGATCAATTTTTGGAATAGGATATTTATCTATGTGTAAATTAGGATTTAAAGTGATTTTATAGTCACCACAGACTCGCACCTCCCCCGATTTTTTTAAAACCGGTACAATAGGCGTTGCCCAATCACTAAATTCTACCGGGGTTAAAATTTTAGATTGTACTAAATTATTTAACTCTATTTCAACCTTTTCCTGTAATGCCAATGCTAAATTACGTGCTTTGCAAAAAACTGGAACTGCGTTCTCTTTTAAGTATAATTTAGCGGCACCCTTATTAAATTTTCCTAACCCTTCTTGAAATACCTCAGAAAATTTAGATTGTAAAATTTTTGGAATATCGGGAATTTGAAAATCTGTAATTTGATTTATTTTTAATAATTTATCCACAGAAATTTTTAACTTGGAAATCCAGTCCCTGCCAATTATTGGTGGACCCCCATTTTGCACAATAAATAAATTCAATTTAGACTTAGTACCGCAGTGAGTCACGGACACGCATATAAATCCCAAAGTATTTAATAAATCGCCTGCGTACGATTTTAAATTTAGATTTGAATTATTTAAACAACTATGTTTAAAATTTTTTTTATAAAATTTCTCAGAGATTGCTGAAATAGGCGATCCTGTATCAACTTCCATGGAAATGGGAGTATTTTCGACATTTAAATCAATTTTAATAGGCTTTTCACAACTAGATGTTATATTAAAAAAATTTAATTCCTCGTCAGAATCAGAATTTTGATCATAACCTAAATTATTTTTCTCTGTATTTAAAAAATTATTAAATTTGGATGCTTTACCCTTTTCTTGACTACACATGGTGGAGATGTGGCCTCTTTTTCTGCATAGATTACAAATGGCTTCTTTGAAGTAACAGGCTACGCTCTCATGGTTGGATTTTCCACAGTGACGACATTTGCTGCCTCCCGCGCCTTCGACCTTCCGGGATGATTGAAATCTGGGCTTCTCCAGTCTTTGGGGCTTCCTTTTCATTTTGGTAACATGCTGCAGGCTACCGGCGGGTATTTGTGTGATTAGACCTAAATTTATTTCGGCGGCTTCCAAATTTATTGCGATTTCGTAAGCCTTGCTGTAGGTCAATTTTTTTTCCTGAAATAATCGTGGCCTGATGACGTCACTTCGAAGGCCGAAAACTAGTTGGTCTCGAAGTTGCATATCTAAGCTGTTCCCAAAATTACAATTTTCGCACAACTTTTTTAATGCGGCAACATAATGCATGAATGGATTCGCCATTTTCTTTCTTGTCTTCTCTTCCGAAATTTGTATCGTTCGGCAATTTCTGACTCCAGTTTTTCGATCGACATTTTCACTTAATTAAAGTTTTCCGACTGCGCCAGTGTAATAAATTGACTTATTTAATTTATGTACTAATTATTTAATTAGTAAATGTGGATTTATAATTTATATTTATATTTGCGTATTTCAAATGAAACGACAAATTTGGTAGTTAAATGACGAATGGTTTATTTCTTATCATGTTCAGGAATTTATATTTATATAAAAAAACTGATGGAATTTATACAAGGTAGGTATATATCTAAATAGGTACATACATTAATATAGGGTGGAAATATCACAGTTGCCAACCGAATAACCGAGAACAAACCTACGCGGGTCCAAACCGAAGCAATAAAAGACCCCAAATGGTGGCAACCGCTACACAGTGCTGCCGACACCGAGATGTGGTTTGCACCCCAACTTGCCATTTGTAAGGGGGTTGTTTTAAGTTTCTTACTGTGTGGCACACGGTGACGGTGGTTACTTTTTTATTTTTGTTTTCGGTCTAATTAAAATTTCTCGAGCGCCACCCTTATTAATGTTTTTAGTGGGAAAAAGGGGCCCACTATGCCTCAAGATAGCCTTTAGACAGCGGAGAATAAACAGGGTCCAGTCGTGCTCCATGGAGTGCCGTCGCTTACTACTTCTGCCGGTAAGCGCAGCCTGGTATCGGAAGCGGTTCTATAGCCAGGGGTATTGATTGAAAAAGAAAACACGTTTCAATAGTTAGTTTTAAATTCAACAGGTCGTGTTACTTAAGGAAGATATACATGGAAACAAAAATGATATGATCAAATAGTACAGTGATATTTATAGAACAGATAGAAGTAGTGCAAGCAGTTCAAAATCCAGGGGTGGTGGTGTCTTAGTGGCGATAAAAAAATGTTTTAAATCTAAAAGTGTTGTGAATCCAACTGCGTTGATTGAACAACTTTTCGTGTCGCTTAAATGTGATAATAGGAAATTATTACTTGGCGCTGTCTATGTGCCCCCCAGTTCAAGTCATGACATCTACATTGCTCACTGCAGTGCTGTTACCGAGGTGATGGAGGCCCACCGAGACCACTGTCTTGTACTTTTTGGGGATTATAACCTACCTGAGGCATTGTGGGTTAACGTTGACAATGGTGTAAGTGTTGTTTGTCCAGTGTCGTCTGCGGCGAATATCGTTGGCCATTCCCTTACCTATCATAATTTGTCTCAGTTAAATGCAATTCCTAACAATAACGGAAAGTTTCTTGATCTTTGTTTTTCTCATTGCAATGACCTTGATGTTTATTTGGCCTCGGATCCGTTGTTAAGCAACTCTATTCACCATGTTGCTTACTCCTGCGATATTCCATTTATGAGTGAACCTAAAAGTCTAAAATTTGATGTAGAGTATTTTGATTTTAAACATTGCGATTTTGTATCTCTGAACGGTTTCCTGGCTAATATTGATTGGTAGACCAGGCTGGATAGGGATGACATTAATCTTGCTGTGAATCAATTTTATTCTGAAATATACGAAGCTATGTCACTTTTTGTACCTATAAAAAGATTTAAAAGTTCAAATTTTCCGGCGTGGTTTTCATATCGCTTAAGACGATTGATATTGAATAAGAAAATTGCTCATAAACGATATAAACAAACTAATTCTCCTACTGATTATCGTACATTTTCACGGTTTAGAGAGGAATGTGGTGTTTTGGAGCAAGCTTGCTATCACAGTTATATTTTTTTTTTTTTTTTATGATAAGGCACAGCACTACAGGATAAATCCTTTATGGCGCTCTAGGAGCGGTGCGTGTGCGCAGGAAACGATTCACGTTGGTCTTGAATCTTTGGAGACTATACTCGTTGGGGAAGACGATCTCAGGGAGGTCGTTCCAGAGTGATGACGTTCTCCAGATGAAAGAGTTTTGAAACAGTGTCGTTCGAGGGACACTAAGCTGAACCACGTACTGGTGGGCTGCAGTGGCTCGTCGTGTATTTCTACCATGCACCGCTCTGGGTGGTATTAAGCGGGCAACCTCAGTTGAACACTTGCCATGAAAATATTTGTAAAATAGACTCAAGTCGCCAACCTGCCTTCGATGTTCAAGGCTTTCCAGGTTGTTTGTCAGACTATGGTCACCGATCAAGCGAATGGCTCTTCTTTGAATGGAATCTAGCAATCTCAGGGTATGTTTAGGAGCAGAGCCCCAAATATGCGAACAGTACTCCAGTGATGGTCGAATTACTAAAACAGAGCAAAATTTAAGTAATGATCCACAGCAATTTTGGAGGCATGTCAATAATTTTGGTCGCTCAAGTGGATATCCTGACTCAATGTTCTTAGATCACAGAGTAAGCAACGATGGTTCTGATATGGTCAATTTTTTGCTGAATATTTTTCATCAGTATATTATTATACAGATAATAATAATAATGTTCCTGATTACTATTCTGGTCTCTCAGATTGTATTGACATTGGTAAGATTAATATATCTTTAGAGGATGTTTTTGACAAGATTATGTCATGTAAGTCTAAGACTTCTAGTGATCCTGACGGGGTTCCGCCAATTTTATTGAGAGCTTGTGTTTGTACTTTAGCTAAACCATTGCATTTTCTATTTAATCTCTCTTTAAGATCTGGTGTGTTCCCAGTTTTTTGGAAAAATTCTTATATCACACCTATATTTAAATCAGGCAATCGTAGTGATATGACCAACTATAGAGGTGTTTGCATACAGTTAACTATGCCTAAGCTCTTTGACGCACTGGTAACTTCGTGCTTAGCGTGAAGGTGTAGGGGAGTGATCATGGATGAGCAACATGGTTTTCAGCCTGCTCGTTTCACGGTGACGAACCTGCTAGCTTACCAAGACCATTTGTTAAACGCCTTTGAACAAGGTTATCAGATCGATGTTATCTATACAGACTTTTCAAAGGCGTTTGACAGGGTGAATCACACTTTACTGTTGGCTAAATTGAGAGCGTTTGGCATTGATGATTACACACTTGAATGGTTGAATAGTTTCTTGTCAGGTAGAAAGCAAAGTGTTAAATTAAATAATTATGTATCTAATCAAATCGATGTACTGTCGGGGGTGCCGCAGGGTTCTCACTGTGGCCCTCTTTTATTTACGCTGTTTATTAACGACATTAAGGAATTTGTATACAAAACCGATATTCTAATCTTTGCTGATGACCTCAAAATATTTAGGAGAGTGTCGTGTGATCTGGATTGTGTAACACTTCAGCGTGATTTGGACTTGTTTGCAAATTGGTCTTACTTAAATGGCTTAGATTTAAACATCGATAAGTGTCAATGTATTACGTTTGCCAGGATAAAAAAAAACCTAGTTTTTAACTATAATATGGGCGGTAGAGGTTTAAAAAGGGTTAGTGAAGTAAAGGATCTTGGCGTTTTATTGGATTGTACTTTATCATTTAACAGTCATGTATTATATCATTTAACAGTCATGTATTAAGTGTTCAGCAGCGTGCAAATCGTACCTTGGGCTTTATAACTAGATTTAGCTATGATTTTTCTTGTAGTGTTTTTAAAACATTGTATTGTTCCTTAGTGCGGCCTGTTTTGGAGTATGCATGTCAGGTGTGGTCGCCTTTTTACCGTGTCCATATTAATGAGCTGGAAAGCATTCAAAATAAGTGTTTAAGAGTATGTTCATTCAAATTAAGATTACCATTAGATAATAATCATACTAATTATGGGGTACTTATGAATATTTTAAAAATTAATACCCTGGAAGATAGAAGGCTTTTTGCCGATATGTGTTTCCTGTTTAATCTTGTCAATGGCCTCATTAACTGTGCTCACTTGCTTAGTAAACTTTCTTTCTTGACTTTTCATGCGACACGTTCAAGGTTGTTATTCTACCCAGAATACCATGGCACAAACTATGGCATGCATAGGCCAATGTAAGGATGCAGCGTAATTTTAATAAACTAAATCTTGATTTGCATGGTTCATTGCTGTCGTTTAAGAACAATCTTAAAAGAGCAAACTTACCTCCGGTTTGAAAGTTTGAAATTTTATGTATTAAATCCGGTCTGCCAGGATTTTGTAATCTATGGTTATTTTCTATTGAATTTATTTTTGTAATTCATTATTGATTTTTTATTGTAATATAGTTCTATCAGCTATCTAATATATGTATATATTATGTAAAATGGTATATCAGTTTATAAATAAATAAATAAATAAGTAGCTTAATCTAATTAATATACTTTATAAAAAAAAATAAAACAAAAGTCCTCAACCTGGAGTTAAGAAACTCCTAGATAAAACCAGATTATTCTTAATCTTCGGTTATTAATAAAAAAAAATAACTATTTGGTACTTAGAACTAAATCGCACTATATACGGTCGCTAGTGGTATAGTAGGCCTTAAAATTATTAAATCGGAATAATTGAAATTTTCCGGAAATCTAATCCGGAGTCTGGAAAATGGATTTTGATATATGTTAAGCAAAATGATTCGTGGAAAAGCGGTCAGTTTAAAGCATTAGTAAAAGCGGTGATAATGTTTGTTATAAACTCATGCAAGCAGTATAAGACGGTGCGGTTATCGGAGAAAACTAGCCAGGTAGAAATGCGTGTGGTAATGGTAAGGTCACACAGTGCAATGATTTGAATGACGCTAATTACGGTGCCGTTCAATTTCGCTAATTAAACACTAATTCAGTCGATTCCCACAATCACGATAAATTAAACTATTTCTATCCGGTTGTTACAGTTCGAAAATTGCATTTCATAAGTTTGATTATCTTTGATTATCTGTGTTAAGTTTTCGCTTTTAAATTGTTAAAATACATAATATGTAGACTCTCACCTTAAACATTAATTACTAATTAAGTTACCTGTAATAGCCAAAATTTTCATTATGTTTAGTTTCAAACCTTTGTTGATGTTTATATTCCAGGAATGTTTTGTATCTTGCAAGACATAGCCAAGTGGATTGATTTCTCTGTTCTTTGTTTGATACTACTTGCGGACAGGTTTGATTTCAAATCTTTGTTCTAATTGATTGATAATTGATAAACTTTTCAAGTTAGCAATAGAAAAAACTTCTTCTATTTGAGATGTAGGTTAAATGTCTCGAATGTTGTAGATCAGCTGTTTTTAAGAAAATCGATAATAGGGCAGTGTCAGACTGACAGTTTCTGTGCGTTTTCACGGCCACGTCTGGTTAATTTTTGCTTGGTCGCGTGGGTTGACTTCGGTCGCCGTTAGTTTTCTATGTTATAAAAGAGGTTAGTTTCCGTAGATAGGGTTGACTAATTTTTGTCATTGTTTTGTTTTGGTAACTATGTACAGTGCTTCCATTTTAATTTGTCCCACTTTTAAATGGCTGTAAAATACGTATTTTTTGAACTAGAACGTTGAATAAAAAAAGGAATTGTAGGGATTTGAGTAAAGTTTTATGTCGTTGAGCCAAAAATAATTTAAACTGTCAAATGTCAAAATTATTGACATAACTTACTTTTTTTTTAATGGAACGCCCGGTATATCATCACATATTTGAAAATACATTTCCTTTCTGATTACAAAAATATACCATACATGCCCTTTCTTTTTATTTGTTTAGCCTAAATCGATATAAATATGATTAAAATGGGATTTTTTTCAAAACATCAAGATACCCGCATGTATTATTTTCAATAATTATTGTCATAGTTTTTATAGTTATTACAAATGTCATATTTGTGAATGTTGTTTGGTATAGTTTGTTAGTAAGGACACGAAATGAGATATTCCACAGAAGAAAAATGTTTTATGTTCGATATCTATCGACAAACTGGTAGTGCTACAAAGGCGCTTAGAAGATATAGACTGCAATTTCCAGGTAGAAGAGCTCCATCCAAGAAAATGTTTTATAGACTCAAGAAGAAGTTTTTCGAAACTGGTAGCCTGAATCGAAAAAAAACTATTAGGCCATAAACCGTTTTGACGGAGGAAACGGAAATTGATGTTTTAGCATATTTTAGAGCTTATCCTCAAAATGCATTAAGTGACTTAGTTAAAGAATTGCCAGTATGTAGAGGATCAGCCCACGCAGTGCTAAAAAAATACAAATTTCGCGCTTATAAACTAAGAAGGGTGCAAAAGTTAACGCCAGCGCAAAAGGAAAACAGACTGCAGTTTTGCAGACAAATCTTGGAGATAATTCAAAGGGATGTCACATTTTTGGATAAAATATTGTGGACCGATGAGTCATCTTTCTCTACTAGCAGAGGTTGCCATCGCCAAAATAAGCACCATTGGTCAGATTCAAATTCTTATCAAATACAGGAAATTCAGTTTCAAGGTCGGCAGTCTGATAGTGTTTGGAGAGGGTTAATTGGTGAACACCTGTTGGATCCTATAATTTTTAATGGTTCGTTGACCGACCGGTTTATTTGAATATGCTAGAAGCAGAAATTGAAGACCAAATGGACGGTTTACCCATAGCCCTCTCAAGACATTTAATTTGGCACCAGGATGGTGCACCGCCACATAATGATATCCCAGTAAAAATGTTTTTGGATAGAAAATATTAACAGTGGATTGGAAAATCGGGTACAATAAAGTGGCCTCCTAATAGTCCCGATTTAACACCATGCGATTTTTTCTTATGGGGTCACGTAAAAAATATTGTCTATTCTACGCCGTGCTATTCTTTGGATGATCTAAAGATTAGAATTAGAGGTGCCATCCGAGAGGTGCAAAACAATAGTCACTATATTAAAAATTATAGGACATACAAAGAAACGCTATATTAAGTGCATTAAAAATAAAGGAGGTCACGTAGAGCAGCACTTATAAATACAGACAATTATTTTTCTTAATGGTTCATTATTTGTTAATTCGATTTATATCAGTTTTACATGTATTTCATTAATTTACTAAAATGGTTAGCTTAAACATTCTTTGTTTTTTTAGTCTAATAATTTATAGTTTAGTTTAAAAACCACAAAATCTTCTATCATAGAATAACTATAAAAACTGTGACAATAATTATTGAAAATAATAAACGCGGGTATCTTGATGTTTTGAAAAAAATCCAATTTTCATCATATTTATATCGATTTAGTTTAAACAAATAAAAAGAAAGGGCATGTATGGTATATTTTTGTAATCAGAAAAAAAATGTCTTTTTAAATATGTGATGATATGCAATTCCATTAAAAAAAAAGTAAGTTATGTCAATAATTTTGACATTTGACAGTTTAAATTATTTTTGACTCAACGACATAAAACTTTACTCAAACCCCTACAATTCCTTTTTTTATTCAACGTTCTAGTTCAAAAAATACGTATTTTACAGCCATTTGAAAGTGGGACAAATTAAAATGGAAGCACTGCACGTTGGAGAAAAATAAGAATCGGCCCTTTCGACCATGGACACTGGAAGTTAAAGCACGCTTGTGGAAATAGCTCCCCTAGTTTAGTTTTTTTTGGGCCAGGCAGGCTATTATAGTGCCGATAAAGCATCCACAAATGTTTTAAAAAGGGTATGGCTTTGTAACGAGTGATTATTAATTATTTTGCTCAAGGGCGGCTGTGACCCAGTATACATAGTGTAGCAGTAGCGCGTAGATTAAATCATAGGGCGAATTTGCAAGAAAGCAGCGTTGTCACGTTGAAAACCTAAAATAATGTTTTTTGACGGTATGTAATATAAAATCCTGAGCTATCTTACTTTGAAAGCCTACTTTATATGGCCGCCTCCTACTTCTAGACACCTTCTGATGTTTCTTCTTACCCTCAGAGACACATTAACCAATACGTTTGGAGAATTATTAATTTCGGCAATTTTTTCTGAAATCCTTCGTTTAAGATCATTTATATCCTCAATTGGTGTTCGATAAATGGAGTTTTTTATAAAAGGCCACAAGAAGAAATCGCAGAAACGAGGTGGCCATATTTGTTGCGTATTTCGGCTTATAACTCTGTTTTCAAAAAATTCTCTTAAAAAATTAAAATTTTCTCTGGTTACATGAGGTGTAGCGCCATCTTGTTGGAAGTAACCTTCTCGCAATTCATCATCGTGAAGCTCATTAATAAATGTTGTCAGAATTTCGATCCGATATCTCTCAGCTGTAATTGTGCCATCAAAGTAAATTGGGCCTACTATTCTTCTAGAACTAATTGCTGCCCACACACCAACTTTTTGAGGATGAAGAGGTCTTTCTACAAAAACATGCGGATTTTGCGTATTCCACATTCGCATATTTTGTGAATTAACACAGCCTGATAAATAAAAATAAGCCTCATCGGTAAAAAATGTTTTTTCAAAAGCACCACTATTTTCTTCTTGAAAATTGTTTAAAAACCATTCACAAAAATTAAGTCTTTGGGGAACGTCATTGGGAAGGAGTTCATGAATAGCCGTAACACGATAAGGGTATAGATGCAGATCCTTTTTCAAAAGTGTTTCACTCATGTACTGTAGCATAAATCCGTTTGCTGAATTTGTTGAGATAAATGCCTAATAGAAGTTGAAGGATTATTTTCCATAATTTGTCGCGCTTCTTCAATAACCTCATTCGATCGTTTCGTTGGTCTTCCAGCCCCTTTTTTATGTTGAACAGAACCAGTCTGACGAAATTTATCAATTAGGTATTGTGACCCAGTACGAATATTATGAAAGGTCACCGCAACATCAGGAAACTCGGTTCGAAATTCATCAAAGCAGTCATGCATAGAGTAATTCCACACACCGCCTATTTTGTTTCCATTTCTAAAAAAACTTTCAACAATAAAAATTTTTTGTGCTTCACTAAACATTTTTACTGTGGAACTTTCAATCCGGCAACAAAGCTTCACCAAAACTTGATACACTGAAAAATAAAAAAAAAATAAAAAATCAAATCATATCCTGCAAATAGCACTTTATAATAGTCAAAAGACGACTCCCCGGAGAAATATTAGTTAAAGCAATAGTAACCTACCTTCAAATAACTGCAAAAATTACAAAACTTCTCCAATTTTTAAACTTTACAAATACACAAATTCAAATAAGACGTTAATGTCATAAAACAATCATGTCATCTTATCTACGCAGTACGGCCATGATGCTTTTAAAATGCATGGCCTCCCTTGAGCAAAATAATTAAAAATCACTCGTTACTTTGCCTATTCTTTGGGCGGAATGCCGATTTAAAATGCTTTAATGAACTTCAACAGCGGTCATAGACGCCATTTGGTAAAGTGGAATCCTCGTTAGTTATTTGAGGTAGGTTTAAACTTTAGTATCTGAATTACCCTCGATGGGTGTTATGAAAGATTTCTCTTTCATGTGGTATGTCTAAAATTCGATTTTAGGGTTTTTTTTTTGGTAGGGGCTAAAAGTCCGAATACAAACTGGAGTACTAGTTTACTTTTGTTGGAAATGCCTGGACGCGGGACGTGCCAGTTGCCATGTACCATTTGAATCCTTGGAGACTAGCTGTGTAGCAGTATCCACGTTAGCTGTTTGAGAGACCATGGGTAGCACGTAAAGTTGCAGCTAAGTATCATTACCCTATGCTCATCTTTCTTTAAAATGTGGTCAACTTAAAATCTTAATATTCTGCATTTGCGTATTGTTTGATATACAGTGTTTTGATAAAGTTTTGCGCCCATGTTATGTACAGAGCTTGTGCAATGTAAACGTGTAGCGTATGTCGACATAGCGTTAAGACGTCACAAGAGTCTCTAGTAGTTCAGAACGTTAGGTAGTCTGTTACAGCTAATTCTGTTGTAAATATAGTTACAATTTATGATTATAAAGTAAATATTTTTGTTTCCCGGCTAAAGGTCATTTGTTTCTTCTGAATTTAACACTTGTAACTTTGATATTTTAACTTATCTATGGCCGAGTGGCTAGTATGCTTATTGAGTAACCACAGGTACTCGTAAGATATTGTATTATACTCTAACAGAGATTTTATGGTAAATTTAGTTAGTTGTGAGAGGTTCTTGCACAGACCTTGCGGAAATTCCTAGTTTGGGGCAATGTCCTGGATGTAGGTCTATGTAGCTGCCAGATCTGACTGAACAGTTTATATAAGAGTGCTAAACCTCTCAATCTAGAGACAAAATAGCGAACCTACCCTGAGTTAAGCTAGCTAAGGGGTGTCTGAAGAACATCCTCCAGGGCGTAGGGTTGCCAGAGTAAGGGTGGATAGGTTGCCTTGTCGCAGTTTATTTTAGGTTATCCTAAAGTGAATACTGGCACCCGATAATTGTTTAGGGCGTAATTTGGTTTTTTATGACACTTAATTGTTTGTGGTTTGTTTCTTTTTATAACACGGTATTCGGAGTCCAGTTTTAAATGTGTATAACAGTCGGGGAAAATTGGTAACTTCCTTACACACCGGAGGGGGGGGGGGTTTTGGCAACGGGTCTCCTCTAACCTCTTTGCTATTTTTAAACTCCAGCTGTGGCGTGCTTAATTACATCTACGTGTATTTCATATTCAACGTCGCGGCGTCGCTCGATAGCATAAGCTACTTGTCTCAATGACGTTTCTCGAATTACGTTGATTACACACAGGAAATTCAAGCGATAAACTCGTAGGGCTCTCCCCCAATAGACAGAGACTTCCCATTAACTGCTCCTCTGGAGTCAATCTCTCTAGATTGTGGAACTCATGTATGTCGCCCTCTAATTTTACAGCGAGCTGATACTCATTGACGTTTAATCGGGCTTCTCGATCAATGATTTTCAAGTTGTCCTGTTGGTTACTTACCAGCATAGATTTACTACCATCAGAATCAAATGACACTGTTTTGCCAAAATATTTAGTTGCTTTACGATTAAGAAAATTTAATTTTGGCTTTATTGCTGCAATGTCAGCATCTAGTGCCAGAACGTCATATTCGGCAGGGATAATTTCATTCGGATTAACTAAAATGGGATTCTCGTTTGGATTAACCCATATAGCACCAGGAATAGGGTTATTTCTGTGGAAGCGCCTCCGATACTCACTTGGCGTTTGCACATCTGCCAAGCTCTCAACTGTTTGCCTTAGGTTACTAAATGTAACTTGTTCCGATTGGGTATGAATCGTTGCTGCCTTAGTAGTGAAATAATGAGAATTCTCCGGATCCTCCCTCCACTTTTTATGACCTTGACTTTGACCTAACCCGAATGACCTTGAATGACCTTGATATTGAATGATATTGACCTTGAAATTGAATGAACTTGACCTTGAATAACCTTGACCTAACCTAACCTTGACCTTGGATGATCTTGAAATAGCATTAACCTTGAGTGACCTTGACTTTGACCTTGACAATTACCCTGCACACCTGTTTGCCATCTATAGTATAAACGAGTTTGAGTCGTTTCATTTCTTAGTGTAAGTTACGCATTGTGAATTATATAGTTAGTAACCATGAATTATTACAAGTGTGAAAAATGTGATATGTCGTTTACCCGCTCAGCTAATATGCTACGACATCAAAGAGAATCTTGTCGAAAAAGATTTGATAATGTTGTTGATGGAAATAAGCGGCGAAGAATTGATGGTAGTGCATCGACCTCAAGTACCTTGAATTGTGCAGTATGTGATCTAATGGTTCCACGTGGACAGATGTCGGCCCATTCAAGAACTTCAGAGCATAAAATAAATCTCGCGTGCCACTATCTGATAGTGTTCAGTTTATAAATTCTGCATTTAAAAATAGAATTGTAACATATCATATTAGCAGTGGAAATGAACATGTGGACTATTCAGCATTTTTTACTGAAATTCAATCAAAAGTGTTGAATTTAATGATTGAGATACTACGTAGAGAACTGACATTGAAAGTAAATATGGTGGTTGTCGGCAGATATTTTCTACCATCGCAGGAATTGTTTAGTGAGAAATCTTTCAACACCTGCAATGAAATAGTTGTGTTGGGAAGCGATTTGAAGGATGTTTACAGAGGTTTTGTGAAGGCAATGAAGGTGCAGTCCACAGAATTTCAGGAGAAAGATTCAGATACGGTAAAATAAAAAAGTTTCCTTTAACAGTTATTTTTAATGTGAAACACAATAATTTGATTATTTTGTTTTGTTACAGGGTGGGCCCTAGAAAAAATTTTATATTTGGAGTTGAATATTAATAAGTATTCACCTATGGGCGGTTCATCGTACATAAAGTTGCCAAAATCTATCATATTTAAAAATGCTGTTATTAATGTCGTGAATCAGGACCAGTGTGTTTTGCTTGGGCCATAATGTCAGCATTATTTCCTGTAGCCGCAGATCCATCACAAATTAGTTCCTACCCGCACTACAGCACCACGTTGACCTTTACAGGTACGGATTTTCCAGTAAAATTGTGTGACATAAAAAAATTCAAGGTCTTAAATAATATATGTGTTAATGTATATGGTGTAGAATCCTCTTTTAAAAATAACAAAGTACAATATGAGGTTGTCGGCCCATTACGATATGCCACAGAAAAGCTAGCAATACATGTAAATTTATTATTAATAACTGAAGATTGAAATATTAAATATTCCGATAATGAGCATATTTGCGAAGAAAACTGTATAAAAAGTCATTATTGTTGGATAAAAAATTTATCTCGTTTAGTTTCCAGTCAAATGTCAAAACATAATGGGCGATTATATTTTTGTGATGGGTGTTTGATCTCCTTCGGGTCAACAGGGGCTTTAATGTTACATCAAAAGAATGACTGTAAGCATATCTATGCGTTGACACCCTCAACGGATCTGAAAGTAGATAAATTTGGAAAGAGTGTACCGGAAATTATTTTAAAATTTGAGAGTATTGAGAAACAAATGCGGGTTCCCTTTGTTGTTTACGCAGATTTCGAATCAGTTTTAAAACCTATCGAAACAGTAGAGCCAAATAATCAAACTTCTTATACTGTTAAAAGTTTGAAACATGAGCCATACTTTTTTGCATATTTAATTAAATGCTCTTTTGATGATTCGTTATTCAAGTTTGAGCTATATCGGGGCATTGATGCCGCCAAAGTTTTCGTTGACCGTATTGAAACAGATTAGGGGTTCCTTTATAACACCTATTTAAAAGATATAAAACCAATAAACCGTTTAACAGCCACTGAGCAACAAGAGTTTGAAAATGCCAAGACATGTGGGATATGTGAACGATCTTTTGAGGATAGTGATGTTAAAGTTAAAGACCATTGCCACATAGCTGGTAAAAAAAGAAATGGTGCCGCACATTCTATTTGTAATTTAAATTATCAAATACCAAATTTTACCCCAATTATTTTCCACAATTTAAGTGGTTATGACAGTCACATGTTTATAAAGGAGTTATGTCGATATGGAGACAAAATTGATGTTATAGCTCAAAGTAAGGAGAACTATGTATCATTCACAAAGAGTATTTACATGCATGATTACGTTGATGGAAAAACGGGGCAAATCAAGCAAGAAAATTTGGGGTTGCGATTTATTGACAGCTTTAAATTTTTATCAGCATCTTTGGAAAATTTGGGTAATGGTTTAAATGATAATGAATTTAGAGAAACGCGAAAACATTTTGTAAACGATGATGAATTTAATATAATGCGTCAAAAAGGTGTCTTTCCATATAGTTTTGTTGATTGTATCGATAAAATGAATAATCGCGATCTTCCAACAATAAATGAATTTTATGATAGTTTACGAGATGAGCATATCAGTAATGAGTGTTATGTAAGAGCTAAAGAAGTGTGGCGCTTGTTTGCGTGTAAGAATTTAGGTGATTATTCTGATTTATATTTAAAGTCTGACGTATTGTTATTAACCGATGTTTTTGAGCAATTTCGCGATACATGTTTAAAAGTTTACAAGCTCGAACCTGCGCAATATTTTGCTCTACCAAGTTTATCATTTGATTGTATGTTGCGCATGACCAAGGTAGAGTTAGAACTGTTAACGGATATTGATATAATTCATTTTTTCCAAAAGGGAATTCGCGATGGCATAAGTCAGTGTACAGATAGAATGCATATTGCCAATAATTCATTTTTACCGAATTTTGATCCCAACAAACCTACTTCATTTATTACATATCGCAACAAACCTGTACGGGCATAGTATGTCCTAAAGTTTACCATAAGCGGTTTTAGATGGCTCTCAGCACGTGAAATAAACGATTTAAATATTATAGCTGTTGATGACGATAGCCCGCAAGGATATGTTTTCGAAGTGGATGTTCATTATCCGGAAGAATTACATGATGCACATTCTGATCTTCCGTTCTTAGTAGAAAACATAATTCCTCCTACTGAGACGGCAAAATTACCAAAATTAATTCCTAATTTAAATGACAAAAAAAGATATGTTGGTCACTATAGAACGCTAAAACAAGCCTTCTGCAACGGTCTAATGGCAATGCAAACTCATAGAGTGTTAAAATTTGATCAATCTAAGTGGCTAAAAAAATATATTGATTTTAATACCGCACTGCGAAACTCAGCCACAACAAAATTAGGTAAAGACCTTTTTAAATTGATAATAAATGCTATTTTTGGGAAGACAATGGAAAACGTGGCAAAACGAAAAGATATTAAATTGATTACTCAATGGGAAAATGGTCGCGGTAAAGTCGGAGCAAGGGCATTAATTGCTCGCCCGAATTTCAACAGCCGCTCCATATTCTCTGAAAACTTTGTTGCGATCCACATGGATAAATTAAAAATTTTGTACAATAAACCAATATATATCGGATTTTCCATACTGGACATATCAAAAACAGTAATCTATGATTTCTTTTACAACTTTATTAAGAAAAAGTTTGGCAAAAATGCTTCCCTACTTTACACTGACACGGATTCACTTATAATTAAAGTGTTGACCGATAACTTTTATCACACAATAACGGAAAACCCAAACATGTTCGATACATCAAATTACCCCGAATACAATAAGTTCAGTATAATTAAAAGTAAATCCGTATTGGGTAGGATGAAGGATGAATTTCCAGGTGATCCAATAATATCTTTTTATGGTACCGGGGCCAAAGCTTACTATGTAAAATCTGTAGGCAATGAATTGAAGAAAGCTAAAGGGATTAAAAAGTGTGTTATTGAAAAAGAACTGTATGAAGATGATTACCGGAAGATTGTCGAACATGGTGGGTTAATTTTTCGAAAAATGAAAACCTTTCGAAGTGAATTACATGATGTTTATACGCAGGTTATAAATAAAGTTGCTCTACCGCACAACGACGATAGGCGGTATGTAATTCCAAATAGCACAAAAACGCTACCTTGGGGGCATGCAGACAGAGTTTTTTAAGTCAGATCCTGAACATAATACAGAAAATTTATTGCGCGTAATACAATTGTTTTTATAAAAAAAAATCCCGGTGGAAAGTCCATATTAATAATATTTTAATTAACTGTTTTAGTAGTTTAAATGTAAAGTAGCTAAAATGCCACGTTTGCATTTGTAAGTGAAAGATGAAGAAAAAGTGTTTATATGTAATATAACTGAAATTATGGAAAATAAGCAAATTTAAGAATAAAATAAGTTATTTTGAGTCTGTGCTTTCGCTTGACCCATTTGAGATTACCTCTTACTTTTCTTGCGTCCAGAGTGCGCCATACCCACCTAACACCCTCCCGCCGGCCCCCACCGTCCCCCTTCAAGGTCCACAACTGGAGCCTCTCCGTGCCGGCAAGTGCGTAAGCATTGTTAGTACGCTTTTATTTTTCACAGCGACAGAGTGTGCCTATATTAGTTTGCTTGTGAAATTTGATATTCAAGTGACCGTGATCGACAAACAACGGTATGTATTGATTTATTCCTTTTAATTTAATTTCTAGAAGTTTATAAAGCGAAATTGATAAAGTTATGCGGCGATCGTACACTGCACCCGCTTAAAATATATATATTACCTTGTTGGGGCTGTTTTCTGACACCCCGGGAGCTCGAATTCCGGCGCTTCAGGAGCTCGGATTTTGAGCAGAAGGGTCCGAAATTTCGCCATATCTGTTCAAAGTTTGGGCGGAAATGATCAAATGTGGAGCGTAATGGCTCAAAATTTGAGCGACACGGCCCAAGATTTGAGCGTAACGGTCCAGCACGCTTGTCAGTTACCGAGACTGCACCTCGGGATGTAGTAGCCCACTTCGAAAAAATGTATGTATAAATCGAAATCATCTACACCTGCAAGAAGTGCGATAAACAGTACAAAGGAAAGCACAGCTGCCTAACACACCTACCTAAGTGTCCGGGTAAAAAGGAGGAGGCCCCGGATAAGATAAAATGCTCATTCTGCGGCATTGAATGCAAAGGATCTCGTGGACTAGCCACCCATAAAAGATCCAAACATCCGGAGGTGAGAAATAGGAAGAACCTAAACTATTTTTAAGGATCTGATACTTCCGGTTATACCGGAAGTAGATGTCAACGTGCTTATTCTAAATGGGACACCCTATATAATATTTCATTTTTAGATTCCTCGTAAACTTTCAATTACTTTTCATGTATAATGTTCTATACCTAGGTCTAACCGTTTTTGACATATTTCAAATTTTTTGTCAAAAATGACGTTTGCAGACTAAAAAATAATTATTAATTTTTCCTGTACGGAAGCCTTTATTATTTAATTTGGTTGCAGTTCACCCGTATGTGGTTCAGCGTAGTGTCCCTCGAACGACACTGTTAAAAAATTCTTTCTAGATAATGTCATCACTCTGGAACGACCTCCCTGAGGCCGTGATTCCCAACGAGTATAATCTCCAAAGATTCAAGACCAACGTGAATCGTTTCCTGCATATACGTACCGCTCACAAAGCGCCATAAAGGATTAATCCTGCACTGCTGTGCCTCATCATAAAAAAAAAGTTTTGTGAGTAAGTAGTTATAAGTTTTCAATATACTACTTTTATATAAATATGTTATATAGACATTTAAAAAACAAACAGGTAGTAGAAATTTCAAATGCATCTCCTGAAACTTTTGGATTCTTGAAGTTATGTCACTATTCCTTCGAATGAGCGATATAACTCGATCAACAACAAGATATACACAAAATACACACACACCATCATTTCATTTCAACGCGGAGCACATTTAAACATCTTTGAGTTCCCTTGTAATTCGGCGTGGCAAAAGGCGCCATGTGGGAAGTTCCCTTCTGAGCTTTCCGAACTGTAAATATCATTTCAGGTTGTCAAAAGCGGGAAAATTACTTTTTGTGTTGTTCTTAGCAAATATTTGGAAAACATATACAAAACTTACATGTTTTGCAGTAAAACTGAACAAATCAAATGACATTAGGATTATGGAGTATGGAGCTTAAAATACTATTAGCGCCTGAATCGAACAAGTCGTTATATTACGAACTAAACTTCTTAAAATCCATGCAAAATGATACAAGTCCTTTCTTTAAGCCATAGCCGTTTCTAGTTGGTTTTTAATGTATTTGCTACCATCTAGTGAAGATCTTCTATGCATAAATTAATTTACAACATATTGCTAACCTACAAACATGTTAAGGTCTCGGTACGATTTCAGATGCCGCCACATAGAACAATATAATTAATTCGAGAGTTTCGAAAAATCAGGTTAGTTTAGGTTAGTTACTAGTTAGTTCACTGGCGAGGAAGTGATAAAAGCGAAACAGAAGCTGAAGAAGAAGAAAGCCCCAGGACCCAACGCTGTCCCTGCGAAGGTAGATGAAGTTGTAACGGATATATCCCCCGAGCTCATGGCAGAGGTCCTCAATAAGCTCCTGGCGAGAGAGGAATTCCCGGAAAAATGGAAGGTGGCGAAACTAGTCCTCATACACAAGACAGTAAAGCCACTGGACGCAGCGCAAGGGTACAGACCGCTGAATCTCATAGACGCAATGGCAAAAATATACAAACACCTAATTAAAAGCACACTGGAGACGAAGGTTGAAGATAGTCCTCCCTATCACAGTTCCACTACTTGTACAGCTATGTGCTTGAAGTTCTATTTTTTGGTGGGATAATTCCACTTATCGTTTGTTTTTCTTTTGAAAAACTTTGTAATATCCATAGTTTCTAACGAATAAATAAATATTAAAATATGGAAATACAAAATGTAAAGGGTGTCCCAATAAGAACGCACATTTTAATTGTGAAATAAAAGTCATAATTTATTTGAAAGTAAGTGTTATTTATTGTAACGAAGTTACCAATTTTCCCCGACTGTTATACACATTTAAAACTGGGCTCCGAATGAATTTAAATATTTTAGTTTAAATCCGTTATTTAACTATAGAAAATTTTAATTTTTGGGACAACCGGTATATCGATAATTTCCTGATAAGATAAAACAACCATGCTAATTAAACCAATCCGCAAAAGTGATCAAGCGATCACCCGAAACAACGATAATTAGTACCGCATCACCGTCCAGTCAAGTACCTAAATGGATCGCCAAGACGCGCGAGACAGCGAGACGTTCCGGGGGTCAATCAAGGCTTGCTGGAGCTCGATGCTCGATGCGACGAACGGACTTCACTTCTTATTCCGCCTGTAAGAAATCCGGTCTGCTCCGATTAAGTGAAAACCAGCCTACCGTAAAATTCCAGTTTTTGTGTGCAGTAAGGTAAATAGTTTTTTTCTTTGCTTTATCACAGTGTTTATTTTAACAAAATTCTTATTTGCTGATAAGGGGCCGTTCAATAGCATATTCATGGACTCAGTATTACCACCTGGGTTCTTGGGTTTCAATCCAATAATTGGCATTCCAAAGATAGAGCCAGGATTCGAGGGATTACCCTACGCAAGCCACGAAATATACAGACGTATGGCAGCGGAAAGCAACAATTTTGCTAGGAAAGTCGCACCTAGTGCGTTTGATTTATATACAGCTACACTCGCTACAGCGCGACATAGAAAGTAGCAGATAAGAATGGAGCAGCAGTCACTCCAGAAGAAAGAAATATGGCTGATAAAGTCAATGCTATGGATTTTACCCCACCAGTGGCTATAGCAAAATATCTTGATGGAATCGGCTCGACCAGTATGCCTTCTGGTCGAAAATTCAGGATGAATAGGACTCCTATCCAATATATCGAAGGAGATCATGAAGAGGAGACATACCTGGATATTTTGGACGCGTGAATGAAGACACGCATTATACTTACAACTCCGTTCCACGTTTAGGAGTGGATTTCCAAAGAGTGAGGGAGGATATATTACGAACAACTCGGCAGAATAGAAATGCAAACTGGTACCTTCCCTCCAATGTTCGGCCTAATGTAGAAGGAGCCGATAGACAAACAACCAACTTGCTAGGTTGTAAGCCATCTGTACGCTTAAAAGATGATCAGCTGCAGTTTTTGTTGGATTGCGGAATGAGTGACGACGGTACTTGTACCTTTCAAACAATTGAATTCCCTGTTAATATAGATTTGCTGCTGAGTATACAACAGGAACTGAATAACCTGAAAATTGAATTACAGCCTGTGACGCATAAAGAAACAGGATTCCAAAGTCAACTCATAGTGGTGAAACCGATAGGCAGATTGCCTGCACCACAGATGACCCAAGAACTGGTGAGTGTGACACCAGTGAAGATAGCAACGAGTTTAGAGCTATGCGGCGGAGCGCTAGCCTATAGAGTAAAGAAACTCGTAAGTCAACGCATGAATAACTGGTGCGTGTACAATTTTGGTAATTATCGTAATGTGCCACAAGCATGGCGCAATACTGCTAATACTTTCAGACAAAACGAAGCAACCATATTGGCGGTTGAAAAGTTTGGCAGTACTGGGTACATTCTAGAACAATATACAAATTTGTACCTGGATATGATGACAAAACACACTTAATAGTAGCATGACGAGCGTGGAAAGACACCCCGAGACAAGCAAAAGCAAACAGCCAGCTGGTGAAAGAACCCTCGCTAGACCGAGATGAATTTGGCGACAAGCTTCTCAGGTGAGCTACAGCGCTGGACCCGCGAATATTCGCGTATGGGTACGGAAGTGTATAGTCTGCGTCCCAAGGGACGAGAGGGTCGGGAGAGGATTGGAGCGGGTGACCCTTCCTCTCTTACATGACTAACACGAATTCGGACATTGTCTGACAAGGCCAGCAAGACCCAAGGGCAGTAAGGGCCAACTTTGAACGCACTACGAGGCACACGCAGGCCTCAGCTGCAAGCTGGTTGGGAACAGCAGGGTTAGAAGGGGAAGGACACCAAAAACAAAAATGGCCAAAAGGCAAAATAAGCAGTATAAAACAAAAAAAGGCCAAAAAGGCAAATTAAGCAGAACTGGCAAAGCACTCCTCGTCTATAAATAAATACACGACTACAAGGCAGGAAACGTTGAACTATGAAGTCCTCCCCAAGACAGACGAGGAGAAATAAAACTGCAAAGTAGCAAGGTGCAACGAACACCAAAGAGCCGCAATACAGGTCGAAGGCAATCTTAGAGAAATGAACAAGGGAGTGACCCGGTCCTGAACCAGGCACTCCCCATTTTTTTTTTCAAGAAGTATTTTAACATACACATACTTGCTCTGGCACTCTACCTGTTGGTCACGATCTTTCTATCACACCAATCAACACCACACAAGAGGAGAAGAGGAGCTACTTGTCCTAATATCAAATACACCTCTGCCTCAAATGGCAAGTGTAAGGACAGCCTGATCCGGACGTGGAGCCCACCACAGGTAAAAAGAAATCTAGCATTCATGTCTCTAAACGAAGAAGTAGCCCACTTCGAAAAAATGTATGTATATATCGAAATCATCTACACCTGCAAGAAGTGCGATAAACAGTACAAAGGAAAGCACAGCTGCCTAACACACCTACCTAAGTGTCCGGGTAAAAAGGAGGAGGCCCCGGATAAGATAAAATGCTCATTCTGCGGCATTGAATGCAAAGGATCTCGTGGACTAGCCACCCATAAAAGATCCAAACATCCGGAGGTGAGAAATAGGAAGAACCTAAACTATTTTTAAGGATCTGATACTTCCGGTTATACCGGAAGTAGATGTCAACGTGCTTATTCTAAATGGGACACCCTATATAATATTTCATTTTTAGATTCCTCGTAAACTTCCAATTACTTTTCATGTATAATGTTCTATACCTAGGTCTAACCGTTTTTGACATATTTCAAATTTTTTGTCAAAAATGACGTTTGCAGACTAAAAAATAATTATTAATTTTTCCTGTACGGAAGCCTTTATTATTTAATTTGGTTGCAGTTCACCCGTATGTGGTTCAGCGTAGTGTCCCTCGAACGACACTGTTAAAAAATTCTTTCATCTAGAGAATGTCATCACTCTGGAACGACCTCCCTGAGGCCGTGATTCCCAACGAGTATAATCTCTAAAGATTCAAGACCAACGTGAATCGTTTCCTGCATATACGTACCGCTCACAAAGCGCCATAAAGGATTAATCCTGCACTGCTGTGCCTCATCATAAAAAAAAGTTTTGTGAGTAAGTAGTTATAAGTTTTCAATATACTACTTTTATATAAATATGTTATATAGACATTTCAAAAACAAACAGGTAGTAGAAATTTCAAATGCATCTCCTGAAACTTTTGGATTCTTGAAGTTATGTCACTATTCCTTTGAATGAGCGATATAACTCGATCAACAACAAGATATACACAGAATACACACACACCATCATTTCATTTCAACGCGGAGCACATTTAAACATCTTTGAGTTCCCTTGTAATTCGGCGTGGCAAAAGGCGCCATGTGGGAAGTTCCCTTCTGAGCTTTCCGAACTGCAAATATCATTTCAGGTTGTCAAAAGCGGGAAAATTACTTTTTGTGTTGTTCTTAGCAAATATTTGGAAAACATATACAAAACTTACATGTTTTGCAGTAAAACTGAACAAATCAAATGACATTAGGATTATGGAGCTTAAAATACTATTAACGCCTGAATCGAACAAGTCGTTATATTACGAACTAAACTTCTTAAAATCCATGCAAAATGATACAAGTCCTTTCTTTAAGCCATAGCCGTTTCTAGTTGGTTTTTAATGTATTTGCTACCATCTAGTGAAAATCTTCTATGCATAAATTAATTTACAACATATTGCTAACCTACAAACATGTTAAGGTCTCGGTACGATTTCAGATGCCGCCACATAGAACAATATAATTAATTCGAGAGTTTCGAAAAATCAGGTTAGTTTAGGTTAGTTACTAGTTAGTTCACTGGCGAGGAAGTGGTAAAAGCGAAACAGAAGCTGAAGAAGAAGAAAGCCCCAGGACCCAACGGTGTGTCTGCGAAGGTAGATGAAGTTGTAACGGATATATCCCCCGAGCTCATGGCAGAGGTCCTCAATAAGCTCCTGGCGAGAGAGGAATTCCCGGAAAAATGGAAGGTGGCGAAACTAGTCCTCATACACAAGACAGTAAAGCCACTGGACGCAGCGCAAGGGTACAGACCGCTGAATCTCATAGACGCAATGGCAAAAATGTACAAACACCTAATTAAAAGCACACTGGAGACGAAGGTTGAAGATAGTCCTCCCTATCACAGTTCCACTACTTGTACAGCTATGTGCTTGAAGTTCTATTTTTTGGTGGGATAATTCCACTTATCGTTTGTTTTTCTTTTGGAAAACTTTGTAATATCCATAGTTTCTAACGAATAAATAAATATTAAAATATGGAAATACAAAATGTAAAGGGTGTCCCAATAAGAACGCACATTTTAATTGTGAAATAAAAGGCATAATTTATTTGAAAGTAAGTGTTATTTATTGTAACGAAGTTACCAATTTTCCCCGACTGTTATACACATTTAAAACTGGGCTCCGAATGAATTTAAATATTTTAGTTTAAATCCGTTATTTAACTATAGAAAATTTTAATTTTTGGGACAACCGGTATATCGATAATTTCCTGATAAGATAAAACAACCATGCTAATTAAACCAATCCGCAAAAGTGATCAAGCGATCACCCGAAACAACGATAATTAGTACCGCATCACCGTCCAGTCAAGTACCTAAATGGATCGCCAAGACGCGCGAGACAGCGAGACGTTCCGGGGGTCAATCAAGGCTTGCTGGAGCTCGATGCGACGAACGGACTTCACTTCTTATTCCGCCTGCAAGAAATCCGGTCTGCTCCGATTAAGTGAAAACCAGCCTACCGTAAAATTCCAGTTTTTGTGTGCAGTAAGGTAAATAGTTTTTTTCTTTGCTTTATCACAGTGTTTATTTTAACAAAATTCTTATTTGCTGATAAGGGGCCGTTCAATAGCATATAACAACCGAAAAATCCTTTTAAAGACCACCGTATTTTAAATTTATTTTAGTCGAAACCAGAGTACTTTATTTTAAGGAGAAAATTAAATTCATATTTTCAAAGTAGTAGTTATCAACCGACATTTTAAATAAAATTATTAAGGGTCTGAATTTATTTGTTCAAGGGACATTACCGTATTATTCTCTCATATTAAAACCAATTTAACCGACACTCCGATAACTCTTTTTGGGACCCAATCCTCAAGCGACGTGTGCGCTATCACTTGCTGGCGGTGTACAGTTCCGTAGGTGATAGTTTTCTACGTGCTTCACGCGCGGTGGATAAACCCGTGTGAATCAGGTGGTTCAGCATTCAAACGGGGAAATATTCAAATTAAATTCACGAAGTCTTGAGGGAAAGAAAAACATAAAATAATACCGGATAGAAATAGCTCAATTTGTCGTGATTGTGGGAATCGACTGAATTGGTGTTTAATTAGCGAAATTGAACGGCACCGTAATTAGCGTCATTCAGATCATTGCATTGTGTGACCTTACCATTACCGCACGCATTTCTACCTGGCTAGTTTTCTCCGATAACCGCACCGTCTCATACCGCTTGCATGAGTTTATGGCAGACTTTATCACCGCTTTTACTAATGCTTTAAACTGACCGCTTTTGCACGAATTATATTGCTTAACATTTATCAAAATCAATTTTCCAGACTCCCGCTTAGATTTTCGGTAAATTTCAATTATTCCGATTTAATAGTTTTAAGGCCTACTATACCACTAGCGACCGTATATAGTTCGATTTAGTTCTAAGTACCGAATAGTTATTTTTTTAAATAGTAAGAGAATACTACTTGGCAAGTGGTAATCATAATATGACATATAAATATGTCTACATGTGAGAACTTTGTTCTCAAGCCACTTGCTGAGACCTTATACAATAAGGATTAACAAAATTATGCTAAAGAGCTATTCTCTGGGCTACATGCCCCAACGAGCGCTGAATTAAATAGCACAATTTGGCGTATTTTGACTAACACTGTTAGTACTAAAATACAGACTCAGATTGCAAAAACTACCGGGAAAGAAAATAATGAATCTTTATTTCCAATGATAGGTTGCTACGCTACTGCTACCTGTAGACCGGTTTCGAACTCTTTGGTTCTCGTCAGTACAGGGCAAGCATGACAAGCGTGCACACCTACCATTGGAAAATTGAAACACCCTATAGCCACAATATTGTTCTGCCTAGGCAGTACAATACAGGTGGCGCCATCCTCCAGCAGTTTCTAGAAATCTGATGTGAAAGATAGCGTATGGTACTATAACACAATAAATAGTAAGAGAATACTACTTGGCAAGTGGTAATCATAATATCATTGGAAATAAAGATTCATTCTTTTCTTTCCCGGTAGTTTTTGCAATCTGAGTCTGTATTTTAGTACTAACAGTGTTAGTCAAAATACGCCAAATTGTGCTATTTAATTCAGCGCTCGTTGGGGCATGTAGCCCAGAGAATAGCTCTTTAGCATAATTTGGTTAATCCTTATTGTATAAGGTCTCAGCAAGTGGCTTGAGAACAAAGTTCTCACATGTATACATATTTCTATGTCAAGTTATTTTTTTATTTATAACCGAAGATTAAGAATAATCTGGTTTTATCTAGGAGTTTCTTGAGTCCAGATTGAGGACTATTGTTTTATTTATTTTATAAAGTTTATTAATTAGATTAAGCTACTATACTATTTGATCGTAATCATTTTTATTTCCATGTACATTTTACTTAAGTAACACGACCTGTTGCATTTAAATTAACTATAGAAACGTGTTTTTTTTTCAATCAATACCCCTGGCTATAGAACCGCTTCCGATACCAGGCTGCGCTTACCGGCAGAAGTAGTAAGCGTCGGCACTCCATCGAACACGACTGGAACCTGTTTATTCTCCTCTGTATAAAGGCTACCTTGAGGTATAGTGGGTCCCTTTTTCCCACTAAAAAACATTAAAAAGGGTGGCGCTCGAGAAATTTTAAAATAAATAAGTAACCACCGTCACCGAGTGCCACACAGTAAGAAACATTAAACCAAAACAACCCCTTATTACAAAGGCATCTTACAAATTCTTACAAACACTTCTTTACATTATATTTTAATAGAAAGTTAATGTACTGCAATTAAACGTGGAAAATAATATCTGAAAAATGGCCGCCCCGACTTTGGTGACATACTCTTATCCTTTTCGAGAAATTTTCAATTACATTTTCACACAATTCTGACCCAATTTCGCTAATAACGCGTTCAAATTCGTTCAACTGTGGTATTGTTGTTGGGTTATTAGTGTTGTAATGTTCTTGGTTCGTTGTGTAACAATGTAGTCAGGATACGATAAGAAAACGACAGTATCTAGTTCTACATAATAAATACTATATATCTAATCAGTCTTCAATTCTCATATATATACAATGTTACAATGTACGAGGAACAACCTTTCAAGTAGTTGTCCTCGGTCAATTACCGTTCATGTTATCAATAATATAATACTATACATTAAACAACACATTCCTAATCTAAACATAAATGGATCAATGGCACCTTCGGCATTGACTCACTAATGGTCAATTGCCTAGTGAACTTGGTGGCGCCATTTAGCCTTTTTACACCTCCCTGGGAGAATTAAAAGAAAATGTTTTTGTTAAAATATTTTCTTTTTCCTTGATTTATTTAACTAACACACGTTTTTGTTATGTGTTATGTTTTTATAATACATATGTTTGCATAATAATATTGTTACTGAATAATAATATAGGAACTATAAACAATGTTGCTTATAGTACGGTTTAATTAAATTTTTGTGTACTTCCCTAAGTTTATTATTTATACATATAACGAAATTTGTATCCCTATCTTCTAATACTGTATAAGGACCTTTATACAATGGTTCTAACTTATTATCTTGACTTGAGTTTTTTAGTAAAACTAATGCTCCCTTATTATAACTAACATGTTTACAATTTCTATCGAATATCTGTTTTTGCTTTGCTTTTGATACTAGCAAGTTATTTCTTGCATCATTCCATGCTGTTTGTAATCTGAATTTTAATTCCACTGGATAATTATCAAAATTATATACTGGGTCAATGGAATTGTCAATATTTGATGGAATTATACTCGGTTTTCCAAAAACAAGTTCGAAAGGTGTGTAACGTGTTGACGTATTTACTGTGTTATTGTACGAAAAACACCAAAAAGGAACCCAATCGGTCCAATTATCGGTTTCTCTCGACAATTTCATTCGTAGATGCGAACCTAAGTTTTTATGCGAATTTTCTAACGCTCCTAACGTCTCGTGATTGTAAGCCGTTGAATTTAACTGTTTAATATTTAACAATTTACATGAATTTTTAAAAATTTCTCACAAAAATTCCGTTCCCTGATCTGTTACTATTTCTTTTGGTATACCATACCTCAAAACAAAATTGTTTACGAAAGATTTTGCAACAGTCTCTGATTCTTTATTTGGTATAGCATAACATTCGACATACTTTGTAAGATCGCATTGTAATGTTAGAATATATTTATTACTATATATATCGACCGGAAGTGGTCCTACTAGATCTAAAAAAACTTTTTGAAATGCTGAAGTCGCCGTAGTGGTTACAACCATTGGCTGCTTGACACATTTCGAATGCTTATGTCTCTGACAATCATCACATTTCCTAATAAACTCTATCACATCGTTTTTTAACCCTGGCCAAAAATATTGTCTCTTTATGTTATTATACATACGCTGGACACCAGCGTGTCCTCCAGTTGGTAATGTATGATAATCATTAAGAATCAACTGCCTTAGTTCCCTATCATCTATACGCTGTACATTTCTAACAACATTTAGTTTTAATTTTATTTCTGTCATTAATTCTTTAAGTTCTCCTATTTTTCCTAAAATTTCAGTACTTTTCGCATTTTTAATAACATACAGTTCCGGAACATTATTTTCTGCGCATATTTTTCCCAAACGCCTCAGTGATGTACCTAAGTCAATTACACTGATCGGTAAGTCTGGTCTAAAAAAAATTATTTGTGAATTCACATCATAAACGAAATTTTTATAGTACTGTTTACATTCTCCTAGGAATTTAGCATTTTTAAACTCTGAATCTGACATCAGTCTTAACTCAACTGTGTCACTTGGGCACTTTAGTACTTCCACTACTACAGGGTGATCAATCCTATCGGTGTCAGTAGCGCTTCCCCTAACTCCTGTTTGTCTGTTCCTAGCTTGAGCACGGGTCATAACATTTATACTTTCACTTACTTTTCCGCTCATTTTTTTTAAGTCTTTCACATTCATGCTTACTCGTGATAACGCGTCAGCTGTTACATTATCCGAGCCTTTTACGTAATGTATTGTAAAGTCATACTCTTCCAAAATTAACCTACATTTTGTGAGTCTACTTGAGGGATTTGTCATATTAAATAAATATATTAACGGTCTGTGATCCGTTAGTATTTTAAATTTCTTGCCAAATAAATATGGCTTAAAATGTTTCACTGCCCATACTATGGCTAAAAGTTCTTTTTCGATAGTACAATAATTTCTTTCTGCCTTATTTAAACTTCTTGATGCAAAAGCGACAGGACGGTCATCGGAGTTTGACAAAACTACCCCTAATCCTGTACCACTTGCATCCGTTCTGAGTATAAATTCATTATCGGCTGAAAAATCTGGATATTGTAAAACTGGCGGGTCGACTAATGCTTGTTTTGGTCTTTCAAATGACTTTTCGCATTCGTCGTCCCACACGAAAGCTTTTCCTTTCCTAGTTAAATTATTGAGAGGTTGAGCTAACGAGGCAAAATTTTTTATAAATTTCCTATAGTAATTCGCGAAAGCTACAAATCGTTTCACTTCATCTGTACTCTTAGGCTTTGTGTAGTTTGACATTGCTACAGTCTTTTCTGGATCTGGTGATATACCGTCATCTGGGGTGAAGAGGATCTAGCGGGGCGAACCGAATCATAAGGTAGTTTTCTGTAATTTTTCATGCAGAGGTTGACATTTGTGGTTTATTTCCAAGCTTAATTGGCTAACTTCATAGCAGACAGTTTAGAGTACGAAAACAGGTGGCGTAAGGGAGATTTGAAATGCACCGTTTGTCTATAAATAAATTACAATCACACGGTCATTCAAGGCATAAAATTGAAATTTCGAAAAAACCTAGGTTGGGAGAGGATTGCAGAGTTTTTGCGGACAAGATTACCGGTAAGTAATATAGAGAATCATGTTATCATTGATTTGAACACAAGTTCGTAGTTGTAGGTTATGTTTACATAAAGTTATAGCGGTTTGTTTAAAATATTGACTTGTTGCAGGGTGAAGCGGATCACCTCGAAAATAAATTGAAATGCCAAGAACATACATTAAAAAAATTGGCCCAGAGGGCAACAGGAACTATAATCAGGTGTATTTAAAAAGAGCTGTTCATGTGGTGAAAAGTGGCCGCATGACTATACGAGGGGCTTCCAATCAGTTTGCTGTTCCATACACTACACTAAGACGCTGGGTTAAAACACCAAATTTATTGAAGTATGGAGGATAAACGGCCCTCACAGAAGAGGAGGAAAAATATTTAGTTGAAGGGCTGCTCACATGTGCAAAGTGGGGGTTTCCCCAACAAACAAGAGATGTGCAAAATATTGTCCAGGCGTTTTTCGAAAAGCAGGGGAAAACTGTGAAACAGTTCAGAAACAATCGTCCAGGTGTGGAGTGGATTAGAAATTTTCTTAAACGCAATCGAGAATTAACGGTGAAAATGTCGGAAAACATTAAACGTGTGAGGGCAGCTGTGACGCGAGACACTGTTCGAGAATATTTTAGAAACTTAGAAACTACTCTGAAGGGCGTTCCAGCGTCCCACGTCATCAATTATGACGAAACAAACTTCACGGACGATCCGGGTAACACCAAGGTTATAGTGAAACGTGGCGTAAAACATGCTGACAGAATCATGGACACTTCAAAAACATCAGTGAGTGTCATGGTGGCGGCTGCAGCGGATGGAACTGTCTTACCCCCCTATATTCTTTACAAGGCAAAATATGTATACCCAGGTTGGATGGAAGGAGGAGTTGCTGGAGCAGAATATAACAGTAATCCATCCGGGTGGTTCGATGCAGTTATCTTTAGTGACTGGTTTCGCAAATTGCCCTATATTCGACGCCTTCCGAAGGAAAACCCTAAAGTTATCATTGGTGAGAATTTATCGAGCCATATAACATTGGTCGTGGTTGAAGAGTGTACACAATATAATGTAAGATTCACCCTTTTACCTCCAAATTCAACCCATCTGTGCCAGCCACTAGATGTGGCTTACTTTAGGCCACTCAAGGGAGCATGGAGGAGAGTTTTAGAAGAATGGAAAAAAAGAAATCGTGGAGTTATTCCAAAAACCGAGTTTCCCCGACTCCTCGCAAGGGCGTTTGAAACTGTTGGAGCTAACAATGAAAAAAATGACCGAGCGGGTTTTCAAGCTTGTGGCATAGTTCCATGTAACCCAGAGCGCGTCCTTTAAAAAATTCCTCAGCTAAATGACGCAGAAGAGAATAAGGAAATATTTGAGAGGTCATGGACTGACTCCTTCACAGAGCAGCTAAAGGATTTGCGACAAGGATCGTCTGGAACGCAAAAACGCTCTAGGGGTAAGAGAATAAATATACAGGCTGGGAAAAGTGTTAATCCCAGTGACATTGACGGCAAGAACAATAACAACGTTCCTTCCGAAGACGACGACAGTGATGACAACTTGAATGTTAGCATGGAAAACGAAGAAACTCTCCAGGAAGATGTGGAAACAAAAATCAAAAAGGGTGACTTTGTACTCACCGAATTTTTCACGCAAAAAAATCCTCGACTCTTCATAGGAAAGGTTGAGGAAAAGGTGAATGACGATCTCCTAACCATAAACTTTTTGAGAAAAGTAATCGGCAAAAAACAAATTTATTTTGTTTTTCCTCTGGTCGAAGATAAACAGGATGTTGACAAAAGCATCATAAAAAAAATTATCTCGGCGCGAGAGCTTCGACGGGGCCGTTATACATTTGGCGACAATATTAATAGGCTAAATAACTTAGAATAATTTTTTTTGTAATTTTGTTCACAACCTTTAACATTTTTTCCCTATGCTTTTCGTTCCTTTTGTTACCAAAGGTGTCATTATATTTAGTTTACAGCAGTATTATTAAGTAATAAGACCTAGAACAATATTTAAGTTCCTATACATGTTAGTTATACATTTATCCTTCGTTTTTTGTTCTGTTTTTCGATTTTGTAACAGTTTAAAATATACATATTTTTTAAAAATGCTTTTTTGTGATCCGTCTCACCCCAGGCGTTGTTCGAAGAGGTTTGATGTCGATTTTAAAGGGGTGATCCTATTCACCCCAAAACGCGAGGTGAAGAGGATCACTATTTGGAATTATTTAAAAGAACAACTATGAAACTTGAATTTCTGTTTCATAGGCATACTTATAGAGGAGGCATGAGAAAACGTTCTGTAATTTTATCAACTCGTTTAAACGATGCGCTCAGCCGTATAACATAAAAAAACCGCATATTTTGATCCTCTTCACCCCAGTTGACGGTACCTTCCGCCGAAATAACGTGTCCTAGATATAAAATTTCCTTTTTTAAAAATTTACATTTACTCGGGTTAAGTTATAAATTTACTTTCCTGAGTCTTTCCAAAACTTTTGCTAAATTTATATTATGATTTTGTAGTGAATTTCCAAATACAATTAAATCATCTAAATAAACAAAACACGAGTCACTATTTAATCCTGACATAGCTATTGTCATTAATCGAGAAAATGCACTTGGGACTAATTTTTAACCCCATAGGCAAACGTTTAAGCTGAAATTGCCCCTTGTCCGTTGAAAATGCGGTACAAGGCCTACTCTTAGGGTCTAATTCTAATTGGTAGTACCCCTGAGCTAGATCTAGGTGAGAAAAATATTGGGCTCCAGATAATGAATCTAAAATTTCCGTGATATTCGGAAAAGGAAACTTCTCATCCTTTATCTGCTTGTTTAGTAAGCGATAATCCAAAACTACCCTTGACCTTTTTACCCCATTATGATCTGCCTTTTTGGGCACTATAAGTAATGGTGAATTCCATTCTGAAACTGCTCTTTCGCATATGTCATTTTGGATCATAGTGTCGATTTGTTTATTTATCTCACTTTTCTGTGCATGTGGTAACCGGTATGGCTTTACATACACTGGACTGGCGTCATGTTTTAAGTGAATTTTTTGACGGTATAAATTAGTTACTGTTGAAGCATCTCCTTCTAATTGAAAAACATCAGCGTATTTCGCACAAATTTTTTCAATAGAAGTTTTTTCTTCCCTACTTGTTGACTTGAGCATTTACCAATTCCAAAACCTTTTCTACACGATTTACAGATATACATTCATCCTTAAAACTACATATCCTAAAAGATGACGAGTTTTATGTTTTTGGTTGAAAATTTTTTAACCTGACTTCTGGCTCGTTTACGTTTAATATTTTTACTGGTATAAAATTTTTCTCGGGTTTTACTATAATACTGGCCACAATCACTCCTTCACACAATTCTTCATTCAAAATTACACATTCATCGGTGCTTTCGGTATAACAATATTTTATTACTTCACACCGGGGTGGTATAATCGTATAATCATCGCTATTAGATTGCAATGATGTTTGAATTTTTCTGTCCTCGTTATAAAATGATACTGTGAAATTTTCATAATTTATTATTGCTCCCGTTTTGATGAAAAAATCTTACCCTAATTCACCATGTATACTAGAGTCGAATTTATCAACGACACAAAATTTATGTTTAAATTTTTCGTTATTAATAGAAAATGAAATATTAGCTGTTCCCCTTGAAAATGTAGATCCCGTAAAACCTTTAATTTTTATTTTATTAGATGTGTCTATTTGACATCTTTCCACATAATCAGCAAAAATACAACTTATACTAGCCCCTGTATCTAGCAAAAATTTTAACTCATTCACTCCATATTTTACGTATATATAATTTAATGCGTTTATATTATAACTACTACCTATTTTGTTGTCATTCACACCTAGACACGAAAAAACTGCTTACTCGTGTCACGTTCATTGTCTACAACATACGCTCGTCGCGTAAAATTCTCTCGACCTTGACCTCTACTGTTGTGTTTGTTTTCCTGATTTTGCCTAGCCATGTAATTTGGTTTGTAATTAAATTTTCCGTTTTTTCTGTTTACACCGTGACCTCGCGTAAAAGATCTATGTGTATTAGGGTAAGTCCGGTATAGTTGGACCAACGGGATAGACGGACCAGCGAGGTTTTGTGTAATAGTTTCCCAACAGATGTCGCTTGTGGTTGAAGTTTGAAGAAATACAAGTCACGCCATATCAGTCGAGAAAATTTGGCCGCAGAATACTGTTCGCTTTACTATTTGTGGCCGATTCAAGTTTGACCCTACTTAAAAAAGAAATAGTGTATTTTATTGTGTGTTGCAAAATCGATTTTAGGTAAGTTTTAAGGAAATAGTTGTGCATAATATAGATTATTGGATCTATGTAGATTATTTTAACCTGAAAATGAGTCTCCCATCACGTCGATTGGGAACGATTTATCACTGGTCCATCTCCCCCGCTATTTTGGGATAGTTGGTCCACATTTTTTAGGGTGAGTCGGACCATATACAACATTGCCCAAAAATTAATTTTAATATTAATTAAGTGCATTTTCTTAATTTACAGAGCCATGCCGAGTATATATAAACGCAAGGGAACGGCGGAACGAGGGAAATGGACAGCGGAAAGCCTGCTTAGCGCAATGCAAGCCGTGGCAAACGGCACAATGGGCGTTAATAAAGCAGCTAGAGAGTTTGGAATTCCGAAAGCTACATTGAAACGCAGATAAAAGTCTTCCAATAACAATAAAACTAATCGTCTTGGGCCACAGTCTCAACTAGGTGATGAAGCTGAAAACAAATTGGCGACTCACATCCTTAAGCTACAAAATTATGGGTTGGCGCCAGATAGAGATAGCGTTATGAACATGGCATACGAATTAGCAAACAATCTTAAAATCAAACACACTTTTAATAATGATAAATGCAAGGCGGGATATGACTGGCTCAAATTATTTTTGAATCGCCACCCAGACATTTCAGTCCGTAAAGCCGAGGGCGTTTCTTATTCACGAGCAACAGGTTTATGCAAGGAAAACGTAAGAGATTATTTTCGTTTACTAGCTCAAATCTTAGACGATAACGATTTAAAAAACTGGTCTACAGTTAAACAGTAAGCCGAGTAAGGTACTAGGTAAGAAGGGATCAAAATGTGTTGCAAACATCTCCTCAGCAGAAAGAGGAGAAACAATATCCGTAGTCGCCTGCTGTAATGCCGAAGGAATGTTTTTGCCCCCTTATTGCATTTTTAAAGGGAAAAATAAGAAAGAAGAATTCTCAACTGGAATGCCCCCTGGTTCAGTTGTTACGATGTCAGAAAAGTCTGCATATATAAATGCTGATATATTTCTTCATTGGTTGAAAACTCATTTTTGTCCCCGCAAGCCAAGTGGGAAAGTCCTGCTGATCTTAGACGGACATGCTTCGCACACTAACTCCATAAGTGTATTAGAATTTTCAGAAGAGAATGATATCATTCTTTTGTGCCTGCCCGCGCATACAACTCACTTCCTGCAACCGTTGGATCGATCATTTTTTAAATCGTTGAAGAGCTATTATTACTCAGCCTGCAACAGCTTCATGAAGGCAAATCCTGCAAGAAAACTTGGTAGGCTCCAGTTTGGTGAATTATTGGGTTGCTCTTGGAACAAAGCTGCCACTGTACAAAATGCTGTGTCCGGATTTAGGGCAACAGGTATTTTTCCATTTTGGCCCGACAGCATTCCAGAATACGCTTACATTACTACAGAGAAAATCGTTAGTCCTTCTCAGGAAAACAATAAACCATTTACCCCGCAAGGTACTACCGCCAACAATGATATGTCGCCGACCAACAACTTTTCACAGCCAAGTTGTTCTTATCATGTTGACAAAGTGATTTGTACGCCTCCGTCTACAAAAACTGCCACACCTGGGAAACTGCTAGACGTAATATCACCAGTTCCTGTTTCGACCGGAGTAGAAAAGGTCAAGAGACGTGGACGCCAGCTCGCCGAGGTCCTCAATACGCCAGAAAATATTGAGGCTGTTAAGAATAGGAAGCGTCGAATTGTAACCAAAGCAACAGTTCCTCTGAAAAAACAAAAAGATACTCCTAAAAGATCGAAGCACCCATTAAGGAGTGCAATAGTATCTACTTCGGACTCCTCTGATTCTGACAGCCCGGTATTAGATGATGAGAGTAGTGACGGCGAAGAAGTCGACAATACAGAGTGCGTAGGCTGTGGCGAGAAGTATCTGGCTACAAAAAAGAAAGATGATTGGCTCTGCTGCATGATTTGCAAAGGTTGGACTCATGAAGGATGTACATGCTAACATATGCCCTAACTGTGGAAAACTTGCCGCAAGAAAAAAGTAAATACTTGCTTTGGTTAACTTTTTCAAGCATAATTCAGCAATTTCGTACTGGTCCATCTATCCCAAGCCAGTGGTCCATCTAACCTTGAAAAGGTCCATCTAACCCAAGAATTTGATTTTTAGTTTTTTTTTAGTTTAACTTTTTTTGAAATAGATTTTTTTAGTTTTGTTCATGTAGTATGATATTTTTGTTTGTAATAAATGTTGCTACAAACATTCAGAATTTTACTAAAAATATTGAACGATATAAGTAGGTTTTTGAAAAAGTGGTCCAACTATCCCAGACTTACCCTATTAAAATGTTTATTTTTCCCGTGATTCAAAAATAGATTGTTATTTGACTGACTATTAACATTTTTTACTATTTCTTCCTCTTTGGCTGCTATAACAGCATCCTTTAAATTTAAATAATTTCTAGCTTTAACTATAGTTCGTAAGTCGTTGTCCCTAAGTCCGTTAGCAAACGTACTTATTGCAATTTTTTCGTTAACACTTTTTAATACGCTAATAGCATTATCATCGTTATCCGCCTGTGTTATAGTAAGGTCTAACATTAACTGCTCTATTATTTTAGCATAATCTTCTATACTTTTATTATTTTGTTTTGTACTCTGCAACTGTGTTGACAAAACGGCTATTGATTTTTTAGCAATTAAATGTTTGGTCATATCAATTAATAAATTTTTTACACTGTCATACTCCTTTTGTAACCTTATTTTCGCGGTTTGAGTAATTTTAACTTTTAATATATATTTTATTAAGAATACTTTTCCATTGTTATCCAGCATTTCACTGTATAACTCGATAGCATCAATAAGCTGTTTCGTAGCTTCCTCGGTACCGTCCATAGAGGGTAACAAGGACGCTGCGACCCTAATATCAAATTTTTCAGATATTATGTCTATTTTACTATTTTTACTAATTTGATCTGCGATCTCTCGTCGCGCTACAATAATTTCCCTAGATTTTTCTAAATACTTGCTTATTCTTAGAAAATATTCTCCTAACTTGGGCTCGTCTTGATCAGTGTTGATCTCATTTTTTAGCCAACCTAATTTGTTATCTAATATTTCTAAGTCACTATATAACTTATTTATTCTAATTAAATTTTCACGACGCTCTTTGGGTTCTCGTTGTAAATTTTCGTAAAATTTAATACAAACTTTGTAAAATTCGTCGCACTGTGCTAGTATGCTTTCCATTAACTAATTATAATCCCCAAAAAAAATGTTTATATTAATTAGTATCTAACCTTTTAATCGTCTCGTCTTGGAGCTAATTTTGCACACTTGGGCTTTCAGATGAGTTCTTGGCGTCTTCTGATTTCTTGCTGTACTTTCTTCTCTATATGCTTTTTGAATTTATGCACTGCATATGCCACCATTATGAGTATTACTGCTACAAAGGCCACTATTCCCAAAGCCTCTTTCCAAGTCACTGCTACTGCACCATTTTGCACGCCATTTGAAGTGCCTCCGCTATTGCCTGCTTGGCTAATGATGACTTCCTCCTTTGTTTGAGATAATCCCATTATTCCACACTGCAATAACTTTGTACCACACTGTACTTTAACTTTGATACAACTGGCAGGATCGCCATGTAATGTTCTTGGTTCGTTGTGTAACAATGTAGTCAGGATACGATAAGAAAACGACAGGATCTAGTTCTACAAAATAAATACTATATATTTAATTAGTCTTCAATTCTCATATATATACAATGTTACAATGTACGAGGAACAACCTTTCAAGTAGTTGTCCTCGGTCAATTACCGTTCATGTTATCAATAATATAATACTATACATTAAACAACACATTCCCAATCTAAACATAAATGGATCAATGGCACCTTCGGCATTGACTCACTGATGGTCAATTGCCTAGTGAAGTTGGTGGCGCCATTTAGCCATTACAGCGTATACGCGTGATTTTAAAGAACCCCAAAGAAAGAAATCGCAGGGCGTTAAATCGCACGATCTTGCGGGCCAGTTCTGATCTCCATTACGTGAGATGACACGACCGGGAAACTTTCCTTGCAACAACTGAATTGCTTCGCGTGTAGTGTGACATGTCGCACCATCCTGTTGATACCAAATAGCTTCCGTATCCATACCATTCAATTGAGGCCATAAAAACTCAGTGAGCATGTTACGATAGCGTTCGCTGTTCACAGTAACTGCATTTTCTGCCTCGTCCTCGAAGAAATATGTTGCAATCACTCCTCCTGCCCAAATTCCACACCAAACAGTGACTCTTAATGGATGCATTTTCTTCTCGTGAATAACTCTAGGATTTTTTTCACCCCAAATCCGGCAATTTTGTTTATTAACAAAGCCGTTAAGATGAAAGTGTGCCTCATCGGTGAACAGAATATTCTTTGAAAAATCGACATTCATTTGTGTTTTTTGCAATACCCAAGAAGAAAATGTACGGCGTGTCGCATGGTCCAGTGGCTTTAATTCTTGCGTCAATTGAATCTTATAAGCATGAAAATGAAGATCTTTTGTGAGAATTAGATGGGTAGTGCTCCTTGGAATGTGCAACTGTTGTCAACGATGACGGATAGATGTTCCCCGATTCTCGCCAACACTTTCACGGACTGCGGCAATGTTTGGAACAGACTAGTACGGAGACGCATTGGTGGTTTCACGTCCACGACAGAACCATTTTGCTCAAACTTGTTAAGTAGTCTTTGAACGGTCGTGTGATTTGGCGCATTGTGTCGACCAAAAACGCCACGCAATTTTCGAACTGTTTCCGCAAAACATTCTCCATATTTGTAGTGTGTCTTAACAATAATAATTCGTTGTTCTGGCCATTTGGTTTTAACCAGAGCCATTGACTTAATACACACACACAATTCGTTGTTCGACCGTATATCGTTCCGTTATAATTTCTAACGAAAAAAGTAAAAAAGAGACCACAATAACTAATCAGTTTACTAACCACGTTTTTTATGATAGATTTGTTAATCTTACAAATGTAACTTTTTCTGAGGACGAGGTTTTATTGTTGGGTAAAGGCTTTAATTATAATTTGAAAACACAGGAAAATACGAATTGTAAGGAATATGTAGGCGTAGAATGTGAATTGGCTTTAAATCAAGTTGTAACACCAAATTTAGTCAAATATGGTATTGATAAAACCATTATATCTTACAAACCAGATTTTTTAAAGGGTAATTTTTCACAAGATTACAAAATAGTAGAATCAATTAAAAACAAAACTATAGAAAATAAAATAATTTTTACCCGTGCTGATAAAGGTAACACAGTAATAGCGTTAAAAGAAAACGAATATATATCTAAAACTTTAGCATTCTTAGACCCTACTAAATTCCAAATTTTGAATTCGGATCCAACGCCAGTGTTTCAAAAATTAATTAAAGAAGTAATTAAAGAACTTAGCATATTTAATAACAGTGAAAAATATAGACTTATAACAATGAATCCTCAAACCCCAAAACTATACTCATTGATTAAATTACACAAAAATAACATGCCTATTAGACCAGTGGTATCTTACATTACAGCGCCAGCTGTAAAATTATCTAAAAAACTAATTGATATCTTTATAAAACAATGTAATTCTAAATCAAAATTCAGTATTAAAAATTCCTATGAACTAGTTAACAAAATAAAAAATATTAATATTCCCAACAATGCTAAACTCATTTCCTTCGATGTACAAAGCCTTTTTCCTAGTATACCACCTAATGAAGTTATAGATTTAGTAGAAAACTTACTGATCAGAAACAAAACTAATCCTATTATACAACAAGAAATACTTGAAACCCTTTCGGTTTGTTTAGACCAAAATTATTTTGAATTTAATGGCAATATATATGTATCTAGTGAAGGATTAATAATGGGGAACCCTTTAAGTCCACTGTTAGCAGAAATTTTTATGAACGATCTTGAAAGTAAGATTCATCCAAATAATCTTGACAGTAAATTCTTGTACTGGTATAGATATGTGGATGATATTTTAGCTTGTTTTGTTGGTACAGATCGTCAACTTCAAACCTTTCTTAACTTTATCAATAATTTACATCGCAACATAAAATTTACTCTAGAAATAGAAAAAGATAAAACAATAAATTTTCTAGATTTGACCATAACAAAAAACAATAAACATGACTTTGCAATATACCACAAACCTTCTCATACTGATATTACAATACACAATAAATCTAGTCATCCATACTCGCACAAAATGTCGGCATATAATTCGTTTGTCCATAGACTTGTTAATACACCTTTATCTGAAGATAATTATTTTAAAGAACTGAACATAATTAAACAACTTGCAGTAAATAATGGGTATCCGCCTAATTTAATAGACCAATAAGTCAATAAAAAACAATTTAATAAAGCAATCAGTTTAGTTTATCCAATAGTACAACCAGAATCCAACCTAAGTTATAAAACCCTTACCTATACAGGAAAACTTACCGACAAAATTAAAATACACCTAAAGAATCAAAATTTTAAAATTGCCTATAAAACTAATAATAAATTAGGTAAATTTATTAAAAATAATAAGACGAAAATCAAAAAAGAACATAAAAGTGGAGTTTATAAACTAAAGTGTGGAAGTTGTCCAAAAATATATATAGGTCAAACGGGTAGAACTTTTGAAAAAAGAATTAAAGAACACAAAACGAGTTACAACAAAAAACATACCAATTCTCATTATGCCGTACATTTAAACAATGAACAACATAATTTTGATGACAACTTTGAAATTTTACATCTAGAAAATAAATCTTTAAAACTGAATTTCTTAGAAAGTATGGGAATTAATAAACACAAAAACCTAAATATATTACTTAATGACCAGTTGGACTTGAATAGATCCCCATTGTTAAATTTAAATCTATAATGTTTGGGTTTCCCATCATTAATAAATAACTGTAATTGTCTGATATCACACCCTTCTAATATAGTAAAATAGGTTTATGTAGATTTGTTAATAATTGTATTGTAAAAATACCATTAAACTAATAGTTCATGTAAAGAGATTAAGATTAAGTTTTATATTTAAGTAGAACCATTTTTATTAGACAATTTGATTTCTCCATCCGAAGAAGACACTGTGTTGTCGAAACAATTGTCATGGTACAATAAATTATTTAGTGAAGATTTATACACATTGTTGTATTATTTAACCAGCTTACCTTCTTATCTTGTTCAGTTTATAAATTTTTGAAACATATCGATGCCCTAATACTGATACCTCGTAACCCACAAAATTTCACATAATCATATTTTTACATGATCTGAACAATATAACACAACCCCGTCGCCAACAAAAATCTCGTATCCCAAATATTACGTTTAGACGGCTTTCCTGCGATTTCTAACAAGTCGTAACCCGCCCACGTGCTTTGCTTCAAATTAATTTGTCGTATCCCACAGTCATGTGTTATAAACAGTCACGGGTAGTTTGTGTCCGTATTAATTTGGCCAAAAAAGCATAAACAAGTAAGTATTTTTTTTTGTTTTTTAGGTTGTTATTCTTATATGGTGTGGTGGCTTCACATTTTCTTATAAAATATTTAAAACTGTGTTAAGTTTTTCCCAAAAAACGCCACGAAAATACTAATGTGGCTTACGTCCGATTAGAACAGACCGAAGTCAATGTTGTTCTTATTTAATACAAATTTTGTAAAATTCATCGCACTGTGCTAGTATGCTATCCATTAACTAATTATAATCCCCAAAAAAAATGTTTATATTAATTAGTATCTAACCTTTTAATCGTCTCGTCTTGGAGCTAATTTTGCACACTTGGGCTTTCAGATGAGTTCTTGGCTTCTTCTGATTTCTTGCTGTACTTTCTTCTCTATATGCTTTTTGAATTTATGCACTGCATATGCCACCATTATGAGTATTACTGCTACAAAGGCCACTATTCCCAAAGCCTCTTTCCAAGTCACTGCTACTGCACCATTTTGCACGCCATTTGAAGTGCCTCCGCTATTGCCTGCTTGGCTAATGATGACTTCCTCCTTTGTTTGAGATAATCCCATTATTCCACACTGCAATAACTTTGTACCACACTGTACTTTAACTTTGATACAACTGGCATAGAATCGACTGGCAGGATCGCCATGTAATGTTCTTGGTTCGTTGTGTAACAATGTAGTCAGGATACGATAAGAAAACGACAGTATCTAGTTCTACAAAATAAATACTATATATTTAATCAGTCTTCAATTCTCATATATATACAATGTTACAATGTACGAGGAACAACCTTTCAAGTAGTTGTCCTCGGTCAATTACCGTTCATGTTATCAATAATATAATACTATACATTAAACAACACATTCCCAATCTAAACATAAATGGATCAATGGCACCTTCGGCATTGACTCACTGATGGTCAATTGCCTAGTGAACTTGGTGGTGCCATTTAGCCATTACAGCGTATACGCGTGATTTTAAAGAACCCCAAAGAAAGAAATCGCAGGGCGTTAAATCGCACGATCTTGCGGGCCAGTTCTGATCTCCATTACGTGAGATGACACGACCGGGAAACTTTCCTTGCAACAACTGAATTGCTTCGCGTGTAGTGTGACATGTCGCACCATCCTGTTGATACCAAATAGCTTCCGTATCCATACCATTCAATTGAGGCCATAAAAACTCAGTGAGCATGTTACGATAGCGTTCGCTGTTCACAGTAACTGCATTTTCTGCCTCGTCCTCGAAGAAATATGTTGCAATCACTCCTCCTGCCCAAATTCCACACCAAACAGTGACTCTTAATGGATGCATTTTCTTCTCGTGAATAACTCTAGGATTTTTTTCACCCCAAATCCGGCAATTTTGTTTATTAACAAAGCCGTTAAGATGAAAGTGTGCCTCATCGGTGAACAGAATATTCTTTGAAAAATCGACATTCATTTGTGTTTTTTGCAATACCCAAGAAGAAAATGTACGGCGTGTCGCATGGTCCAGTGGCTTTAATTCTTGCGTCAATTGAATCTTATAAGCATGAAAATGAAGATCTTTTGTGAGAATTAGATGGGTAGTGCTCCTTGGAATGTGCAACTGTTGTCAACGATGACGGATAGATGTTCCCCGATTCTCGCCAACACTTTCACGCACTGCGGCAATGTTTGGAAAATACTAGTACGGAGACGCATTGGTGGTTTCACGTCCACGACAGAACCATTTTGCTCAAACTTGTTAAGTAGTCTTTGAACGGTCGTGTGATTTGGCGCATTGTGTCGACCAAAAACGCCACGCAATTTTCGAACTGTTTCCGCAAAACATTCTCCATATTTGTAGTGTGTTTTGACAATAATAATTCGTTGTTCTGGCCATTTGGTTTTAACCAGAGCCATTGACTTAATACACACACACAATTCGTTGTTCGACCGTATATCGTTCCATGGCTACTAATCGCAAACTGTTTACATTATTCTTGTCATTTGTTTGTTGGCCTACTGCGAATAAAATAAAAATGTCGCGCCATTCAAAATGTGCGTTCCTATTGGGACACCCTTTATTTCAATTTATTACACGATGCGACTAAGGGACTTGCAAAACCTAAAGCTTTCAAGAACTGGATAGAGAACCGGCTGAATAACAATCAATGGCATGGCGCGATCCGCTATGCTGCGCGTATCGCGCTTTTGTAACGTCAAGTATCGCATTACACGATTGCGGCAGATTATGCAACCAACATAGCATTTCACTCGATATTGGCAGTTGCATTGAGTTAAGAAGACTGGATTTAAATAATAATAATAATGCTTATCGCATTGAAAAAGAAATTACAACCTTATTAGGTGGTAATGAAATATAAAAGTTGGTATTTTATATATTAGATATAGTTTAAGGTCACCACTAGTGATGGGAAGAATCGGGTATTTCCAAGAATCGAGTACTGAGGGATCGAGTACTTAACGGAATCGGATATTTTATTGAATACCGAGTACTGAGTACTTAGCCATTTGTTTTCATGGTTTAAGCGAGTGAGATTTTTACGAGGATATTTTAGAATTACATTTATTTTTCCCGCAAAAAATCGCTGTAAATAAAAAAAGACAGCAAAAGATTATTTTTTGAATTTTTTTATAAGAATTACATGTTTAAATTACGTGTTTTTAAACGGTGAAACCTCAGGTTTAACTATATTTTTTTAAATAGAATAAAACATTCTAAAATAAATAAATAACAGAAATAAATAAAAGTTTTTCTCTTTTAACATATTATCATTATGTCGGAGAAATAAAATAAAAATCTTATAAACTAAAACATTTTAAACAAATTGTTAATATAAACTATAAAATCTATTTTAAAAAATTATTTGGTTAAGGTTCTTTGGCAATAAGCGATTTCGACGTATATTTATTATTGTTCCTTCTTTAGAAAATACTCGTTCTGAAGAGAACTCCGGTTAAATGTCTTAAACCCACCTTATTTTTATTTAATGCTTCAGAAAACATACATCAATAATAAAGAATAATAGCACGCAACATAACACTTATTTTAAATTCCTAACTAAAAGGGAAATAACTTTTAAAATAAGCATAGAATTTGCCGCGTCGAAACGTTTAGAAACAAACAAACAAAGCCTAACTTAACAAAACACGTATTCCTTCAATCGCATCACCCGAGTAAAACGACGAGCACCGACACCGAACACCGATCCAATATTTCCAGCGATTCCAGCGTCTTGGTCTCGAACTTCGAACCTCGCTCGAACCCTGCCCGATTCCGTCTCACCAGCCTAATATTAAAAATCGGAATCGATCCCGGCGCTTGTGGTCAGTATTCGAATACTACCGATTCCTTTAAGAATCGAGTATTACTCGATTCCTGTACTCGAGTACTCCCATCACTAGTCACCACCTCAGTTAGCTCAAGCTCGTGGGAATTGTAAACCGGAGTGGTTCTTTGGTGAAGGGTCCTTGCCAGTAGAACAATAATGTGCACGTATATGGACTCCAAAGGATGTTGCTGTGCAAGCCAAGATATACTATGGCGTTCTAAGTGTCACTGACAGCTACTTTTAGCTTTAACTTGTCACAACAACACCAAAGTCCTGTGAGTAAAACATTGAATCTCACACACAGTGCCAAAACAAACACGAAAATACTTAGAAGTTATTTAATTATAGAAAGATGTAAAAAGGTGCTTTTAAATTGGAAATATATAGGGTAAATATAAATAAATAAAATAGTAGTTTCCGCGGCAGGAGAGACGCCACATTTGTCATATTCCCCCGAATACGTAATAAGTTAGACAACCAAGTACACCTGTCCCATCCATTAATGCATTATTATTAGTACAGCGGAAGTGTTTATTTTTAAAAATTTTGCTTGCCATTCTGATATTTATCTGATTTTATGTTATTGTTTCTCCATGAGTTTTACTATATTAAAATTGTTGGATATAGCATAGGCATGCGTATAGTTCGATCATATTGGCCTGTTGATATTTAGTTATAAATAAATCAGTACTACCTAAAAGGTTGTTTCAATAACACCTGTACTTAACCCATTTGTTCCCAGTGATGCGTTTACGCAACACCAAAACTAGTGTTTTTTTTTAGTTTTTTTTTTATATTATGTTAATTTATTTTTCATATATTCGAAGAAAATAGATTTGTATTTAATAAATGTCTAAAATATTTTAGGTTTTACTAAAGCAGGAAAAGTTTCAGTAATTTAAATTTGAGGAAAAAATAACCTTCTTATCTTGTTCAGTTTATAAATTTTTGAAACATATCGATGCCCTAATACTGATACCTCGTAACCCACAAAATTTCACATAATCATATTTTTACATGATCTGAACAATATAACACAACCCCGTCGCCAACAAAAATCTCGTATCCCAAATATTACGTTTAGACGGCTTTCCTGCGATTTCTAACAAGTCGTAACCCGTCCACGTGCTTTGTTTCAAATTAATTTGTCGTATCCCACAGTCATGTGTTATAAACAGTCACGGGTAGTTTGTGTCCGTATTAATTTGGCCAAAAAAGCGTAAACAAGTAAGTATTTTTTTTGTTTTTTAGGTTGTTATTCTTAATTGGTGTGGTGGCTTCACATTTTCTTATAAAATATTTAAAACTGTGTTAAGTTTTTCTCAAAAAACGCCACGAAAATACTAATGTGGCTTACGTCCGATTAGAACAGACCGAAGTCAATGTTGTTTATGAGGGTTAAGATTAATTTTTTTGTAGAAAGTATACAGCAAGTTTAGGTATACCAAAAAAAGGATAAATTTTTTCTTTGTTTCAGACATGCATTCAAGAACTGCCCAAATATTAAAAAACGCTCGTTTGGCGTTAAATGACACTGTTGAGGATATACCAAATATTAAAAGTTTGGCCCTAACTAAATTAGAAAACACAAACGGTAACGAAATTTATGAATTTGAGGTACAAGAAGGTTCCAAAAAAAAACAAAAAAAAAATGGTTTAAATCTGGATAATGTCACATACATGTACAGCGAGTCTGAGACTAAAAAGTATAGCACTGTCACAGAAGAAGTATTCCAAGATCCAATATATTTTAGAGACTGAAAATTGTATTCCACTTGAAGTGCACAATGAATCCAACTTAAGCGAGTCATTACATTTGCAAGACTATGGAGTACTAAAAGATCAAGAAGATATTAACCTAACAAAATATTTAGAAGATATTAGTTTACCGGATAGGATTGAAAGCGGAGAACAGACAGGTGAGCAACTTATGGAGGTACAGGAAACAAGTGAAAATCAACAAAAGATAGCAGCAGAAAACCAGGCAAGCAGAGAACAGACAAGCGAGCAACTTATAGAGACACAGGAAACAATTGAAACCCAACAAAATATAGCAGCAGAAATCCAGGGCAATAATAAATTGAATGTAGAAAATTTCACTGAAATAGACATAGATGTAATTAGGCCTTAAGAAATTGAACATGAAAACATAGAAGATCAAGAAATAGCCCAGAATAAAAAAAGGCGAAAATTTGCTGATCCGGATGCATGGGATAAAAACAAAACTAAAAATTTAAGAATGTTTGGGAAGGAATACACTGGCTACAGAAGATCTGAAAACATTGTTAAACATGATATTAATCACCCTGAACGTAAAATAAAACCAGCTTGTATCTCGAAGTTTTGCGCGACAACGCCAAATCGCTTTTGCCAAAACATTTCAGAAGCTGAAAGAAATGAAATTTTTGTTAAATTTTGGGATATGTCGTGGGACCAGAAAAGAATGTTTTTTGTTCATATTATGGTCATTTACAACGAAAAAAAAAGGTCTTACGTTAAAGGCCCATCTAGGCGCACTGGCACTTATGATTACTTTTTAAAAGTTAAAACAGGAAAAAAGCAAGTGTGCAAGACTATGTTCTTAAATACCCTGAGCGTTGGTGAAAAAATGGTTCAAAATTGGGTTAGCGCAGCTCAAAAAGACGGTTTAATGGAAAATACGCAAAGAAGATATCAAATAGTTGTTGCAAAACGAAATTCAACTCCACGCGCTAAAGAGGACATTTCTCGAAAAAAACATTTGAGAGAATTCCTTGAAAGTCTTCCAAAGTTAGAGAGCCATTATTGTCGCAAACACACTGACAATCTATATCTCGAGAATGACTTTAAATCGAAAACTGAAGTATACAACCTCTACAAGGAACACTGCCATGGCAAAGAAGTACCTTTGTCTAGCTGCAAGTTTTCCAACGAATTTGAAAGTATGAATTTGGCCCTGTTTAAACCCCGCAAGGATCAGTGTGACGTGCTCTTATAAAATGAAACAAATTACCAAAGCCGAGTACACTAGCCATATTAAAGCAAAAGATCTAGCACGTGTTCAAAAAGAAACCGACAAAATAAAAGCCGTTAATAAAGAAATTTATTGTTTTACGGTAGACGTCCAGGCGGTAAAATTATCTCCAGTTCTACAAGCCAGTTCCCTATACTATAAAACTAAGCTGCAAGTTCACAATTTTACTATTTACAATTTAGAGAACCATCGTAGCATGAATTATGTTTGGAACGAGACAGAAGGAGATCTCGACTCATCCGTTTTTACCACCTGCTTGATAAAACATTTAGAGGATTACCTAAAATCAGAAAAAAAACCGATTGTCATATTTTCTGATGGTTGCGGCTATCAGAATCGAAATGTTGTCCTTGCAAATGCTTTATCATTTTTAGCATCTAAATATGACGTCAATATTGAACAAAAATTCTTGGAGAGAGGACACACCCAGATGGAGTGCGATTCTATTCATAGCCTGATCGAAAGAAAACTGAAAAACCGGCAGATCTACTTACCAACAGACTATATTTCGATAATTAAAGAATCAAGAAAAAAACCCACTCCTCTGGATGTGTCCTATCTGACCCACGATTTTTTTTTAAATTACAGTGAACCCAAACAATTTCGCTATAGCTCGATTCGTCCTGGAAAATTAAGAGGAGATTTGAAAGTAACAAACCTTAGAGCTTTAAAGTGTCTTCCAAATTCCGAAATACTTTTCAAGGTAGGTCATGATCAAGAGTATGAACTGCTTCCTCAGCGGAAAAACGACATTGATCCTAACTTTGAGAGAAATCGTCTTTATTCAGAAAGATTGAAAATATCAAAGAAAAAATGGAAAGATCTTCAACAACTTAAATCTGTACTACCGAATGATGTCCATTTTTTTTATGACATGATTCCTTACGAAGACGACTTGAAAAATGTTATAGTCGATCGTGAACAAAACGATGAAAATCCCGATAGTAATTCAGCAGACGCAGATAGTACTACAAAAAAAAAGCAAAAAAAAATATCAAGAAGAAAACTAAAAAATAAACTATTATAAAATTTAACATAGTCTTAGGTTAAGATTATAATATTCTTAGGCTACGTTTTTATTGCTCCTAGGATAGTTTTACCAATTTAATACTGTTTGTTTTTGTCGTAAGCCACTTCTGTTTAATTAATAATATGTCTTATCATAATTGCCTGGTTTTCAAATCATCGTAAGCCACTATGCTGTTAGTACAAATATATCGTATCCTTCAAAATATGTCTATATTGGTAAATTAGCGAATATGTACATTACCAATATAAATAAGTGTAATAACTAATAATATTTTTCAATAAAAATGTCAAAAAAATTATATAGTGTATATTTTATTCACTTATTTGTGTCTCCTGTAAAATTTGTAAATATTGGGTTACGAGGTATCAGCATTAGACCATCGATATCGATATTTTTATTTAAAAAAAAAAAAAACAAAGTTTTATCTCTTAGTATAAACCTATATATTGCACAATACATTTTTCAAATATCGCTAAATAAAAAAATACAATAAAGTAGACCGTTGCGAAAACGCGCCACTGGGATAATTCTTCTTCTTTATGTGCCATGCTCATTCGAGCGTAGGCGACCTCTCGCATATACCTGTGATGTGTGCCTTTTTTTTTTAGATTTTTCACAGGTATATGGGACCTACAGTTTATCGCCGGTTCCGAACGGCACTATTTGAGAGGTTGTACTAGGCAAATTACTACGTGGTGGTTTGCCATTGCCTTCCACGAGGTGACGACCGAATAAATAAAGATCGACGCATGGTCCCGGGATCGAACCGGGGACCTTCGGCTTAGTAGTCGGACACACTAACCACTAGGCTGCGGTCGCCACACTGGGATAATACATATACCAAAATCGGCAACTTCATGTTAGAGCCTGTCAGCAGAACACGAATATTTACTAGGGTAATAGGGGGAGTTGTTGGCACATAGGTAGTTATTGGCACTGACATCTCTTTTTTCCTAATATTTACATGCATTAAAGTTTTTCCCTATAAAATTTATTATAATATATTTCCGGCAACAATGTATATTTTATGCAAATCAACGAAAATAATTTTCCCGCCAGTGCGCTTTTATTCCTCAAGCTGAACTGCACGTGGTGCTCAGATAAGGTGAGAATTTTCATCCTATTCCTAAGAAGATGACATTATAAAATGCCGATTTGCATGCTTTAGGAGAATGCTGAGTTTATTAAACTTTTGTAGATAGATTATTTGTGGTTTAAGGTTACATATTTAACAGGAAATACTTGCATAATTCTTTATTTTTATTTAATTTTTTGGGTGCCAACAACTACTATATAAAATAATTTATTTTTAAGTTATTGGCATAGGTGCCAATAACTAAAAGTCTGTAATGAAATTTACCTTTAGTTGTTGGCATCCGTATAGTAATAAAATTTAATTTTTTTGATTGCTTTCAGATGCCAAAGATAAATAAAAAGGAAAAAAAGAAATTAAAATCTTATACAGAAGCAGATCTTCAAAATGCATTAGCTGAAATCAGAGATGGCGGCGTTCCCAAAAAAAAAATTGCAAAAAAGTATGGAATCCCAAGGGCAACTTTACAATTTCGTCTAAGTTCAAAATTTCATAAGACAGAAAAAGGTCCAAATCCATATCTGACAAGACAGGAAGAAGATTTATTGCTCCAATGGATTGCAGATTGCCATCGAAAGGGATTTCCACGACGAAAGATTAATGTTCAACTAAGTGTTAAAGCACGCTGATCAACGTGATACTCCTTTCAAAGACAACATTCCAGGTGACTGGTGGTACAATGCATTTCTAAGAAGACATCCAATTTTATGCCACAGGAACACCAGAAGCCGTCACCGCGGCATCCTCAAACGTATCTGGAAATGATATACGAAAGTGGTTTTCAGAAATTGAAAATTATTTGAAAGAAAAGGGTTTGTTTTCCATTTTAGATGACCCATCTAGAGTTTTTAATGGAGATGAAACTTGTTTCTTATTTAATCCGAAATTAGATAAAGTCATCGCACCTAAAGGAGCCAAAAATGTTTATGAGGTTGACATCGGAGTTGCTAAACAAAACCTTACGGTAATGTTTACCTTCTCGCCTTTAGGTTCCATCACACCCCCCATGATAATCTATCCTAACAAGAGATTAAGTGCTACTATATCGAATAAAATACCTGACGATTGGGGCGTAGGATTTAGCGATAACGGGTGGATGAAATCTGAAATTTTCATAGAATATGTTGAGAAAGTTTTATATCCCTATTTACAAAAAGAAAAAACTGAATTTCCAATCATTCTTTTTTTAGATGGTCATGCAACCCATCTTACTTTACAACTAAGTAATATTTGCACTAAACTTCAAATTATTCGTATTGCTCTCTATCCAAATTCAACGAGGATATTACAACCAGCAGATGTGACTGGATTCCGACCTTTAAAGCTGCAATGGAAAAATGCTGTATTGGACTGGCGTCGCGAAAACCCATATTGCAAAATGAGCAAGGAACATATTGCTCCTATTTTAGAAAAGGCTGTGAAATCTTTAAAATCAGACACAATTAGTCATGGATTCAAAGCATGCGGCCTTCAGCCTTGGAATCCAGACGCAATTGATTTTACAAAGTGCCTGGGAAAAGAGATGAACTCCAATACCTCAACAAAAGAAGTACTTATAGACAACAGTGCATCACTAACATTTGCTGATTTTTATAAGATTGTAGGAGAAAATAAGGTTAAGGACCTGGACAGACACGATTTAATTCCATGTCAGATAAATAAATGTGAGAACTTTGAGGTATTAAAACAAATTTTTATACATCTTAAGCCTTATACAAGAGAAAATGATATAACACCTAACCAATCTTTCATTGCAGTGGATAATGAGTGCTTTGAGATAAAAGAATTCAATGAAGAAAATACGTCCTCTGAAATAATTTGCAATCCAATTCATAATCCGAGAACGCAAATAAATGAAAATCAGAACATTTTTGAATCAGCAACCAACACTTTTTCAGAAAATGAATTAAATGAAATGCCAATTGTGATAGCTACTTGTAATAATGATGGGGTTATAAATTTAAATAGTGAACGTATTATTATTCATCAAGATATCAAAGTCAATCCAGCCAACAGTTATCCTGATTTAGTTGAATATGAGTCAATGAATTCTTTGACTAAAGTTTCTACTATATCCACGCTTGATGCTGACAATCTGAATGCCGCCAATGCAAATCTACTGGCAAACCTTGAAAACCGTCATAAAGAGAAACCAAAAATAATAAATTTTCTTCCCAAGTCATTAACACCCGAAAGAAAAGGAAAACGACAAACGAAAAAAACACCTTTTGTTCTCACTTCGTCGGGGTATAAAACAATCATTAAAGAAAAAGGACAGGTCAAAATTGAAAAAGAACAAACAAAGTTAGAAAATAAGAAAAGAAGAGAATTTAAATTGAAAGAAAAAGAAGAAAGCAAGAAAAGGGTTAAAACAACAATTGTTAAAAAAACTGTAAAAAAAAGTTGTGTAGAGACTAAGCAAAACAACTCTTTCTGTGATACTACAAGCAAGAATAACTTGCCTACCGAGAGCCATGTTCGAAATCTATTTAAGACTCCGGAGAAACACGAAACAAACTTTGAATCAAAGCCAAGTCAAAAGTCAACGTCAGAATCAACTGAAATAATAAATAATACACATGCTAGAACTGGATCTTTATGTTTTATCTGTACAAATAATATTTATATTTTAAATATAGGGATAAAATGTCAGAGTTGTAGTAGAACATATCATGTTAGGTGTCTGAAAAAAAACATATAATATGCAGATTTTTTTAAATGCTCCGTTTGTCTGGTTAAGAATAACGAGTGATTTTCTATTCAGTATAACCCCACTTATTACCTAGGTACCGTTAAAATAATTTTTTCTTTAATCATTTTTAGTTGAATATTCATGATGTTTGTTTTTTATTGTGCTAATTAAATATTAGTGTTAGTTATAGGTTTCGTTCTACAGGTATTTTTAAATTACCTACCCGTGGGTTTTGATTTTGTTTTTAAAATTAAGTTTTAATTTTACCTTCGCAATCTGTGTTAAAAAATTTGAAAGACTAAAATGTAAAGACTAATTAAAAGTTAAGATTAATAAACGACTTTCTTTATTTTTTGGTAATGTGTATTATTTAGCAGTGTAGGTACTCAATATTTATGGTAAGAATGGGATGCCAATCACTGCTATTATGTCAGTGCCAATAACTACCAGAGAAGGGCCAATAACTATAGAATTCACACATCTCTGATTTTGTTACATACAGTATGTCCACGGATAGACATCCCCATAGGACTAATGGACCAAAAATTTCGTTTTTCGACAAAAAGTCATTCTTGATAAAAAGTTCTGCATCTCGAAGAAATGTAGCCTACGAGGAGATTTTTTGATTTTTTTATACAGGGTACCCAAAAAATAAAAAAACATGAAATACCATCAAGAATAAATTAACTTTACTTATCGTTTTAAAGTAAAATCGCAAATAAAAAAAGGTTTTAAATCATATTCAATTCTGAGTTGGGGATTTTCTCTACTCCAGCATCATATTAATACGTGTATTATTTTTACTGAACAATCTCTAGTTTTACCTTTTTTACCTATCCCACCTAATGCAGGTATCCTATAAAAATCTGATAAAACGTCATGATATTATTGTAATGTTATGAAGTTGTCAAAAATTTCATTTTAAAATATTAAAAGAAATATGCTGTCCGTTGAACAAAAAATATTTTTGGTCCAGTGTTATGGTACCGGTGTAAACTCTTACAATTATGTACAAGAAAGGTTTTTAGAAAAGTTTCCTGGAGTTTATGTTTCGACGTATGCAATTAGACAATTAATCAAGAAATTCAAACACACGGGGTCGGTGGAAAACTTAAAAAGGAAGAAGAAACTGTTTGATGAGGATGATGCAGCTACCGTTGTGGTCTTACAATCTGTTGAGGAGAACCCACTTGTCTCACTAAGGAAACGAGCTCAACATTTGCTTATTGTCCAAAAAAGTCAAATTCAAATAATTTTAAAACAAAATAAGTTTCACCCATTCAAACCGCATTTTAATCATGCTTTAGAAGATGGAGACCATGCGAAACGACTGGATTTTTGTTTATGGGTAGGGGACAAAATTTTAAATGAAAATAACCAATTTCACAAACTTATTTTATTCACTGATGAATCGACTTTTTCAACAAATGGTACAGTGGCTTCCCAGCACGTACGATACTGGAGCACAGAAAATCCCCAATTTAGAATTCCTGCCCATCGCCAATATTTTAAAAAAGTTAATGTATGGTGTGGAATTTCGTATTTTGGAATAATAGGTCCGTTTTTTTTTTGAGAACACGTGCAATAGGAATTCATACATGGAAATGCTACAAACCTTTTTTTCGGATAAGTTAGATGAGCTGCCATTGCAGTACAGGGGACAAATGTACTTTCAGCAAGATGGGTGCCCAGCGCATTGTGCACGCGAAGTTACAGAGTGGCTTAACATGAAATTTGGAAATCGATGGATTGGCCGGTACGGTCCAGTTATGTGGCCTGCAAGGAGTCCTGACCTCACGATTTCAGACGCGTACCTTTGGGGCCGTTTAAAGCAATTAACTTTTCAGCAACCCATTGAATGTAATGTTGATATTTTGAAACAGAGGATTTTACAGTCAGTACAAATGATTTCCCTCGAGGAGGTAAGAAGAAGTTATGATCACATTAGAAGGCAATTTGAACAATGCGTCGAAAACGGGGGAGGCGTATTTGAATAAATAATAGTTCTTGCTTTGCAATGCAGTTATTTTTGTTGTGCAATGTTTTTGTTTAATACGTTTATTATGTAAGCACTGAATATGATTTAAAACCTTTTTTTATTTGCGATTTTACTTTAAAACGATAAGTAAAGTTAATTTATTCTTGATGGTATTTCATGTTTTTTTATTTTTTGGGTACCCTGTATAAAAAAATCAAAAAATCTCCTCGTAGGCTACATTTCTTCGAGATGCAGAACTTTTTATCAAGAATGACTTTTTGTCGAAAAACGAAATTTTTGGTCCATTATTCCTATGGGGATGTCTATCCGTGGACATACTGTATATCTATAAAACCAGTCAAAAAGGTAAATATTTGATTTGAATTTATCATTTTACAAACATTCTCCAAAATGATATTTAAAAAATATTTCATGAAATTGAAATAATTAATACTTGGTGAATTTATTTATAACCATAGCTGCTTAAAGTGCCAATAACTCCCACTTTTACCCTAGAGATAAAATTATTTGGGTCTGCAGTTTAGCTTCCGAATTGGTGGTATACGGATCGTTGTGTGAAAAAAAGTTGTTAACATGTCGTATAGACGGTTCCTTACCCAAAAACAATTATATGAGGCTATGGAGGAAGCCGTGAGTGAAATCGAAGGGGAAGGTAGGTGATTATAATTACTATGATTTGTGGTTCTGATTCTGATTAGGCTTTATGTTTACCTACTTATTTTTATTTACCAACTTATTTTGTTTACCTGCTTATTTTGATTTCTTCAGGTTATATTGATGGTGTGTATACCACCAAATGTAACGTTTGAGTTACACGGTCCCTCAGACGAGTTCCTAGAAAAGCGAAGATGTGTCCCACAGGATAATATGTTTGTGAGTATGCAAGACTATCTCCAAAATATAGCGGGTCCGTCAAATTCCAAAAAATCTCAACAGTATTCGAGTGACTCGTCGGATGATGAAACACTTGCCTCTAAGAGAAAGAAAATGATTGCAGCTAAGTCTACGAGTCAAGAGCCCCCTGTGGCGAAATGGGAAAAAAATGAGATCAGTTATACTCACTCGGCCACCTCGGTGGAACATGAGGATAAGGAATACTTAAAAAGTTTGCATAGCGGAAAGACTCCATCAGAAATATTTTTTTAGAATATACGCTAAAATATGCGAAAGATAATAACCGCCATAACTTTTCATTGCAGAAAGATGAAATTTTAGGTTTTATTGGCATTCTCCTTTTGTCGGGGTACCATAAACTTCCTCAAATGACATTGTATTGGTCCAATGATGAAGACAAAGGAGTAAACCTTGTAAAAAATTGTATGAGCAGGAACAGATTCCAATCTATAAAACGAAACTTATATCTTTCCGACAATGAAAAATTAGACAAAAATGATAAGTTCTCAAAAATACGCCCTTTTTAAATATTTTAAATGAAAAAAACATGCAGTTCGGTATATTTGCCCACAATTTATCTATAGATGAACAGATGGTGCCATATTTTGGACGGCACTCATGTAAAATGTTTTTGAAGAGTAAGCCTGTAAGGTTTGGTTTTAAAATTTGGTGTCTTTGTTCATCTAGTGAATATCTTTTTTATTCTTTACCGTATGCAGGACAAGACATTGGCAAAAAATACTCTTCGCTTGGGCTTGGTGCCGATGTTGTTGTAAGTTTACTCTCAGTGGTAAAAAACCCAATAAACCATTATATATTTTTTGATCATTTTTTTTCCTCGTTCAAGTTATTTGTGCACTTAAAAAAAAACGGTTTCTTTGCTACTGGTACCATTCGGGACAATAGAACCAACAAATGCCCAATCGAAGATGCCAAATCAATGGCAAAAAAAGAACGTGGTACTTATTCTGCTGCGTATGATAGAGTATCAAGTATTTCAATTGTTCGTTGGAATGACAATGCGGTGGTAACGGTTGCAAGTAATAATTATGGTGTCGAGCCTATGGGACGTGCAAAGAGGTTTGATAAAAAACAAAAAGTTGAAAAGTCACTACCTCAACCTAATGCAATATCTCAATATAACAAGTACATGGGCGGGGTCGATCTGCATGACAATAGTATTGCCAATTATAGGTGCAGCGTACTTGGAAAAAAGTGGTGGTGGCCTTTATTTGTCAATGTCATTGACAGTATCGCAGTAAAGGCGTGGAAGTTTTATAACCTTGTCAACGATACCTCAATGCCTCAACTAGATTTTAAATCATTTGTAGCACTTCGTCTTATAAAAACTGAAAGAACTGCACTAATTAGAAATCTTGCAACCGTTATTGACGAAATACGCTATGACAATATAGGTCACGTTGTGATTCGTTCTCCCGAAAACAGACGTAGGAGGTGTCGAATATGTCATAGCCAAACAGTATACACCTGCCAAAGGTGTAATGTGCGCTTACACACTATTTGTTTTCGTGAATATCACACGGCGCCTTAAAAGTCAATAATATATTCTATATCGTAATGTCCCAGTGATGCTTTTTCGCAACACATTAAAATTTGAATTATTTTTTTATCTTGAAGTTATTTTGAAAATTTTTCTAGGTTATTGTAATATTAGTTTAAGTCTAGATAATATGTAGTTTATTGTTTTATTAATAAACAGTTTTAAAAAAAATCGTAAGAAAATAGTTTTCATTTATTGTCCCAGTGATGCGATTTCGCAACACGCAAATTTTTCAAAAATATGAGAAAGACAAATTTTTTGGCCTCGGAATATAATTTCTTGATGTAAACCAATGACCAGTACATGAACAACTATTTAATTTTTTTACTTTTTCTATGCTTGGGAGTAAATGGGTTAACATGGCGCAGTCGGTAGGATAATACTTCGATCATATTGGCCTGTTAATATTTAGTTATAAATAAATCAGTACTACCTAAAAGGTTGTTTCAATAACACCTGTACTTAACATGGCGCAGTACGGAAAGAACGCTACGAAAAAAGTATAAATAGTTTTTATGTGATAACAAATTCTTCAAGTGGTGTTAAAATAAATGCAGTTCGGCGATAAATAAAATATAAAATGGTATGTCTACTCATATAGAGGATCTGGTATCCAGTTGTAAAGTTTGCTTAACTTTTCAGAATAACAATCGTTTAGAACCGTTAATTAATCATGAAGTCCCTGATAAACCGTGGAGTAAAATTGGCTGCGATATACTATATATGGGTAGAACTATGTACTTATTGGCAATTGATTATTCTAAATGGGTAGAATTAGTTTCTTTAGGCTTTACTGCTCATTCACAAATTGTAATTAATAGTCTGAAGGAGATATTTCCTAAACTAGGTATTCCTAGAATCCTAGTTGGTGACGGAGGTCCCCAATTTAGTTCTTTAATATTTGAAAAATTTTCTGCTGAATGGAATTTTAAACATAGTGTTACTAGTCCTCGAAATCCACAATCAAACGGCCAAGTTGAACGTACAAAACAAACAGTAAGAAAATTACTGCATAAAGCTTCTTCTGACAATAAGGATATCAATTTGGTTTTACTTAGTTATCGTAATACACCTATAGACAATTTAGGATTTTCTCCGTCTGAGTTACTTATGTCCAGAAAATTACGTGATTTGCTGCCAGTTGTAAATGAAAAACTTAAACCTCATTTCATTGACCATAGTAATCATTTTAAAAACCTTGAACTTAAAAAACTTAAACAAAAACAGTATTTCGATAACGGTAAAAAAACATTAAGTCTAATAAAGAATGGGCAGCAGGTCAGGTACCAAAAACAAAAAGATTCAAATTGGTCGTTTGGTAAAGTTATTAATACGATAAGACCTAGAACATACAGGGTGGAAACAGAAGATGGTAATATGCTTACAAGAAATCGCAGATACATTGAACCAATTTTAAATAATAATTTTAATTCACCTTCCAAAGATTTACCAGAAAATCAAGTTGATCCGGAAACTATTTCAATATCGAGTGGTAGTGATAGTAGTGATTTAGATTATGACTATTATAACGCAGATAGTACTGTTGATATGTTAATTTTAATGATAGTACGGATCAAAATTTATCTAATGTCCCTAGTATGTCTAGTAAAGGTAGAGTTATTAAGAAACCAGAAGGATTACAATATTCTTGAAATAAATTTTAAACAAATATTATTAATTATTTCGGTAATGGGTAGGTATAATAATTAAAATAGGTTGAATGTGTACTTAAGTATTGGTATTGGGAATTAAATCATTGTCATTAAATATAATATTGTATTTACTTAAGTATCTGAATTTTGTTATATTGAATAGTTCCAAAAAAAAGGAGATGTTGGATATAGCATAGGCATGCGTATACTTCGATCATATTGGCCTGTTAATATTTAGTTATAAATAAATCAGTACTACCTAAAAGGTTGTTTCAATAACACCTGTACTTAACAAAAATTACATTTTTTATTGAGAAAAATGCGAAGAAAATTTCAAAGAAAAGCAAGTACACGCCCAAGGACCCAGTGAACCGAAGAACAATTGAAAGAAGCAATTAGGTCATGTTTAATTAACGACTCTATAAGCATGAGATGAGGTATTTTATTAGATGTTAAGTTTTACATTTCTTTATTTCACTAAATATAGTTTATAATAATAATAATAATAATATTAATAATAATAATAATAATAATGACTTTATTGGTAAAAGCAGCAGGTTTTTTACAAAGGGCGAAGTTGAAGCAAGCTTCCTCACTTAACCCATATCTAGCTTTAAAGATTAGTGTTTGATTGTTCGCATGGATCCTCCTTTAATTTTTACATAGAATCAGTAGGTAGTGCAGTAAGGCAAGATCAATATTCTTGCTCCCCTCTTTATGATTTAGAAACTGATCAAATCAGCTCTAGAACAGAAGCTCATAGGTATTATCGTATGACAACAAAAACTCTTGTACGCAGAATGACTAGTGGTAAATTTGGCAAAGGGAGCCTCGGACCAGAAGGTAAACTTTACTTCCAAGATGCTCTATGAAGGCATAATAAATATTGTTTTCACAGGTGTTCTAGGGCATGAAAACGAAAAACGGTTGGTTGCTTATATCCAATGACTGACAGCAGCTGGATTTGCTCCTGATAGAAATACAGTTCGACAGCTTACCACATTTCGCAGGGATCTGGAATGCAGGAGTTAAATCTATAAAATATCATCTAAAACGAATAATTGTCAACACGCCTTTCACTTATGAAGAATTCTCAACTATATTATCACAGGTGGAAAGCATGTTTTAATTCCACAGCCTTGTATCCTTTTTCACACGGTCCATCTAATTCTACATCCCTTACTTCTTCGCACTTCTTAATAGGTGAAATCATTACGGCTATCCCTGATGGATGCCTTCAAGACAATAAACAAAGTCTCTTGTCGAGGTACCAACTCACACAGAAAATGATGCAGTCATTCTGGGTAAGGTGATCAAAAGAATACATATCCAATCTTCAGAAACAAGTCAAATGGAAATAAGACTCTACTCGTCATTATTTTCTTAAACCTGGTATACTAGTTCTCGTAAAGGAAGATGGTTTACCGCCGTTAAAACGGTTATTAGGAATAATTACCCACGTGCATCCGGGAACTGATGGGATTATAAGGACCGTTACACATCAAACTTCTTCAGGAGTTTTTCAACGCCCAGTGGGGAAATTGTGTGTGGTTCCCGGGCAAGACTAATACTATATATACTTCAGAGGATACATACTGTTTTCTAATCTTGAAGGACTTATGCCCTTCAAAGGGGTTCAGTAATTTTAATATATGTGCCGTCACTGCCCATTGAGGCCTGAACTGTGACTCGTACAAGTTTGAGAAAGATTAGTACCGCGACCGTTGGCAGCGACCCGCCAACAAGATGAAGCTCGAGAGTCAAGGGCAGCATAACAGAAGACGTTGCGAGGGACGAGCACCGACTGATACACATCTAAATGTTAATTTGTTAAATTTAAAAATAAATGTTTTCAAAAAACAGTTTTTCTTTGAAGTGAAATTCCTGTAATAATTCACTTACGTCCCTACAGTACTTAAAACTAGTGAGATATCCTAATAGCAGACGTAATAAACAATGCGAACCTAAAGGTAAAGATTTTTTTGATTGAAAAATTGATATTAAATATTACATATTGCAGACACAAAAAACGTGCAACTGACTACAAGAAAGTAAATTAACCAGACATTCTTCAAGTTCCAGTAATTTATCTTCATGTTCGGCGTCTATGATTGATAGAAACCAACTTAAACTTCCAACTCGTGCAAGCATTTGCGACCAATTTGGAATATCGGACAGATCTGTGGCAGCAATAGCATCAGTTATTGTAGAAGATGTTGGGATGGTGACAAAACAGAACTTAACAAATGCGCAACATTAAGGGACACGACAGAATTTATAAATTTTTTATATAGAATATTTTAAAATAGTGTCAACAAAATGGCGAACTCCACATTATAATTATATTTTTTACACCTCTTAGTCTGATTCTACATGCATCCGTGATCACGGATATCCGTATGCGTATTACGGATGGGTGAAATTGGCATCATCCGAATGGAGACGCGTGATACGGACGTACCTGAGTTAATACAAACTTGAAAACTATGTCAAATAAAAATGCCAGATAGTCGCACCTATTCGTAAATCAAATTTGTTGCATAAACTGACCACAAATACCAGAAACAAAACTTAAGACTCTCCACTCAAAAGATATTTCAGAATACTAACCAAACAGTTTAAATATAAACGTCAAAACACGGAAAGAAGTTAAAATTAACCAACTTTTATCCGTGATGACCTTGACGGGCTGTCAGCTTCCTAAACAGATATTTGATTGGCTACTGATGATCACGTGGTTACAACGGATCCGTGATCACGGATGCATGTGGATTCAGACTAAACCACTGTGCGTTGAGGTCACGGACCTCTGTGCCACCCAATGTCAATATCAATTAAATAATAGTCAGCACTTTCGGTGTATAAATACCCGAACATTGGGTGGACACGGTACCTTCGTCTTTCCGACTGGTCACCTCCCCTACGAACAGGAGCGCTCATGTATCTTATAGACTTCAGGCCTCTCTCCTGATCTTCCTTGATTACCCCCAGGAGCGCTCATACACCTTGCAGACGTAAAGCAAATCTCCTGGGTCCTTTAACCGTCCACCTTCCCCGAGGACGTAGCCGGGTAAAGCCCTTCAGGTGCATCCCCTTAAGAGCCCCCAAGTCGATAGTGCCGTCCAGCCAGGTCGACACCCCGGGTTTCCATCAGGCTACCTGGTAAACAAATAACATTACAAAAATAAAAGGGTCGGTGTTTTTTCTAGCCAGTGTTTTCATTCACGCCCCATTAAGGAAACTACCTCCAAGTTGTGACAATAGTATGTTAAATTAGAAAAAGTTTACAGTATTTTGTCAAAGTCAAGCTCAACCAGCATGTGTTTTATTGATACATTGATATTCTACTGTTTCCCTCTGCTATCCTGAAGAACAAGACTTACTGAAATAACACCGAAACCTACTTACCTTGATATTGAAGTCCCGATTAAAAAGAAAAACCTTAACAGTATTAAAAAATTTAAACCATAATCGGCATGTTTTTCGAGGCAATATTTTCCTGGCGTGTGGTCTCTGTCGAAGTTGTAGAAGTCTGATTTTTTTTTATTATTTCATGTTTGTTTTTTACTGTAGTTACGAGTTTGAAATAAACAATCAGAAGTCTGTAGCACAAGCATTTCATTTTCTCTAATAAAAATGTAAAACGTTATTTTAAAACAGCTTATTTAAAAAACACTATATATCCATTTAATTCTACTGTCAAAATATAAAAAGTTGGTTTGAAAATCAGATCATACAATATCTTCAGGATGAGGAAACCAATAAATACAAATATTAGAAAATTTGCTTTGTGCATTTATGGTAGAATAAAGAAAATATTCAGTTTATTATTTCCTCAAAACATGATTTTTGGACAAATTGAGTTTCTCAAATAAGCGATTTAATTGCAATCGAAGCAAAGAGGTACGCTTTTAAGTTACTAATATTAAAAATCTATTTATGCATTTTTTAGGAAAATCCGAAAAAACTAGAAAACCAAATAAGTAATATAAACGCATGCTAAAGAGTCAAAGTTCTAGCAAAATGGATTTCCGCTGCACTACCCAGATTAAATTACTTACCAATCTAAACAGCAATCTAGTTATTAAATGGCAGAAAACACATTACGGGCACAATATGGACCTGTAACACTTAAGATTATTAAAAGAAGACAGACAGGTGGTTGCATCAAAATTAATTAACGGAGTAGACCAAATAAATAAGTTTTTAAATGCTTATACTGGTCAAGTACTTTTTACTTTCACATATTACATGTCTACACGTGAGAGTACAATAGCAGGAAATGTTTTCTGGGGTGAGGATTAACACTACTTAGAAACATTGTTACATCTGACTAGTAAAGACTAAATATTGCCTTTATTTCTTGTAGATACTAGGTTGAGGTTAAGTGATAATTTCATAAATATCAGACAACCTCTTAACCGATCATGACGAATATATCCGCATTTCAAACTTTACAAATTTATGGACATGACGATTATATTCGCACAACAAATTTCGATGGTCCTCTCCATGGATTTGTCAAATATGCTCGCCTGCGGTAGACCACGTGATTCCCCTCCCTATTTTACTCGCAATCCATCAAGCCGGAATAAGATCGTCGCTTTATTTAGGTCAGTTTACGTTGAATGTTTGTCTTGCTGTTAGCGACCTGTATATTCAAGGGGTTTTCGCGCGTAAACTTGTTTATTATATCTAAAAGAAAAGCGGAATGGTCTTTCGATGAACCCAGCAGGTCTGAAAGTAGTAGCATAGGTAATTTTAAAGACAGTTTATATGAGGATTCATCTGATAACAACTCTCAGGACGAGTCTAGTCTATCCGAAGAAGATAAAAACGATGGAGATAATATTCAATGTTCCAGCGAACCAATTGATGTGCCTTGGACAAAAAACGGAATTCCGCGTCTGCCTTTTCCATATACTGACACAGATGGTCCACAAGTTCCGATAAATATTCAGGATCCAGTCGAAATATTTGAGTTATTTTTTGACGAAAATTTAATTGACTTGATTGTGAATAAAACAAACAGGTAAGAAATGTGCTAGTTTTGACTTTTGACTGTTCCTCTAAGGTGTATGTTTACTTTCAGATATGCTAATCAATACATCATCCATAACCGAGAAAAACTAAAGCCTAAATCTCGAGTTCACAAGTGGAAAGTAACAAATCCAAATGAGATACGAACCTTTCTTGGACTCACCATTTTACAAGGTATATGCATGAAACCATCATTCGAAATGTATTTTACTAAGAGAGAGAGTATCGAAACGCCATTTTTCAGCAAAATAATGCGCAAATTTAGATTTCGTTTTATATAAGTTTTTACACTTTGCTGACAACAATTTTATCGATGACGATCCGCAAATACGGAAATTGTTCAAAATAAAAGCTATTATTGACCACCTAAAAGTAAAGTTAATGACTATACGTTCCTGGCAAAAACATATCGGTCAACGAATCATTGATGGGACGCCTTTCTTGGAAACAGTATATTCCTTCAAAAAAAAAACGTTTTGGAATCAAATTTTTTATATTATGTGAAAGGTCCACAGGATATGTGTATAACTTTCTCATTTATACAGGGGCTGACACAAACTATGGTCCAAATATAATGAAGAACCCACCGCAGCAAAAATAGTATTAGCACTGTCTGACACTCTCCTCAATAAAGGGCACTTTGTTTTTGGATAATTTCTACACCACTCTATATTATTCAGAAAAATTAGTAAGGCAAAGAACAGACTGCATAGGAACCTTACGGTTAAATCGTAAAGGTACACCAGAAAACATAAAGAAAAAAAAATAAGACAAAGGTGAATCCATAGACATGTTCAGAAGTAAACAGATGATAATGAAATGGAAAGATAAAAAAGATGTAACAATGATTAGTACCATACACGATAACTCTATGGTAGAAATTTAAAAACGGGATAAGACAATACAAAAACCAGCTGTGGTTCTTGCATATAATAAGGATATGGGTGGGGTAGATTTATCGGATAACTTGCTGCATTTCTATTCCCTTCATAGAACACATTTTAAAAAAATATTATAAAAAGATATTTTTTCATTTGTTGAATATTACAATAGTAAATGCTTACATTTTATATGTATACGCAGAGTGGCGGTAAAAAATCGAGACTAAACTTAACTATAGAGCTCGCAGAAGGTCTAATTCAAAAATATGCTGAGCCCATGGATCAACAGGTTAGACGGTCGAAGGGACCTAACGTGTCTCGTTTCATAGAACGGCATTTTCCAGCTATAATTCCACCTAAACCAAATAAAGAAAACCCAAAAGATGCCATATTTGTCATGAGAAAAAAATCCGAAAAGAGTCGAGATACTGGTGTTTGGAATGCAGAATCGGACTATGTCCAGCACCCTGCTTCGGTATTTACCACACTCAAGAATTAAACGTTTTTCTTCTTTTAGTTTTATAACCTAAAAATTTTTTTTCTGATTTGTGTTCGACATATATATATATATGCAGGGATTGTATAACTTTAGATTTATTTTTATAATACTTGGAGGTAATATTGTAGTGATTGACGGTACTCATGGCCTTAATGGCTATGATCTTATATTAACAACACTCATGATTGTCTATGAATTTAACCAAGGGTTTCCTGTTGCTTTTATGTTCTGTAATTGACAGGATTCTTTATTATATTATATATTTTTTAAAAAGGTAAAATTCGAAGTAGGGAACATTTATGTGAAAACTTGGAAATGGATGCTGCTACTTATCAGATGTTTTGCGCATGGTATATAGATATGGCAGTGTAATTTAAATAAGATTACGGATGTTAAAAAGCGAAACAATGTATATAAAATTCTTAAACCTTTACAACAAGAGACAGATGAGCAGGATTTTCAGAATGCTTTAAAAAATGCTGTTGAATATTATGCTCTCTGATGAAGCCACAGAAAATTTTGAAACATATTTTGTTTCCAATTCTTGCAGCAATTACAAAAAGTGGGCATACTGTTTTCGTAAAGAAAGCGGTATTAACACAAGAATGTACCTTAAATCGATGCATAAAACTATAAAATACCTTTTATCTGGATAGAAACAATTTAGCGTCTACACAAAGGGTTATATTATTATGTAGTACCTAAATATCTTCAAGATAAGAGTGTTGGACGAATAATCAAAATTACTAGAACAAAGAATACTTATATCTTAAAAAATAGAATTGAAAGGCACAATAAAGCTCTAGCTTTATAATTTAACAGAGGTTAGCAAAAATGTCTACTGAAAAGTGATTAAAGAATCTGGAGAATTTTATTAAATAAATAAATTTTCAGCAATTAGGAGTTAGAGAGAGAGGAGATTAAATTTTCATTATATTGTTCAAAATAGTAGGAGGTATAGTTTCTAAGGTGGAATTTTAAAAACTGTCCATTGTCTCCCAGGTCTTCTCTATACAGGGTGAATCAAAAGTACTTTGACAAACTTCGGAAGGTAATAGCCGACAATATTTTAAGATGAAAAGTTCTTATAAACAGTGGTCCTTGGCGACTTTGTTACGGAGATACAGGGTGTTGAAATGTTAGAAGAAATAGTAATAATTTTTAAATAACTCCTTAACGAGTTATTTTTTTTATAAAATTTAGTGAGTTAAATAAGCATCTAAGGACATTTATTTTCAAAGTTCAACATGTTCGTAAATTTAACCAGTGGCGTCGGTACAAAATGTTGCTATCATATTTTTTGTGAAAACTATGCTACACCACTGACTTATTTTATTTTAACTTTCTTTTTATGAACCCCCCCCCCCTCCTTCATTTACAACAAAAAAGATTACACCAACGCATGTTGAAACACAGATCCACATACCATGGACATTGGGATAGTTCTGTGGTTAACAAGCCACGTTCACTTTTATGCACTGATGATCCTGAAGTACAACCAGGAGAATTCATCCTTCCTGAGATTGCATACCAAGGTAAGTTATATCATCACTTTAAAAACAATAAAATTACTAGATAGTCTTTTCTTCTTTTTTTTTACAGAACGTTTGCCGATAACACACGAAAAGTTTACGGATCTGCAGCACCTTAAAAGATTCTGTGGAGAGGAAGCACGAAAAATTTTTTCCGATCTCCCAAGAATGGTTCCAAAACCAAAGATTCCAAAGCAGCAAAAAATCAATAGTACACCCAGGCCTTCGACAGAAACTCCAAAACTTCCTTCCATTCTCCCAAAAAGGGGACCAAAACGCAAAGTTAAGAAGTAATTTGTTCAGTTGAACCTATGATTTATGTTTGAATACTTTGTTTATTTCTTTTTCCATTACTTTACCATGTTGTGCCTTTTATATGGAAATAAAAATAGTTACATAAATAATTCCGACATACCTAACTTTTGACATTCCCCCTTTTTGCCTAAAAAAATTTGTATTTGTTTTTATTTATATTTTTTTAAACACCTGAAATATAAATAAAAACAGGTTACAACATAACAATCGCAAATACCAATGTATCGACAAATACACAAAAAAATTTTATTACCACATGCCAAATATTTTTTAAAGTAGCTTAGATTAAAAGATACAAGTTAATTTTTCTCAAAACAGTAAAAATTGACATATCCCCTTTTTTCCGTGAGACCTTCACATATCAACAAGACTAGAAGCTGATAACAGATTTACTTTTCGTATTTTAATAGTCGTAATTATGAAGATTGGTAGACTTTATTAATTTATTATATGAGTTTATAGTAAATACTAAAAGAGGGTGGGAAAAATTATAATTAGTATATGGTAACACCTCTGGCATTTTATATGGGTACCAAATATAATTTTAGGAAGATTTCTTACCAAAAAAATTTACAGTCCTTTACAAAGATGCAACCGGGGAGGACATTGAAAATGCCGAAGCAGAGTGTAACGCTTGTGACTATTGTGAGATTTGAGATCTGCAAAAATTCATAGATTTGAATGTTATATTTAGGTAGCTGATATAAGATTTATTGATTCATAATATAAATAATAGTAAAATAAAGGTTATAAACTCTAACGCGCCTCTAAGGTATGGTTTGGCTGGAGCAGTCAGCGGCCGCGGATTGCCGATTTGTATGTACACGGTTTCAATGCCGCAGCTCAGCGACACAGCGTTCGCCGTCAATTGCAGTGGCTGCGTTCGGACTGCTAGAGAGACCAGTCCAGCCGTGATCGCTCAGCAGAATGCCACCGTTTTCGGCAATTGCTGACGAGTGTTTGATAGAGGAGGTGCAAAAGTACCCCCCTCTATACAACTATGAGAACGAAAATTACAAAAATGTTGTAATGAAAGAAAATGTATGAAAAAAAGTGGCAGCAAGTGTAGGGAAGAACGGTAAAGTGTACAAAACCATTCTGTTTATTTTTCAGCATTACATTACAAAGCTTATAATTAGGGTAGACTGGGGCAACTGCGAAGCCCTTTTTAATAGTTTTTTTCCTTCCTACTTTAAATATACAATATTTATAAAAGTGTCTTTGTAAGAAAGTAATAGTTTAATATGTTTACTTTTCATACTGCATAGAGCACTCATAATTATAATTATAAGAATAATTTTATGGAACTTGTTAAATATTGTATCCCGCAAATTTCACATTAAAATGAAAACCTCCTCGGCGTGTTACTACCGGTTCAGGTAAACCAGTCACTATATCGTCTAGCTGTACTACACCGACATCATCGGTGAGTGGCCATAAAAAAATTGTCTTTTAGTTTTCTAGTCAACTTGATTTCAAAGCAGTTGTCAACAGTATTTATCTGGTCAATAAAATGTTTCTTTGCTTTTGGTAATGTGTATTTAACCAGTACCCAGTCTTCAATGGAAATATTGTCTTTGTTTATTTCAGGAATCTGATCTTCGCAATCCGATTCTAAAGTAAAACTTTGATCCGATTCCATAAAAGGTACACTTTCATTATCTGATTCACTGGAGCTGGATTCAAATTGATACGGACTTGGCCGACTTTGTTTACTCTTTCGGTCAATTTTCATAGCTGGTATATAGTAGATGAACTTGTAGAGATTTTTGACTGACTACTTGCGATAGTACCTACAATGGTTTGGCCACCTTGAATTAAGCGCTTTCGTTTCCTTGGATTAGAAGAAGGACTCTGTCGGAGCGAATCAAGTAGTAGATCATCAAAACTTGCCTTCTTTTCTTGCCGATTTTCGGTTGTAGCTGGTACTACAGGTTTAGTTATAGGCTCCTGATGATTATTTAGTATATTTCTTCATTTTGATCAGAGCCGACAATTATTTTGAGATTGGTGGCACTAGATGCTAAAGGAGTTGTAAGTAATTCTGCATTAGATGCTAGTTTCCTTTTAAATGAAGCGCCAGATGTAGAAGGCTTTACTGTTTTTAACATTGACTGTTCGAAAGTAGCGGTTTTTTTCTGTTACATTCGGTGCTACAGCATCATGTTCATTCCTTTCAAAATCAATGCGTTCTGGCCTCGGTTGTAAATCTGTTACAGATCTTTGATTTTTTAAGTGTTCCTGCCATCTTTTTAGGGCATCGATGTCATACTTTTCTTTAGGAATAACATGTCTATTAAATGGAACAATACCACCCTTTCTGAATCCTGTTTTTATGATTCCGGAATCTACTTCAGCCCATGTTTTCACTAGCAATGTGGCGAAGTCCCTTTTTGGTAGTCATTGTCCCTGATGACGTCTTTGCCATGTTATTACTTTCCTCTCCCATATTGCCTTAAAGGATCTAAACATACTCAAATCGAGAGGTTGAAGTAAATGACTTGTATGGGCTGCAGTTTAAGTATATGAATATTTTCTTCTCTTGCGGCTTGAATTAATAAGCAATCCACATGCGAGACATGCC